>OX155650.1:10000000-11200000 GCA_944567765.1 Carterocephalus palaemon
GTTTCTATTCCGAGCCGGCGTACCAATATTCACCGGTAGCCGTGTACCGATGTGATTTATTCGTATCGCCCGTTTAGCGCGTCAGAACGGATCGTACTCGAATAATTAATTGTTCACCGCTCGATAATTTAACTAACTGGCCGTTTAGTGATTAATGCTACTGCCGCTTTTCCCGACTCGTAATTGACGGACAAACTGCAGTGGATATCGTAGTTTTTCAATAAACTTATTAAGTAGAAATGTTTTGGTTGATAGTTTGACTTAGTAAAAAAACATAAACCGATTCGCTCAACGAGAACCGATTAATCCCAGTTGCAAAATAAACCCTCACATTTTTGATGAGAGACACTGTCGAGTCATGTAGTGTAATCTTCGATCTCGGAAGAAAAATTAAATGGCACAGATATAAGTGCTTTGGGGATTTGGCTTTACAGTTGATTTCTAATTTTCAGCGAGCAATGATAGTACTTTTAGTGGTGACACGGGTGAAACGATATGGGCCACCCGTGTTACCATCCATATTTATTCTTCTGTGATAGAAGACTGTAACACGTAATATTCTTTGCTCTGTGGTCACGAGTACTGCAACCTTCCTAGCACAGAATAGATATACACTTCCTAGTGGTAAAAGTCAAGTCCACGATGCTACTGTCACTTCGCAATGCGCGATACAAATATTATGGAAATTTAAAATGTTCGCGCCGGGTTTCCCACGTTCCGCCACGGTTGCTTCACCTTAATGTATGCGATGCCATGCCTCCATAGCTCGTTGTGCAAGCCCATAGGATACAATTATGGCAGGATCGGCGTCACGGCGCGATCTTGTGCCGAAACCATTTTGTTACCTAACACCTGAACTAGATTCGGGAATCGAGTTCGAAGCTATGTACAACAAAATGCGATCGGCAACTACAATTTGCATCGATATAAAATCCAAGATATCATTGTTACAGTAAAAGTTATTTATCGGCAGTGAATAAGCGTAAAGGCAGGGAAGGCTCAATCCATCAATCTTTAGAGGTCCACTTCAATCTGATTTAACTATATCCTCCGTTAAATAACTTTCATACTCCCTATATGCATAGTTGGTAGTAGACTCACGTTTTGAATTCCTACAATGAATCTCATGGACTACCTATTACTTGTCATTGAAAAGGGAAAGATATCGTAGTTTATTTATTTCACAGATTAATTTTGTAGGATATATTTTATGACGTTTTAAGTGTAAATAATAATAATATATCTTTTATTTCAGGCAACAGGGCCCATAACATAAATACATTAAAGACTTACATACATATACAATTTATAACTTAAAACTGCATTTAAAAAATAACCGTTCGCGTTAAAAGCTGTATCGTGTTACAAAGTCAAAGTTGCACATCTTGCTCCCTTTCACCGAATCAATTAAAATTAATCACAAAAGAACGAAACTCATACGAACAAAATATGTGGGCATATCGCGATATAAGTGCGCCGCGGTGCGTTCAAAGCTCGTCCGAGTTCAAATCAGTAGTCGGCCAGTTAACTTGGAGCCCACGTTTTCGTTGTACAGACGCGTTGTTCATTATCACGCGTTTCAATATAAAATGGCGCCGAGGTGTAGAAACAGTGAGTGATTACGTGTAATCACGATTACGGTTAGTGAAGGAATGAATTGGAGTGACGTGAGTTTCACCGCGCCTAATGTAGTCGTTGTCTCTGCTGATGTCTCCATTGTTAGGGTTGTGGGCGTCGAATTAATACAGGTTTGATAAGCTCAGTTTCAAGTTTACCGTCTCACTTAATTCAAAATTCAGTCTACAGGAACCGGAAGTGTTTTCAGATGAAACGGAAAAGCATTGAACACTAATCACCTGGCCACAACCCTTTCTATGAGTATGGATATCCTCGCTGCTCTAGTGCAGATTGGTGGAGGGTGTGACCAACCAAACACATCTACTAATTTTAATTTGAATACCACTTTGAATGAAAACTAGGAGACAGTTCAATGTTTTCTATCAAACGCCGGATGTCTGAGTAAATACTGTGAAGTGTTAAGTCAGTAGTTCATATTGATTTGTGTCGTAATCGTTTAGAGATGTAATTTATGTTTACGAAGTCCATATAGACTGCGAAAGCGTTGATGGAGAGCAAAGCAGTAAACGCCGATTTACGAGCTCTGCAAACCATTACGATTCTCATTATAATAGTTGATGAGTAAGTTTAAATAAGTCTTGAGGGTGCTTCGAAGATTCACTGGTAGCAATCTTCTGACAGTATGACCAACGGTCTAGTGTGAGGAACGAGGATTCTCAGAGATACATATAGAGTAAGGTAATATAATATGTGGGAAAAAATATTGGTTCTGCACAGCAAAAAAATTGGAAACGGGAATATGTACTAAAAAAATATTGAAATTGATTTTATATGCGAAGGTAACACAGTATCGGTGTAAAAAGTATCCTATATATTAATACCGGCTTTCAACTAACTTCACACCAAATTTTATTAAAATTGGTCCAGCCGTTTGAGCGTGATGAAGTTACAAACCTACAAAAATAGTGACGTAGTATGCGCACGGTTTATGGCCGTGTAACTCAAAGCGCCCCTCCGTCAGACTGGATCTAGTTCTCAGAGCGTAACTACGCTCTGTTATTAGCATTATTTTATAATTTTACTTAAGAATAATTATAAAGACAACACACACCCTCACAAACTTTCGCCTTTAAAATATATACGAGTATAGCGTGATTAGTGACTGTTAAAACTGATTTAATTTACCTAATTACATACGTTACTGGATTCAAATAAAACATGTCGTACCTACGCAGAGATCAACAATACCATTTTTCCACTCTTTGTTTTATGCATAGACTCCTCCTTTGTAAATTATTCTTCTCACTACTATTTCTCTGATACAGAGGTTGTACAGTCGTTGTCCAGGCTATAGTTACTATATTTTAACATTCAGAGCACTGGGCAGAAATGACACTGGGTAATCTATACCTAGAAAGAATCAATTGTTAGTGAGTAGTGCACTTACCGAGGCGTATTCGGCACAAATGTCAATGGAGTTGACGAAATCGCATACGTCGTCAACCGACCACGCGGACAGACGTGCACGAGCTTCCGCGCACATGCAGTCACCTCGATCTGTACGGGAAACGAATTTTATTAAGAGACATGAAGTGAAAAAAGTGTTCTTTCGTAAAATTTTTGTTCCGCCAGCTAAGACTTGAATTCAAAAACGTCGAGAAGGCAATTTTCTTAAATTTTCAGTTCAATACGACCGCAGTTACGAAAGCGGCGTAACGGCATCCCGTAGTCCGATTCCAATTACGATACACGCGGAATTAATTTATTTTATATAATAATTAATGTTTGTTCGCTAACAACCGTAGCTGCGTTACAGAGGCTGCGAGTTTATCGTCTTTCCAATCGTTAATTATTTTATAAGTATACGTTTTTATTTGGATCGTAATTGTGAGGAAACGGCCGTTTCGCGATGCCTTTCAAATGCTATGATTCTCGAGTCAGGAGCGCGACTTGCTAAGTTAGATCTCCGCTTTATTTTATGAGTTGCCGTATTAATTCGAATCAAGGGATTTAAAGTAGTTTATGTAGCTACGTCAGGCCACGTCGTTCGCAGGGCTGATAATCGGTGGGGAAGAAAACTCCTCGAACCTCGACTTGGAAAAAGGAGCACAGGCCGCCCTTCGACAAGGTGGACGGACGACTTGAAAAAGGCAGCAGGAAACCGCCGGATTCAGAAGACACAGGACCGGTCGGAGTGGCCTCGTCTAGGACAGGCCTATCTCCAGCAGTGGATCAATAAAGGCTGATGATGATGATGTAGCTACGAATCGCTATAGATAAATTTTCTCTCACATCAATTCGTTGCTTACCTACAAATTTTTTACTGTTACGAGTAGATCAACTTGTTGTTGTCGAACAAGATTCAAGATTCAAGATCATGTTAATGAGTGAAGAATAAATTAAAATGTAAAATAAAAAATCACAATAACATGTGCAGTGCTCGCATATTTTATACACTCAAGCTCTAAGTCGCTTTAAATTTGTGAAGCTGTAGTTATTTTTAATAGATCCCGAAATGAACGAACCGTCCTACTTATTAATAAACTAAAATTACTGTCAATAATATTTCAAATTAGCCCGTGAGTAAGTTAGTTGTTAGTCAAGCGGGTCTCATCCGGCACGCAAGATTTTTTTTTTTTTTAATGTGTAGCCCAAGCAACATGGTGTTTATCTACTATGTGGCCAAGCCATTAGATGACCTTACCTGCTGACCATTGTCCCTAGCGACATGGTTCGATGAGAAATTTACAGTCGATATTGTAACAGCGTACTTTTTTTTACTAAAAATTGACATGAATCAATATAGAACGGAAAACTGGTATTGGCTCGACCAATGCCTAGTATTTTACAAACGTTGCAGAAATAGTTTCCCGATTGTTGTCTGCCCAATTGCTCACGGCCAATTGGTTTGCGGCGGGCAATTTATCAGTATCCGCGCCAACGTCACAAAATAATAAGGTGCTCGGCCCCATTGTCGCGTTGTCAACGATTGCGTGCGCTCCGAGCGTTTTCCATAAAGCCGTAACACTAATATATTTCTTGGCGGGTGTCGATTACATTATTGCGTTATTAAGGTAATTTATTTTGGTGTTTGCAAACTTGAATGCGAGTTGAATAGATCAGGGTTAACAGTGTTGCAGTATTCTTAACGGATCAGCGAACAGGATGCCGGAATGATGTTTCTGTTACATTAATTTAAAACATTGCGCACTTTATATCAAACACCTTCATTAAATAGTACATTTCTATCGTCACCGTCGCTTCTGTAGTCAGAATAGTACAATATATTTTTTATCGCGGATAGGACATTCAGTAATAGTGCTACGGCGTGCCGACTACTACGCTGCTACTCAGCTGCTACGCCGCGATGTAACTGCTTACCATATTGCTTTAGTGGTATTTTGAACAGGGAAAAAATATGGAGGCAGCAAATTATTCATAATCATATCCCAACGAAACTTCGTGTTAATTTTAAGCTTGATCCCTGGCGTTTCGCGTACTTCGACTGGCAAAGGTGTACTTTCGAAAGCCGCGGGCTGATTCAGTAGTAAATGCTACGATACCTTCTATTTCTCGGTGGCTACGCGCAGTGTAATTGACTTTTAATTTCATTAGACACTCGATTAATTTCATCCTAACTGCTCCTCGTGCCACGCAGTTGACCGAACACAGGCCGAGACTACTGCTACGGCATTCTCAGTAAGTTTATTACGACGAAATTTTTTTTTAAATCTTAATTTTTTAGATATAGTTATGTTACGCTTACGTGCACGCATTGGCGTACAATAAACACGGGTCCCAGGGGCAGTATTCAGACGTACCCAAAACTACGTGTGATGATACGAGCATAGCTGTAACCGATGCTTACCCTCATTAGACACTCGATCCCTCTCGTCCCCGTCGCTCCTCGTGCTGGGGCTGGCAGACAGCCGCGCGCGCTTCGCAGCGCTTTCTCCCGCAGCAGACAGGTCCAGGGGGGAGTGTTCAGTCGCACCCGCGACTATCCGCTTGCGACGCGACCGCCCGCCGCGACCGACCCGCGATATCGCCAGCAACGTCTGTAACAAGCCTTATGTTGTAATTCGCTAAGTCATACCTACATATTTTTTTGTTAGCAATTGATATTGAATCGCAAACTTACAATAAGTAGAACAGATTACTAATGCAAAATTGTACGATGAATAAACATATTGGTTAAAGATCTATAGACAGATTATAATAAAACTGACACTTGTTAATTTAGGAACAAAGACTTGAGCAAATAAATTAATTCACTGGAATATGGAAAGACCTAAAATAGAGGTCAAAATAAACGAGAAACTTTTGGATTGTTATCGAATCCGTGTACAATAACACAATTTGAATGCTAACGACGCGACGTCACGTGCTATTTTACAGCAAAAACGTTGTTCTCGGTTCAGTGTAAAACTTATGTTCTCATTAATATTCATAGAGTTATAAGCGTATTATTTGATTTAGTGGACAATCAGCGACCTGATACTGGCGTGTCGTGTCGTGCTAATCCAATCTGTGACATTTTAAACTCAATTATCTACTCGGTAGCCGGCCAAGCGTGAGCCGCGCCAATAAACAAACTCAAACTTAGGAGGCTAGCTTAAGTGACTATGGCATTCAAAATTTGTAAAAATTTTACCCTTATGGTATAATTATGGCGATAACACATTTACGGATTCATTACAAATTTATGGAGCTAAAGTTAACGCGTTAAGAAGAATCTATTATTATGTCTAATTCCACGCGAGCGTAGCTGCTGGGCGTCCACTAGTATTTTTATAAATAAATTACTTTAATTTCACTTAAAAAGAGTCACAATCACTCATAAAATAAAAAATATGCTGGTAACCAACATAGCAACAATTACCTAGTAGCCGGTCAAGAGCGAGCGGGCGTTGAGCAAATATGCCCGCTATCCGATCCCATCGCACCGGCGCGTCCATCATAACGTCACGCTCGCCGCTCGCGGGTCAAATTGCAATCTATCTTTTTTAATTGCCACGCGCTTAAAAAGCAACCCGCGCCGATACAGAATAAAATTCAAACGCGGAGTCGCGCGCGCGTGAAATGAACATGCGCGCGTGCCGCCTCGCACGCTAGGGTCGCCATTGTTGCTGGAGTGAAATCAGGGACTCTTGCAGTCGTTCTGTACATGCGATGGCAAATATGAATGGTTAGAGGATTGATTGTTTCACAATAAATAGGCGAGGATTTGAATGTATCTCATTGTACTGATGCTTGAGTGAGCCACGGCCATGGCTTACTTAATGTTTAAAACATTCTAGCCCATCCACCCTCTTTTGATTTTGAGAATAGAATGGAGAAATGGTATAAAAAAATTGCTATGTAGATACAGAGGTGAACAAAAATATGTTAAATCAACATGTGTAATCAATATGATTGGCATTTTATCCTGAAACTATTTTCTGCTAGTGTCTCGTGCTCCCCAGGCATCAGTTGAACCATTGCCATAGCCACGCCAGACCTGGTCCCGTTACAACTGGACGCATGGCGGCCGCAGAGGCGCGAGCCGAGTGCCCGACGCGACGCCACCGCCATTAATCTCACGATTTATTTCCGCACCGCTCCCGTTTCTCTTTACAGGTGAAAATAAATTTAAAGCGACTATTTATAGAATAAGGGCACGAGGAGAAATGTAACAAATCATGTTTATACTGCACTCGCTTGTCGGATAATGCATAGACATCGGCTTTAGAAAGTAAACACGGTTGCGTGAGTCGGAGTGCACCGTCCTCTAAATTACTTTTAACTCGCTGCCACGATCGCTCGTAAAATAAAGATCGGCATTTCGCCGCTTCCACTCCCGCGTCGCGAATTGATACAGTTTTCGGTAGAAAGTTTTAACGCGATAAGTGTAAAGTACGTCGCGATTTTCGCGTGCCGCTGGAGAAAAAGTTATCGGATTAAAGTCGGCGGTCGATTTCACATCCCATCACTAGCGTGTCGCGGGGCGCGCATGCGCGGCGCGTGCCTCTGCCAATTAGTGCAGCTCCAGTTCGCTTTACAGTCTGGAGGCGAGACGGTTCGCTAACCACGCGGGAGGGGCGGGGCGGCTATTACCCTGCCGATTGTGAGCGCGCGCCGGCTCCAACTACCGGCTCGCTATTAACACTCTCTCCGTCTTATCTGCACAGTCAGAGGAAGTGTAAAGGTTACCCTTATCAGATTTAATTGCGTTCATTACGGTAGGAAAGGAAGCGAGGCGCTCATTGCGCGTTATGATTTTAAACCACTCCGAATTAACATACGGCAGGTTCGACCACCGTTTGATAGAGATGCTCGCTGCGATAGCGTCTTATGAATTTAACGATAGCCAGAGACATTTTAATCGCAGCCGTGAACTATGAATCGCCGTGCGGCGTGTAATTAAACCGGGAAGGTCAGTAAGCACCCGTATAAATAATTAATACATAATGAATTTTAAAGATGCTCTTATGAAACAAGGAGGCAGCTGACCGTAAATTATTTCATAGGGGCACTGGCATCGCCGTGCGCTGAGCATTATTGTACATCACGTTTTAATGAACGGAAATTGTAAAATGATGCGCTTATTACTCTTAGTTAACGAAAGCCTTATTTCATCATTTTGTTGAAACACTATCTGAGATTTTAAGTAAATGGAACGGATCTGAAACCTGTAAATAACATTGTTGTTGGTATCTTCCACAGTACCTAACAAGGTAATGCCGATCCCTGCGTTGTTTTCGCTCGTATAAACGATAGGTGGTAAAAAAGGCACCGGTGGAGTTCCGTAGGAGATTTTGGAGCCACCTTACATGCGCAAGAAGTGGGCGTTTAAGTGTCACATATCCCAGTCTATCAACAGGCTCTGTAATCTTTGTAAGATTTAGGAAGGATGCTACCCTTATATTTCGAAGTTAAATCTATCAAAGATACTATTCCTACTATTCATAAAGTAACAAACCTTAGTGGAGCTCATGTCCAGCATGACGGGGAAGGCGGGCAGATGCGGGGGGCCGCCCTGCTCTTTGGCCAGCTTCGCGAAGAGGCCCCCCAGGGGGGTCTCGATGTCCTGCGGGGGGGTCGCTGGGGTCCGCACGTCTGTGCCGAACCCGTTGACTCGGTGGAAGTAGCTGGGGAAGATATCACTGCATTTAGATCGATCGGCATATCGATTAATGTCATCTATCTATATATATAAAAGGAGAAGGTGACTGACTGACTGACTGACTGATTGACTGACTGACTGACATATCAACGCAGGGCCTAAACTATAAGGGCTAGAAACTTGAAATTTTGCACAGGGGTTCCTTTTATAACGTAGGGGAGCACTAAGAAAGGATTTTTGAAAATTCACCCCCTAAGGGGGTAAAACGGGGGTGCAAAGTTAGTATGAAACTTTGCCGTTTTTGAAGTCGTTAGACGGGTAGACGTCGTTAATGGGTCTAATTCTACGCGAGCGAAGCTGCGGGCGTCCACTAGTAGCTTATAAATACGTTTGTATTTGACAGTTCTAAACGGGCCTACTCGTAGCACTTCACTTGTCAATTTTTTGAAATAGTTGAGTACGGAAAACTTTCAATTTAACAGTTAAAATTTGAATTATACAATTATTTAGGTGTGATATTTGTTATACATATTATATTATTTGTCGTACATATATATATAAAAATAAGTATAATAGTTTAGTAGATAATGAACACGTCCGTTTACGTTCAGTAGTATTGTATTGTCTCCTATTCATTCTCGAGATCTCGTGTCAATACTACCCGCGCCAATAAATCGGAACCCGAGTCTTAACCCTCTATCGCCGATTATTAATCTGTAGTTTATTTCGTTAAATTACCTCATTCACATGATAGCCGCTTGATAAGAATTCCGCGCGCGAGACAAGTTGCCGCGCAACTCGATACCATCGAATCGCAGCTAAAGCCACGCTGTAAAGATGTCAAACTGCTGTTTTCTCATTGTGATATTCTATCTGCTGTTGCGTGTTCGCTTATGCTCGATCTTATCACTTCTAATACGTGTTTGGAAGATCGATGGCGGACATAAACTCGGCCTTAATATATGTACGGGGCTGAGTTAGCAGCAGCGCGAACAGAAGAATACTTGTGAGTGCTTGTGCTCACGTGACTTCTCATTGTGTACTGATCGATCGATTGGCTGGAAGTTGAATTTGGGCTGCGGAGGATAGTACTTCAGATACTCGGCTTTTCCTCCAGCTTATCCACTAACTGAGAAGTCTACCAAAGTTCTACCCAAACCTTCACCTCAAATTTTCTCAGATGTCAGAATGGGCTCGTATACATTATGGATCGCACGATCATGGTTAAATAATGTCGACAGCACGTGTCAAGTATCGTCTGATACTTATTAGTGTAATTACTTTATGGGATTCAAATCCGAATAGGTATTAATCATGTTACATTTTTTATGGTTTTTCAAACGACTTCCTAAAAGAAGGTTCTCAATTCAACCGTATGTTTTTTTTAATGTTGTGACATTGACAAATAAAATCAAATTAATAAGTCATTAAATTAATTCATTATGTAGTAAATAATTCAATTAAATAAATATAATAATTGACATAGTAATGTGGTATACGAGTAACTATGCTTGCATGAAATATATTTTTTTTAATGAAATTGTAATTGTAATTCTGTAAGTCCTAAATTGTACCTGCCTATTTAATTTAGTGCTTGCCTAATAACACCGTATAATATATTTATGTTCCTTGGTCGAAGGTGTAATATAATCAAGCCGGTAGCTTAAATCCAACCACCTTTGTAATATCGAAAGCTAAAGATTGACAGCAACAAAAATAGCGCGTTTTTTCTTAATTCCAATCATATTATCACCCTGATTGACAAGTCCAACCGGTAATGACAGGTAGTATCATAATAAAAACCGTAAGTATTGAATTGTTCAGGTTTTATTTATTGCTTTACGAGCCACATATATCAAAATATTAAATCCGTTATCGCTTACAATAAAGTAAGAAATTTATCACCGCTTGCACTTTGGTTTTACACATGCCTCTTCAACTCATTAGCATAAGTAATAATCAATTTGTACACTTTGAACACACATCATCGGTCATAATTGTCCGAACTCGCATGACGATTTAGCATATTGTTCATATGAACGAGACGAAACAATCTGGACACTATCACCTGTTAATAAGAAGCATCGTAATCAATACTGACAGAGGTCGGCGACCGCGGTCGTGAGATGAGCAATTCATTAAAATAACATAAGTTCACGCAGACATCGGTTCTCACGAATCATGTAAATTTGTCGACTAAACGTAAGTTATCGAATCGATTAATATGCAAATCGATTTGGGCATCACTAGGCGGTCGGCGACCCGCGGGTCACATAGTATTGTGAATGCGATGACACGGAGCGGAGCGTGTGAAAACCTCTTTAAGTAAACGTTCGGGTCGAAATCGAAGATGACGGTCTATCTATGCGTTCAATTTTGCAATCACGAAATTTTGATTTTTATTTCTTCCTCTTAGTAAATGTGAAGGTTTTTGTTCAACACGCATTTTCCATTAATGTTTGTTAGTAGTTTTGATACTTAAAAATTTTATATTAATAACGCACAAGAGCACATCAAGGTGATACTTTATGCAGGGACATTTATGCAATACGACTCAATCCTACTTAATAAATAGGTAATAAATACAAACTTTTCGTCTATATTATTATGTTAGAACAGTCGGTCAGGATGATGTTATGTAATGACATAGGTTGTGCTATAAATATATGAATTATGAATTAAATTCAGAGTGCCTCGTACAAATTTATTTTCTATTTTATATGCATTTTTGAAGATTTAAAGAAATTTAAAGTCTTTGCTGTAACGGTGAAGGAATACGGTGAGGAAACGTCAGGCATGAAAGTTCTCCATAATAGTCTCTAAAATAATGTGAATACGTCCAATCTGTACTTGGAAAATGGTAACTGCCTTACCGTTCCCATTTCAAGAGGATACTCAAGCCCAACGGTGGTCAATTAAAGATACTTACTCGTTATTCGGGTGCGTGTTGTACCGGGCGGCCAGCGAGCGCATGATGTCGGAGTAGTTCCGCGGCGGGTGCGCGGGCGCAGGCGCGTGCGGGCTGCCGCGCTCGGGGGGCGTGCCCGGGTACGACGACGTCGACGGCGTCACGCTGCGGGACCTGCGACAGGTTATGTGAGCCTGGTACATGCGACAACTAGTTATGTGAGTTTTTTTTATAGTTGTTGTTATGAGAACCTATACCCTGTACAAGATAGCTTGATCTTTTTGACAGACTGGCTAGTGATGGGAAACAGGAAATATCTAGTAGTCCAAAAAATAACGTTTTTTAAATACTTGCAACTGTGACGAGATGGTGTGGGTGTATTAAATGTGAAATTCGTCATTGCACTAGACATATAAATGGCTTATATGGCCAGTCGATGGAACGATGGAATGCGTAATTAAAATTAGAATTCAATTATTTTTACCTTACTTTTCTAAAAAGAGCTAAAGAGACCCCAACCACTAGCCAAAGAAACCCCAACCAAAAGGACCCCCGTTCGTAATAATAACTTAACAATGATCTTTAATAATGATTTTTGTAATCGATATTTGTAACGGTTACTGCCTGTTATTCGTGTCCCAACCGTCCGACCGATGTAACATTGTACAAACGTCTATTTTTTTCAGTGTTCCTATTTAAATTTTACTTTGAAGCAATAAAAAGTCTTAAAATTTTCGGATAACGCTTGAATCTTAAGGGACTTTTGTGTTATATGTACTTTTTACATATTTTTACAATTTTTAAAATAATTTAATTAAGAATATAATATGGTCGTCATTGCAAAGTTATGTCGATCACAAAAATTTACATCTGTCAAAAAGATCAAGCTATCTTGTACAGGGTATAGTAGATCGTGTATAGGATGCGACACCTAATTTTGTGATTTATAAGGGCATCATACCGTGGAACCTAAGATAGGGTAGGGATCTGAGACCAGTAATAAGATAAGGATAGTTATCATCCAAACCTGGTTGTATTGTATCGGAAATTACAGTCTTGAAGGATAAACTATCAGCATAAATGAATTGGTTGTAATTCAGATTTTTGGCAGTAATGTCGTATCCGAATCGGGCAACTTGTACGGTTATCAAGACTCCAAGATGCTCCAAGCGACTGACTGAATTTGCTTCCTACATAGATGTCAGCGGTGTGACGACAAACAGCAAGGGCAAGGTTAAGGGCAAAGTACATACCTGGAGGCGTTGGAGTCGTGCGGGCTGAGCCGCTCGCTCTTGACGTGCGCGTGCGGCGGGGGCGCGGGCGCCGGCGCGCGCGCGGGCGACGCCGCATCGCGCGCGCAGCGCCGCGCCGCGCCCGTCGCGCCGCCGCCGCCTTCACCTGGAACAACAATACATAACATAAACACCACTCCTGTATGTCCCCGAAGGGGTAAACGACAATTTTTCACCAGTTTTAGTAGGTGTTACAGATGGAAAATTTTTTCGTTTCAAATTTTCTCGTAAATCAAGCAATAAATTACAGCTCAATCTACGCTCCAACTGATGATACAATATACTAATTATGACCGTCGTTTTCGTTGTTTGGCATGAGCGCCAACTAAGAACATAACTGCGTAGAAAGAGAGTTAGTTCTCACTAAGAGTGATTGCAACAAAATTTCACAAAAAGAAAAGTGGAAAATCGTAGAAAAAGAAAAAAATTCGTATTGCATGCTTGGGTTCAAAATTGTTGGCATACATCCTAATCTACGGCGAACCGCATTACGAGGGAAAGGTGAAAAAAATGGAGCATAATTTATAATCCACGAGCGTTTCGAGACGCAACGTATCGGCGTTCACACCTTGATCTCATTAATCCTGGGCGATGGCAGGCGGAGATTGGAGCGTAGCGTATCTTCGGCGTCAAACGGACCGCGCGATGCGTATCGCGAGATGGCACGCGGGTCACTGGGAACTTGGCGATTTTTTTTAACTACGTAACCGGATTCAGTCGGGGAGCGATGCCTTTCTCGGTAACATCTGACAAGGCAGGTTATGACATTTTAGCCAAGGACGATGCCTCATGTTATACGGTAAGGCTTTACTATAACTTGCAAGGTTTTAATTCACGAAATAAAATAGGAGTGACTGTATTCATTAGGTACAATTATAGCTAAATTACTTAACTCTAATCACCTAATACCTGATCTTATCCCTTTGTTATGTGGTGTATATACATAAATATTTATTACTATAAGCACACAACACATATTACTACACTACACACTACACTAAAATATTACTTATAAGCACATAACAGATCGATTATCCCTAGGTATATCTACGCTACTCAAGTATAAATAACCCCAGCTTTAAAATATTTGCTTACATATTCCAAGTACAATTCTATTCCGTTTCTATTAGATCATATCAGATTTATAAGATCTTTATGTATATCGTGGTCAGGTGGAATACGAAATGAAACCGGAGTAGGTTACGTAAGGTCAAAAGGTTGACACAGAGTAATAAAAAAAGATTCGTATCAAGTGGCAAAAAGAACTTTCCGCTGCCTCAACTTTAACGTGAAGGTCCTTCCATATACGTCAAGTGATTTGGTATGGTAGCGCAATGCGGTCGTGTGTGGTTTATTAAATAAAAATAACGGTACTAAACTGAAATCTATATTAGAACACATTTTATAGACCAACACTGCCTGTCTTACGGATCTAGGATCGATAGATGGTTTTGAAATTCCCGGTAGCAGCTTGAAGTCTGGATTTATACCCGGAGTACAATAAGGGGACATGTGTATACAAAAGTGGGTATATGTATATAACACACTTCTGCCTACCCCTTTGGAGAAATCACAGGCGTGAATTTATGTTATGAAATGAGCAATGTTTCTGCAGGAGCACGTGTAGTCACGTGAAGAATAAGAAAGTTCTCTTAAAATTGAGAAAAGCAAGATGATAATCATCGTTTAAAACCATTTATAACGACAATTTCTTTTAATAGTTGTAGAATTAAGGCTAATTAAATGTGTTCTGCTATTTTGTGTTCAAATATTTTGCTACGACGTGCTAGCACAAAATGGTCACACGTAAATCATTCTGCTACATTGTGTGAACGCGAATGTTTCTTGTCACTCACCACAGATTAATAACTCCTGCCTTTACAGCTCATAAATCCTGATTAAGATTATGATATTACGAGTTTGTTTACATTTTACTTTCATAAAGAGAAATTCTATGCTAATATAAAGATAAACCAGTTTGCGAAAACCTAAAAAAATATATTTTATGGCTGTATTATCTGTAAGTTATGGATATGATAGGACAAATTGGAGTCGCCATAAGAGTTTATGCCTCCCAGACTCCTAGGATAACTTATCAAAATACCTTTGATGTCTCATGCAACGGTAAAAAGAATGTAATAAATTAGAAGCAGAAACAATTTATTACATTTACATAAATATTATATCAACCGAAAAATAAATAATGATTAACGCAAGATAACAGTGGTCAGCCGACGAACAAATCCTTTATTAATATTTCCATACAAGCTATTCATATTGGCTGAGACGCGGACAACAATAGCTCGGATACCCATGGAGAGAAACATTATGTTACTCGTTACGAGAAAATTATTTCAAATTGACGCGTTCTACGATGTTATGCCTCTTATTACAATAGTAATGATACATGCGTATTGAGCTTCCTACTGTTTACGTTGGCGTTATGATATTATTTTATCTTCTTAAAAGGCAACACGAGCTAATAATATCTGTATTAGGCCATTGTTTGACAAGTTTTAACATAGACCACATGCGTCGAGTCTCTTGTAAATCCCCCGCACATTTTAAAACGCGATTATTTTCCAATGCTGTCATAGCGTAGATCCTATCTGTTAGATAGTTTATTGGATGTTTTATTTGAAAGTTTCCTGAGATTAATGTTTTTGGCCGAGATTTGAGTATTTATGGTGACGTAATTTAAGCTTTTCGGTGGACGTAATAAGTTAACGAGTTTGTCTATGATTGTGAGAACGCGTGTGCAGGAAATGATCGAAAAGTGTCAAGGCGATCGATGAGCGATGTTTTCCGTTCCCAAACCAGTTGGGTCAGCTGTCAATTGACACTATAATAGTGAGGAAACGTACACCGTTATAGTTACATTAAAATGACAAGCAGTGTCGTAAGCGCGAGTTCATGCATCGTGTCATTACGATTTCATTGATGGAATTATGCTTTGATTCGATGAATGATTTATTAAATGTATTAGCTTAGATATGAGAATACACGAAGAAGCCGTACCGTACTACGCTGTTTCAGTGCAAATTAATATTATTAATTGTAAGGGGAATGAATTGGGAACATGTGATCTATAACATAGCTGGTTCTGATTTCAAATTATTAAGTTTAGAAATGTACCAGTAAACCCTATACTGTACGTAACGTACCGCCTATAAACCTAACATCGCAGGCGTAATGGCATAGACTTAGATGTTTGTATCTCGTTATTTTAAACAAATATTTCGATAGTAATGTGGTTAACAACACGACTAACAAGTTACTTAACCTTTAGCGCGTCAGTGATCATAATGTGCGCCTATATTGTTCGCTTCCGAGTCGTCTAAGTTGACACCTATGGGCCAAGTTGTATGGTCCAATTGAGGTTGAAAAAAACCTATCACATGGCCCGAAATCGTTCTTCAAGGATTTTATAGTGCAAGGTCGATCTTCAATATCAATTTTACAAATTTATCTTTAATTTTAGATACATTGAATCTTG
The DNA here is from genome assembly GCA_944567765.1 of Carterocephalus palaemon. Classification (NCBI taxonomy): domain Eukaryota; kingdom Metazoa; phylum Arthropoda; class Insecta; order Lepidoptera; family Hesperiidae; genus Carterocephalus; species Carterocephalus palaemon. The sequence goes on from OX155650.1 coordinate 10,016,380, forward strand.
TAGACATACCAAATCTTATGGCAGGTTCACGGATTGAAATAAACTCTTACAGTGAATAATGTTTAAATGATGTAGCTTTTTCAACCATTTCACGGTGCGTTAATCAGTACGTAAGTCTGACTTCAGTAATTTGTCACTGTTGGTGAGCGTTCATTTTGCTGTTTTTAAGTGTGTTACTGCCCTCCGTCACAGGAAAATCTAGTGCAGAGTATGAGAGTTAGCGATTGTCTTATCCGCTGGTCACTAAACGCTGTTGCTTACAGCATCGACCACCGGTAGGGTCAGCAGCGTCGTCAAACAAGGTACCGTTGGCACCTGACCCGGATGGCCGCACGTCCGCCAAACAGCCTGGCTAAGTGATCGGTACCGTTTACAAATATGTGTACGTAAACTGACAGCGTGATTGCTGTGTGAAGTGAATTCCATACCACTAATGCCGTGTTTCCGTAATTTGATGGGAATTTTGATTTTTGAAAATTGATTCATTATTAATTAAATTAATCGAATAAGGACAATAGAAAATATATTTTATTTCGCTTTAAAACACAAAGTGACACATTCTTTTGACACCTTACATTTTTCAGTTATAAGCAAAATAGGATGTCATGAGTAGATTGAAGTCATGATGCTGATTTTCATTACAGTCCTGTCCGAGTGCCACCTAGCATATTTCATATTCCAAGACAAAATCAATATAAACGTATATTTAGGCACCCTTAAATACATAACTATATACTAATTAACCAAACTAGGATCAAAACATAGCCACTTCGTTACTATGTCCTAGTGATTCTAGCAATACACTGAAGTTTATCAAGGCGAAGGAACTTAAATACAAATTGCCCCGGCGGCATCTCTTTGTGCATTCCCAGCCTGATTGTTTTGTCAGCTTTTGGGCTGATTTCGAATTAAGATACACGCCAACGTCGAAGTATTCACCTCGACCGGTGAGTTATGTTCGAAGGGTTTGGGGTCAATCGTAAATACGTCAAATTTAAGATTAAATGATTACTTTATACGATTGATTATACACAGTGTTCCTGTTCGCAATCTATTTGTGTTCCTGTTCGCAATCAAGTTTTGGGTAACGCTGTTTTCAGTTACCTAGATTCGAATTCAACTTAAGTAACTCAATTAAAACACATGCTTGGCATTCATAAGAGATTATGAATGCCAAGCATGTCTTGTGTGTTAGAAGGGCCGTACCTTCTTATTGTGACCAGACCCGAATCATTCGGTAATGTACCAGGCACTAGTGAAAAGTTGTGATGATGATAATTAAGCAGATGCATTGCTATAGAAGACTTACAGCGTCGTCTACACGTTGCATGAAATAAGGGCAAGGAATATTACCTAACTAGTGGACGCCCGCAGCTTCGCTCGCGTAGAATTAGACCCATTAACGACGTCTACCCGCGTTCGGGTTACCCGCTTGACTTAAAAAACGGCAGTTTCATACTAACTTTGCACCCCTTTAATACCCCCTTAAGGGGTGAATTTTCAAAAATCCTTTTTTAGTGCTCCCCTATGTTATAAAAAGAACCCCTGTGCAAAATTTCAAGTTTCTAACCCTTATAGTTTAGGCCCTGCGTTGATATGTCAGTCAGTCAGTCAGTCAGTCAGTCACCTTCTCCTTTTATATATTACCTAATGTAATTTTCCAAACAAATATCCCCTGAATTACCATTGTCGTTGAACAGTGGAAGGCGATCATACAATTCATCAAATAATTATCCTGACAGGCCATTGGTTGTTTACGAGTAGGTCATGATCTCTGTAATTGCCGCTGCAACCGTGTTGATATTTAGAACGATTTAGATGATTATGCACTTGAGGCAAATCTGATCGCTGCTGTATAAAGGTAGTTTTCAAGTCAAATCTATGTAATTTCTACGTAATTCGAGTTATTAATATCGTGTTGGAAATAATATACCTGATTTGTGTGTAAAATTGATTGTTCTCAATTTTAATTATTGTTCATAATCATATCTTTTTTTAATTATACACTTGTGGCCCGCAGCTTCGCTCGCGTGGAATTAGAAATAAAAATACTTTTGGTGGTAGCGTGATTTTATTTAGCTTAGAGCCTTCCTCAACACAAAAATAATTTTTCGATTCGAACAAACTCTTCAACTTTATAATATTAAGATTCAGATTCATTTATTTTTCATTACATGGTATTTGTATATGCTTAATGAACGTCATTACATTTTTTATCTACCACCGGTTCACAAAGTTAATGCTACCAAGAAGAACAGACGGAAAGAAACTCGTAGTTACTCTTTTGATTACTTGATTGATTTTTGATTTGACAAACTTTATCGTGTTTCGGTATCATAAGATTTACTAAAATTTATACTATATTAAATGTTGTCTTGCAAATTATATAACAAGCAGACCTACTATTTTGACATACAACTAATAGTTATAACGCTAAATATAGACTTAAAATTTCAGTCCTATATCATTTATATACCTCAGAAATCAGTTCTGCTGAAGTACGCAAGCGCGTTACTTAATTCTGTAACTCAAAAAAATTCTACCCTACCTAAAGTAGCCTATAGGCTATATATAGCCTATGGTATATATAGGTATGTGTTTCCTACACCTTTTCATAATTTAAACTGGGTATTCTTACGTACGGTATATTTACGAACGTTCTAATCACGGAAAGAACACGAATGAAATTTCATTTACTGTCGAAAGAGATCTTATTCAAACACGTGAGGCAGCTCTAACATGTCATAATATGTGCGTACAGCGATGTCACTTGAGGCCTAATAGAAAAATAAACATGGCCGATGCCCACTGTTTGGCCACAGCCACGCGACCGCCCGTGGGCGGACAGGGCTTGACCTCCCAAGAGACCAAGGTCACTGCCCAGGTGGTGCGTCGATGGTGACAAAGAACTTTGAGTGTGTTTTGTGTTGCGTTGACTTGATACTATTGCTTGAAAGGTGAATGCTTTAACAAAAGCTAGGCTCAATTATCATAGCCATCTCTTACAAAATATGTAATATAATTAGGTTTGTTTGAATTTTTGTTGTTATGTAGCCGATATAAAAATATCAATGAATCTCAAAATTAAATTAGCATTAGCTTAGTAGCATTAGTTAATACTTAAGATAGGTAGCTTCATGATTCAATTACCTCTAACAAATCATATTATTAACTTAGCAAAATTCTGAGGTCAAAAAGTCATCTACTTTTACTATAAATTACTTTGACCCGTTAACAAACATTTTTACTTATTTAAGGTGCTTAGGTAGGTACAGGTACTAATATGTACATTACAATTGAATAATTGAATTACAATACAAACACTCAATTGTACACCAAAGCAAAGGAAACTATTAATTTGAAATATCTACAATTGCATCTTAAAAAACAACAATAAGAAGACGGATTTTCGTGATTCCTACCAGCCAGTGATAAAAATCTTCTTAGGTAGTAATTATGTCCCCAAGTCTCCTAGTAAAAGAAAAATCAACAATGCATGGACTGTTTGCCCAGAAGCCACGCGACCAGCCTGCTTGACTGGTAAATAAGTTGTCTCCAGGAACTCAAGACAAGCCTTAATGGTTATGACAAAACTTGATAAGTGCGCTTTGAACTGTTTATTTTTATAACTTTGGAGAGGCCTGCTTGACTCCTTGTTATAAAACGGTGATAGCTAAGTGGTAAGAACCAACTGCAAGAGCCTGTCATGGATGCATGGTATCTTAATATTTGTCATTTTTCATAGAACCTCGAATACTAAGTGGTGTATATAATTACTATGCGGAGATACAGGCAGTGTTAACACTTGAAAATAAGTTTTTGGGAATGTGGGTGGTTATAGTATCGCGAGTAATAAGAAAACAATTATCACACGACAGAATTAATGGGGAAGGGGTGTGAGGAAGGGGGCCTCAGATACGAGTAGGCCAGTGGCCGGCTTTTACCCCATTCTTCCTACGATTATTATATATTACACTGAAATATAGCACCTAAAGAACATGTCCTTAGATGCTGAAATGATATATTAGCAAGGAAACATTATAATTTATGAAAAATAATATAAGTTAAAACATAATCGAATACAAACAGACTTGACATAAATACGAGTAAGTACGTTATTCACAAAATAATATTTTCAATCCATGTATTCGTAATTGATTAGTTCACATCCTAGCAGTGTTATGCACGGATCTACCCCACAGACACAGCTGTGGAAGGTCTAGAGCATACTCCACCATGCTACTCTAATGCGGATTACTTCACATACCTAAGAATAAAAATGTCTGCCATCCTTAGACACGGTTGTTATTATCAATAGTACTCATTGAGCCGTCACCTAGTCATTAAAATTGCATTGACATAAATTTCGTCGATGAGTAGCGGTATCCTATGTAAACTGCTACTTAAGCGGACGAATATTAACAGTAACAGTATAATGCTCTTTAATGACTACCAACTTCACCTTGATCTTCGTGAGGTCACATTATCGTGAAGTCAGTGTGCATGCACTTACCGCGGAGGATATATTCCTCTTGGGTCCACTAGCCAGAGACCACTAATAATCGATGCTCTTAAAGCGGGACAATAATTAATTTCTATTTATTTTTAACTTGATTGTAATGAACGATATTATGAACTTAAGCGGTCAACAAAAAAAAATCACATAGCGGATAGTTCTATAATGTTTATACTTGACCGCTTGAGGCAATTAGGTATTATTTGAACGTAAACTTTTTAGAAACGATTTACGTTTTCAATTCTTTACTTATGCAATCATGAAACCATCTGATTGAAATAACTGAAATTATAGACAAGGACTGCAGTGCACTTATCCAGGACTGACATTTGTTTTTTTTTTTGGCTAACAAACAAGCATGTGGCTCCACCTATCTGATGCTATCCATGACATCTGAGGTATAATCTAGCTAGCTGATTAAGTGGCCTATTGTTACAATTCACTATCAAATTGTAAGTAAACCTACTGTAGGAAAGGAATATCACCAAACTGTGTTGAAACCTTATTCAGAACAAATATTTATCAATTATGAAAGTTGAACTCCACAACCTAATCTGATCCCCTGAGAGACGGAGCGATGTGACAGTGTGGAAGCGAGCCGCGCGCGCCCACACCGCAGCTACTGAGCAAACACACGATGATGTGCTCATCTTCGTAATATTGATTTTTCTATTACGCGTCGAGAGCCTTGACGGTCGTCACAATACATCACTTACTAGGTTTTCGGTCGTGATCATTCCACATCGAGAGTGCTGCTGTTGAAGCCTCATTTGCTACTGGTAGCGGAACCTATATAACTTAGGAGAAATCCCAGACCAGCATACACATATTAGCGTTCCCGTTCGGTCGGAGGGACAAAGATTTAGATAATTTGTACACTAGATACAGTGAATTTTTATCTCTCCATAGAATTCAGTGCTAAAAATGTGCTCTTAAACAATTGGACTTGGCGTTGTATTCGTTGCCCTGCGCGACGCTGAGTAAACAAAAAACATACCAATTGGCACGTATTTTCAGGCTTCACTTTTACAGCGCCTGTATTCTTAGATCTATGACTAGATACATATGGCGTTTAATTTCGAAGCTGTTTGGCTTTAGGTAAACTAGAAAACACTTAGTTAAAGTAGCAATGGATTCTGGCATTATGTATATTTTGAACTTACCTAGCTACGTAAAATGTATATTTACGATTGTTGGTCCTAACAAACTCCTTGAGACAACCCTCATACCAACTAGCCTTTAGGCCTGCGAAATAATAATACACACAAAAATAATGTCTAAATATACCATATGGTTTATACATGCATACCGCTAATAAAACAACACGCAGTATCCCTGAGTTCCCAACAGATGGCCCGCAAGGCACGTACGGCGCTGTCGGCAAACAAATACCGGCGAACAGGTGGATGAAACCTCTCAACTTCATGGGCCCCTGGTTGATTCAATGCACTTGTCGCATTAACGTGACGAGAATATTAGACTCCTGATGGCAAAAGTTAAAGAAGAAGGGGATTGTTTTTAGAAATTAAGTTCGTCTATCAACTTCAACCTTCGTAATTGAGAAATTAATAAGAAACGAATTTAAATAGTGATTCACAGGATAGTTATTTCATGAGCAGATTAGTCCAATCGACTTTGCCCAATCGACTTGATTTCTGTGTTCTTATCACATGAAATCTTATTGCGGTCACAGAATACTTAATAGTACAAGTGTGCGGTGATGAGACAGAACTTAAGTATCAATTTATATTAATTTCCGTAACAATCAAAATATGTTAACTATTCTTAGGACTAAAAAACCTCTACGATACGTTCAATGGTCTTGACTGTTTAGATTTGTAAAAATAATATTTTCCGAATACAACACACAGCCTAGGTAACGAAAACGGTACCAAAGTATGCAGATTAACTAGAGGATGAACGGTCAACATTATTGTAACCGCAGCCGCGTAGGCAGTCGGCAAACAAACCCCGGATGAACAGGTGGTCGGGCTCATGTTGATTTAACATAACTTGAACGCATCGCTGAGGCGAAGCGCAGACAACCGATTTTATTCGGTTCTACACCACGTTCCGACTAGTTAAGATTAGGTAAATAATACTACAGAATGGCAGGCGGCAGAAATTAAACAAAATTTACTTACACCCTTATACGTTTCTTCGGTCTATTTGATCGCTATCCAATTTAGTTGTGTGATTCACTGAACGCGTCGTCGCTGTGTCAATTCAAGGAATTCTATTGGGCCGTCAATAATGTTTGGTGTCGATTAATCCTATGCGCTTGGTACCAATCTATGTGGATGACTTTAGTAGTTGTCTGCGCAACGGTTCAACGGTCACCATGACCACGGTATTGAGATTGTGCCGCGGCCATGACCGTTCAGATTTTGGAAGGCGGTTGCAATGGTGACGTGACTGTGATTTCATTTTTCATCTGTTTCTTGTAGACTTAAAATAACGCTACAGGTAAATCGTTCAGAGATTTTAGTTACGTCCCACGAGCATACGATCGACGCGAGCCATTGGGCTATGGAAGCTTCATAGAAGCTTCATAGCTTACTAATGATTATTAAAGTAAAAATGTAAGAATACGTATATGACGCAAAAGTAAGCAAAAGGTGCACAAATTTGATAAGATATAGTGTACCAGCCACTTTTAGTGCGAATGTAACATAGTTATAGCTTGTTTACACTTAATCCATGCTTTCAATTGTTATGTATATTTTTTGGTTCATTTACAGTACAACGCTGCAAATCAATTATTTAATTAAATAAACAGGGCAAGCTAAATAAAACCGTTAAAAAACATTACTACTAAGGCACGTAGGATTATTTTGCAAACTTAGAAGTTACTTAGAAAGCTTAAAGCTTTTAAGCACGTTGATACGAGCTTAAGCGATAACTTCTATGCAGAACCTGCGTTCAGGCAGAGTCATCATCGTTATCAGAGTCATGTCAATTGGATGATAGCAAATTGTTACTGCCTGTTAAATTGCATAGTAAGTAAAAGTGTAAGTCTATTCTATAATGTTTCATATCCATATTTATAATTTCGTTAATAGTCTGAGAATTGTAAACCAGCTAGCCACCTGAAAGGTTGTCGAGAAGATATTGCTACTAAAACGATATGCTGATAGCGATAAGACCGACTTTTGGCTACCACACTGTTTCATGTCTAGCTAAATGTTTAATTTATGTTTGTTGTGTATAATAAAGATTATTTTTTGTTCAGGTGTTTGAAAGTGCATGTACGTTTGCTACTTATGAAGGAATCAAATTTGAAATTAAATAAAAATTTACGTAATTAAGTAATTACAATACATGTAATCGTGCTAACAAAAGATTGCATTTCATAGTAGGAAAATAACTAAGATACTCGCAAGTTGGTATTTGACTGGTTGAATTTTATTTGTATTTTCATAACATGAGTATTCAATAGTCATACCGTAAGTGCGCTTATCTGAGATTGTTATCTTAAGTCAGGAGCTCCGTGCATGGACAATTAAATGTGTGTGTATGATTATCTATGTGTGTAGGTCTCTGCACTGGACGTATGTGTGATTGTCAACTCTCCCGTCCGGTCCGTCGCTGGCGGAGGATGAGAGGTTGTTCGTCAGACCAAACGTTATTGTTGTGATTAAATAAGCTGAGTAATAAATTAACAGTTTAACCAACAACCACTCGATTCTCGAAGGTAAACTGTTCTCCTGCTTGCTGTTGAGAAATTTGGTCCCGTTACTTTTACTATCCGCAGCTTTGCTCACGTGGAATTAGACATAACAATAGTTTCGATAACACCTAGTAATATTATATAGCCTATGTCACTCAGTGAAGATGCAGCTTTCTAATGGTGAAAGAATTTTTGAAATCGTTCCAGTAGTTTTTGTGTGAAAACATTACAAACTAATTTTTCCTCTTTATAATATGTATTAGTATGGAAATATAGAAATATAGATAAATAAATGTTCACTAACAAAGCATCAAAAGATGCCAAAAAGTTAAGTTTTATGAAACATACTTTGCAGTGACAAAGTTTTTACTGATTAAACAAATTGAAGCATTTATTTAGAACACTCAAGAGAAATAATCAAACCTCGGGCAAATGTTTTTTTAACATATTATTAATCGAGTCAAATGCTCAAATACAAGATAAATTGTGATAGCACCTCTAAGCGGAATAAACCAAAAATCTATGTCTGCTTTAACAATATGCTAACAGCTAAGCGTTTGAGCAGGTGTCGTGTTTACTGTTGCCTACCCGGTGCATTCCCATTCGGATACTAATTATTTTTGTAACCACTTAACGAAGAGTGCCTTAACACCGAGCTTTGAGAAGATGACCGGTTCTTACATTCCCAAGGTCAAAGTTCTCCGGTGTCAGAGTTCTGTATAATATTCATAAACGTGGAATTATACGTAGGCTCGACCCGGACTCTGTGAGGGACTTTTCCAAATCGTTTTTAGTTTATTTTTCTTGTTGGATAACATTTATTAGTAATGCATGCAATTTTCGTAGTCTTAAATTTATCTATCCTTAAATTTTTAAACCACATTGATTGAATTGAAAGTTTTTATTTCGCTATATTATTAAGGTGATTCCGCACGCTCAAAATTTTTTAATGACAAAAACATCTCAGGATCTAATTAACTACTAACCTTTTAAGTATGTATATAAAAGTTTGTCTAGTCTGACTATCAAAAATTTCGATATGACGTTCTTCTTGAACAATACCTGTCAGAGAAAGGTTATAAGAAGTAAACAGGTAGACGTATTTAATATTAGGGTTATTCAAAATGTAAAGCGATAATAGTTTCTAGGCAAAAATAGCGTATTTTCTAAAGGCGAGGTTGGTAGGTTCGCAATTAACCCCACATTAGCATGTCGCTTGCGACCCGGCGACCCCGTCACGTGTGCAGCGGGTTACGGGTTAAGTGACAGGCTTACATTTTAAAAGATTTTTTGCAGTATGTATTATAGTATATAGTAGCTTGAAGTCTGGATGTATGCCATATCGAAGCAGAAGTTTTTAATTTCAAGCTCGTGGTAATGGTTATGCGGTGATTCGGTCTTCCACTCGACAGGAAATCGTATTTATGAAACCTTCATATTTCTCCATGTCACGTTCTCCAAGGCATGTGCAATCTGCCGCGGACTACTCCCATTTCTGTTTTGTTATATATTTCACATACCGTTAGCATATTGTTGAATAAAAAATTAATTAATTAATTTAAAAAAAACTATTGAGGACCCGTGCCCAAAACAGTGGGACAACTTTGGCCTTTGTGCTAAAGTATGTAATTTATTTTAAATTCTATTGCGTTGAAGTTGCCAATAACCAATAATCAACACCTAAGATTTAAAACGCAATCGGTGGTGGCTCTGCCTGTTGCGCCAGGGTTCGTAGGTTCGAATCCCACTCAGGACTGACTGTGTCTGGTGTGTCTGGATGTTAGTATTATGTATTCAAACATATCCATGTATGTTAATCACTCTCTGACACCCATAGTACAGGCTCGCGCCTAGTTTGGGGTCAGATGGTCGTGTGTAAGATAAGATGTCCATGGTATTTATTTATTTATAATACATTTTCATTTTTATTTATGTTATGTATTTTGAACATTTAAACATGTTCTTACTTAATCTTTGGTTTTTCCTGTTGGTTGTTGACACTACGAGTATATACCTACCATATTAATTTAGAATACGCTGCGACCCCATAGACGTCCCACTGCTGGGCACGGGTCTCTTCCACAGACGCAGCTGCGGGAGGTCTAGAGCATACTCCACCACGCTGCTCCAATGCGGATTGGTGGAGGAGAGAGAATTTAGAATAACAATAAAGATATTCTATTTCTTCAAAGAGTTCGAAGTAGATATTTTAATCTACACAGGAAGTGCACTGTTGGTTTATTGTAATTTTGACAATGGAATGCTAACTATTGACTTTATTTTAGCAGTAACAATATTGATTTATGCGGCCTTTGCCCCGAGCCGAGCAGCCGCTGCTCAGGCCAACCAGCGCATTGCAAATGAGAGACAATTATCATAACTGGCGTTTCAACCAATCCATTGGAGCGAACGGTTCGAAATGTCAGAGGTGCGCAACCTTCGGCCGCGATGAATCAACATTAGCATGCGCGACCCGCGACCCGCGTCCCACGACCTCCCCTGACATTGACCTAGCCCCCGACCTTGACTCGAGAAATTCATTCGTCGACGAAAATTTCATTCGGAGCGGCATCTCTGCGGATAATCGACATCGAGCGGTACCGATTTATCTCGGTATAATGGATTTTGCGGAAAAATACCGGTTGTTGACGACGGTGTGGAGTTTGGATTATCCAAATGTGTGTTTAATTTATCAGGTAATTGCTTTAAACTGAATAATGTATTTGGTGAATCAGCTGTTAAAAGTTTGGAGTAAGTTTAAGTTTTAAGTCCGATTTTACTGTGTAAAGTATGAGTTTTTCGTCATGAAGTTATTTGGTCTTTCATTCTTTGGATTAATTTAGCTAATATTATTTACAACTAAATTAGAATTGGAATTGAAAAATACAACACCCACGTTTTGGTTTTAAGTACATACATACAAACATACATACATTCTTGAATATATTATAAGCAGAGTACCCGTTAAGATTAAAAAAGACGGATGACTAATTTCTCGAAATGGTCAAAGCGGACGTTTCAATCTCGGGTCCACAGCGACCCCTACAATGGCTTGCACCCCATTGTCGGGCCGCTTCATTGAGCAGGGTTTATCCCAACTTCTGCAACAAACACCGAGACGGTTTCATGTATTGTTATGATTTCCTTTCAATAAAAAAATCTTGCAGGTCAGGTACCTGTTTTTTTACCGCAGGTAAGGGTAAGTGTCCTTTCCTGGAATTGTGTGCTTTCATTTTGCAAAACTGACCGTTATGGGCAATGCGATTTTAAGGGGGTGAAATAAAGCTTAAAATTGTACGGCTTTGTAATTATTATTTATGCATTGTAATACGGTACTATCTGGTTGAGACATGCACGGGGATACAAACCGACGAAATAAGAGTAATAAGGGAGGGAGGCAGGGCAGGATTAATAAAATAAAGTGATGTCAGGTACGCAGGTAAAAATCCATACTTATCGCGTCGTTGGGGATATGTACTTACATTAAAGGTTTATGTATGATGAATTTAATATTTAGAGATATTATTAAGTGTCAGTTGACAGTGTGTTTTCTACAGGCCATTTTCCGCTTTTTAACGTGGCTTATTTATAGTTGGTTAAACGTATCAGTTTCCTGTGGAGATTTAAATTGCTTTATATGAAAAAGATTATGAAGACAACACTTGAATAAAGAATAGTAGGTATGCGGACGTAGTAAAGATCCTTAATGATTTTATGCTAGTTTTAAATTGATGCGAAATTAACACTTTTTATGACAATTGACCACTTTTTTATACCTCATTTTTACACCTCAAGTGATGATTGAAAGATTCTATCGATAGTTTGACTTACGTATTGCTTGGTATTGTTACGTAAAAGCAATTTAATTTATAATAGGCACGTGATTGGACTTTAGTGTGTGTATTAATGAGTAGAGAAAATGTGCAGAAGGTACTTTGAACCAACAACTAAATTTCAAAGTAAGCTAATAGGAAGCGATATTTCGAATGTTTTGTGTTATATAAATATTAGAAAAATCTAAATAATAGAAACATCTGAACATAATATTGAACTCTTAAACATAAGAAAATGAAAATATTTAAGTCTTATCATTATAACAGTAGGTACGAGTATGTAAGAAATGCATCTGCACTTGAGTACACAGGTAGCTCATTGTGGTACAGCTAACTAATTCAATTAAAAAAAAACTGACTTCGGAAAAAGGGGGAAATACATTAAAAAAAATACAAGTAGTCGAACATAGGACATGTTCGACTACTTGTATTTTTTTTAATGTATGTACAGCGATAACTTCGATGTTTGTTGTTCATTTTGTTGATTATTTTTGTGTTTGGCAGAACATACATATATCGAAAGTAGTTCCATATTAAATTCTTGAAAAAAATCTACAAGTAAGTGAAGTAAATAAGCACAATACGGGTAGCAATGTTAGTAAAAGTGGTGTTAATTACCCTGTAGCGTCAGTGTTATAGATTTTGATGATTCTTTTTAGTTTGAAAGGTCTCATCACAGTAAGAGTTATACAAATGAATAAAAAAGCTATGAGTTTTTCGTGTTCAATGCGCTGTAGCCGTATTTGTATATGGATTACATATATATTATGATTTTATTTGAATTTTATTTGAAAGACCTTATCTCAGAGTAGATTCTGTATACATTTCATTAAAAAAATACCGGTATAATAGTTACAATTCAGAATACGGGCAAATTTTGTGTTTATCTCTGTTCAGCGGAATGAAAGAGAGTGGTTAAGAGGGGGTATATATGCGGGGTCGAAGAGAAGAAGAACCTAAATAATAAACAAATACTCAAAAGTTAGAAATAATAGTAATTCGTTTTTAACTTTCATGTTGATATGAAATAAACTGCCGGCCTGACTGAAAAATATTAAGTGAATAAACGAACCAATCCGCATCCGAAAAAAATAAGAAATATTTAACCGCAATGACATAAACAGTTTAAATCTAAATAGAATACGAGTATTGTATGAGTATTTGTTGCAGCGTCTATTACAGGGTTAATAAAACACACCACACAATGCAAAATTTTAACTTAAGGGCACTAATTTTTAATCCTTAGCTCTTATCCCACAGAATCCAAAGCTTTTTTTTTACAATTGATCCTTCAGAAATAGTTTTACATTTCCGATGCGAACCTCTCCACTTAATTGGGCAGCCCGAGGCACTTCTTTGTTCCGCTCTAATTGATCGTAAAGGAGATACTGAGGGCCAGGTTACCTGGCCCGCTGGCCGGCATAAGAAAGTTTGGCTAGGAAAGATGACCGTTGTATTGTTTGTGGCTTTTGTCACGTGATATTAACTTATTGAAGTTGTTCTACAAAAGATAGAAATGTATCATCGTGAAGCATATCTTATTACATATTTTAATAGAAAGATTTTATTAAATTAAAATCGGTATTCGTTAATCGTATAAGTAGTTTTACACTCATTAGATTGAAAATATGTAATATATGCTTTTTAAAATTAACTTTATTTTGGTCGTAAATAGTTAACTGTAGGTGCTCGAAGCATCAATATAATTAATAAGCTATCATGTATTTCTTATGTTAGGTGAGCTGTACTATTTTAAGAAATAAAAATCGTAAGCCATAAAACAAAAACCACAAATAATTTTGTACATTTGAGCACGAAACACACAGTAAGTTGTATATTTCTTTTATATCTATCAAATGTGCCTTAACAGTTTTCGTTGATTAATTTGACGTCGTAAATCTAAGTGACATTTAATTGTTCCAAATTGACATGTATCAACTGCGTGCCTCGGCACCAGGTATGCGTGCAAAAACGCACTGCACACGAGTGAAAAGCGCACTGCGCTCTGTTGACGCCGCGGAGCGCGACCGCGCCTTCCGCGCAAACGACATCAACGCGCCGCGTGACATTCAAACTATTTATTTTTTGTATACCATTTTTGTGTATTTTACAATAATATTTCGTACTAATGTGATTTTGCCCAATAAAATAAAACACAATAGCACTCTATGGTAATATATAGGTTCCTATTAGTGAAATAACTTTCAGTATTAAATAAATAGTTAAAGAGATTCACGCGATTAAACAAATAAACTATTAGAATAGAAGTTGGAGTTTAAAAGGATTGAATTCGAGACACCTGTATCACTTGAATAATCCAAAAGTTTAAATCAGACAAATAAACCTGTAGAACTTAAGAAAACATCTAGAAACATCCACAATTGAAAGACTTCAAGATTCTCAAAGATAGGATAAATCTAATGTACTCATTTCTTTTCTCGTTTTCATTTTTCTTTAGACTCCATTGTTGGTACAGCAAGTACCTACCTAAGGTAAGTAAGTAAGGTGAAGTAAGTATGGTAACTAATGGGGGATTAAGGAATTGCCATGGTGCAGACTGGTGGGTTTCAGATGCCTTGGAGAAAATTAAGAACTTTCAGGCAAGCAAGCTTCTTTGCTATGCTTTCCTTACCAATTATGGAGAATTTCCAAGCATTCAGGTTTTCCTCGCGATATTTTCTGTCTCCATTACCTCTAGCAGGTGGCAGTTATGCCAGTTGTGAAACGCAGAACCTACGCATATTTATATATTCCGATATAAACTCAATGGAAAAGTCTATTAATAGTAAGTCAGATTTATAAAACCCAATCAAAAGCTTCGTGGTAGTAAGAAGGTAAAGTAATATAAGGTATTAAATATCTTTTAAATAAGAAGTTACTATTCTATGTAAGGTAAAGTTAACTAAGGTGTTTTTCAATATTATTCTGAATATTTACATTTTAATCTTCGTAATTCGTAAATATTAATCTTCTTAATATACCTATCTACGAAATAATTAATAAATTAATCTTTTTTATAATTAAATAATAAATTAATTATTATGCAGATTTATTACGTCTTTATTAAGAAATAAAGATGACTTTAAGTAATTAATTTTCATATTTCATTCCTTTCATATAAGCAGTATTATTTAAATATTTATCGTCAATTGTATATGAAAAATTAATGTCGCATAATACAACGACAACTTCACAAAATGATATCACACAAGAACACAGTTTTTTTTATCAATATATATACATAGGTCTATTAAAAATTCACT
This sequence comes from Carterocephalus palaemon, assembly GCA_944567765.1. Taxonomy (NCBI): domain Eukaryota; kingdom Metazoa; phylum Arthropoda; class Insecta; order Lepidoptera; family Hesperiidae; genus Carterocephalus; species Carterocephalus palaemon. The sequence goes on from OX155650.1 coordinate 10,031,662, forward strand.
TACGATCATCTAATTCTTCCTCGTAATCCGAGTAGCAGCGGTCATCATCTTTGAGTGTCTGATTGTCCGGTTGTTGATAGAAGCGTTCCGATTTTATATACATTTTGAGATACATCACACCAACAACTTACGCCGAATGACTTACAAGAAACCACCAAAGTTTGTAACACTCGAAAACACTGATTGTAAATAAAATAATTTAGAAAAAAACAAGTTCAAGCTGAACCTATACAGCCTTCAAAGTTCACGTCGAGCACTATCGTAAATAAATTAAAACATCCCTTAAGCCACATGTCGAGTGCACAAGCGGGCGGATAAACAACGAGCTAGTCACTACTCCAGTCGACAATTCAATAGTCGGCAAGATGGCATCGTATAAAAAAACGGCGAGTTCAACCGGGTTCACGCGTACCGTCGGAGCAGACGCGCGGCCGACTCGAGGCTCGCCCGCTTACTGCCCCGACCCGAGTTATCAGGCCGGCGACAAAAACACAGGTAGTGCCTCCGCTGGCGAGACAGAGACCGACTCTTAACGGCAGATTGATTTTCATTTTGTTTGGGATGCTGGACACGGCGCAGCAGCGAAGTGACAACTTTGCTCTTTTGACTCGGTGACCCACGTGGTCTTTTTATTAGAAATATTATGTACAATTTACCCGCGTAACAATAGCATTCGGTGGTAATGTATTACCTATTGACTATTAGTAAAATATTAGAAGCTATCGGCGAGCGCTCAGCGTTTCTCGCGCAACTACGCGCACTTATTCAATAATTGTCATATTACATTTTCATGGAATCATGACGATTTGGAAGGTGAACACTTAAGCGTGAGTCGAATGAGAGGGTACCTGAGAGTGCAACTGGCCTTATCTATGCGAGTGGAATTTCTGAACTTAATACTTGATTAAGAACTGTCAAAAGCGCAAATATTTCGCAATTTATTGATTGCATGTTTAAGTTGAAGTGACATTCCCAATTAGTGACGATACTTGACGACGATTACTTGAAGGTGGCCATTTTAGTTTATTGAAAAATAATGATCACAATTCACAGTTTTATCTGACAGATAAAGCTGTTATTGAATTTTGCACGTATTAATGCAGCACTCACAAGTTTTAAATTAATCAAATACCTATGCCTTAAATTTATAAGATTAAAAAAACCATTCTGTTATATTAATTGATAGAGTATATTTAATCACACCGTGTATTCCGTGTTGGAGATGCCAGTGATATATATTTTTAATGCATTTCATGCATATTTTCGCTATTATATCAGTCCGGGTAGATACTAGCCACCGGCTATCATTACCGCGTCTTACTCGCAGTTAACGATTCATTTAAATTTGCATATTTAAAAGGGAAAAATATTCAAGAGTTGCATTACGCAAACATAAGTCTTGCTAATCGTATAATTTACGCGTGAGGGTCTTAGAACATTTCTTTTATGAAGTTTTGATAGAAAATAGAGAGAGCATACAGCTCCACCCATCCTCCATTTAAAAATAATTAAGTATTTACTGTGAGTGTATTGACAGTCAATATGAACAAAAAAAATTAAAAAATAATTAGTACTCAAGGCTAGCGATTTAGGACGAGACCTGTATAAAAAATACTAACTGGACTATCACTACTCATAACATCAACTAATACGACAAACTGTCGCTAGCACTCCCTGCCAGTCCTAATTCCCACTAACGAACTGACCAACTAATGTTTTTAGTAACTCTGAGTCTCTCTGCTAGCTGGTATAACCATCGCCCCTTTTTGAGTCTTGTCCAATGTCGGTCGCAGTTGTTATAGGCGGCAGCAGCTGGGGTGGTGCTGCAAGCTCGTTTGCTATCTTACTCGTATATCCCAGGAAAACATGACATAGGCGTACCCACGGCTATACTCACTAATCGTCAACAGGCAATATTAAAACCATTTCCTTATACCATTAAACACTCGTTCGGAGACATTATTACCTTAATTTACATTTTAGTATTGAATTTACATGAGTCAATCACCGTCTTCCGATCTAACCGTTATATTGCTACTCAACTAATATATAAAAATAAATTAAATGTGTACAATTAGTATAAGTAATCTATACAACGACATATAATAAAACTCTAGTGCATTGAATTATTGAAAAAATCTATCAGGGGGTGATGAGTAATCGATACAGATTCCGAAAATGTTTTATTTCAAATTTTACTGTCTGTCTGTCAGTCTGTATGTTCCTATGTACGCCATGGATTTTAAAACTTATGAATCGATTTTGACGAAACTTGGTACAAACATGCACTGCATCCATTTTTTTTTTTCTCGTACCGAAGTATAAAGAGGTTCTCCTGGAATATAGGATGAAAGTTTAAAAGGAATTTTTCTCAACATTATCTGATAAATTTGAAATTTGCAGCAAAATTATGTTATTCAAATTAATAGAATAATTATGTCTCTGTTTTTCTTAAATTATTATTATTATTTAAATTTATGATAAAGAGAGACAAAATTAAATAACTAGGTAAACTATGGGTGTTGACGGCTTTAAGACGAATGATATATTAATATATTATAGTATGTTCTTCAAAACAAATTCAGCGTTTTTGTATAATCAGTCCACAAAGGGTTAAAAAATGGGAGGAAATTTCTAACTAAAGTGAAGTGAAGTAATTATTATTGTTTAGAGATAAAACCTGTTGAAATTTATTCTAGTAGCCTCGAGTTAGGATTTGTTCGTGAGGAAACCTATCTGTATGCCTGATAGTTCTTCATAATATTCTCGAAGGCATGTGAAGTCTGTCAATCCGCATTGGCCAGCGTGGTGGACTAAGGCCTAATCCCTCGCATTCTGAGAGGAGACCCGTGAGAAAAAGAAAGGGTTGTGGTGTGGTAATGATAATGAGAGAAACACTACACCTCCCCTACACTTTCTGTGAAATAAAGGCGTGAAATAACTAATTTTGATAAAGCTTATAAAAATCTGCCCAGTCAGCGATCGATCGTTTCGCTGTCAAACTGTAAATAGTTTTGTTCATATAAAACATGTTTTAACTTTTGGTAATTGGGTGGGTAATAATCGAAAGGGTGTTGGTGAAATTCCCGTAACGTAAAGTTGATCGCTACGGGCTTGTAGCACTTGGCAAAGGTTAAAACTTTATTGAACGATTATTAATATTTTGTACATGATACATGTCACACTTTGCCGTATTTTTATATCCGCGGTTCGTTGTAATGTTAGAGACGCACTAAAATTAAGAAATATAATCATTAAATGTCTATTGTGCTTAAAAGAACGAATATGATGTTCCCTGCAAATACCAGATCTTATATAGCATACCGACTCTTATATAGATTTTTTAGACCAATAGAAAGAGTCTATTAGTCCAACTCAACTCTGTACTACATAATACTATATATAGACTCTATTATTTTTACATTTCTAGTTTATAAAGAAGCCGTTGATCATCACAAAAATTCAAAGCGTTGACCTCCTCAATAAACCCATAAAGGTTCCTCAAGCTACACTAAAACTTGAATTAAATCAAGATTCAGCTTTATAATCTCGTTAAAGATAAGAAATTGAATGAGTCAGTAGTATTTTTCTTTCTTAAATAGAAGGATACATCAATATCTCACATTTAAAAGTGCGAGATGTCTATGTATTATGTTAAATATGCTGTAATATCGATCGGCTTCTGCGTTACGGAATTTATTATGCCCAAACACGAGAGCGAATTATAAGCGTGGGCAGATATCTACAGGATGATTTTTAAATACAAAAATATGTACTTTAATTTTAATAGTAAATATTTTATAATATTTTTCGGTTTTTTAGAGTTTATATATTTTGGGAGGCAACTTATGGATAGTAATTAAGATTAGTTTTTGTCCCTTAACTGGTTTCCGATAAGGACCCGGAATAAATCGTGCTTTGGAAAACCCCGCAAAAATAAAATATGAATGATAAAAAAAACTATCTGCAGCAGTAAACTAGACTAGATTTAAAACCACTACAACTTTACAGGTACCTACTTTAGTAATTGTACTCGATTTTGATACACAAAAAATATAAAATAGGGACTTACCTAATTGATGAGGAGAATTGTCTGTAATATTATGTAGAGTAAAAATATTGCTTCAGAAGGTCCTTATTCAGTAAACAGTTTATCATTACTTTGGTTACCTTCCAAAGCACTTTCAGACCTAACTGGCGGAGTGTATAGGTTATGAAATGGCATGCGTTTGTTGAAATCTCATCGAAATAATTCTTTAATGAGTATAACGGCTACATGAAACGTGAAAAAACGTTTTGTTCGCGAGATTAAAACGACACTGAAAAGGGGTTTGGCGTGAATGGCATTCAAACACTAAAACTGTAAACTGTGTGTATATCTGATGCACTCTTAAGCCAAATCTTAAGCAAAATGTTAACTGGTTGATTTTCCCGTATTTATATTTATTTATACCTCAGTATATATAACATCTCAGTAGCGATAGATAGCGTCCACACCCCAATGATTCCCGTCGATTCATTTTGATCAAAAGAGTTAAGCAACGACGGGCGCGGTCGGTTTGAGGATGGGTCACCGCTAGGGGCAAAATTTCATGGACGCTACCGTTCGTAGAGTACGTTAAGCCCTCGGTCCCGGTTGTTTTCAATGGTGGAAACATTCGCAAAGCCTTGTCGAAGACTTTCGGGTGGCTTGAGAACATTCGACACTGGGTTGGCCACTAACTCCTCCACCAATCCGCATTAGAGCAGCGTGGTGGAGTATGCTCTAGACCTCCCGCAGCTGTGTCTGTGAGGGAGACCCATGCCCAGCAGTCTATGGTTTGCAGAAATACCTCTGTAACTTAAAATAAGGCTAAAAAGGCGAGTGAATTTTCCAGAAAATAAAATATAGTTAATGTACACGGGTATTAGCAGCTTTAATAATCATACTACTATTCAATTGTGTTGCATGAAATAAATGAGTAACGAGTATCTACTGAATCAATTTTTTTGGCTCGTGTTGACAGATCACGAACAAATCGATTTGGACCACCGATACCGATTTACAAGTCATCGACAATTAAAACAGAAGGTAGTCTAGTACGTATAGTGACTAATGTAATGCACTAAATAGTTTGTTTGGTATAAAAAACTCAATTGTCTCCAAGTAATTACAACCGGAACCAAAGTACTGTGCAAATGTCTTTATTTAAAAGCAAACAATATTATCTTTACAATTACATTGGGTTACGTTAGACAAATAGGTAGGTATTAACTTGTGCAAACCAATTGATATTGTTAACAAATTGACAAGTCAATATGCTTGCACGTTTATAAGGCATATTGGTCAGCTTCATACTGTCAAGAGCTGCAGGAATAAATGCTTAGTTTGTAAACATTGTCTTAGGATTTGGCTTATACGTCGGCGGTTATGACAGGTTTACTTGGGACAACTGGTTTGACTGCTTCCTAGTCTTAAGCAATTCCATGGAGGTAAGAAAAAGAGGGAATTTCAGTGGGACATGGTTGTCATAAGTTTGCAACGGTAAACAACCCATCTTACCATCTTGTTTAATAAACAAGAAGATAGAACACCTATTTTTAAAAGCACAATATTATTAATAATTTTACAGAGTACCTAGGTTACCAAATGTGTAAAAAGTAGATATTGTACTATACAGTGATATAGTCAATTTGTTTTGTATTTTCTGTATACATGTAAATTTTTAAGACTTTTCTTCTTTAAAATTGTTGAGAATCTTTAATATATTTTGCGACTTTATTCACAAAATTTCTTGATTGTGAAAATGTTGCTTACCGTACAAGCTATTAAGAAGCAAAACGCAGTGATTTTTACTCGTACCTGCAACAAAATATAGTCATAAATTATAAATATTCAGGCTTTTCATTTATTAAAATTACTTTGGACTTGTTTAATAAAATAAATGATTAATTATCTAACTGAGCAGATTTGACTAACCTGACATACCCATTTACATTATAATAATAGTAATATACCATTTAAACTATTAGTCCCGGTAACTATTAGTATTCAGTTTACAAACTGCATTTGTGTCGAAGATGTAAACAACACAATAACAAAATAAAAGAAAGTTGGATTTGACCCGATGCCATCCTCCTTCCGATTACATAAATTCAAGGCATTCAGTTTTATATCCGTCATTAGAAACCATTTAACTCCTTTAATTGAGACTCAATTATTGACTTTTTTAATAACGTTACGTGGGCGTACATTCTTCGGTTTCAAAAAAGTAAGGAATGAATCATTTCTACTTTCATCCCAAATTTTTAGGTTTGAGTATAACTTGGATACAAACGATTTAATTTAAAATCTATATATATAAAAGGAGAAGGTGACTGACTGACTGACTGACTGACTGACTGACTGACTGACTGACTGACATATCAACGCAGGGCCTAAACTATAAGGGTTAGAAACTTAAAATTTTGCACAGGGGTTACTTTTGTAACGTAGGGGAGCACTAAGAAAGGATTTTTGAAAATTCATCCCCTAAGGGGGTAAAACAGGGGTGCAAAGTTAGTATGAAACTTTGCCGTTTTTGAAGTCAAGTGGGCAACCCGAACGTGGGCAGACGTCGTTAATGGGTCTAATTCTACGCGAGCGAAGCTGCGGGCGTCCACTAGTTTTATATATTCATAATGTTCAGAGGTAATTTTGTGGAAATCCATTTTCATTAACTAAGTAATGGTAGTACCTATCTACTTTACGACAGTACGCGATGTATAAAGGTGTTTACTTTCATTTCCCTTCCTCACATATAAGAAACTTACATTATATTATAAGTTCTACAGTGACCTTACGAGTAAATTCTATGACAGTCGATACTATATGTAGTTTTTAGTCTGATAGTTTTACAGCTATTGATTTAATAAACTCGCGCCAACAGAACAATATGGACTGGAATTTTAGTGATTCCATAATACTTGTATATCATCACGTTTGGATTTCCTCAAGGGGTAGGCACTTATTATAGATCACTAGGTAGGGTAGATGACGAACTTGTCACAAATTAAAACATACGGTTCATTTAATTGGGGGTGAGCTTATTGCCATACATCGGGCACAAATTCAGTCTACTTGAATCAGACTGGTGAGAAAAACGCAATAAGTTTGCCCGACCACGGTATCGAACCCTGGACTATCTTACTTAGCAGTTGTTGTGTCCACTAGTACAACCGGTCCAACGAGGCTGTCGAAGAATGAGGAAAATCAGATAATGTAATTTAGGAACTATCGTCAAGAAAGATTCGTCTAAAAGTATGTATTGCCTCAAATCCATAAATACAATATAAAAGAGTATTATAAGATATATAACATTATTTTAACAAGAGATCAACTCATACATTTACAAGTAAGCACTCGCCGATGGTATTTAAAGGTTGAAAATCTGGCCACTCTTAAGCAACCGTTTCCTGATCTATAAACAGAGAATAATGTCTGATAAATAAAGTAATTAATTTATGTAATTGCGGTAACATTGTAAAATGTCGGTCGAAATGCTACGAGTTTCTGGTGATTAAGCAGGTATTAGTAACGGACATATATAACATTGTATAACATTTAAGTGTAACGGCATTTGGAGTAAATACAAATGTTTGGTAATTAATTCTGTAAAACTGTTTAAAGCAATTTGACATTTTTAAATTGATTATAAGATATGCACTGACGCAATGCAAATATTGTATTATTATATAATGATACAATTGGTATTTTGATTTATTGTTATTAATAATAATTAATGGATAGTATCATTAATATACCAGATGCCTTCTCAATGTGAAGAGGTAATTGTACAATCAGATATATAACAACGGTATTATTATTTTATATGTATACAACCGGTATATAGTATGTTATACAAACGGTATTAATATTTTTAGTAAAATATATTTAAAAAGTAATATCTAATGAAATAATAACAAATTTATCACCAGCTCATACTAATATTAGGAACATACATTACATTAAATTGATTTTATTCACTGAAGGAACACTCATTGAAGGAACTCGGATACCTACAACTTTGTTTGTTTACTAGATAACTATAAATGTACCTAATATTGTACTGATATTAGATTTGCACTGAACCTATCTGAAGCCGATACACGATCCTTATGATAAAATTTCATAGTCCAGAGAGTTCTGACGACATCAATGAAAACAAGAACCTATAAATAAAAGGATTCCGCGCCACCTATACCTATCTAAAATGAAGCACCCAAAGCAAGTCGAACTGTTCGTGTGTACGTTGTCACGCCCACATTTACGTTGTAGCATGCCGGCCGACCGCCAATACGCGGTGCTACAACATCTGCATAAGTAGGTAGTTACTGTTTTACGTAACCTAACACTTAAATACATACTCGTACACATACACATAGCCTCACTTTCGGTGTACGCGTCGTCCTCCTGTTTTTAAGTCTATAAATAAAAAGGTATTTTGTCGTAAAATTACCTAACTCGGATGAGAGCACTCAACCTTCTTACATGCTATCAAAGGATTATGGTAATGCCGACACTAAGTGTCGACTGATTTGTGGCCCCTAACGCACAGATAACTAAAGGTCACGTCTGAACGCCGCCATCATGACCTTTTCTTTTTATTTCAACCCAATGCTCCCGGGCTTAGCCGATAGTGATCAAACTTAAGAACCGGATTGCAGGCTGCCTACTTAATCTGTAGGTCGTTTGAAATTCATTGCAAACAGAAATAACTGCATTCTACATGAAATTTTATTACAATTTTTAAACACATTTCAGGTAGCTTTGTTGTTATCTCTGCACTTGATCCACCATAGTCACAACTCTTTCCTCTCCCACTGTTCGGCTTTGCATGGAAGAATTTCCGTGTTTCAAGGGCAAGAGTCACCTCCCGTACTACGAGAGGTAAGGCTATAGTCCAAGCTATAGACAAGCTGGTTTAATGAGGATGGCAGAATTCAAAAGTCATTAAGAACACTGGAGAATTCTCATGCACGCATTCCTCATGTTATTTTCTTCGTCTGTTACAGCATTGAATATTTTAAAAAACACTAAAATTGCGAATGGCTTTGGTACGTCCAGTTGGGATTTAAACACAGGCCACCGCACTTAATCAGTGCGGTATAAATTATTCGTGGCATGAGTGTGGCTTTAAAACAACGGCATATTGTCTGTTGGGGATGAGAATACGCTGGATTTTGGAAGCACCGAAGCGGTCACTGTGACGTAGTTTAGGAGAGACCTACGTCCGGCAGTGGATGGATGGATCGCAGTTTTTGTAATAACCAAATTGTTTATCTCCTTGTACAGCCGATTGTAACTGGATTTTTGAATACAAGGTTTAATGATTCATTGTATGCTATTAAAGGATAATACGTCGGCTTTGGGTTTAGAAATAAACACGAAAAGGTTAGGGTTAAAAGCTTCTTACAGAAAGGTTAATTTTTTGACTTCTCGGTACAATTCCGAAACGGGGACAGATTTCTGTAGTCTTAGGAAATATGTATACAAATAAAAGAAGTCGGTCGATGAGTAGTTTTATACCAAACTAGCTGACCCGGCAAACGTTGTTTTGCCATATAAATAATTTATATAATATTTTGGGAGAACTTCATGTAAGTGTGTGGACTACAACTACCCCTACCACTACCACTACCCCTACCACTATCACTACCCCAACCACTACCACTACCCCTACCACTAACACTACCCCTACCACTACCACTACCCCTACCACTACCCCTACCACTACCCCTACCACTACCTATCACGCACCGGCGCCATCTACTTAAAATATTGGTTTGTAGATTTTCCCGCTTTTCTGTTGAAATTTTTCCTAAATTTTCTTTGCTATAAACCTCACGGAGCCCGAGACCTTTCCAACGAATGCAAAACCGTGGAAATCGGTTCGTGCGTTCTGGAGTTATAGCGTCAGGAAGGAAAACCCGACTTATTTTTATATAGTAGATTAACATTAGGTATAAAACTGCTTAATGACTGACATTATGTCAAATATGGCGCATTGATTGAGCCAGGTTTAATCCCTGTCCCTGCGCAGAAATTAAATTAGCAGTCAAATAATAAACGCTTACTTACTAACCGGGATTTGAACTTGGAACTGGCGTCAACTGCGGGTTCGAAAGCTTACATTACACACATAACTGATGTCAAAAATTACTGAAGCAAATCTTAAAGTTATAATACATAGTCATTTTCATGCTGCCATTACGTAATTAACTACTGTTATGTACACTTAACAACTGTATATAATACAATATTTCTTACATACCTTTACTGTAGGTAGATGTAAGCTACGGGAGATTAAAACCACTTTAAAAACCTAGTCCTACCAATAAAATTATACTAAATGAGCAGTTTAGAAGCATAATTTTGAAATGAAAGCCGTGTTTTCTGTCTGTGATCTGGGAGCCTATTTTGGCGATTGAGGCGCAGAGGACGCAAGCAAGTATGAAAAAAAGAAGAGGGTGAAAATCCCATATAAAGGTAGGAAACGGAAAGGAAAAGGTGACAATTCTACTGAAATTTAGACTTTTGCATGAATCCGAATGCCTCACCCGAATGCAAATTTTACTAGGCGTCGCTGCCATGATGTCCAGTCCTTTTGAAAGGCCTAGCAATGATTTGATTGATCTGAATTTTCTACTCGTTATAATTTAAAACAAAAATCGAGCACAATGAGCCGAATTCAATTAAGTTCCTGATAGTTACACAATCTATTAGGTTTTCATTATCCGTAAAATTGCCTTCCTAACTGGCTTTTGGTCCAGCTACCATATCCACTCACTTAAAATAATATACGGAGCGTTTATGACTGTTTTAATGCGTTTCACCTGTTTATGATGGCTTTAGATCATCGAAAGCTTTGCTAGAGCAAACGGCATTTCAGTGAATTTAAAACTAAAATGCGTAATACGGTATTTAACCACTAAATGAAAGTAGTAAATAACTAAAACACTTTGTCTTTAGTTACTTTTGGCTATAAAGTGATCGTATGTGATCGACGCGAGCCATTGTGCATTGACGTTCGTTACTCCACCTTACTAAAGGTTTCTTTACATACAAATTTATTCTAGTAACTACAATGAATACGAAGTTCTGTATAATTCCTTTTAGTTCATTATTATTTTCCTAGCATTGCTTTAATATCATTTCCGCAAATTTTTTATTCAATAGTAGGTAACTTTCGTAAATAATCTATATTTATAATATATGTTTGACTTCAATCCATATTCGTTTCAACTTCTAATTTAAAATGGAAATCGTAAAGTTTTACAACAGAAAATTTAATTAAAGATAGGCAATCAGCACATATTGTAAGAGGTTGTATAAACAAGGTGGGCCTTTCCCTGTAATTAACTGAGGCGCGAATTTTAACGCCATGCGAATGCTAATTTATATTAGAATATATTATTACCCTGCATTCTAAATTTGTAATACGAAAATATGAAATCAGAAGCATGGTTTTAATAACTTACGCTTGTCATATAATGTTAGTGCCAATAAGTTTGAGTATTATAATCAAAAATTCATAATTTAGTCATTAGTCATACATATTTTTGACCATTAACATGGTAGAGCCGTGGACAACATTTTAAGGCTGGGATCGATGGATAAGATGAAGGTGAAGAACATAAGATTTTTTATTTTCATGTTGTAATGTAAAATACTCGCTCGTATCATAGAAAAATTTAATGATTAAAGAAACTCTGAAATGCGGACATTTGATCTAAAAATATCTTAACAATAAACTAATTGGGCTCTTATACAAACATCGCGAAAGCATAATGAGGATGAGGAGAGAAAGTTATCTTTCATAAGGCGTAAATATAACAGTAGGAGGGTGCAATAAAAGCGTAAAAGTAGGTTTTATTGTGGTCGCCAAGAATTATATTGTTAGCGGTGTTGCAATTTATTTAAATCGAGTGGTAATTTGGATGGCATTTGGTCATCGCTGTTATTTATATCACATGAATACGTACGGTCACATGTTCCAGTAATTATTATCAGCATCAAGTCTGAGGAAAATTATAAAATCAATACCAAATTTAAAATTGTCGGATGAATTTGGCGAGCGCTTAAGTGCCTTTTAGGGTATAACCTATTCCAATATACACGGAGTTGAGTCGTGAAGCCCACGCTAGTGCAAGCTCATCGATAATAACTTAACCCGTTGGACCAGTCATTAGGCTATTAAGCCACACAATCGAACGAAGAATATAATATAATATAATAGTGCCAATACTTATTGGGACAATATAGGAATGTTGCCGAAAATGTTATGTTGGAAAGTATGTGAATTACCAGGCGATTATAAATCAAGAATTTTATCAATTAGATGAGAATGCAGCTGATTCACGCGATGACGTCACTGCGGGACAAATGTCGCGGCCCACGTGCGCGGTTGTACCTATGTCCATTCCATAGATGTCGGTTGTAAGCCACCTCTAGTTTGGTTACCTACCAGTCGGCCAAAAAAGGCTACTAAAGAAATAGTGTATAGTTGAAAACGAAAATTTTATATTAAAGATTTCCTGTATTAGCTGTAGATTTAGCGGTCTATGCAGAAAACGACACAATTTTTCAAATATTTTTTTCCTTTCGAGACGTCAAACATGAACGCACTAACAATAATAAAAAAAAGTAGTAATGATACCCGGACTTTTTAATGTAACAAATTATTTAGATTTACTCAATTTTAATCAAGAAAATAAAAAAAATCAGTAAGAATACCTTGGAGTGTTGTAATAACATACATAGGTGGTCGCTGTTTGTAATATAGGAATTAGTGATACTCTCAAGGAAAATTTATAATCATTAGTTTAAAATATAGGCGGGCAAAAAACTTGAAGTGGCCGAGGCCATTGCAATGGAAAAACAGTTTATCGATGAAGAGTTAGACCGAATGGCAAACAACATGATTCATGCAGTGACGCTGCACCGCCGGGCCAAATGTCAGCCGTAGGGTTGACGGGTCGAGGTGTCACGTCATGTTGTAAGGTTCATTTGAAACACGCTAATTGTGTGGTTGAATGCATAATTTGCTGATTTGTTAATGCAAAGGTTGTTTGTCATCGCGCACGCTTGTACCGTTTGGCGCAAGTTGCTCGTACTGATCGAATTAGGGCTATGTAGTAAATAAAAGTAAAGATGTAAGAAAAGTCGTCGGGTGGAAACCACGACCACCACCGATTTGGAGAACACAGCGGGAAAGCGCTGCATTCAAAAGGCACTTGGATTGGGCTCTGATTGGATAGATGGAGCAGTAAATAGACTCAAATAATTGGCTACAGAATCAAAATATCATAATAACTGACGTACTTTTGGGCAGGGTTCTCCTCTTACAATGAAAAAAGTAACCACGCTGACCAAATGCGGACATGACGTCTTTGTCCATTAACTAAGTAGAAACCCATCTTTCATTAGTACTCTTTCTAATTGTTAAGACGAAATTGCAATTTCCATCTTTTCTACTGAGCTGGCGGACCTGCCACCCACGTGGTACGAACACGCGGTCATTCCGCAAACGATTCGTGTAGGATTTAGAAATGGCAAACCAAATTCGAACTCTATATTTTTGTCACTAATACGCTTTTATGAGTCACCTTTGTCCTTTCGATATTCTTAAAAAGGTGCGTCGTTTAATTTGAATGACCCATAGCAGGAAGATGAACAAAATTTTCCAGTTCTATATGATTTGCCCACGATAATAGGAATTGAGAAATAACAATTAAAACGTGATGTCTGCCAATACGTACAGCCAGCGTGATATGGTTTTACCCTTCACATTCCGTGAGAGAACCGTACCCAACAAGGGGACAAATGAGTGGTGTATTTCAAAACCTACCTATATAACGTATCATTTCAGTACAATTTCTTCTGTGTAAGTACTAATTGTTTTTACAGCAATCTTGTCTGATTTTTTTTAACCGCCTGGTGTATCGCAATATGCTCACCAACTATTACATGTGACTTAAACATAACTAGCGAAAAGTAGGTGTATTCATACCTCTGCCTACCCCTTCAGGGAAATAAAGGCGTGTGTGTGTTATGTTGTTATTTCCAGTTACACTTATCTGGAGGCGACCATATTAGTCCTCGATCAGTGATCAAAAAGTCTTCTATATTCAAAAACTTAACCATTTCCCAAAGACTTTTATATCCCAACAACTAGCTTACATATACAATATACATATATGTTACCTTATTGTATTAGATAATGAAGGTCTTTTATAACATTATTTACAGCACTTATGACAAACAAAGATGCGAACAGCGGATGAAATAAGGAAAATGTTTTGACATTTACCTTTGAGTAACAAGGAAAACAAGGTTAACAAGATCACTAATTCTATATTCCATACACATGATTGCATGTACTACTACCTCATAGTCACTAAATTACGTAACGGAAACAATAAATCATTAACATTTATCGATTATTTTAAAGCAATAAAATTTATGATGATCTTATTCACAAAAACTAAAGCAAATTTATTAATAGGTAGTATGTACTTATGTATGTGCTCTCGCAGCAGTGTCTGTGGAGGAGACCTGTGCCCAGCAGTGGGACGTCTATGGGTCGCAGCGTATGTACTTAATATTACCAAGTAAACATATATTGTTTAACTGACTGTACTTACTTAATATATTATTTAAGGCTTGGTGAAGTGATGTATAAATTAGTAAGGTAACAGTATGTTTTGAAATACATTTGAATGTGCTATGAAAGGACATGTCTAGGATACTTTAGAGTATAAAATATTTGCCAGAGAACTAAATTTGCATATACGAAATAATATAAAGCACTAAATCGGCTATAAATGCCCCTCATGGTAAATGTATACCACATTGACCAAACAAGCAAATGTTTAAGAAATTTGAAAACCTGAATTTGTAACTAAATTATAAACATATCAATTTATTCCTGCACTTAAAAACGACAGATTACGAAATAATTGATCGCTTGAAAATAAAAATAAAGCAAATCCAAAAACCAAATTTGTGCTCGACCGATTCAACGGTCAGTGTTGTTTTGCTCCTTCCAGGTGACAATAATATCGACAACGCGGAAGTATTTCATTGACATTTGAGTCAAGGTCCACGTAGCATGCCTTTTGATCCCGATTACATTTCGTATCATACGGTAGTATGCAACTGTGTTTTGGCACAAAGCTTTTAAAGCTTTTTAAAGCTTTTTGTTAAGCTGCCTTGAAGTTAAATCAAAATTAAATAGCCCAATTAACAACTGTTTCACTATCTCCAATTAAAATGTCTATCAATACAATCAATATCTCATCTATCATTATTATGACACAAGAAATCCTTACTAATATTATTAAGTTTTTTTGTTATCTGTTTTTAGTTTTCTATTTAGGTTCCATTTAACAGTTGGTGAGCCTATTGCCATACAGCGAGCACAAATCAAGACTCCGAGCTGCTACCAGGCATAAATTTTCCTTGAGATGGACAGGAACTTTTCCGCACTCAACCAGGGTTTGACTGGTAGAAAATGCCATAAGGCATTAAGTCCGCCCATTGTATATCTCTTTAGAGGTGTCAATAAAGTTAAATAAATAAATAAATAAAAACTATAAACGAAACGCTGTTATTTCGGATATAAGTATAATTTCATTACTTTATGATTTTCATTTTCATTTGTATTTGTGTGAATTGTATCGGATTTGTATCTGGTAAAAACTGTTAGCAAATTGCTGAGTGTAAATAACTAAATAAATAAATTATTATATGCAAGCGAAGCAGCGGGATTACACTAGTGTTTTAATATTAAGCCTGCCTTTGGTTTTCTTATTTAGGAATAATATTCTAACAGTAGTAACAAATTAGCCTGTAATGTCAAGTATCTTAATTAAGTACGTAGGTACTAAATTAATAAATTTATACTTACGTACATTGATATATATGTATATTTAACTCAGTGCTTACGTATATCACAGTGGGGTCCTTTTATCATAATGTTAGTAAAATCTCTTTTTATTTTCACAGCATATTAATTATTCTTTCTCGCTAGGTTTTTATTGCTTGTACCGCACCGCACACAGCTAGAAAGCAAGATACAATATTCATCAGTATAGGCAATTAAATCATTCCTTCGTCATCTGTGGAGTGATGACGCGCGCACCTTGACATTCGCATGTCAAATGTCAAACGGTCGTCGACCCCCCTCGTGATAGTTCAAAACATTTTGCTTGCTTTGTTTTGGTCAGCTGACGCTTTGGGCGCTGGCAACTTTCGAATGAGGGATCTGGTCCAGTTAACGTACATCAACACTTATTACAAAAAAAGTAATTAGAGCGGCGAAAACAACAATCACTACTGAATTGGTCACTTGGTTTACCTACTTTAAATACATATACATACGAGTGTATTGGCAGAACAAATTCAAAACTGAGAAGACTTGAAACTTACTACTTCGGTATTGAGTTGTGTCTTGACATTAGGTTGTTAATTTTATTATTTTTATTTTTTATAATATAGACGGACAAACAGGCATAAAGGCTACTTGATGGGAAGTGGTCAGCTTCGCCTATGGACACGTGCGACATCAGGGCCCAGGGGTATCACAAGTGCGTTTCTTTGAAGGCAGCGTTTCACACTCTTCTTGAAGCAGTCCATGTCGTTTATTAATTAATCTAAGAAGCATATTAAATGTACACCTAACGGTTAGTAAGTAAAACGTAAGTTAAGTATTGGTAACTTGCTTATAGTGAACTAGTTTTTACTTACTTTGTCTTTGGTAATTTTTATTTAATATTTCAATATTAATAATGACTGGATTGCAAAGAAACTGTGGTTGTTTTCTTACACGCATATACACCGGTTAGGAAATGGGCCAAGGTTGTTAAATAAACATTTTCATGCTGCATACATTTATTACTGTTTCTGAATGTCGAAGCCCGTAAACTGAATAACTGTAATTCAAATTTAGCGTGAGTTAAGTGCCTCCGGAGACATAGACTATTTTCTATTTGAGACTGGGCAGAGAGAATAGAATTTGAAGTGAAATTGCATTCTGTAGGTACATAAATAATAATTAGCGTTTCATGCAATTAAAAACCAAATTATTAATTTGTGATTTTTTATATTATAATTAAGTTCAGTAATCTTTTTATATAATATTGACTCAGGAAGACAAGCGCATTTTGAAGTACAATAGGTAGTTAAGTTAGTCTATTAATGGTCCTTGTGTTATTAGGTCCAACCTTAGGTCCAACCAGTTATCTATTAATTAAATTTAATAGTTCTAATTAATAAAAATGACGTATATGACGGTAACAGGGATAATATCATAATGATCATGGGCAAATTAAATATAAGAAGATATACGTCATCGGACGACGATTAAACGAGTAGTTATTAACAGCGACAAAAAACGAAGGTGTTAATATAAATTTTTCGTTGTAACCTTTCAATTTCTTGAGTATAAAAGCCTTATTATTAAGTAATTTATTGCATCTGAATTAAATAAATGGATAATCGATAGGATAGTTAACGGGTTCTTTTTCTCTTAAAAATACGTGTCATTAATTAAATGAGAAATAATATTTTTTAAAGTAGAATTCATAAGAATTCATTGAATATTTCGATAATTTTCTATTGGTACATGTAAACATTTTATTCCAACTTTCGCTGATTTCTCATTTATAAATATATATATATAAATAAAACATTTACATATCATTTACATAAACCAAAACAGATTTCATATTTTTAAATCACTTCGATTAATAATTATTAAAATATCAACCCTATAATTAAATGTAATATCCAAATCGTCCACCATAAAAATGCCGAAACTACTAGTCCGTAGCCAAAATAGACAATAAAAAACACATCATAATATGCAAAGTATTACACTAGGCACAGTGAAGTATCCCATTGTAAGCCATCCATTATCCAGTATTGTGCACACGGCGTATTTAATAACCTTGGGCTATAAATTAGTGCTAAGGTTACACCCTTATTGTAGAACGTCTGAGGACTTAGCTAAAGCCGGCCTAATAGCGCCATATACGTCCAGCAGACCAGGAGAAATTCATAATATAAATATTATATGTATGTTATTTATAACCAGAAAGTCAAAATATGACTTTATGTGCTACTAGTAAGTAATTATTATGTTAGCGATAAGTATTGATGGCATTCGTGATATGTTATCGTATTTGGGATCATCATCATCATAATCACAACCATTTCTTTGTCCCATTGTTGGGCACGGGTCTCCTCTCAGAATAGGAGGGATTAGGCCGTAGTCCACCACGCTGGCCATGAGCGGATTCAGATGCATGCGTATATTATACGAGTATCAACTCCTTGATTCTTGGCCAGATGCTCTCATGATGAAGGGAATCGAAAGCTTTCGCAGTGGAATCAGCAGCGCTTATCTAGCTATCACATGCATAAATAGTAATATTGATGTATTTTTATGTATGTAGTTATATGAGTGTAATATTTTCTTTATTTGCACAAGCTACCTTTACATTATAATTATTAATGTTAATTTTTGCAATTTGGTAGCCTGGAAGAGATCGCTGCTTAACTTTAGGCGCCCATTGTACGTTAGATACTAAGATGAATAGTATTATTGTATCTGTAAAATTTTGATTTTCTATGCGTGCAATAAAGGGTTAAATAATTGAATAGATAGTATTCCTTAGTTTTTTCAAAAAGTTCTTTGATAACATGAATGTGGTCCAAGGTAGATCTATACATATACATGAATCAATTAAATAAAAAAATGTAAGTAATGTAAAAAATATCGAATGTTATGACTCGTATCTGAATTTATGATCTTGAGGGGATTTCACCCACGCCGCAACTGCTCGCAACTCGCAACCCAAATGTGCCTTCCGGCCGGAAATCGGTGCCAAATGTCAAAGCATTTATGGCCGGGAGATAATAGAATATGGAATATGGAAAACCTTATAACGATAATGATGTGATCATTGCCCCGGTTCAAGGCAAAAAGGAGTTAAAATCGTATTTATTTCGGCAACATACTGAAATATAACATAACTGTATTTCTGTACATCTATAATATATCTGTAGTAGGCAGAGGTGTGCACGAAATTGACACAGGTTATGTTTATAGTGAGCTATGTATAGTAAAAATTAAATTGTTTGTCAGAAATGTTGGGGTGTTTGTGACCGGCCTTATTATTGGAATACCTAATCAGTTCGCGGGCAGAGGATCGAAATGCCAAAACAAGTAACCGAATGTGGCATAACAAGAGCACAGACAAAACAACAAACAGTGGCTGCGTGCGTGACGCAGACGAGAGTGTGTTGATGTCATAACAATAACGATCTTAACGGCGAGTGTTGGTTCACTAAAATATTGTTTTGTAAATAACTCGTGATGTTGTAATTGGGGTTGGATAACGCTAGAGATGTGATATAATCTATTTTAAATGGTTCAAATCGTTTATTTCCGAAATATGGATGGCAGTATACAAAATTCTAGGTACTTACCTATCTTATCTATACAATTTTGGCTTCTTGGGAAAGGACATATATTAATTCAAAAGCTTTTTGTCTCCGCTCATTTATTGAATTTTGGCATTAATATCTTTTATTATCCTTCTAATATTATAAAGGGGAAAGTTTGTAAGTATGTATGTATGGATCGATGTGTGTTACTCTTTCACGTAAAAAGTACTGAATGAATTTTAATGAAACTTTAAAATAATATAATAATATATTTAAAATAATATCAGAATAACACATAGGCAACAAGTTATAAAGATATTGTATAAATTGTCAAAAATATGACGATGAGTGTCAAGTAAGTAGGAAAAATCTACCATCTGCGAGCTATTCCGGCGTGCGCTGCCAAAACAACTGGACCGATTTCAAAAATTCTTTCACCATTAGAAAGCTGCATCTTCACTGAGTGACATAGGCTATATAATAGTACTAGGCGTAAACGAAACTATTGTTATGTCTAATTCCACGCGAGCGAAGCTGCAGGCGTCCACTAGTTATTTATAAAGAAAACAGTATGTTAATCTGGTTCATGTATCTCATCTATTCTAATTTATGAGTTAAACTTCAACCTCTTTAAACAACGCCATGAAGCGAAAAGCTAAGCCCACTCTAGTGTGATTTACTCACAGTTTAAGTTGATATGAGAGGATAACACATGTAGAGGCGCGCGGGGCGACAAATGTCTTCATTATTCTGCCCACACGTCGGATTAGTCGGCTTTGGGACGCGCCCAGGCTTATGTCACATACATTCCTTACAGATTTTATTACTTATTATTACTATAAACAAGGGTTTTAGTAAAGTGATTTCAGTTAGAAATTTGACCTAAGGCCTACATCGTTTTTATTTTGTAAACTAAGAACTGTAGTTTTAGTTTGAAGATCTCACTTGAAGGCCGCATTTCCATATGGTCCTTAAAGGTTAAAAAGAGGGACAGAGACTACCTTCAATCAGAAAATTTACTTAAATTTCATATACACGCTAACCATATTAAAAGAAACCTTATTAGTGTATTATATTATATTAACGCATAGTTTTGTTTGATTTCTGGAGTTGATAGTTGGAGTATATTTACAAACATTTGGATTTTATTTTGCATGTTTGATGCAAAGCGTCTCACTCCTAATAATTTTATATGTCAGAAATAGTTTAGGTATACAGAATACAAGTTAAGGCGTTTTTCAAGCTAAGCCGCACTATAATTACGCGTTCGTTGCGCAATTGGAAAATTATAACTGGTTTAAATTATGCAGCAGAAACATTAATACATAAATAAAATGTATCGATAGGCACAACAATTTTGCTAGTGGTCTCATTAAAATTGGCATATTCACTACCTCTTTATATAATGTCACGCCCGTTTTCCGTTAGGATAAGCAGACGCAATGGATTAGGTACTACTGACCAAGAAACTTTCATCGTTGACTATAATAACTCTTTTGCTAAGCATTTGGTTTGAAATCACTTCGCCAAGGTTACGATAAAAATTATCACGAGTTTTTTTTAATTCAGACCTATTCACTTAGCAGGTTCTAAATTATACCTTACCTTACCATAAAATCAAGTTACACGATCAATTAAGATAAAACTGAAGATCACTTCAATAGGTTTAGGTACGAGAAACATTTCTGTTTGAAATAGAAAGAAATAGAAATAGAAAAAACTTTATTTCACATTTACAGCAGAGTACAAACACATAACAATAAGCTATAAAATTATACAATTACATATAAGGTTACTGCAGTAGTAATGTGAAAGACGTAACGCACTCAGCTTTGCTACGGCATTTTTGCCGTTTGCAGCTATTTATTGCAAGATGCTTTGCAAATTATACTTCTGTAAGTGCAATTCGTTTCGGAGTCACCAAGGATCACGTATTACCTTATTACCATTACAGTCCATCCGTTTATTTGTTTATTACGCAACTACGGAACCCTAAACTGCGCGTCACTCGACACGCATTTGATCGGTTATCAACCAATTTACTAATAGGGTAGTGAGTTCTGTGCCTAAGCTCCATGCGTTATTCTGTAGAAGTCATTCTGCGTGAGGTCACGTTCAGGGCGGGCTCCGCCTACGCGCCGCAGCCCTAAAGGTCGCCTTAGCTCATCGTGTTGCGGTGATCGCACACCGAGGTCGTTCGCCCCGGGCGAATCCGCCAATATCTGTTATCAGCATTATTGGATTATAAGACGGAAAGCGTGGCCGCCACCCGCGACCGTTGCGGTATCGTGTGACGTAGCGAATGTGCTCGTAGAGAAGATGTTTATTTCGAAGAGCTATTTATTTAATTTTACAGTTTTACTAACTGATGAGGATTATTTATTTTGAAGATTTTGAAGATCTTGTAAACACGTGGATATAATTTAATAGTCTAATGGCCACCTTCGCCTGCGTAGGAGATGTCAGCTACAGGTAGAGGTAAATACAGTATAACCAGAATACATATAACAAAGGTTTTTGATTCAGAAGAGTTAGTCAGAAGACCTGATGTAAAATGACCTATTCATAAAAGTCGAGTACAAATTCACGCTATAGACACAATCAAGTCGACTTATGATCGCAATATATCAATAGTTCAGAGCGAATATCCGCATGCAAAGTGAATCTCATTGTGTGGTGATACGCCTACGATGATGAGGAGCTAAAGGTCTCTGCTTAGCCCGGTGGGTGATCGAGCATCGAGCTCGTTTGCCCCTGATGTATGGCCTGTCGATATCTGCCATCAGTGACTGGGTGACGGATACGTGATTTATTTGTGGACTAAACATGCCTAGCTTCTTTACTTGTTCATTTAGATCATTACTAGTGGACGCCCTGAGCTTCGCTTGCGTGGAATTAGATATTCACTAACTTCAAAAACGGCAAAGTTTCATACTAACTTTGCGCCCCCGTTTTACCCCTTTAGGGGGTGAATTTTCAAAAATCCTTTCTTAGTGCTCCCATACGTTATAAAAGGAACCCTTGTGCAAAATTTCAAGTTTCTAACCCTTATAGTTTAGGCCCTGCGTTGATATGTCAGTCAGTCAGTCAGTCAGTCAATTGTAATTGTAATTGTAATTGTAATTATAATCATGTTCTCATACCTACTACTTTCATATACTGGCTCAAACATAATAATTACGCCTGCATTTCTCCGAAGGAATAGACATAAGTGTAGCTAGAGGACACTAATTTTTTTACCAGTTATGTTTAGGTCCCATGGTGAGCTTATTGCCTTATAATAGGCACAAAAATAAATTCAAAAATAATGCATTTACAAGTCCGTATAATATTATGTCAAAGACAATAAAAGTTATATAATTTTCCAAATGATTTTGGCATATACAATACCGTATGAGTTGTTTTCTAAAAACCATTTACAAGCTGATTTAGAAATAAGTGTTACACCAAGTTTAATTTTAATTAATGCAATAGTATTCACAGTTGAAGTTACCGGCTTACTCACGCGTGATTTAAGTAGGAAAACGCCGACTAGTATCGGTCAATTGCTATGACAATCATCAGGAATGGCGAGTAAGCCGGTAACATCAACTATGAATATAGACAATCAGTAATAAAATGCAACAGTAGTAACACTCAGACAGGCCATACATGTATTAGTATCGTAGATGCAATGATCCGTTCTCGACCGGTTCGCATATGACAGATGCCATATCGATTCCTAGAGACGTACCTTGTTGGTTTTGTTTGAGCCAATTATTCTTTGTTTGTCTTTAGGTGAATTGGTCGCAGGAGCGTGAGAATGAAATGCCGTTTATAAATCCAGTTAGGCGTGCTGATAGTTCAATATTAATCACGCCTGTATTTCTCCGAAGGGGTAGGCATACATACGCCTGTACACTGTGTACACGATAAATAATACACTACTACTCTGATTTAGTTTTCTTAGTTAATACAATTAGTTACTAGTTAATAATAAAGTTTTATTTTAACCTAGTGTCCAATCTAATGATAACCATCTCATCGTCCGAATACTGTCTCCAAGGCTGCACTGAAAACCAGCGCTACGGTTACTGCCTTAGCATATGCTGAGTGTACGCCTTTTTGGGACAGGATAATAATAATTTGTTTATAAGATTCTTCAAAGGTTATTTGTCGTATTTTTTGTTCCAAATAAATATTTTCTATTTCTATTTTCTATGTTATATGTTGTTTCGGTCCCATGTAATAGGTGGTGAGCCTATTGCCAAATACCGGACAAAAATCCATCCTCCGAGCTGCTACCGTTTCAAGTTAGACAAACCCAATAGTTTTTGCCCGACCCTGGGATCGAACCCAGGACCTAGAGCTTAGCAGACGCGGTTACGACCACTCGATCAACGATGACATATTAATGTTTGTAATAAACTAAAAAAATTTAGTTTAAATTTAGTGGTATTGAAATGTTCTTAGGAAAATATTTAAAGCAGGCTATTTAATGCGTATAAGTGATTCCCTACCAACAGCTGATCCAGTAGCTTGCTACCCCTTCTACTTAAAAATATGGTAGTACTAGGTGATCCTGCAAACGTTGTTCTGCCATATGAAATGTCAAAGTGACGCGACGGCCGACGCTTCACGTCAATGAACGACGGTTTAAAATAAAAATATTAAAATAGTGTTTAAAAAACATTTTCCAGTGGACCAAATTGTTAATCTAAACCATTCTCAAATCCCCTTGAACACACACAAAAACTTTCATCAACATCCATCCAGCCGTTTAGGAGGAGTTCACTGTCACACACGTACACATATATCAATGCACGTACACAAGAAATATATATATTAAGATTAAGATTAGTAATTTTTTGCAACGGTACCTACTAGCTTCACCTTCAAAAGCAAACATTATTACTAACCCAATACTTTTCAGCTGTGAATCAACACAGTGTGTATTGAGAGGTAGCACATTATTTCTGTGCAGATAACTTGATCACAATCAAGTAGTATGAACCAAATTAATGATAGCACGCGAAGCAGAAATAAGTTATCATTCAATGTGACATAATCTAAAATCGGGCCTTGCGAACCGTACAAAAAGTATTGCTGTGTTTTTTGTCTTACTAAGGTACGGTCTACGTATTGAACAAATAAAAGCACACAATAGTTGTCATATACATATTTTGACCGTACAATATTATATTTGGATATACAAAGGTACGCGGTTACTGAAATCTAAGGAACGATTCACATTGGAACCGGCCGTAGCTGAGACGATTTTAATAACATTAAGTATACTTGTATATTTCCTACATACCTGCTCAGCTGGGCGCCTCTACTCTCAGCCCAGGTGGACCTACCTCTCTTTAGAATAGCGTAGTTTAGCGTAGTTTAGCGCTCTTTAGATTCGCGTAGAATTAGACCCATTAACGACGTCTCCCCGCGTTCGGGTTGCCCACTTGACTTCACAAAAGGAAAAGTTTAATACTAACTTTGCACCCCCGATTTACCCCCGTAGGGGAGGGTATTTTCAAAAATCCTTTCTTAGTGCTCACCTATGTTATAAAAGGAACCTCTGTGCAAAATTACAAGTTTCTAGCCCTTATATTTTAGGCCCTGCGTTGATATGTCAGTCAGTCAGTCAGCTTCTCCTTTTATATATATAGATTTAGTTACATAGATATAAGACATTTTGAAAAAGATGTTTAGGTAACAATATATTAATAAATAAACGTCTGAGTCTTAGATTATTTATATGTCTGTCTAAAAGAATAGAGGTTCCACTTGCATTGAAATCTTCTGTTATTTGACCTCTGGTAAAGCCAAACTGCGTTCTAGCAAGAATGAGTCTTTACCAAAAGGTGTACTCAGCCGATCACTTTCCCGCCAGCTCTCGGATTAAGATCCGAAATGTCAGTGGCAGTGACATTTTTATATCTGAACGACATTTTGATGGTACTTATGAAACCAGAGATAGGATCTGGCCAATTAGAGATTAATTTATTTATGTCGCTGGTATCAAAGTGCAGGGAGAGGTCGATACTAAATCATGCGACGTGTTTGGTATAATAGAATTATTTGTTTGATATTGTCATACTGACAGTAAGGTAGAATAATACAATGTTGTAATATTTTTTGTGTTTCGATCTCTCTCACGTAGTAGTGGAGTTATAGATTAGTTTGACTGGTAGAAAATTCCATAAGGTATTAAGTCCGCCCATTGTATATCTCTGTAGAGGCGTCAATAAAGTTGTATAAAATAAATAAATTAGGGCTTATGGGAAGGAGGGTCCTTATCAACCTGCGTTGAATTTTTCGGTAAAAAAATTAATTTCATAATACTGTTAGTTTTATATCGGTCGTTACCGGGATATTCTATCTCCCTGTGACGTCACGTAGTTAACATTTGTCTGAGCCGGATTTCATAAGGAGTCGGGACGTGTGGGATACCGATCCAGTTCGCCTACGGCTCACTGTGGATCTCGGCTTGTCATGCTTCTGAGTAACAATTGTTTGTCACTTGAGACGCGAATTCTCAACTAGACGAATATCACCACTAAACCGTAAACTGAAAATTTAATCAGTATTGTTACCTTTTTTGTAGATCAAAGGATGCATTTCCTCCCAGCACTTCTATTTTCTTCTGTTCTATTAGACATAGACCTCTAAGATAAAGGTTTAGCGTAGCCAACTAGTATGTATGCAAGAACCTTAACGATCTATTGCAGAAAGACAGTGCCGACAAGCCTTTTGCGTACCTTAAAGCATGCC
This sequence comes from Carterocephalus palaemon, assembly GCA_944567765.1. Taxonomy (NCBI): domain Eukaryota; kingdom Metazoa; phylum Arthropoda; class Insecta; order Lepidoptera; family Hesperiidae; genus Carterocephalus; species Carterocephalus palaemon. The sequence goes on from OX155650.1 coordinate 10,057,883, forward strand.
TGTACGTGAGTCAACTATACATCTTTTTTTTTCGCTGGGAAATGCAATTACGCATCCCACCCATAACCTTTCGGACAGGTGGGAGTGCGACTAGTTGATATCAGAATACCCACTAAACCCAGCGGCACCCTCAGCGTTGATAGGAGACGCCACGGGATCGCTAGCGCATTACTTTATACATCTGGAAAAACAACTTAATATGTAAGTAATATTATAATCTACTGCTAAGAACCGTAATACGATACCAAAAGTACAATGCAAAACATTAACCGAAAACACAATAATTCATTTCTGAATAGCAATAGTAATAATAATAATAATAATAACCAAAACCCCAATCTGGGAGAGACGTTTATAACTCATACCACCAGGAGTACTCCTTTTCAAACCAATTATTCCCAAACAAGACACCCTCACAAACCTAACTCCACGTCTGGCACCAAAATCTGATGCCACGCGAGGGTCGGACATTGGTAGCATCTAGCTAAACACCCACCAATGACCAACGGAGCACTAGTGAACCCCTAGTAGCAATGCGGTTAAGAAATAGAAATATAGTACCCCAGGCGGGTACCAGCAATGGAGAATCCCGCTCTGTGCCAGCACGGCCAGGCAGCCCTACGTATTCTGGGGAGGGCCCCACATTGCTACTCGTAGAAAATAGTCCCAGGACTAATAAAGCTCATATAAATTCAAATTCATCATCACCAATTTCATCAACACGTAGCCTTTTTCAATCACCTGATTCATCGCCTTTTTCTTTTCAAAATCCATCAACATCACGCTCTTCAACGGTAACACCAATACCAGTGGACGTTGTGCAGGAGGCAGTCGCCGATAAACCTGCACCCGCTACTGGCACCAAACGTGCACGCAAGAAGTGGAGTAATGATATGAATATTTTCATCTTGCGCACATATCTCCAAGTTACCAAAATGGAAACAGACCTTAGTAATTACTTAATACCTCTTCATAATAAATTCATAGCACAGTTCCCAAATATGCAAGTTAGTAGGCAGCGAATAGGCGATCAACGCAGAGCAATTGAAAGAAATAGATTAGTTCCAACAGAAATATATAATAATATTAAAGAAGAAGTCAGAGCCCAGCTAAAAAGTACAAGTTCTATGCATAACACTTCAACATCATCACATACCGAAAACACTTTAACTCACACATCAAGGATGCGATGGAGTAATGAAATAAACGAATTCATAATGCGCAGTTACTACAAAATCACTTGTTTAGAAACAAATATGTCAGCATACAGACCACAATTAAAAATTGCAGTAATAGAAAAATTCCCTCACCTTGCACATGTTTCTGAACAAAGAATATCAGATCAATACAGAGCAATTATTACAAACAAAATGATAACAGAAGAAAAATTGCAACTTATAAAAGATGAAGTTTTAGTCGAACTTAATATGATTAATACATCTGAATCACAACCTCTTAATGATACAACAGAAATTTTACCTGAAAACCAAACACAGCTTAATATAAATGAAAGTCCAACTAACTCCAATTATTCCAATATTACGGCTTTTGTTGATAGTACTAAAATTGAAGGTATATTCCTTGAAGCCTTGAACAAGTTTAAACAGATTGACCCTACAAACAGACCTCGTATTCCAAAACAAAAAGCATCTAAAAAGTTAGCCATAACAACTCATTTTGTCAACACAACAATTCTACCAAAATATTTGTCAGAAACGAATGATTTCGCCTCTTTTGAAGTAATACTGTATTGTGCGGCATTTACTGTTTGTACCTACATTGGAAGCAAACCATTTCTAACTAACAAAAACAGCACCAGTACCCAAAATATTCCTAAGTGGCAACGGAGACTACAACAACGCATAGGAGAATTACGTGTAATGATAGGTAGATTAACAGAATATATGAACGGTAATACCAGTAGAAAATTAAATATGCATAATAGAAAGAAATAGAAAAGAATAGAAAAAATAAAGTCACAATACAAAATACATTCCAAATATGATCCAGATAATAATAACTTAATACAATATATAGATACACTAAAACAAAAACTAAACTTGCTAGCAAATCGACTTCGTAGATACAAACAGACATCTCTCCGAAAATCACAAAATATTAAATTTATAAATAATGAGAAACTTTTTTATAGAACGCTGAATACCACAGATCAAAAAGACCAAAAACAATTAGATACACCTTTAGCAGAAGAGCTTCACACATTTTGGTCAAATATTTGGACAAATTCTAAAAACCATATAGAAGGGGAGTGGATACAACAAGACCAAAAATTAGTTGAAAATATCACAGAAATGCAATTCATAGAAATAGACTTAGATCTATTAAAACTCATTATATCTAGAACACATAATTGGAAAGCTACTGGATCAGATAAAATACACAATTACTGGTTCAAAAAATTTACAAACATACACCCTCAGTTACTTTTACATATAAATCAATTCATTAAAAATCCTGATATTCTTCCAAATTATATAACCAAGGGCTTAACCTATATGCTCCCTAAAGACAACCTGGACACAAAAAATCCAGCCAAATATAGACCAATTACATGTCTCCAAAATATTTATAAAATAATTACAGCTTGTCTAACAGAATTAATTTACAATCACACTGAAAAACACCAAATACTGGCAGAACAACAGAAAGGATGCCGAAAAAAAAGCCAAGGTTGTAAGGAACAACTAACTATAGACGCAGTGGTTACTAGGCAAGCTCTGACCAGAAAGCGGAACATTTATACCATGTACATAGACTACAAAAAAGCCTATGACTCGATACCACACTCTTGGCTTATTTATACTTTAGCGCACTATAAAATAAACCCAACAATTATACAATTTCTCAAAACAACGATGTCAAAATGGAGTACAATTTTAAAACTAAATAATATTGAAACCGAAGAAATAAGCATACGCAGGGGTATTTTCCAAGGAGATTCCTTAAGCCCATTATGGTTTTGTTTGGCATTGAATCCATTGTCAAATATCCTCAACAAATGTAATAAGGGATATAAAATCACACATAATAACACATCTTACAAACTATCACACTTAATGTACATGGATGATATTAAGTTGTACGGAAGCAATATCAGCGAAATACACAAGTTAGCAGATTTGACACAAACATTCTCTTCTGATATACAGATGGAGTTTGGTATAGACAAATGCAAAATACAATCAGTTCACCGAGGAAAATTAGAAGATAACACCTACATTACAAGTTCTGGAGCAGTAATAGAACCAGTAGATTCTGAAGATGGATACAAGTACCTAGGTTACCAACAAAGTAGACAAATACATCACAAAGATATTAAAAACACATTGACGATTACATTCAAAAATAGACTACACAGAATATTAAATACTGCATTAAATTCAAAAAACCTGATAAAAGCAATAAATACTTATGCGATTCCGTACCTAACTTATTCATTCGGTATTATCAAGTGGTCGCAGAGTGATTTGAAGAAATTGCAACGTAATATTAACACCACTATGACAAAATATAGGAAACACCATCCTCGCTCGTGTACACAAAGGTTAACCTTACCCCGAATAGAAGGTGGCCGAGGTCTAATTGACATTCAAAACATGCATAATAAACAAATATCTATTTTAAAAACATTTTTCAATACAAAATCACAAACTTCATTGCTTCATAAATCAGTTATACATGCAGATATAAGACATACTCCACTCAACCTCCATGATAATTCCTTACAGAAAAACCAAGTTTTAACTGACCCCCAAGCAAAACTTAATGAATGGCTTCAAAAATCTCTACATGGGCGACATAGGCGTCATTTATTAAACCCTCATGTTGACAAGCAAGCTTCTAACGCTTGGTTGAAAAGGGGTGAAATATTCCCAGAAACAGAGGGTTTTATGCTAGCAATCCAAGATGAAGTAATTGAGACCCGCAATTACAAAAAAATCATAATTCATGACAACAATTTAGCATCAGATCAATGCAGACACTGCCACGCTTGCTCTGAAACGATACAGCACATCACAGGCGCATGTCGATCCGTTTCACAAACAGACTACAAGCATAGGCATGATCAGGTAGCTGCTATCATCCACCAATACTTAGCCCTCAGGTCGAAATTGATAAAAGATAAAACTGCATATTATAAATACAAACCACAATCAGTTCTAGACTCAAATACATTTAAAATTTACTGGGACCGAACTATTCTGACCGACAAAACCGTTCATCACAATCGCCCAGACATTACATTTCATGACAAACATAATAAAATAGTTTATTTAATAGATATTGCAATCCCAAATACTCACAACCTCATTAATACACACACAGTGAAAATGACGAAATATACTGAGCTTTCCATAGAATTAAAATCGCAATGGAAGGTCAAAACCGTTAAAACAGTGCCTATTGTGTTGTCAACAACAGGAGTCATACCGCGTTCACTTCATGACAGCCTTAAAATTTTAAACATACATCCCATCACATACGCCCTGCTGCAAAAAGCTGTTGTAATTAATACTTGTAGAATAGTCAGAAATTTTTTATCAATGGATGGCATTTAAAAATTTTATTGTCGTTTGGCTCATAGCCCGCGGCAATAGAAAAATACCCCAGAAATGGGAGAAAAAAGTTCAACTTATAAAAAATAATAATAATAATAATAATAATAATAATAATTTATTTTCTCAAAAATACAAGTCTCAGTGAACATAATATTTGTATGACAATTAAGATGATAATTAGTAGAGGCTTAACTTAAATATTGACGAGCAGACCCTACACTAAGAAAACCTTGTGTTGTAGGTGTCTGCATACCCTTCAAATGCACTATGTAGCCAATCTTAATTATTACATTAGAGTATGTGTGTGTGTGTGTTGTGTGTGTGAGTGTGTAAGTGTGTGTGTGTGTGTGTGTGTGTGAGTGTGTGTGTGTCAGTGTGCGGGTTGTTACAAGAGAATATTTTCGGTTTCCTCATAGGTTAGATTTTTTAACCAATTGGTAATATTTATTTTTACTTCCCTAAGACTAAGATTACCTAAGTGCATTACAAGCTTGCAAGCTTTGTTGTACAGAAGTGGACAAAGGAATAACTTGTGGCGTTTTGCCAGCTTTGTATTTACTCTAGGCACAACGAAAACTCTATCTTTTCTACGTTTAAGCATAGGTAAGGATTTTTCATTTACTGAGGAATTTTTATGTTGACTTAATATGAGGTCTAAAATGTAAAGTTGACGCACAGTGAGCACTCCGCAATCTTTGTAGAGTTCCGAAGTTGGAAATAGTACTGGTTTACAAGTTGCAACCTTTAGTACCGCCCTTTGTGCTCGTTCTAAAGTTATCAGATGAGTTTTGCTAGCGCCAGCCCAACTAGTATTACAGTATCGTAGTAAAGATTGACATAGAGCGTTATACATGGTGAATATGGTTTTTCTGTCAGCCACTTCTCGAATGTTCTTAAATAAATAAATAAGTTTCCGAACTCTGCTTGACAGGGAATCGATGTGTGGTTTCCAATTAAGTTTATAGTCTAAAATTACCCCAAGATATTTAAGTTTTTGTACACATTCTAGTTTGGGACAGGAACAGTCTGTGGAGTCACAGTTGGTATGCACGGTGATGCTAATGTTAGGTGATCTGCCTCGGGTGTTGAAAAAGGTAATAAATTTAGTTTTTTCGACGTTGAGGGTAAGTAAGTTATGGCGCAACCATTCTGTGACTAATTTAATTTAATAGTATAAAATAGATATTATACTGAATGCAGTATTATGCAAACGAAGCAAATCTTCATAATAAGTGCATAAACAACAGTTCGGACGAAAGTTTATAATAATACCTTGGTTTCTTACCTTTCACCATCTGGTCTGTTTGATCTTGGTTCATAAAAGTGAAACTTATTTAATTTAAGTAATTGAATAAATGCGTTCATTGCTCAGCATCGGCGTCGTATGGAAGCGCTCTTGGCCCCGATGTCAGCATAAGTATAATGAAAATTTTTGGGCATACTTTGACTACGTAATGGACAGATTTAGTTGTTAAAATCAAGTATTACCTGAAAAAATTAAATATTTTGACATGATAACGTCTTATATATCGATGAACGCCGGCTGCACGCATGAAAAAGCGTGACTTAATGCTCACGTACCGCCTGAGCCGAGCGTGCAAGCGAGAGCGCGGAACAATCGATAGAGAGGCACGATCGACCTAAGCGTTCGACTTGTGACGCATCCATTTCTTTTCCACGGCCGATGCGTCCGAGTAGAATAAAGACATCGGCAGCAGACAACCTATATGTGAACTGTTTTGTCAACTGTTTATAAAGTGATGTGATAAGATGTTTCCATATGAAGTTATCACGTAAAATTATCGTCCATAAACTGACTCTCCCAATAATTTTAATAGTATATTTGTTCCGGAATTGAAAAATAAGTAAATAATCATTCAATACATACTCGTATCATAGTGAAAAAAAAAAGTACTTACATTCAAATAATGTTTGCAATTTGTAGGATTTATGTACGTACCGGAGCAACATAATGAACAATAAATCGTGTCTGTTGCTCATTTTGTTGTTGCAACGTTAATTTCAAATGTTACACTTAACGTCCTTCATGTCTGTATGAGGTCAGCTCCTGCTATAAATCTACATGTCACCGTCAACGCTGAGGAAGTGGTAAGGTTACATACCCAGTGTGATATGTGTGACTTACATTATGTATACATATATGTAATTATGTATATTTACTATTCATATACCTATACACATATCGACAATATTAAGTAGGAAAGGGACAGGATGGGAGATTTGAGCGGACATAATATGAAACTGTGGGTCCCATTCCATTATTCGCGATTGTGTGAGGATGAAGCCCATAATCCACTGTTACTTACTGATCAAATGCGTATTGGCTTTGTTTATCATAAATTCAGTCATGATTTTTTCCATCAACTTATAAAACTAGACTATGGTAAGTATAATAAACAGACTTTGCCTGCCTATTATTTATAGGCAGGCAAAGGAGATACTCGTAACTCGAACGGTTCGCATATTACTCTAAATGTTAAAGTTAAAAATTAATCGGAAAACTAACAGACTTTATTTAAAGCCCCATAAAATATGAAATACAGAAGTTATCTTTACAATCTTTGAGAAATCGGCCATAACTTGCCGTTACTTTGGCAACGAACACCTCGAATTTCAAATCTTAGTATTTATTCCTCGCGATTATTATCTAGTCTCCACGCATATAAAGCGAAAGTCTGGTAACGCAAAATGATCTCTCCCATAAAATCTAATATGATTCGATCATAATTTAGCACTTGATTCTACAATAGCCAGTCCTGTCTATTAGATAAAGGTCTCCCAAAAGGATGGTGAAGTGTCATAGAGTATGGACGTCGTAGAGTAGACATGCTCATTTGGGACATCGCCCATAACAGTGAGATAGTGTATGGGTAATGTCTAGCAAAGCGATCAACTTTCAAGTGAAACCATTATACATATTAAAAAAATTAAAGGCTTTTACTTATAGTATATAGTAGGTACCTATATATATATATATATATATATACACATACACACACATGCGATAAGGACGAAGCAGATAAATAGAGCAAAACAGTAACGGAATGGTACCCTATAAATGGTAAGAGACATAAAGAAGACACATTAAAAAAAGGGAAGATGATCTGCCGAATGGTTGGAGAAGAACATCATTAGACAGAAACAGGAAGGGAGTTAGAGAAGACCTATGTCACTGGACAACCTAACCTGGTGGCTGGTTAAATATCATACATATTAGCAGATAAGAAAAAATTATATAATATCATCCTATTTAGTATAGACTAGTTTAAATGCTACAACATAAATAAGTATTTCCCTTATAAGTGCCCCACACATTAATATTCGCATTCTCATTGACTAAGTTAAGCCATAAATCCAGCATCGACACTTGTTAGCCCGGTCGGTACACGCCTTAGATGGCTAGTATAAGGGTCAACTTTACTGTAACCGATATCTTGTTGCAACTGCGTTTTGATTACTCTGCGGTGTCGCGGGCCGCCCACGCGCTGTCGCGACCCAGCGCGTAAATATGGCGCGTGGAATTAGAACTACCCGCGGTTATTTATCGCCTGCGCGCGCGCAAGAGAAATCGACGTGCGCCCCGCTCAATGTCACTTCCTGCTCGGACGCCGCCGTGAGCGCATGTTCCACAAATGTCCGTGTAATAGACTTTTATTTGAAACGATAAAACTCAATCAGCACCGCATTGTTTCTGTACTTATCGCAATGCTCTAATACTGATAATTCTAGCAGAGCCGCCTGTCTATCCAGTTTCTTACACTTATAACGATTTTATTGCAACTAAAAATTTATTACATTGCATTCTATAGTCATCTCATCTAGTCACGATAGCTAATGCACAATTTATTTATTGGGGAGATTAAGATAACCTAACGATCTAAAAATTAAGTATAATACATTTGGCATACGCTCGCGAATTAACCGTATCTCATTTCACATTTTTCACCGCTAAAAGCTTAAATTAGAATAGCAATTTGTCAGCGAGTATTTTTTATAGACACGTTAGAAACGCAAAGATCGAGGTTGCCTCAGCGCTAACGCGAACTTATATGACTTGATTAATTGAAAAAGCAGTATCGTAGAGAAACTGGAATAGACAAAAAGCGCGGAAGCGGCGCGCGCAAGGTATGCGCGCATGACCAATGACTTTTTACCGTCTTGACATTTGCTTGACATTTGACATTATGAGCCGCCATCGTCTAATTATTATTTGTCTATGTGGGTTGTCAATGCATGCCTAAACTGGGTTGCCGTTGATTGATATCGCCTGTTCTAAACCAGTCTTTTGACTAATGCGGACTATGTGAATGTAATGTATCGCACTGATTAAAACTCTTCCTTAAGTACGAGTGACGTATTTGAACTATATAATGTAAGAGGTAAGCCAGTTATAAAATTTGCGATTAAGAACTGACACAAAATAGTCATATTTTAAACGTTATTATTTTATATTTATAATTTATTTTATCTATTGCGATTAAGGCAAGATGTGGCATGAGCATGACGAATCTTATTTTCAACGTGCAGATATGAGCAGCGATACATTGTTCATTTATATTATTTTGTATACAATTAGGAAAACATTTAATTGACATCTACTTAACTCCTGGTATACAAAAACACCACCATTAAGACTTAAAATTTTTGTTCTGCCATTTTTTCATTAGGTATAGCTATAATTCTAGCTCGCAATCTGCAAGTTAGGATTTCCGATTTCAACACGTATAAAAAAGTTTACGAATCGTATTGGGTACCAATAAAAAATTCATTAGGTATGCATATTAATTTATGAGTAAGCAAATTTTGAAGTGTCGAAGAGGATAATTAGATATTACGAGAGCTTTTTTGTTCGCCAAATAAACCGGTTTTAAATTGAACGATACTACAACGATATTAATGTTGAAATAGCTCTACTCAATTTTTTTTCAATTACGTACACAGTGGCCATATCCCAGTGGCTAAGACTGCAGCCTCTCACTCAAGGGGTTCGGATTCATATCCAAAGAACCCATTAATTACGCTGGCTAGGAGTCAGAGGCAGAGGTAGAATCGTCTAAGTCCCCAACAAAGTATGGATTATGAATGATTGCCATCCCAAGTTATCGTCACTGTATTCGTTCACTGTAAGAGTAGGTTTAAGTATTAATTTTAGTACTAGGTGTATTTGGATTGCTATAATAATTCACTTTTTAAACAAAAATAAGTCATCTTACTTCCTCCACCTGTTAAAAGATCGATCCGGTTTCAATATAAATTATCCTACTCGTCATTTATTACACTTAATTACTGGGAAATGAATAAAAAAGGCTCGTAACAAAAGTAATTTGTCCGGCTAAAATAAACCCTAGCTCTATTACATCATTTGTTTCATTTTTCTGTCACTAGGTTTTTGTCGCCGCATATCTTAACGCCCACGTGCGCGTCCATAGTCAAATCTGTTTTTTGTGTGACATTATTTCAATGTTGCTCTGCAGTGATCCAATATTTTAGATTTTATTGAAACTTCCCGTTTTGAATGGCATCCATTTTTACATAATACCCGATGGAATGTAAATGGCAAAACAATGATATAAATTTAAACAGACGTAAAGTTCAAATGAAAAATATGATATTAATATTGTTCATATTTATTGTTTGTGAACAAAGTAGATATATAATGATCTTTATTATATACTTAAAAAAGCTGATATTTTCTGATATCAACCTAGTATTGCCTGACATACATTTTTCTCAAAACGTAATTGTTTGGCTGTTTCACCTCTTTTATCTGTTCTGTGGTTTCACTAGGTGATGTACCATGTCAGCTACTCAGTAGAGGCACAGTTATAAAAACATAAAAGAAACTAAAGCAGGCTTTTAAGAGCTTAAATGATGAGCCGTGATTACATTACTGATTACCAATGTATCAGTAGTCGGTGAACTCTAGCCCAAACCGAGCTATCAATTACGGGTGGCGGGGCGGGGCGGGGCGGGGCGGTCGGAAGCCGCTGCGCAGGCGCAGTAAAAATACGTTATTAACGCCGGGCCTTTTATTTTTAAATGCGCCGATCGCCGCGAGCTAAAGGTTACTACAGAGACGGATTAGGCACAGAATCAACGTTAGACTATTTTAGGTAATTTTACAAACAAACTAATGTGGTTTTTCTATTTTCAAATTCGCAGTAGCTCGGAGTCTGGATTGGTGTCTGGGGTATGGCTTATTATCTACTAGCTTTCTACGCGGCTCCACCAGCGTCAAAACGTTTTGCAGAATATCTATGCAAAAAATTATTTCGATACATCATTCCTTAGAAGAGAAGGTCAAACCCACAGAACAACAAAAAAAAAACGATTAAAAATCGAATGATTACCACGATTTAGACATACATATTAATAAACAAATTAATTACAATTATAAACAACTGCAACTACAAAATTAAATACAATTTTTAACAAAATTACATAAAACATATCAAAATTAAATGTTTTCTGAATTCCATATCATATAATTTATTAGAGTCGTTATTGGATCAGAGTTCCGACCTGGCTGACATCTTTCGGCATCTGGCCGGTCGGAGGCTGCGATCGCGATAGCCGGGTCAGTGTCCCCGCACGCACACAGCCCGGGAGAGCTCTGCTCCACTTGGGACCTATGCTACAACCCACCTGGCATTCTATAAGCTACAATCAGCTACGAGATGACTATAACCCATAAGTCCTAGTGTTGCGCCCGAGTCACTCCCATAGCCACAGCTTACGATATTTTGTTGACTACGAAATCATTACATCCATAGGCCTCCCTTACAAACTCAATAAGTGTAAAATACTGCATTGATCAATGCAGTAGGTACCTATATATAAATAGTAATATAAAGGCTTTCGCTGCGACCCATACACATAACCACCGGACCGACGGCTTTACGTGCCTCCGAAACACGATAGCGTCCTTGAAATTTTGCCACTAGCGGTCACCCATCCACAAACCGACCGCGCCAGTCGTTGCTTAACTCTTTCGATCACATTGAATCGACGCCAGACATTGGGCTATGGACGCTTCAAAGGCTTTAAGCAAGTTCTATAAAGGCTTTAAGCAAGTTCAAAGAGGAGCGAGCCGACAAGCCGGTGCGGAGAGTCTCGGAACTGGAGCAATTCTGGTTCTAATGCTGTTGATTACATTTCATTGCCACCACATGATCCGCGGCGACGCGGCGTGGGCCGAGCCTTGTTGGCACTGCGCGGAATAATTGGTACTTCTAATACTTTACACTTTACAGCTATTGTACTGTGACGAAAGAAAGTCGGAAATTAATCATCAAGGCTTTAAGCAAGTTATATAAAGGCTTTATGTAAGTTCAAAGAGGAGCGAGCCGACAAGCCGGTGCGGAGAGTCTCGGAACTGGAGCAATTCTGGTTCTAATGCTGTTGATTACATTTCATTGCCGCCACATGATCCGCGGCGACGCGGCGTGGGCCGAGTCTTGTTGGCACTGCGCGGAGTAATTGGTACTTCTTATACTTTACACTTTACAGCTATTGTACTGTGACGAAAGAAAGTCGGAAATTAATCATCAAGGCTTTAAGCAAGTTATATAAAGGCTTTATGTAAGTTCAAAGAGGAGCGAGCCGACAAGCCGGTGCGGAGAGTCTCGGAACTGGAGCAATTCTGGTTCTAATGCTGTTGATTACATTTCATTGCCGCCACATGATCCGCGGCGACGCGGCGTGGGCCGAGCCTTGTTGGCACTGCGCGGAGTAATTGGTACTTCTAATACTTTACACTTTACAACTATTGTACTGTGACGAAAGAAAGTCGGAAATCACAGAGAGGAGATAGAGAACTTTTTTCTTGTATAAGTTTCAGTTCAATGTACCAGGATAAATATAGAAAATGTTGGTATGGGTTGTGAAGAATAGGTAATATATACTGTAGGTAGACAATCGATAACACCGGTTTTATTATCTTGCGGTTTAAATTATTTCGTGTGACAAAATTAATAAATGTATTAAGTTAAGGAATAAAATAAGAAGCAAAATAATGAAAGTTTAGGAACAAGGAGCACAGTTCGCCCTTAAACAAGGTGGACGGTTGACCTAAAGAAGATGTTGGGAAACCTGGCTTCAGAAGGCATAGGATTGTAGTGTTGTTTAAGAGAAGTATGGTATGGTATACGTATGTCTAGCAGTGGACCTTGCAAGACTGATGGATCCTACTAATATTAATAATGTGATTTGTAAGTTTGGATGTTTGGATGTTCTAAACAAGTCATGAAGTCAGGATAACTTTCATCCTGATATGAAATAAACTACCGGCCTGACTGATGCCCGGTTTCTGAGGTCCTTTTGACGGCAGTTTATCTATTCATTAGCGCTATCGGTTCGATAACTTTTCAAATTGTGTTTCTGAACAACCCAATGTAAGATAAACTCCGTTAATACTTAGATTAACTTAACTGATGAAAGATGGCCGTTTATCGGTTCGTTAACTTTATCTGACGTTTCTATGACAAATTACAAAAACTTTTATGGTATTACGTGTAAATAGTATTGAATTTTAGTCTAGAAATCCCGGTGAAACATTTTACAGTTATTCGTAAGACATAACAATAGATTATAGCTTAATCAATACGAGTTCTATTATGGACACGAATTCTTTGGCTACTTTCGCTGCGACCCATAGACGTCCCACTGCTTTGCACGGGTCTCCCCCACAGACACTGCTGCTGGAGGTCTAGCGAATACTCCACCACGCTGCTCCATTGGTTATTGGTGGAGGGGTTAGTGGCCAACCCAGTGTCGAATGTTCTCAAGCCACCCGAAGGCTTCGACAAGGCTAACGACTGTTTTCAGCATTGAAAACAACGGACCGACGGCTTTACGTGCCCTCCGAAGCACGGTAGCGTTCATGAAATTTTGCCACTAGCGGCCACCCATCCACAAACCGAACGAAATACCTACTACATCCACAAGCATGAAATACCAACCAAATATCGAAATAAATTAATTTACTTTGACTTTTGATTTTGTCAAAAGTGACTGACAATTTCGGTTCTAAACACTAGAATTGTAGATATTGTTCACATTTGACTATGATGCACAGGTGCTAATAAATACCAAATTATAATATTTGGTAAATAAAACAAGGTGTTACTACTTATTGACTATGGAAAAAATATTTCTTACAAATAAGACTATTCCTAGGGTACGAACTACAATGAATATCTATTTTAAACTTGATCTTTTGAAGAGACCCATCTAGTGGCAGTTTAAGGTACTCGTTATCGGATATATAGTTATTTTAAGATTCTTTGCGTGTTCAGAAACCCGGTGACAGTTATGCGACGTTTATCTTACGTTTAACTTTATTGATTCATTAGCTGTTGATAACATAACTGAAGACTTCAGAAACCGGCCATGAGAAATATTACGTCAATTAAAACGGTCACTACAAATCAAACCTTTAAGTAGGATGTGTATTAATTACCTTAAGCACAGACCTTAGGACACTATAATATTATATCGTATCGTCGTCCAAAGCGTTTAAACGCTATTTAGATCTGATCTTCTTTTCTGTTTAACTCGACATTGAAAGCCAAGCATGCTCATTCGCAATCAATTAAGTGAACTAACACAGAAAGACTCAATCGGTAGGACGCATTAATTGTCCAACGGAACGAGACGTAATGAAGGCGGGCTTACATCCGAGCGATACGCATCGGACGCAGACGGACGCCTTCCGTCCGCGCGGGCCACTAATAGGAAACCTCTTGTCTTAGGAACTACGCAGACGGCAGATAGACCGCAAAGAAAAATATAGACTAGACCGCAAAGTTTTGTAGCGATGATAGAACAAATGAAATCTAATATTAAATGAAGCACAATGAGAAAATAATTGAAATGAGCTACTGGATGTGCTGCGACATCCGGCGGTCACAGTCAAGACAGTGATTATTTTCTTGTGATTTAAAATACGTCTTGTTCTCTGTGGTTGTATTGAAACTGTATCCAGGTAAAAGTTATTACTTTCCCTGATTTTTGTCTCTTTACTGAGCATAACGGTTAGATTATCTAGCATATCCGTTAAGCTCATGACCAATGTGTCTATGGCTAGCCACGCCAACAACGGACAGAAACAATCATATTTGTCCGTCGGATAAAATGTCCGTCGTCTGTCAGTTGAACTCTAGCAATAATAACAGTTCAACCCCGCTTTTTCTTAAAACACTGACTGAGATTGCATGTCCATATCAACAGTGGCGTCAAGTCTCTCAAGTCAAGAAGTAAAATAGCTAAAAGCAAAAGGCATTTGGACAGGTTTGATACAAAGTCTCATGGGAATGACAGGTGGAAGGAAATGCCTAAATTTACGATCCGGTCGGAAATAAACGTTTTTGCCGCGTCCGCCAAGGTCTATCGGAAGATCTTAAGGAAATGTGACGTATTGAAAATAGACCTGATATCTAGAACTACTTCATTATTGCTAAAATACTTAGTTTTGCCTTAAGTCTGCACTATATTCAGGAATACGGTACCAGAGTACCTTCTTGGAGGTTTGGCTACCTACAGAGCTTTTCACAAAATTGGTCACTGATGTTTAGATTGTTACCACGTAGTATCGTAATTAAAAGGTCACATACTCTGAAACCAAACGCACTGTGTATCATATAGATTAGGTACTAGTGGACGCCCGCAGCTTCGCTCGCATAGAATAACCCATTAACGACGTCTGCCCGAGTTCGGGTTCCCCACTAGACTGCAAAAACGGCAATGTTTCATTCTAACTTTGCACCCCCGTTTTATAAGGGGTGAATTTTCAAAAATCCTTTCTTAGTGCTCCCCTACGTTATAAAAGGAACCCCTGTGCAAAATTTCAAGTTGCTAACCCTTATAATTTAGGCCCTGCATTGATATGTCAGTGAGTCAGTCACCTTCTCCTTTTATATATATAGATAGAACATCTAGGACCACTAATTTGGATTGGCGGTATGCGGTAACTATGGGTAAAGCCTAACGTCCAGCAGTGGGCAGAGTCTAGAGAATTGATTGTGCGTTCAGCGAACTGTAAATCGATCAGTAATAAATTTAACTAGTTGTAAAATCCTTTATTACCTTATTAGTGCGTATCACTTTCGATGACCGAAGGTCAAAGATACTTCCATAAATCTTATGGGGGTCGAACCCCGGATCTGTTAAAGAGAAACCGAAATCTCAACAGTTAGTCTATTGTTAGCAAAATCTAAGCAACTGGATAGAGAAATCTGACATTTGCAGCCAATACCAAAGATTTATCTCAGTAATAACATGTTTCGTCGCCAACCACTCATAAACCTTCCTATTTAATTGGCCACATTTGCTAAGAGCAAACTGCCAAGCAGTTATCGAGGTACGTCGCGGACGGTATGGAATTAAAATTATTTAAGCGAAACTTACTGTCCAAACAAAGCTTAAATACCTCTCAACAGGGCTGCCAGAAATTGGAAAACTGCTTCATTGTTATAGAATTGTATCACAATAAAATACACTTTCTGGTCAAAAGGTGTGGATTCCTGTTCATCCTTAGTAAAATATTTGTAAACCTTTTTAAAGTCATAGTACCTATGTAGGTAATATAAACCGAAAAACAAGCCCACAATCTTGACATTTACATCGTTTAAGACATTTTATACACAGTTATTTTCGTTTACTCTTAACAAAACTCGCATATTAAACCTTCTAATTTGCGAGTAACAACCATCAAAAATGTTAGTGGGATAGAGCGTGGACCCAAAATGAGTCTTGGCCTCCCACAATAAGAGCTTCCACTTCGGTCTATCCTGGAATCTCCCTCCAGTTATCTGGAAACATGGTTTGTTATGTTATTGTTATATAGTTGGCAGCCCTACACGTAACCGGCGAGTGAGAAGTGGTAATGTCCCGATCGTAGCAGGTGGCGCCGCGCGGGGTTACTTACGACGGCTATGTTTTTCTATTAAGCCCTCTTACCCGCGATCTATGGCCGCCATAACTAACCTTTGTTCATGCTGCTTTAGAATTTATTATTAAATAATTAATTAGTTACATTAAATTACATAAATTGTTAGTTAGGGCTGACCCTCCGCTGTGAAAATTTTGATGAAATGATGACAACCCTAGACCCGTTGAAAGCCACATGCCCAATGAAGAGTGTTGGGTTGGAATGCGTTCCCCCAGACAAACTCGTACTAATCGTTTCATCGCTTTGATGATTAAGTTTAAGTACAAGAATTCCTTCTGCAATGAAAAAATGCTTATATGATGGACTAAATTTGTACAATTTTTCAGGCACTTTTAGTGAATACTCCTTGTACTTAACAATTTTTTATAAAGCCGGCCTCTATATTATGTACTTTTTGCTCAGTTACATGTTTTAATCGATTAAGTTTATGAAAACAGATATAAGAGTCTACTACTGTGCATACATATTTATGGGTTAAAATATCTAAATTGGATTAAAGCCTGACAATATTCAGTGATCACTTTAATCAACATGCTGATGAAAAATAGTATTTTGTTTAAATGACTGTAACCTTTGATACAAAATTTTATCCGACCAAGTTCAAATACACAAGTAGGTACATAAGTAACGTAATTTACTTGTGTCAGCACTGGGCATGACCACAGAACAGACAAAAGAGGGCATGACACACGGAAATGAGCCGTTAACGTTAGAATTGTATATTATCTTGTATCTTTTAACACATACATGTCAATTACTGTATTGGGTTCAATTGATAGGTTGATAAATTGAATCAGACTAAAAGTTGCCTTTAAATTATTAGTAACAAATCTCTATGCCTTATAGTGGCATTTTTCATAACAAAGAAGACATCTAATTTTATCCCTTTTGTGTATATATACGAAAGCTTTAATGTTGCAATACAGCAATACTCAGCAGTCTAAGAGTATAATACTTGCCGATAGCAATTCGGTTATCCTCATACAGTAAAATAATTAAATGAAAAAATCTTTGCATTTGATGTTGCTTCCTGACAATCTTCACTCCACAGGTTCTTCCAATCACAAGTCGGTTATTAACCGCAGCAGCTAAACTACCAAGCGAACCTTACCTGGACCCGCTGGACAAACCTTAGTCGGTAATTATGTGGTTTACAGGATCCCATAGCGAGTAATCACCGTACCCGCTGCTTGCGGGAAACCTGCGCGTCGCAAATTAACCTAACCATGGGAAGTAGGGTGGCAATTAGATACTTGAGATTTAATTGAAGCGTTAAGGCCCTGTCTCTCTCTATACTGTGGTTAAGGTTCAGTATGCGTATAAGATTCGTGTAGTCTTTCACTCCCGTGCTTTACTATTGTCACATGAATGTCAATGAACTCCTCCTAAACGGCTGGATAGATGTTGATGAAATTTTTTGTGCGTATTCAAGGTGTTTCGAGAATGGTCGAGATTCACAATTCGGTCCACTGGAAAATGTTTTTTAAACACAATATTAGTATTTTTGTATAATAATATCCAAATATTTTAACCGTCGTTCATTGACGTGAAGTCATTTACATGAAGTGTCGCGTGACTTTGACATTTCATATGGCAGAACAATGTTTGAGGGGTCAGCTAGATAAACCTATAATAAATATCCTACGACACAGACAGGACGATGTTAAACGACATTTCTCGTAATGGACTTAAGTAGTTCGCGCCCAAGGAAAGTGTTCTGGTTAAAATTCAAATTTGCCGGACTGGTGCATAAACTGGCCACAATTAATACCAATATACTGTAAAATTAATTGGCTCACAGATAATATGCTAATCGCGTTGACAACACAAATAGCTAAGGAGACTCACTTTGTTCTGTTCATTGCTATTTCTTCCGAATATTTATGCAATTTTTGTTTGGTGCCAAGGTATTAATAAAGGAAGGAATTAAAACGGTAATTTAAAGCAACGCTTGAAATTAAATGATGGATGACTTCTATGGACAAATTTATCGTTAGTGCATATCGGTTGTATCAGTAGTAGAATAGTAAAATAGTTATAGTATATTAAAAGAAGCCAAGAAAAGAAATATTTTCGAGTCTTAACCAACGCCTGCAAAAATCTTCACTAATCCAGTTAAGTAAGTGTCAGGTCTTCTTAGTTGCATTTCGTTTAACTTTGTAGATGTTATTTTAAGTAGACTTGCTTAGAGTATGCCCCTTAATTGGTTGCTCGTTGTAACTTTGTTTGGCCATTGGACAACAATAATAGTTACTTGTAGAACTACTGCAATGTATCAAGTTTAATACACAATTTTAAAAGATTCAACAATACCATGCCTTACAGACGTAATACTTCACCAAGCATGCAATGCGCAGTTAACAACAATAAAAGAATGGTTCAAGTTATTGAAATAAAACTAGCGAATAGCTTTTTAATTTACGGCTAGTAAACTCGCTGAAGTGTCATAAAATTGTTTGCTCATCTAATTATACGACGCGGTGGTCGTTGGCGCGAGAATGCTGTTGTTAAGACAAACCCAGTTGATTTTAACAATCGATTGTAAATTTTAATACTTATTTCAGTTTGTTATAAGAACGTGGCTCTTATAACAAACTGAAATATTAAAATAGTTCACTACATTATATTTCAACTGACCAGTTGAAATAGAATTTAGTGAACATTGATGCAATAAACTTTATAGGAGAAGTAGTCAAAGCACGATTTCATAATACATATTAAAGATCACTATGCGATAATAATTAACCCATACCAGTCTGCATTATTTGGATCATCCTCATGTAAATTTACTTACCTGTAACAGAAAAAAAAAACTTGAATTATGAAATTGATTTGCATAGATGTTAAGTGGACAAAAATAGGGAGGAAAATATTGAGGGATTATAATTTCAACAACAGACAGCAATGTGCCCGAGTAGATATAATAACTTTTTCAAACAGAAATAGGACTTTCATAAATTTGTGTACGTGTGTACGTGTATACATTACTAACAATAATGTATGGTGTATTATTTCTTATTGGAAACAGTGAGATCCTAGTCTATCACTCTTGGCGGTCACTGCTTCCATTAACCACATGCCTATCTTTTCTATATCTATATAATATATGTAATGTCATATCTAATACGATCTCAATTAATATAACTACGAACAATTTGTTTAGTTCCAAGCTCTAAAGGTACCCGTAATTAAGGCTACGCGGGTTCTCTGATTGTTCGAGCAAATATTGTTGTTACTCCAATCCGGGATCAGTCAGCGCCTAGCAATAAATCTTGCAGTGGCGTCTAATTATTATTGTAATATCCAATCTCAATTACAAATCAATTGCTATAAGCAGGTTGCAGGCTTAATGAAGGCAGTACGACCGAAGTGGATACAACGCATTAGCGGCCCACTGAAGGGGCTATTCTCACAAATGAGAACACTGACTGATTGGGAGCACAGATACTTCACAATGTGTTCTTAGCAGATTTATCTAGTAAAACATACAATCAAAAACATTTTTAGCAATTTTTTAAATTTATTTTCTTAAAACAAAACAAATGAGCTAAAACACAAGTATTTTACTAGAAACCATTTAAGATCTCCGAAATCTTATTTTGATTTTAAATAATCGTGGCCGACTTTATTTGTTATACCTTATTTACAAAGCTTCAAATTACGAATTAATATTATTTTATTTGTATTAATGTACCTACACAAAGGATAACAAAAAGAAAAATACAAACGTATATGTACCACATGTACCTAACACATAGTTTAATTTAGTGTAATATTCATTTAATATTATTTTATTAATTTGTTACGTTAGATATTTTTGTTTAAACACAATCACTCATGTTAGTACATAAACTTTTGATTGGCCTTTTGCAATCAAACGTTATACAAATTAAACTATTGTTTCAATCCAGAACATTCCATACTTTAATGAACTCAGTGTAATAATGAAATTCATCGTCGAATTACATCTCACGCTGTTAGTTCAAATGATAGCAATTAAAATAATGTAATAAAAAACAACAAGTTTTTAACAATGCATATTAAAAAACAAACTACTGCAAAGCAAATTTTAAATACCTATCTATTCAAAAATACCCCATTTGACATAGTTGGTCGATTAAGTTAAGCGCATTTGTGTTAAATAGTTTAGCGCAGTCGGGTAAAATGTATGATAGCAACGAAAAGAAAAAAAAACAAGCTAAAAAAAATATTCTGCATGAATAAATTAAAGCATAACGGGCATGGCATGGCATGTATACATGTACATATTTATTTTACTACAACTCGTTATTAAAATAATTAACAATGTGTGTAGTATTAAAAGGTTTTAGGCAATCATACAAAATCATAAATAAACATGTCTATAACTAAATCGCACGAGTTCAAATTACACCTATGCAAAGCACACATTCACTCAGAGGTAAAAAAAAAAACATTGTAAAAAAAAATAAGGCAACACCTGCGAACAATCGCGGACGAAATGAGGAAAATTGTCGATAGTAATAACCACGATTAGAGAGAGAGGTGAAACGCGAGCAATTACCGAAACACGCACCGCCACATGTTGCGTTGCTTCTATATTTGTTTGAGCGAGGCCGCAATTGACAACATTTCAAAATTTGTATCACGTAAAACCATGTTTTTAATGTATAGTTTTTATATTTTCGGAGAGCGAAAAATGCACGATGACGTTATTTTTACGGAAGAACGAGTTCATTTTATTTTTAAATCGATGTCAATGATTCAAAATTCAAATGTCATCAATGTCATTTATCATACAATACCGTAGTGTTTATGAAGCAAGTGGCAGATTTTGATTCAAAGGATGGGATCCTTTGACGTTTGAGATTTTTTAGAATGCGATGATTTTAAACCCGAAAATTAAGTGTAAAGTGAAAATGTCAGTGTTTTAAATAATGAAAAGCAAGTAATACCTTAGTTTTTGCTTTAAAATAGAGTAATAATACAGTATTTAAAAAAATGTTATTAAGTTGTGTAAAAGGGCAACCCTTGATCGACAAGTTTAAGTAATATTAGCAACCCTTGATCGATAAGTTTAAGTAATATGTAGTAGCTATAGTGGCCTATTATACCTAAAATATAATTTTAAATTGCGCAATGTTACTATCCGAAACGAAAAGTAGGACTCAGTGGTGGTTCACCTACCTACACAGGATCGAGAGTGGTGGCTCTGATTAAGGGAGGCCTAGGAGGAGGAATTAGATAGGCGGTGGAATTAGAAAGGCTGATGTATGGATAGATGGCTAACAGACATCAGGATACATAAACTGGCGGAAGGACGACGATTCGCGAAAACATATTTCATAAATAGACGCGCGAAAAACGTGCTTCATAAAACTAAAAGTAGCTATATTGTTGCAATTTGCATTACAGCATTAAAGCCCCCGAGCTAAATGCTGTCTTACTTATGCTGGTAATTATTTAAATAATAACATCTCTATCACGTTGCGAAAGGCATCGATTGTTCACAATTAATAACCCGAGCGTCCAATAAACGGGTTCATTAAATTTTGACGCGATAATAACAACTAATTCTAACATCTTGATTGCAGATTTCATGAAATGATTTTGCTTTATGAAATTAAATTTTTAGAATAGCGTAGCTAGTTTTTAAACAAAATCTCACATTGTATGGTCGATAAAATATTAGGACACAGTATTTCTGTTGTCACAATCCATTGATCAATAAAGTTTCATTTAAGTTGCTCAACATAAAGATTTCTGAACCAATTCCAAAGAGTGTGTCAAAAAGTCATGATAACATTGATATAACAATCGATTCCCTGAAGATTTTTTTCATCTACAATACTACATAAATGGTGACAAAAGACAACGTTAAGCCGCTCTGATCTTGGTCTTGGCTTTACCTTCGGTCTGAAAACTTTCGAAATTTCATTTGGGCACTTAAACCAAGCCAACAATCAAAACTGGAGCAGCGTGGTGGGTACAGTTAATTATTTTTTAGGTGCCCAGTCCAGCTTACCTGTAATCTGTGGACTAAACTGTGGCTCTAATTTTCCTACTTACTTCGTAAATGCATGAATGGGCGTAGATCATGAACGGGGATTTTGTCACAGACTAAATTAAATTAAATCTATAGCCTACTACAAAAACTCAACACGATAAAGGCGCATTTACACTAATGCGGTGCGTTGGCGGGCTCGTTACGTGAATTAGTCCCGCTAAAGGCCACAGCACACTCATAACACTTAACGACTCGACACTCGACCCACGCCGTTTCAACTCCAACTTTTGATTCGTCGTCAAAGAATCGCCAAATACACGGGCGATGCGACTTCAATGTCAACTTTGCAACATAAAGGAGTGTTGAATTTAATAACAACATCGTTTAAAAAAAACTAAAAAAAAACGCTTTTTTGTATAACTGAACCAAAAATTAAGATTTTTTTTAATTTAATTTTTTGTATATAACATTGCATGGTCATCGGCTCCTGATAAGTATGTTATGTTTCAAATTAATCTGACGTTTTGCGAAAATCACTTTTGAAGATACCGTTACATAAAAACATAGATACCTACCTTCATACCTACATACCAAGCTAATAAAAGCGTTTTAAAAACTTCTCGTACTGTACTCTTACCATAATTCGTTTCCAAGGTAAAAAATATTTAAATCATTTTCTTATTTGGTTCAAATCTGACAGACTGTCTGATCTGATTTTACTCTCTTTCATGAATTATCTGATTATTATTATTAATCACTTTTACAATAATTTCTGTTTTTGCATGGTTATGTTTCCATTCCAATGTTCACATTCTGGTGCTCGATCAGTTGTCCGGAAAAGCGTTGTAATAAATCACGAGTAGTGGCAGGAACATATTATTTTCTAAGTTTTATTTTTTTTGAAACATGATTTATCTTTATACACTTCAAAGTGTATCGACCACGACTAACATACAATTAAAAAAATAATAATAAAACACTACAAAATTTTTTCCAGTAAAAATATTTGGTAGCTTAGATTCAGATTCGGACTCATTTACTGTTCATTGAATGACACTAGCCTACGCACTGAGTTAAATATACTAGAGAAGCAAACTTCATCAGAATGCCTCAAATATAGCGTAACCACTTTTTAAACGCGACGACGTAGCTTTGAAATTACTAAACATTTGAATGTAAACATATATCTGTCTCACTTACACAAGTCACAATAACAATTACCGTCGCGTAGATTAGACAAAGATCGCAATATTAACATGCAATTACGGGAATCGGCGCGACAGGGTTGCCTACCCACGCGAAGTTTTTCCCAATTTTTTTAAGCCATAGAAAAGTTTTAATACTAACTTAAATTAACTTTAAAATATTTGAATTACATATGTAAATAGAATTTTGATGATCTGAAATTAATGAAATCATACTCCGCTTTATAACATAAGTTTTGTATACAATTGCCTTTTAGACTCTTTTTTGTAAGTTTGAGTAAATAATTTGCTTTCGTAATACAATCTTATTTTAAAATATTTGTAAATTATGGAATCTATACTAATATTATAAAGAGGAAACATTTGTTTGTAATGTTAAAACACAAAAACTACTAGACTGTTTTCAAAAAATCTTTCACCATTAGAAAGCTGCATCTTCACGTTCTGACATAGGCTATATAATAATATTATACATTTGTGTTTTTGAATGTATGTTTGTAATGTTTTCACACAAAAACTGCTGGACCGATTTCGATAATTCTTTCACAATTAAAAAGCTGCACCTTCACTGAGTAACATAGGCTATATAATTTTTTTTTTTTAAATAGGCATCCTTAATAAAAATAATATTACCCAAGGTGTGAAAATTACCTAAAATATTCTTTACATCGCGTGCGCTGCGAAAAATATTTATGATAGAATAAAATAATGTACTACGACTTTGCAGATCACTTATTCCATAATTTAAAATTCTCCCAGAATTGTGGGGATCTAAAACTAAGTTTTAAGTGGTCACACTGAACCTATATTTCAAAATTGTACAATTTATTTATTTTATTGCGTTTTTACGTAGATGTAAACACAGAAACAATAAAATTACGTGTGGAAAGTAATTCTAGTGGACTTATTAAGTTTTTGTGATCTTGAGTCGCACTTTTTCACTGTGCAGTTGCCCATTTTGAAAATATTTTCTGTCAGTTCAACTCGGCCGGCGTCACACAGAGTACTGAACTGACGTTAGCTACGATTAAGACCGTGGCCATAATTCCAGTGACAACGCTTTGGCGCGGTGATTACTAATCTAGTGGTAACATATATATCAATGAGCCTACGCATCTGAAATTGAACGTCACTACATTTTTTATCTACGGCCGGCTCACAAAGTTGATGTCACCGAGAAGAATACGTTATATAACCACAGAGATGCCACAGAGTACATTTTATATAACTGAAATATATAACTCAAATGGATATAATGGGAAAAGGAAACCTTAACTACTAAACCAAATCAAATTATGCACCTGTTAGTGCAACGTGATACTTTATTTTTTACAAAGATTTGTGTCCATGAACATGCAATATAACTTACCATTAGACCCATCTGCTTAAATCC
This sequence comes from Carterocephalus palaemon, assembly GCA_944567765.1. NCBI lineage: Eukaryota > Metazoa > Arthropoda > Insecta > Lepidoptera > Hesperiidae > Carterocephalus > Carterocephalus palaemon. The sequence goes on from OX155650.1 coordinate 10,083,018, forward strand.
ATAGGGCTATAAAAGAATAAGTGTTTCTAAAGTGAACTAGCAATAAACATAGTAAATCGAGTACGGAAATCGTAATCACCCATGCCAAACAAAGCAGGCAAACGAATGCTACTAACGACATTCATAATTTGTTCCGTCAATATCTTTTTGCTGCATTCTCCTAGCGAGATATTTTACGCCCGATAGTACCCCAGTGGGTGTAGATGCAAAGGCAGAACTGGTAGTTCTAATAAAAATGTCATCGACACTAGTTTAGTGCGACTAACTGAGGCAGTAAACTCCGATTTATATTGTGTAAGGAATAATCTAGATAGACAACCGAGTGACAGATTATAAATACAGATCGGAATGGGGAAATGTTTGCGTGTTTGTTATTATACTCGTAGATTTAGGAATCTACTTTTCCAGAAGCGTATACCTGTTGGTTTAAACATGCGTTCGATAAATGTGGGGAATCCGTTTTGTTACTGAGAACTAGAAATGTGTTGCGATGACAAGACAAAATGTTGCAGTAAACATTGTCTTAAATCTCAATTCTAACGAATTTTCTCGAAGGATAAATTTAGGCGATAAAATTAAAATTTTCGTTACTAGATGAAGAGTCTTTTCTTAGACCTTACGTGTTTATTACCTCATTCAGTTCTTTTTCAGCGCCAAACTGATTAATAAAAACGCTTGGTTTTTATAACTATCGAACTATCGAAATGTATGCATCTTATTTCGATACCAATGTTAAACTTCCTAGCAATTGTTACTTATTTACAGCTATTATTTCATCTTACTTTTTCTTACCAAGTGCCTGATGACTGAAAAAAGTAGGATACAGTTGATTAGTCACATTTCCACCTCATTATAATGAATTTGCTTATGAACTCTTTATCATTAGATACGCGTGATTAAGCCGCGTGCGCACGCGTCGCTACCTGCCGTGACCGTGTAAGGGTCACTCTACACTCTGATCAAAAGCTTTTTCAACTAACTATATTTTTTCACATGTGCCTTGGTTCTCAATTAGCAGATTTGAATTTTGTTTTACACATAAATTTCTGAACATTGAAACGAGAAAAAAAGTCTTTTAAAAGTCTTTTGAACAGATTAAGCACGCCTTCACTAATATAGTATCGTCCAATAAGTTACTTTTATGCCTATTCATTATAAGTTTGTTTGTTTAAGCTGTAAATTATGTTTCTAATATATATTTTTTCCAAATTAACCCCACCCCAGTCTTTGTGAGCAGACAAGTTACGAACGTAACAACGTTATACATTCATGCTCGCATTACTCAACTACTGTTCAGCGAGAGTGTGAGGCTGCAGTAAATAATTTGAGCGATAGGTCCCGAAGCCACCGTGACGTGTTATCACCGCGGTGCTGGCCGTAGTTACGCGTGAAGTGGGCCCTCGATTTGCAATGTTAACAAAGTTTAACGAACCTCGTTACCATTCATATGAAAGGTAATAGTCTTCCTAATTCCTGCCGGTATTCGTAATGGGAGTCTGATGTGTATCGACTCTCTCTTTATAGTAAACTTAGAGACATACTTTTAGCTTAGGTAAAATTATGTTCAAAACGTGACTTTTATAAGTGATCGATGAAAGGTTACTTTCATAGGAAAGAAAGAATTACGATCATTTCGACCAATCGGCAAACACCTTAAAAAATAGATAAATTAAGTAAATGCATTGTCGTGGAGGAAATATAATAAAAAATAATAAAGATTAAAACCTCTTAAGGACGCCCGCAGCTTCGCTCGCGTGGAATTAGACATAACAATAGTTTCGTTCACACCTAGTAATATTATATAGCCTATGTCACTCAGTGAAGATGCAGCTTTCTAATGATGAAAGAATTTTTGAAATTGGTCCAGTAGTTTTTGCGTGAGAACATTACAAACAAATGTTTCGTCTTTATAAGTAATATTAGTATAGATGTTCATTTGAATTGTGCGGCTACATCCGCTCGATACAGCAGCTACAAAATAGATGATTTATCCAATTTGCTCGCCGTCCTGATTCTGTCGAATGCAATCAATTAAATATAGACAATTCGTCGCACACAACAGAATCCCTTTCACCGACCCGAGGCCCCAGACCGATTCCGACCGAACGAAACATGTTATTACTTTGATTATTGGCATCGCTCGAGATCTTAATTACGTTGTGTGCAATCGCATTTTTACACCAGACTATTGACTCCGAGATACATATCGATTTCTAAATCTGGAGGTAGATGTACCTAGTATAGATAAGTACCTACCTACAGTACTGCATCAAGGTGTAGAGGGTAATTCCAGTAGCTGTGCGGATTGGTGGAGGGGTAGGGACACCCAGTGTCGAATTGCCACCCGATTGTCTTGTGGTTTTGTTGTGTTATGGCTGTCGGTTGCCTTGATTCAGCTTAGCCAACCAAGACCCGTGAAAAATTCGTGACCAAAAGAAAGTTTCTTGGAAGTATAACATCTCTTCAAAATCCGATCACACGTTACTAGTTCACATTTCGATCGGAATCGAGTACGAAAATGAAGAAATCATCGAGTTAGTAACGAGCGGTTGTGCGTATCGATAAAAAGTGTTGCCGTATCGGCTTTTATGTTGTACGCCAGACGTAAATTCGACATGTTATTGCTCCGCTCTTCAAATGGCTTCATCATGAGTGGTGCCGTCTTCTGTTCGCGCCCGATTATTATCATTATTACTGAATCATCTCCAATACTTGGTAATCTCAGTACGACCGCTGTCATCGTAAATTGGATGTAACGGCGGCTTCGTTTCTCACGTGCAAACCTTGACCGATAGATCAATTGTTACTAGTTTAGTTAAAATGTGGTTTATACAAAAGTTCGGACTTTGTTATTGAGTCAAATTTAAATACATCAAAAGTACGTCTATGAGCAGTACCTATAAATTAACTGTATTTATTTCGTATGTTAGGTACCTACTACAAATCATTAACAAAAAGCATAAAAAAAGAAAAATTAGAATAAACCAAGGAAAATGCAGTCAAGTATGGACTTTCGTATGGACGAAAAGGGGAAGCACTCAGCATTGGCCGCAGTAAACTTTGGTTCGTGCAGTCCTGCTGGTAGTGTTAATATTTAACATACAACTAAAATGAACTATAACAACCTAGCCTATCAACACTAAACATAACATATTACTTAACCTTTACACGATACTAACACTTTACATATCTGTACAATTACAAACGTAGGGTGTTTGTAATTGTACCAAACGACCGACGGATTTTTAAACGAAATGTTAATGTTGTTAAATGCAAACCTTGAGCGGGAGATCATTTCTATTTTTTTTTAAATAGACAGCATAACAGGCATACCTACCACCTTATAGTAAGTGGTGACCGTCGCCTATTGACACGTGCGACGTGCGACGCCAGGAGCATCACATGTGCATTATCAACAAAAGGTTATTATATCATTGTACGTGACTTAGAGGTATTTTATTCCAAACCTTCATCATTCTTCATGACCGAATCCAACTATTTTAGTATTTTTGAATAAGTACCTATGATGAGACGAGTTTCTTATTGAGTCATCCTAGATAAAGTCTGTAATCTCACTAAGCGCAGTAAATTAGATGGGACCGCTCGCCGTTCATGACATGCAAACCTTGACCGTGAGATCTGGTTAGTTTGGTTTTAACCATTACAAATACATATACCAAGACGTGGATTTCTTCTCAGTTAAAATATCAGGTACTGCTGTGTGTGAATAGAAATTTTATACCAACCTAATGAATCCACCGTAAAGAATACGACAGTCATACATTTAATTTATAAACGACACTATAGTTGTATTAGACTCAATCAGTTCTCAGATCTAAGAGCTGGAAAGAGTTTTAGCAATAAACCGGAAAAGTAAGGGCCCGTTTTCGTGGGTTACTTCTTTTTCTTGTGTTGACAACACAATGTCTAATATATAAAATTCTCGTTTCACAGTGTTTGTAACAAAACTCCTCCGGAACGGCTTGACCGATTCTTATGAGATTTGTGTGTATATTCAGTTGGTCTGAGGTCATAAAGTATTTTTCACCCTCCTACTCACACCCCTTTTTTAAATGCGATTTTAGTATTTTAGCATGAACAATATCCATTTAACTTAACCGTCGCTCATTGACGTGAAGTCTTTTACATGAAATGTCGCGTCATTTTGACTTTTCATATGGCAGAACAACGTTTGTGGGGTGAGCTAGTAGATAACTAATAATTGTAACTCTTTAATGATGTGACGGCGATGTGTCAGCTGCGTATAAGTGTATGTGAGCTGACCCTACATAAAATATAGGTACGTACCAACAGTACCTTGATTAAGTTGAAATTTTAAGAGGATGCTTTTACGACGCCAATGAACCGTTTACGACCCTCGCCTTGTGGGAACACTGTAGTTTATAAAAGCTAAGGTATAAAGATGGACGTTATGTAGCTTAGCTATGTAAAGAGCTCTTTATGTTGAGCCAAAATAATATGTAAGTCAATTGTGCGTCATTTAAACAAAGGCATCAGTAGGAGTATATCAACCAGTCATTTCAATTTGGACGTCGATCTGATTAATCAAATTTATGATTGCAATTCGAAATAGATACCTTTATTATCCGACTGCACCCCTAACTATCCCGCGAACCCTGCGAACCCTGCGAACCCCGCGAACCCCGCGAATCCCGCACGATTGCTCCGTCTGGACGTGTCTGATGGCTGACTGTAGGACAGAAATGGCTGTGTTTAAGTCTCAACACCCAATCAACCAAACATTTTGGTATTTACTAAATAACGATAGGCCTTGCCCGAGGTCGAATTCGGTGGTCGTGTTGAAATATGAAAATAAAAAAAAACACTTTCAATTTCTTTAGATAATTTAGTGTAGGTTTTGTCATACACCATACCCATTAGCTCTGTTTACTAACGTACTCTCTTTGGTTTGATTTTTAACGTGATATAATATTTAAGTCAATTGTACGTCATCTTAAGATATGAAACTGTATGGCTACGTTCTTTTACCTCGCCCGACGACGCTCGATGACATTATCCGCGTTCTAAAACCATCGGGTGATCGCTCGACGATCACTAGTAGCCGTTCGTAAATGTCGCCCGACGACGCACCGGTCACCCCACGAAATAGGTGGGTGAAAGTCACCCTGACGTTTTAACATATTGTCAACTGTCTTTAGAGCTTCTATTTTGACATTTGGCACTTCATAAAGATAAACATTTTTAGATTTTTCAGGATAATAATAATTTAAGTTTTCATTCGCGCTAAACAGTGTTTCGTGTAAATATATTAATCTATCTTCATTATATTCATCGTTGAATCGAATCAAAATGGAAACAATGAATATTATTACTCAAAATGGCCAGTTAATATTACGACGATCAAGGCCGGTTGTACCTTTTGTAATCTCTTCGATAATTCAATATTGTGTTTTTGTAATTACTTTGTGTGTACATTAAAGTGTATTCTATGTATTTTAGACTAAACGGATGGATTTTAATAAAACTGTGATGATATATAACGTGGTTTTAATTTTGTTACATCTTAATGAAAAATGTAAAAAAGTCAAAAAGTATGCATTTATACATGCATGCATTGTATGGAACTCAAGACCCTGGAATAGGAAATAGGGTACTTTTTATCCTGAAGGACACATTAAATAAATAGCTTTAAATTTAATATATGGCAGTAAAAATTACCCTGTGATTTTTATAATAATAAGTACATGGGGTACAATGTACATATTAAAATCTAATTTTCAAAATGGAAACAATTTCATTCAGATTATTGTTTATTCAATGAAGTGTCCTTCACTCAAGTACATCAATTAAAGTCACATTTTAGTACATTAGCAGGATTTTTATAAGCTTTTATGTAACTTGCTTTGATGGCATGATGTTCCAATTCACAATTTGCAATCCATTTTGCACTTGCTGGCATCCAATTGAGCTAAAATTTGACATAGCTATGTAACTTCGGTCAATATGGTACCGTGGACCTGGCCTGCACATGGAGCCAAAATAATTCTTCAAAACAATCAAAACTCCTCAACTACAACACTCCATTATATACCTTTATAATTCTAAAAACTAGAAACTGAATGAAAAACAGTTCTTAGGGTAAACCCCTCTGAGAAAATAGTGTTGCAGCTATTTCATCTCGCAATATTCCAATCAACTTCTACATTGCTTGTGTCACTGTTGTCTTAGGTCTGGTGGAGATGAAGCATGCCCTCATCAACATACTCTTGAATAATGAGATCAGTATGGCTCAGGCTAATGTTGTGAAGGACACAACAATAGTAAAGGCACCAAAACAATTCTGACGATCTGGCGATCCATTTGGCAGCATATAACTGGTCTTCTTTTACGGATTTAGGTTCATTCTACGAAAAAAGGGTTCCACAATTCAATCGAAACGACTATTGTACTTATTGTAAACAAAAAATGACAATAATGTCTATTTTGACAGTGACAATAATGCAATGTCGTTCGAAAACGTCGGATGACGAACGTCGCTCCACCGTCGCTCGGCTTGGTGTGAACGCCCGTCGTCGGGCGAGGTAAAAGAACGTAGCCTATATCACCCAGACCCTTAAATTTGGACGTCAATCTGATCTGATTAATCAAATTTATGATTGCAATTCGTAAAAGAAACCTTTATTATCCTACTGCAATTATATTCACGAAATGTTTGAATTAAATTAAATGTACGCTAAGTTGGTAAACTTTATCACACCGACCATAAATGTAAATGATCATTAACGTATTTTTATTCGTAAGGAACCAGAAGTAGAATTTATTAAAACCCGCTTAAGATATTATTAATTGTATTTGGCATAGGACTTGTGCGACCAGCATCGATTGGCGAGAAGCGATTTAAATAAGAATGTTACTATTATTTTATAAAAAAATAAAAATATCTATTTTGGAAAAATATCGGACAATTAACTCGCCTAGTGATTTCAGTCAAGTATAATAAATTAAACCATACAAAATTCAAACCGTTTTATGGTTATCAGTTTTATGCCCAATTAATTGCACACATCCCAAGATATTCGGAAACAACCAATCCAAATGTTTGCTGATTTACCGCTGCAAGTAATATAGGCCAAATGGTTTATTACGGTTTTGTTTTGAAAACAGTTTTAAGTCAATGTGCGGTCAATGCAAGAAGAACCACATTCCAGCGCCACCACCACAACCCTTTCTTCAACTTACTCTTGAGCACGGGTCTCTTTTCGAAATGGAAGGGTTTAGGCCATACACACTGGCCATGTGTGGATTTGCATACATTATTATTGAACCAAATTAATTGTCCGTAAATAAAGAACCCAACGGAAATGAATAACACCTATTGAAATCAATACATTGATTGCTATTGCATAAAACCTTTATTCTGAAAGCATTGTAACATAAACATTGTAATAACAGAGAATCTCGGTAGTCTTACTTAGCACTGCAGATCCGTTAACTGCTTTCATTAGATTTTTTTATATTTTTTATATCATTAAACGTACTGGCAGCACAGTACCTAAATCGGGCATATTAAATTTACGTCGCCTTCATAAAAAAAGAAAACAAAGCTGTAACGTTGTCCGAAACCGCAGGTTTTTTTGAAGTAAAAGGAACGCTACGCACATACTCCTTAAACGGGTTCGCCCGAGGTCATTAAGGTTAAATTCGGGTTGTTTTTCCCCGGCGTAACAACATCGAAACGATAAAAGAACTGTTCACGTTTATGTTTGGGTCTCCCAGAATACGCCGCCTATCGGCATCGCCCTAAAATGTACGCTAATGGAGATATTTTGGATGCAATACGAAATTGTAACAAAACTGTATAGAGCGTTAAACTTTTGAAACGGCCAAAAGATCTTCGTAAGTATTTAATGCCTTTCGTGGAATTGAGGATTGGACAGTCGTTATTTCGGAGACATTACAGTTTTCAGTAAAACATAAAATAATAATATATCGATATAAACTCGACGATCTGAGTGTCGTAAACGACAGACCTTTAACTTCTGAAACATTTGCATTCGTATGATATTAATATACATTTTACGAGTTCGACTTGGTATGATTTTTTGCCGAGCCGATAAATAAAGTACGTTATCTTGCTTTGCCATTTCAATCTGCGACCCCGCGTACGATAAGTAAAATAGAGTAGGTAGAGGCGTGGCGCGTGCGCAGCCTACGCGCGCATTTGCAATTCTAATAACGCGGATTCACTCACACGGACATAGCATTTTCCTTCCTATAACCAATATGAAATGGTGAGTCAAGGAATCTGGACATAATGTATGATTTATGTTCAAACTATAATGCTCTAATACAGAAACGTATCGTCAGAAGCTATCCCATTCACAAAACAGTAGTAAGTATCATCTCTGTTCATCTATTTACCTTCCCAAGTACCGCGACCTCCAGGCGCAGGACTGACAGCGCAGGATAGACCGAAGTGGAAATTCTTTATCCTCGGAGGCCAAGACTTATTTTTTGTCATCGCGTCTTCCCAGTTAGTTCGTTTTTATCTATTTACCTATGAACTTTGAAGATTTGCTTGAGTGTTGCAGGTATATTTATCCGAATAAAGCCATCTCAAGCAAATCTTCAAAGTTCATAGGTAAATAGATAAAAACTAACTAACTGGGAAGACGCGATGACAAAAAATAAGTCTTGGCCTCCGAGGAGAACCTACTTACTTTTGGCTACAGTAAATGGTTACTGTAGCCAAAAGTAAGTAGGTTAGCAGAAGGATGCTCTAAGGAGCTGTAATCTCATGTAATTTGTAGTGCGTTTACACGAAAAAAAAAATTCGTTATTACGTTTGCCGATCATCTGTGGCAGAATTTCAAGGCAGTTACGTAGGTATGTGGGGGAGACCCGTGCTTAACAGTGGGACGTCTATGGATGATACGTAGCTAACTGAAGGTATCAACCAATTGCCATAGATTATTTCTCTACGCTTCCCAACAGTGGGTACACCGCCGTGAGACTCGAACAACGATTGCAGTCATAGATTATAATATTTTATCATAACATAACTTATATTATCTGTACGCGGCTAACAAAGGTCGATCGCGTGCGGCCTGAGCGGTCACTTACAAATGGCCACCATTTAGAACAGCCCATCCGCAATACTGTTTTATTATGTTAATACCTAGTATTGGTTCCGACAAGTCAGTTAAACGGGTTCACTAACTAACAAGGGTTGTCCTGGATCGAGTTTCTTGATCTCAAATCCTGCATTCTTCTCTCCTACAAAATGTTTTTAACTCCTATTTAAACATAGCCATAGCCAAGAAGCAATCATTCGTATTACTGTTTTGGTTTTTGTTTGCTATTATGTATAATAAAGCTGGTGAGAAATAAGGATGAGAAATTTTAAACTGGACAGAAATAATTCCTTAAGCGAGTTCGGACAGCAAATATTGGAGTCAGGATTTGTGTTCTGTATGGCAATAGGCTCACCTATCACATGGGACCTGTAACCTAAACTAACCCCTAACCTAAACATAACTGGTGAAAAATTAGTGTACTACAACACACCTCTGCCTACCCTTTCAGGAAAATAACAGGCGTGATATTATGTTATGATTGTCAGCAGATACTAACCGGATTAATTGAAAATTGGATATCTTTCCGCCAATAGACAAGGTGGAACTGCCATCTTGTCTATTGGTTCTCAATAACTTTTGTTTTATACTTATATTAATAATAATAATAATGTAAGTAAGCTATTTTAGCCAATACGTTTAAATAAACAGATAAAAATAAATACTATTTAACCTAATGCTCTATATTCCTTATCTTTTGGCATGCATACATAATTATTATAATTAATTAACCTTTTTACAAAAACTTGTATCTCGCAAAGTATATTTTCAATTGCGTAAGCTAAATTCATTTCAACGAGTATCTAGATATAAATGTCACTCTGGCAAACGTTAATTGAAACATAAAACATTTGAAAATTACCATAATATATCGCTTGTGTTGGAAAAGAGACGTGAACTATTAAATTTGTCCGATAATACGAACAACGGCAGGTGTCTAATATTTCAGATTGTATGAATTTAGTGGGTTTAAGCGTTGAAGCGATCTTATTTAGTGGTCATAAGCTTCTAACAAACAGCTGATTATATAAGAGGCGACCAAATAACTTCTAAGGAGTAATTATTTTCAATCGATCTTTAATGAATGTATTGGCTCAAATATGCATACAGGCAAAGATATCTATATGAACTAATAACTCAGTATTAGTTCTGTTAAATATGCAGCAATATAGATAGGTACCCGATCTAGCAGAATATACATATTTCTGCTCGAACTGCTAGATGTATCCAGATCTAAATTTTATATCGATACCCTCAGTTCTTATTCAACGCATGCCCTCATAAATACGAAACAGATTTAACATTTGCCTCTCGGATAAATTTGCACCATGACTATTGGATTTATCGAATTACTCAGATTGCTACGAGCAGAGCATGCTCAATAAAGCTTGAGTGATGGAATGTAGAACTTGTTTATGTAGTTGTCATATTACCATAGTTGTGTGGGGGTGATAACCGATCGATTCATAATTTTGACCTTTCCTTGGGATATATCCATGGTCGAATGTTAGCCGTGATATTTATTGTTTATGTTTCTTCATGCGAATTGTTATTTTGATACATAACATAACATTTCACCGAGGCAGATTTGTGGGTAGGCAACCCCACTTTCCACCAGTTATGTCCCATGTACCACCCAATAGGTGGTGAGTCTATTGCCATACGCCGGGCACAAATTCAGACTCCGAGCTGCTACCGGGCATACCCCAATAGTCGTTGTCCGACCTGGGGATTGAACCCAGGACCTCCAGCTTAGCCGCGCTTGCGACCACTAAACCAACGTTGATGATCACTTATAATTTAAATATTTTGTAAATTCCATATTACTCCTTGTTAGTAAGCGCCACTTGAATAGTCGCGCTTTATTTTTTTACAAGTTTTATTTAATTTAAATTTAGTTAAGAGAATTTAGGAAAGTTTAAGTTTTAACCATTATTTTCCTTAACTTAACTTATTATTGTTATAGTAACATGTAACTGTTCCCGGGTTCCATGACCTCGGCATTTCAAAGTGACGATGATTGCCACAATTTTTTAAATCTGTGAAGTAAAGCAATCGAATAGTCCAATTCGAATACTTCAAGCCGAAAGCTACATTCTTTTCGTAATCGTCCAATTAGGGGCACAGCAAGTAGCTAAGTGGGCTCAAGAATTTTTCTTGATTTGCACCTTTCCGAAATGTTATTTTCAACGTCCGATCTACCAAGATAAACCTTTTTTTAAAATTCTTTTTTTATTTCTTTATTTACATAAACTTACAGTTAACTTTACAGGTCCGTGCCAATTGCATTAGTGTATAATATAATCACATACGGACAATTCTACTACTACTATAGACAAATACACATAGGAAAACAACAAAACACACACAGAAAATAACAAAATCTCAAAACACACAGAAAACAACAAAATCTACATCTCATTGATGTGCAATGAGCCGAGCATAAATATTCCTAGTATTCCAAAAAAATTCATAAAAGTCAAGTTAATTTGAAGATCAATAATTATATTGCAATCCCTAAAACTGACATGTTTTTTTATATCTATATACTCATATAAAAGTGCCTACATAAATCATTACATTACTCGCTGGCGCATTCTCTAGACTACATCAATTCAAGCTGGTCATAACATTCAATGGTCTTGTCATAATATTACCAAATCATTTGCACATATTCCGACGCCTATCTAAACGGCCATGGAAAGGCCGGTAGCGTGGCTAATAGGCGGGCGTGCGCCGAAAAAAGCCGACGGGAGGCGAGTCGTGAGCTCTTACGGAAGATGTATGGAAATGTGCACCTGCCGCGCGCCACCCACTGCGCGGGCGCATATCGCCGAATAGTTAGAACGCTGCTTTTCCGCTCGGTTCGCATGCTACTGTTCTGTGCTAATTGCTTTATATTTTACAAAAGTTTTACCAGCACAACATACTATGCTAAAGGCTTAAGAACGTAATTTTCATCAAAATAAAACATTCTGCGCAGGAATAAAATTAATGAAATATTGGAGTACAAATTGGTTACAAATTAAAATTAAAACATGGTATAGATAGGAAAAATGATAGTCGTGGGATAGCCCTATTTCTGGGTAGATGACACAACAATACAATGTTCCTTTTTATTTATACATAAATGTATAGGTATAATTAAAAGATATGAATAGATTCCAGAACTCCTTAGTCGCTTGTCGCTAACTGTCAATATAATAAAGGTAATCTCCAGGCTGTTGCAAAAGCATATTGCTGTGTGGTTGACTAATACCTGTGTAACACCATGCTGGCCAAACCACCGTCTCAGCATCTGCGTCGCGGCGCGCTAACGGAGCCAGCATCGAATCGGTCTCGATTACATCGCTATCCTATGAAAGAACATATGTTCTTGTTATTATGTGATGATATAACAGTGAAATAATATGTAACAATATATTACAGTAGAACCTCTTTAAGTCGAACCTCGATAAATCGAAAACATCCAGAACTCGAAAAAAAGTCTTGTTCCCTTCCTCTCAACCATTACTCGAAATCTCAACCCTCTATGAGTCGAAATAATTAATGAGTGCCTACAAGCTATTTTGGTACATATTTTCCCTCCATAACTCTAAAAAATAATATGGACCTCTATATTTTATTTTAGAACCTCTACAACTCGGTTATTTGAAACTTTTTACCTCTATAGCTCGAAGAAAAATAAGTTTCCGAGTTTGAGACTTTTGCCAACAGTGCACATCATTGTGTCTTATGAAGCAATTTAGAAATAAATAGGATTACCAATTCTAAGAAATCATAAAGGAATTAATGACTGACATTTTTTTTTTTCATAGTTTTTTGCTTGGTTGTTGTCAGGTGTTTCATTCTTGGTAGGTACTTATTTTTACTTTTAATTTCATTTGAACTTTAATGAAGCAAGTAATTTGTTGTCCACTGAAAAATTGTCAGAAGTAGTTTGGTTCTATCACATAAACTTTTACAACAGTAAAAGTTTTAACCTCTACCTACGTGTCGAATGAAAATCCGTCAATTTCTAAATCCTCCTTAAATCGAAACTCCATAACTTGAATTTGGCGTCTCCCTTGATCATCGACTTATAGAGGTTCTGCTGTTGAACAAATGAACTAATTACAGGATTTTGTGTCAGCGAGGTTAAACTATAAAATATTTCAGTCATGCAGCTAAATTCTTTGCCTTCGGACAACCACTAATACAATATTCATGCAGAACAAAACAAACAAAACTAACTACTTACATTGAATTCGGTCCAAGTTCATTCGAATTCCGAAGCGCGCGACACCACTGAACCGCGACTAGAAGCTATCATTTTAAAAATAGATTCGATATTCAAAAAATAATCAATCACACAAAAAATGTCTCATCTGACTCACCCGTAAAATTACGATGAGAAAAACGTAAATTTCATTTTTTTCTCGATTCACAATCGGTTTTTCATCGATGCGACAGGTTGTGGGTGCGGATAATCAGAGCGGTGGTCAAAGCATAAAAATCGATGTTTTACGGTTCAGATGAAATCGGACACGGCCAGTTTTCGGAGGTTATTACACTATTGTATTGTACTATTGTACTCATACTATAAGATTTTTGACAGTGCAAAAACATTAGCAGTTATACACCTGCCCGGTTAGTGATGGGTCATCGTCATTATTATCGCCGATTAAGAGTGTGAAATAAGAAATTTTTATTACGTTTAGATTTGAGATGGCACAAGAAATGTTTAATATCATTTGTCACTTATGATAGATAGATAAGTTTTTTCAGCTTTTGTCGTGATCTTAACGAGTTCAAACGTTAACAGAGTTACCAAAGATATTTAAGCTATTGATATCAACAATAACATCAATCCGACCATCAGTCTTTAATAGTCCACTGCTGGCCTCCTCTAATCGATGTCTATCTTCCCGGTCCTGTGCCTATGGTACCCATTAGTTTCTTCTTCTTCAGGACATCGGTGCACACGAGCCTGTGTTTATTTATTTATGTACACACACTATGTAAAGAAAAAAAATCAAAAAGAAATAAAATTTAGTACAAGGGTTTTCCGACCGGGTACCGTTTTTCCGAATCATAACCGTAGCCGAAATATAAGATATTTGTAACAATTCATACAGCACCGATCTCTATAAAGTTTTCTTTAAAATTGGGAAGTGGTAATTGGATTAAACGACAACAGTTTGGAATAAATTCGCCATAGCAGAATTAAATTAGTAAATCGTCATTATTAATGGAGATAGATCCAACATAAAATGCAAAACAATTAAAACAAATTTAATAAACAGCAAATACAAAGGTGCAACTCAGTGCGAGTTAGCTATTTCCTGCGCTCGCGTGTCTCTAATAGGCGTCCGTAAAAAGCTCGATTGTAATTGATGTTAGAGTCGAGCGGCGCACGACCGCGACACCTGGCGGCCGCCCGCGGCAATAGCACGCCTCGCTACCTCAGAATTAGACATTTTACTAGCCTTGATTACTGTGAATGCTTGAATAAAGTACATCCTCGAATGGAGATTATGGCTGGGGTAGGGCTACCGTTCTCCTTGTGATCTATTCTTCTGAATGGGTAATATTGATAATATATAATGAAACATGGTTATTTAAGAAATATTTTTATTGGACCTATAACGGTCAAATGTAATCGAATAAATAAGAAAATTACTGAGATATTTTGCCCGGAAAAAAACACCTCAATATTTTGAGCATAATCGGTCGCACTTCTTATTCCACACGTTTTAATAACGTCGTTCAAAGGACTTATATCAAGCTAAAGGTGAATTATAAGTTAGTGGCTGTGTCAAGTGCTTTATAGGTACATGTAACCAATTTGTTTGAATTTTAACTCTATGCATACTGTTAACTGTGTAGTAATCTGTGATACAGGTCGTACTAAATGTATGTTACCTACTAACTTTTTATTAAAAAGCCCTATCGTTTCAATATACATTATTGTTAATCCAAAAATTTACAAGTTTCATGACGATGTTTCGGATTGCCGCTGGTTTCTGCATATAAGGCTTCGTTCAGACTTAACTCACCATTTGCGTTGCACCATGCGTGCACAATGAGAGTTTTACCACAAGGATTGTGGGCGTACACGGCGCTGTTTTACATTTCATTACAATTTGTAAAATTGGAACAGTCTTCAATCAATAAATCATCAGAATCTGAAAAGGTATTTAATGAGCAGAGAACAGCTAACAGATATTCTGATACCATCGAGGCATTTCCTATAAATAATTTGGTACTATAAATTAATAGTTATAATGTACATAATATGTTCCAAGACAAAAAGACTGTAACTGCTAAATGCCCGGTTATCGACAGTCCAAATTCAGTTTTCATCTGTACGAATCCTTAGCTGAACTGCGTTTGCAATCGAATTAAATATTCAAATTACGATGTCAAATGCCCTCAGGTTTAACATACCCAGCGGTAGTCGAGTACGATACACTAGTTTATGGAATGACATGCAGGATTGCGGGAATCGCAATATATAGGTATTAGTAATGCAACAGGCCGTGTTCGAGGTAGAACTGCTTGTCTCAAATAAATTTAAACGGTGAATAACTATTCTAATAATAATCGTATTGCGTAGTATAAGTTTAAATCATTTAAAGCAATGCTTGATGTGGAAAAGCATTACGAAGTTTGTGGTCGGATGTTAGATCAATGCAGTAAATGTACCATGCAAATGGAGCAGGTTAAAGCATAAATCTGTGGTCTAACATAACACATCACTAATAAGCATGGCGCAAAAAGTAAATAGGTATAGTTGGCTTTGAATTTGAAATTATTAGTATAGGTAGATAAAAGTACTATATATATTAAATAAATTAATATGCTGACGACACATTAATTCCATGTTCATTTAATACAGAATTTATCCAGATCAAATTTGACTTGTAAGATCGTTTTTCGTTTTCGAAAGATTCGTTTGTTATTAAATAGTGATTATTATGAAACTTTTAAAAGTATCGTTATGACTGTCTACTGGCTGATGATTTCTATGGGTGCAATTTCCTGACCATGTGATATAAAGTCTGGCCCTGGCAGTGCGCGTGTGCCAAACAAAAAAAATTACTTTAAAATTTGATTTATGTTTTAGAATTCGGCTGGTAAATATTTAAATTGAATATCTGTAGATATTTTAGATGTATGTAGTATTACACTCCTCCACCTACCCTTTATAGGAAACCAGCGTGATATTATGTTATGTTATAGTGATGGCAGGATTCTTGTTATTAATTAAATAGCAACGGGATTAAAATCAAACGCTTTGAATACCGTGAACCTCTGCCTATCTACATTTCTACGGGTCCCATTTCCCGGCCCTACAGAATAAAGTCGAGCCGTGGCGGTACGAGCGTGCCAATTACGCGGTAACGAGTGTCGCGGACCACCGGCAGGATGCGCTGCGACTCTATTTCACTGCACGAGCTCTAGTAAATTTCGATTCAGGAAATTAGACGCGGCTGAGATGGTTATAAGACAATCGCTCCCGCCTCGTTAGTTGATGGCGGGATGTGGACTGTCGCTGCTGTTGTGCCTGTGGGTGGGATACTGGGTGATCGATGGATCTACGGATCTATTGCGCTGTTGGAAAAAGTGAACATAAACAAGCGGTAAAACAATTACATACACGTTATTTTCTTGGTAATGAAGTAGGTGCACTATTAGCTCGAACTAAGTACGCGACAAAACTTCGCTGCAACCCTAGACGTCCCCCTACTGGGCTCGGGTTTCCCCCACAGACACAGCTGCGGGAGGTCTAGAGCATACTCCACCACGCTGCTCCAATGCGGATTGGTGGCGACAAAACAAAAAAAAATAGTTTGCGATCATTCTCGTAATAATGATTACATAAGTGCTAAAACCATTACTAACAATAACGTAACCGCCATAATTCACAAAATAAAAAAACATAAAACTAATACGTAACAATATTATTACACCAATTTTGATACAAGCTTCAATAATCTGACAAAAAAATTAAGAAGCCGCATACGATACAATGTTACAGATAACCCATAAAGCCGTCTTTACAAGCAAAACAAAGGAAGCTTTCTCTCCAATTCCTAGAGCGAATGAGCAAGAGCTCTTACTGACCATAAAAAGTAACTTACGGTTAAATAAAGTTATAGCGGAGTGGTATGGGTTTTGATATAATCGTTATTAATTCGATTTAGTTGTTCGGTCGACGATAGCGACGTAACGGTAGTTCCAGCCTTGTATTTATGAATCTACCGATATTACGTTGTGTTTTCAGCTTGTTCGATGTGCGGGATAGTTTCATTATAAAATGAGACGGTAAAACAATATTTTTACTTCTAATAAGGAGATCAGGATGGTAATTCTTTAGATAACTGCCTCGCTGGTGTAGTGGTCGCAAACGCGACTGATAATATAGAGGTCTTGTGATTGATTCCCCGCTCGGGTTGGGATTTATAACTTGAAATTACCAGTAGTAGCTGGGAGTTTATAAAATTTTAATACATAAATCCAATTTTTAGTATTATTCATTTAAGTAAAATCCGTCCTTGCTACCTGAAAATGATTTAGTAAATAAAGATTTGATAAATGTTTACTTAATATTCTTGTTTCCGTTCAACAAGATCTGGCCACCTTAACCGCGCGGTAAGTTCGCCCGGCTCAAACGATTAGTGCAGGAAAACAATGGGATATCGATATCGTAGAACGAACGGTATGCTGTAGATGAGAGGTTTAAGTACTAAAAGATTATGATGGTAGACTATGTATGTTTTGTGTTTCAAGAGCTTAGTTAGTACAAATTAGATGCCCGTTTCGATAATGTAATGTTTAAGAGATTACTAAAAATAATAATCCACATTGGATTAGTGTAGACCTCTCGCAGATTGTCTGTCTGTGGGGGAGGCCCGTACCCAGCAGTGGGGCGTCTATAGTCAGAAGCAGCAGATAATCGCAGTAAGGGTTCATTTCTGTTCACTTTGAATAGGGTTTAAATGTCATCTAATTAAGAGCGGTTGGTGAAAAAGGCATTTCTTTCCTGCAAGAGAAAAGAGTTCGAAGCTGATCTTGAATGAATTGATTAGTGATAATTTTGGATTTAGAAAAGGATATAATATAATAGAGTAAAAGTTTATTTATTTATATCTATCTTTATTGTTTTCACATACATACCTACTTAAATTACCTAAAAAATATCATTGTAACGTAAAAAAAGCCTTACTCAGCACAAGTCATGGTTTCAATGAGAATCAATGACACTGATTTCCAGTGAGACCATTGTGCAGATAAGTAATTATTTTAACTTAATGCTAGACACATAGACTAATTCATAATACATAGATGTATCTGGATGAACACTGTAATCAAATCCCACGCTGCCATAAATTGAATTAACTATAAATATATAATATTACCTACTCCTAAATCATACTCCATTATTTAACATGACTTAATGTTTACGAATGTAAGCAGTTTAAACTCATGACATATTTTACAATATTACCATCCGCTGTTTTAGTGTGGACGGAAGTTACATTAATAATTCTTATAAAACACGGTAATGTTTACGAATAACAATGTAAATTATTCATTAATTAATAACTTGTTAGCATTAAATATTACTTCACTAACAAGGCCCCACAGGTGGCTCTGCTGTGGCTTGTCGTCTAGTACCAGTGAGATGTTAAGGCCTTATCATGTTATGTTTATTAAGAACAACAGGTATCAATTTACTAAACAATCAGAATATCATGATATTGATTTTTATCCCAAAGGAACATAGCATTGGGATACAAGAATTGTATATGTTGATCCAGACAGGGTGCTAGCTACCGCCACACCAAATTTTTATCAAAATTGATACAGCCGATTGAGCGCGAAAAACTACCGAACAGAAACACACAATCACAAACATTCGCCTTTACAATATTAGTGTAATATAGTGTGATTATGTAATTTAGGTACTTGTTTAGTTATTTACTTACTATTAAGTATGAAATGTCTGTTCACATTCATTCACTGCGGAAGTAAGTCGTCCAATCACGCAGAGAAGATCATCAGAGCATAGGCCAAGTAGTAATTCATTACGTGAAGCTAGTTCCATATTAATGATGGGTCGAAGGTAAGCGGTGGATCAAAGGGGGTCCGTTAATGACATGATTTATCGAGTACACCGGCAAAGCGAGAGCGGCCACATGAATTATTATTGAGAATATTTACTTAATAACGACCTCACAGAACTGTCGTGTTCCAACTGTATTGTCTCTAGCGAATAAACGGTGTTTTGTGTACTTTTGAACTTGGAGTCTAGAGTAGATTTACGATTGATTTCGCAAACTTACATTCAACTTGTAGTATTCGATGTAATTTTGATAACACTTGCCAATATTAGGTACCTAAGTGGCTCATTTTTGCGATGAGGATCTGTGAGATCAATTAAAAAACTTGATCGTTACATAGTAATTTTATTGTCACATATTTGAAAAATGTTACGAATAAGAAATCTACTAAGTATTAACCGTTTGATGACGGCAGCGGTCTTGGCAAAGAGTCAGACTGAGATGAGTTTTCGCAAAATGTCAGTAATCTTTAACCGCTTGTTTGATTCTGAGGAAACGTTGGTTTTATTGATGTCCTCATATACTTGTGAAACTATAAGAGCCTAAATAACGTATGTCTGCGTATGCTCAATTTTTAACAAGCTTTTCTTAGCTTGGTATGTAGGTATCTATGTATGTATGTGACGGAATCTTTGAACGTGATATTCGGCCAATTCAAAACGTTGGATTAATTTGAAACTTTGCATGTTTATCAAGAACCGATGACAATGCAATAATTTAAAAAATATATTTATAGCAAAACAATTTAGAAAAAATCTATTTTCTACTACAAAAGCGTGTTTTTTTAACGATGTTGTTATTATGTATATGAACGCGCTGCATTTAAATAAGACGAATATACAGACACGCTTACAAACTTCCTAAAAAATCTTTAATGAGTAGGTACACATCTTTTATGGTTCCACTATAGTACAAATTAATGATTCTCCTTCTGGCAACAACACTAACATGCACTGCATTAGTTAAAAATTATCTCATTATAATGATAGATGGGAGGTTAAGATGTTACAATGTAATCCAACGAAAGTTAGACATTAACGATGTTCTTAACCCAATTAATAATGATATCAAAATGGCCTATCATTAATTAGAGGACGTCATCATCTTTCGGGCTATGATTGAGGGGCGCGAAATCTTTAATCACTTTTGCATTGAGTTTTTAACTGGACAGATACTTGTACCTAATGCCACCCAGTAAGCGGAACTCACGGCGAAAACTGGACTATTAACAGTCTATTACAGAGTACTAAGGACCACAATCGCGTAGTCGTTTCCAGCTTGTAATGACAAAGTCGCCCAGCATACAGTTAATTAAGACAACATGAACATCTCTATCACATGTTAATTTAGTTGGATCGGATCCGACGTGGGCTGCTATCGTGTTTCATTAAATTAAGTCCGGACGTTGATTGGAGAACAGGTAAATGCTGTAAAAAGCTCATTTCATGTGGCATTAACTTCGAAGCGATTTCAGTTTGAATTAAGACATAAATGTGTCGTAGGTAGAGCGAGCAGCTAAAATTATTGTGTCTATGAAGAATAGGGCTACCATCTAAATTAATTAAGTGCACATTATTAACTTGGCTTGCCAACATACTGAAAACCGACTCAAATATTAATTGAAGTGTACCTCCACCTCGATGATTCATTAAAGCTCCTTTGTAGATATCAATTTTGACATGATATTTTAGAATAGAATAGATTATAAAATTAATTTCGATGTTACACAAGTATCTTAAAATAATATAAAAATGATCTTGATATCTGCCGAAATAGGGGCGCATTCAGCTATGATCGCAGCGATCCACGACCGCTAGTTTTCAGGGCAACCCCGCGTATTGAGCAGTTCGGACAATTAATGTTCTTAAATTTAAACTAAGGATAATAATATAAACTACTATAACATACTTTAAAATACTCCCAATACTGTCTTTAATAACTGCCTTTTACTAACTACCGACTGTTGTCTTACGATAACAACCGCATCTGAGGGTTTCTCTTAAAATATTTTACGTTTGTAATTAATGCTACCATAAATTAGGTAATAACATAGAATAGGTATATACCTATTCTATGTTATTTGTATGTTAGTTGCGTTGTAAACAAGTTAATAACAAAATAAAATAAAAACGTAACAGACGCTTCATCCTAAAATTGTCCTGGAGCTCTATATCAAAACAATAACAATACGAATCTACATGTAAGCTAAGTGTAAGTTTAAGCGAAGACTTTTATGCATAATGTTTCTTTCTTCTGTACTTATAGTTTAGTTCCTGACGTTTGAGAACCCTAGTTGACACAGCATCTTGCGAGATAATTACATCGAAAGACACACTGCCCACTACCTCTATTACGTTATCATTTGATGTGTAATTTGATGTTATAAATTATTCGCTTTAATTTGCCAGCAACAGGTACACGAAGATTAAGTCATAAATAGTTTTTACTGGGTTTGTGACATCGGCTGTGGCAAATTGAAATAATTTACACTTTGCTCGTTCGTGTTCATTGGAATTAGTTTGTTATTAAAACATTATTCTGTAAAAATTTTTTGCTAAGTTATATAAATCGTTGCTAAACTATTACGTAAATATTTTTGTGGGTGTTATGACTATATCAATTGAAAAATATTTGTGAGTCAGGCTTAAAATATGCGAAAGATTTGGTCTGAAATTTGTGAAGTGGGTCTGAAGTTTGTATGACATCTCATATCACTGAACTTTTGTACAATCAGTGGTTCACTGCAAGGCACAGATATCTTCTCACGATTGAGAAGGCTTGGATCGTACTTCACCACGCTGCTCCAGTGCAGATTGGCAGAGGGGCATTTTATAGCTTGTAACGAAAGGTAAGAGCATCTAAGAATGAACAATTTCACATGAGATGTTCCTAATTAATATAAACACAAGCATGCATGGTTTGATAAAGTCTTAATATATTATTTTCAAACAGGTGTACGTGTACATGTATTATAATAACCGGTTCACTCCGACCGGAACAATAGTTCATATGGAGCGAGGATGCGCTGAGGTCGGGCCAAGGTTTGAGTCTTTGTTCTATGTAGGTTGCAGGTCCAACTCATGAATGGTAATTGAACGGTTACACGGAATGAGCTCTTGAGCGTAATTGGTGTCTTCTGAACGCTACCATTACGATCAATTGTCACATTAATCTGAAGTAGTAAGTTGAAAGTCATTGTTCTGAAGTGATTGGCGTCAGCGGGTTTTCTTTTTTGGCTTTAATTGACTGTTATTAAATAATTAGGTACTATTTTGAATGTTAAGTGTGTTGAAATTATTTCTTTTCTATGATAGTAAATGTGTAATTGTTAATATAAAAGATGTGTACCTATGTTTGGCCATAAAATTTGTAAAAAAATAAAGAGACCATGGAAAGTAAGGGACGCCAAATGGACTGATAGGCTCCCGTGGAAGCGGCGTATTTTCTCAAATCATTAACCTTATATTGATAACATTTAGTTAGTTCATTTAGTACAGTCTTACCCGATACGTAAGTAATCGTATGATCCACCTCAGTTCCACTGTCACTGTGACCTTCGCTCTCAGGTCGCGGTGACCGCGCATTAGCATATGGACAAAGCGTCCGCCATCTCGCAAACACGCTTGACGCCGGACATAGCGCTAAAATGACGCTCGTATGAGTACAAATATAGATTGTTCAAATAATGAACCAAAATAACCTTGATAGTAATAGTTTAGAATAACCAACTCCTCAAAAACATAGAGTTATCGTATTCGAGATCTTTAGAAGCGGTTGAATGAAAGGTTATTTGTAAATAGATAGATTATTATTATTTGAAGGGAGGGGTGTAAGTTAAGCCCATAAACCAATGTAACCTAAAACCTTCAACCCAGATCCCAAATGATAATCGGTTGGATAAACTGTAGGATGCCCATCAGGTCCAGTTCTTCGACATACTAGATAGATAGATAGATAGATAGATAGATAGATAGATAGATAGATAGATAGATAGATAGATAGATAGATAGAGTGATCAAGACCAAGATATAGATCATAAAATAAAATTATGAAGTTTAATGAAACCCCGACGTAAAATCGCACGTAATAATTAATGCATCTGTGATAATATTTTTGCCATCGAAAGAAGCACCTAATTAGTTGCTTTTGACTTTGAAGTCTTGATAATAAAACTCCTGTGAGTACGGCTATACATTGAATAAATCTTGAAAAAAAACTATCTAGGGATGATAAGTATTGATACAGATTCCGAATTTTTATTCTTCAAATTAAATGTCTGTTAAATCAGAAACACACAGTAAATAGGCCCCACACTCTTAAGCGGTTATGGTTTGTCGATTAAACCACTTAACCAATCTACTTATTTGAAGGAAGGTAAGAATATAGATTTTAAAAAACAAACTTCATAAGTAAATTTGAAAAATGGACTATACTATGTACCTATGTCACCCTCTGGTATGCAACATAACAAATATTCTGGATTCGATTCTTAGATTCCTAAATTGAGTGCAAAGCGCCATGCTAGCGCTCCCATTGTCCATCGGCAGCCTTTATCATGCAAAATGTTTGAGTTTCGGTCCAGCCTGTTTTCTCGCGACAACACAATGCTGCGCCATTGAAGACTTGGGAAAACCTCACAATTATTTTGTTTATTTTGTTATTATGCACTAAATTATGAAACTTTGTGAGCTAAACGTGTGTAATAGGAGTAACAAAATAAGCCTATTTGGCTATATACTCTAACTATAATTTGCCATCTGTATGAAGAATATTGAAGGATTAAGTTGATTGTTTCCTTTACCTTTAGTAACCACGCTTGCCCAGTCAAATTTTCCACACCAGCAAGTTGTGAATTGTGTACGTCATCGTCACCGCCACAACCCTTTCGTTGTTCCAATAATGGGCATGCGTCTCAAAATTGTATCGTACGCAGGATGACATCTGCCGATATTATTATCCCTGTGGTCACAAATTAAAAACTTACAAGAAGCACGAAGGTTTTCCTAGTCTAATAAAGTAGATAGAAAGCTGGAATTCGCGACAGAAAAACAATCATGCTATTAGGTATGTGTTTCTTCTATTTTACTGGTCGAATTGAAGTTTCTTAACTGTGGCAGCACTTCCATTGATTACAGAATTTATTGTCGGGCGCTGCTATTGAGTATTGATTGAATGATTGCTACTAAACCACGATTTACACAAACGTGCCTATAGAAAACATAATTTGTCGCAGAGAAAGGCTATTCGCGGCCAGTATAATTAATAGTCATTAATAAACTAACTATTTAATTTATGATCTAACAAACCTTATGTCATTAAATATTCTTGTTGCTGCTCTGGGGTTGAGTGCATACAACACATAAAAACAACTTGAATATAGGTTGTTTTGTAGTCATAGTAGTGTCAATATCAAATAAATATAATATTTTTAACACGGAAAGGAAAACTAGGTTTGTTTCATTATCGCCTTCAGTATCTTGTGAAGTCTTATTCAAAATGCAAATGATTTTATAAAACTTTTAAACCTATTTGATGACACTGTCCGACATCATCAAAAAAAACAACCGGAACCGACGGCTTAACGTGCCCTCTAAAGCACGGTTCGGAATACTTAGATACATTCGGAAAGCTTAGGTACAGCTAAAGAATAAACGAAACTTATACAAAATCAAAGAGCCTCTCTCTTACAAGTTTTCACGTACGAGTATATTATATAATAGGCAACAATGCCAAAACTTAATGATAAATACGAGTGGAACATAAGTTTTAGACAGTTTGCGAGTATTTTCATCATTGTTAAAATGTAATACATACATATATTATTATTATAAAAGTGGAAGTTTGAAAAGAATTGACAATATTTTTCAGTATATTTGTTTG
The DNA here is from genome assembly GCA_944567765.1 of Carterocephalus palaemon. Taxonomy (NCBI): domain Eukaryota; kingdom Metazoa; phylum Arthropoda; class Insecta; order Lepidoptera; family Hesperiidae; genus Carterocephalus; species Carterocephalus palaemon. Next base: position 10,108,123 of record OX155650.1, read on the forward strand.
TACCGTGAACAGAATTAGTTTACGGCCTGAGTTAAGGCCTCTTACTAGAAAGATTGAGATTTGAATTCTAGACAAGGTGATGATTTGATCAGATTGAACAGATAGTGTTGTTTGGCTTTGGAGAGTGACAACTAATATTACTCGATTTACTCTGTACTGCGTTTGTTCTGTATTCTGAATTAATCGCATATCTTTCGGGAACTTTCTACACTCTTTAGACGCCTCCACTTTTTTTTTGTGTTCCACCGTGTTCGCTTTTAGTACAAAACAATAAAGACCCTTTGTCGAAAATGCAGAGCATCAAGACGTAGGTACGACAATCATGATTGACTTGATAGGAACAAAACTAGTTACATACCAACTTCCTCAGACATTTTTATCGACGGCAATAACAGTTTCAGTAAACAAAACACATACGTAACATACATTATCACTGTTAACACCTCGCCGCGACTGGCTTCGACCTCTGAGCCAAAAGTCAACTGACGATTAGGTACTTATTTTAGATGTAGGTAGGTAGGCGACGCATTGTAGACAAGTGACACGACGGAAATTTGACTTCCTAAGACTTAGACCGAATGTAATGATTGAGATATGGTTCAAAGACCATCGACACACATCAATGTGTTTGTAGTTTTAATAAATAAAAGTTAAATGTCACCTGAATTGAATCCAGTAAAGGTGGGAGGAATGTTGGAAGTAATTGGAGAGCTTAAAGTACTTCAAACTGTTCTCGATGACATGTCAAGATCGTGAATCTGATTGGCCAGCGTGACTATGGCTTAATCTGTGCTATTTTAAAAAGAATCCCGTGCCAATAATGGGAAAAATTAATGGTTTGTTTGCCTCTTGGATCTCGTTGGTTATAAGCACGGTTACTGACCTGTCTTGGCTCCAATCCTTGGGTCGGACAAAGTATTATTGGGTTTTTCTAACTTAAAATTCCCAGTCGATCAGAGTCTGGGAATTCTAACCAGTATACCTACAGCAATAGACTCACAACCTAGAGATCTGAACTATTACCGTTTAGTTAGTAACCTCTTTAGGATACAGGCGTGAGGATACGTTGTGTAAATTGTATTATGAGCAAGTGGAAAATATGGTAAACAATGTACGTAACATTTGTTAACACCTCGTAGCCGGCGCGCTGCCCTCCCAGCCAAAGGTCACGATGCCACATGACGATAGACAAAGCCGTCAATTTGACATCTGATGACACGCATTTGTCATATAATGTTTACGTGTGAAGAGAACACAATGATCTCAAAGAGAACATATAACGTGAGTAGGTAATCACAAAAACAAAACTTCAGTAATGTATTAGGTTCAATTAGATCTTTTTTAATTTACATACCAAAAGGAATATGACGGCTTATGGTACCTACCCTGTCGACTAAGACCGGCAAAACTGACTACTTAATTATTTTAATAGTTGGAAGCTTGGAGCTGCATATCGTTTTCTCTCTTCACCTCTCAATCTGAAGATTTAAGTACCTACATGTTGACATGACATAAAATTGCCCACGACAACAGACCGCAACGACATAGGAATTTTGGACATTGAATAATTTGTCTATAGGTACATGTGACCCGAACATGACCCTCCGAATGTTAATTCACACCGCATCGTCACCGGTAAACGTGTGACCGCTCATCACACCTCAGTCACGCGTTAGCATAGAAGCGATGCTACGGTATAATAGTATAAGGGCGTGTGCAGACGTGGGAATTGCAGCTGTACTTAGTCTGCCAAAGAAAAAGACTACCAAAACATTTAACGTCAGGAAATAACCAGGTTATTTAGTGTTGTAGGCCGAAGAAAACGAACTGTGGTCGTCTGTGCTGTCCTTTCGTTTCCAATAACGAGAAGACAGAATAAAAATGAAACAACTCACGAGCAACGTCCGCGTAAAATTAACTCAATCTTTCAAGGCATCATATAATGTCAAAAACCAGCAAGCATAGATAAGCGAAAATTTGAAACTAAATAGAGTATGAACTACATTCCCAGTTATTCCGAGTAAGAGAAACCAAATAATACTTTGCCTGACGGGAATATCCAGAGCCCCTAGCTTAGCGGTTGTACCTACTGCGAATGCCAACAAGACTCTAGCAATCGATGTCGAAATAAATATTGAGACGGGCATAAATGGTTGTCAACTTAATGGATATTTCACGACAGCAACCCGTCAATGCTGTTTGGTGCTGAATAATTAGCCAGTAAGGTGTGTGACCCGATCGTGACCCCCCAACTAATAATTCACGACGCATCGTCGCTGGTCGTGGCACAGCGCCAGCTAACTTGTTCTATGGAGTAACTATTATCCAAACTTAATCCTTAAAAAGCATTGCGACAGTATTAAGTCTCATCAACAATAACATATATCTTTTTCTTTCTGTCTATCGTTTTCACTCCATTCTTATCATAAACAACAGCACTGATAGCGGTTTCCCGCTGTACTCGTATGCTTATTCAATTAGAATATAATTTGAATTCAATTCAATATTTTATTGTAAGAACAGAAACATTACAATACCATTGATCCAAAATAGAAAATGGTAAAGTAGAATTTACACTTTCATCATAAAAGTGTTAAATTGATGATTAAAAACTTAAAACTTGTGAAAAAGAAAAAAGTAAGTAAGAAGACTTGGAAGCCAAAAAAGTTCATAAAGTATATGTTTAATTTTATCCTCATAAAAAAATTGAATTTGTGAAAAGGAAGACTTTTAAATTCACATTAATCGTTATTGCATCAGATAAAATTCTAGTAGGTAATAGCTTAAAGAGCTTAAGTGGCTAATAAGAAGTTACTTAAAACAGCAAATGTCCGTGAACTACCTGCAGTATAAGCTCAGGTTTTACTTCTTGCATGAGGAGTATTTACGCGACCCTTGACCTGCGAAGGTCACCGTCAGCTTGGCAACTGGTTGCTTTTGCGTGGACCAATGGACAAGAAGAGGCGGGCGGATAAAAGTGGACCGATTAATGATTCGATTTTCAAATATTTAAAAAAATTTAAGTTCCATATCTTTAACCATAGACTTAATCCAAACCAATGTTCGAAGTAATATGTGACAAAATAACATGCAATCAATTTTAAGTCAAAATTTCTTCTTAAAAAGTAAAAGTGAACTTTAAAAACAATTGGATATAACGACTTCTATACGAAATATTTTACCTAAACATTGAATTGACATATATTATTGCAATGCATAAATTATAAATCTCTCAAAATCTAAACATATGCCAATTTTACATCAAACTTTAACATAACTTTTTGTAACTTATGGATTATTTAACTGCACCATGTCATTGAACGTCACATTTAAGATTTCCGCTTGCTAACCGATGACATTGGTTTTAAATATATGGTGTGTAACATCAATCTTATTAGAGTTCCATTTAAGGGGTGGTCAAGATCGATGAATTTATTCAGCAATTTACCATTTACCATTCAGCATTGGTTGAAGTTTATCGCTCGTAATTTAGCCGTACGGCAAAGGTCGAGCGATGCACAAACCTGCATCGGCGTGTCATCTTTATGTAATGCTGTAAATACCGATGCATTGATTGCTGTACCGGCCTTAACCCGCAGCATCGTCAGAGACAGCATAAATGTTAATTTCACACAAATTGGAAATTAATGAATCGGTTAACTTCATCAGAAACCGTACAAATTGATAGATATATGTTTACGCCACACGCATCTTTTAACTGAGTCTAGTATGAGTCATCACTAAATTCTTCGTCTGAAACGCAAATGTACTTATAGTGCCAATAACTAACGATAGCGTATCTTTCACAACATGGCGGTCGGAAGATTTATTGTTCGTGTCAGACATTAGTCCCTTTTCTATCTGTAAGTGATTATCGTTCAATCCGAAGAGGTCAGCCATTGTTCGTGGTGTTGGAAAAATTTACGAGTTTCGATCTTTCAGCTTTATCATGGCATCTTTTAAACGTTTTATTTGTGCAATAGCCTGTACTTAGGGTAGGTATTTCGCTTTAATTATTGCTTTCAGTGAAGTAGATTCTGATTTTATTTCTCTTAACTTACTTTTCTTTTTGATGGATTGATATTATTTAGTGTATTCCATTAAATGCAACGACTTGAATAATGAAAATTCGCCGAACGAAAAATTCTTTACGACTGAAATAATGCAATCGTTCATAAAATTATTTATTTGAATAAAATTATAACATGGTAATCCTAATCAAATTGCAGTAGGTAAGTATTGTTAAAGAACTTTGATTTTCTAATTTATTTATTTAATTTCAAATTAATTAATTAGGTGGCTACTTGGTATACATTGAACCTACGATTTAATCAATTTTTGATTGCGAAAGAGCAGTGTCACTGTTAATTGGTTGCAATTTAAATTTCTTGCGTTCAAATAATCACGCTATCGTTATCAGGTCAAATCTATCGCGACTTGAGGCCGTTATCGCCTTTAAGCAAATTGTACTATTTACATAATAAGCGACTGGTCCCTTTTAGAATAGTACCTAACAAGAAAGAGCCTTTAAAACGGCAGTAGGTATTATGATTAGCTGAAGTGCCGTGATTATTTACCTCCTCATAGTATGCTGTAGGTATTTGAAATTTGTAATGGCTATCCCTGTGGCTATCGAACTCGCCTCTCACTCGAGTGGTCCGGGTTCAAATAAAAACGGCACGCAACGACTTACCTTAGTTAGGTATTTGTGATTTAAGAAATTAATCGTCGACTGTTGTAACGGTGAAAGAAAAATCGCAAGGAAACTTTTATTCCTGAGTGTTTATAATATTCTCGAAGGCATGTGATGTCAACAATTGCACGGTGGAGTAAGGCCTATTCTCCAATTCCGAACTGAGACCCGTGCCCAAAAGAAAGACGAAGTGGGACAATTTCCCACATTTTAAATTTTTTTTTTTCGGTTTAATTTCTAATTTGTAAAGTAATTTTTTATTTTTTTCATTTTTTGTTATGTTATTCGCTTTATATTCGTGTATATTTTATGTGTGTTTATGTACTCTTATATGTTAGCTGTCTTCATTTCTAATTGAAACTACATGTTATTCTTTTTTGGCCTGTGTTATATATAAGTTTGTTGCATGTAATTTTGTTAATGAAGCATTAAATAAATAAATAAAATAAAATAAAATAAAATCTCATACAATTTTTTTTTAAATTTTTGTAGCTTTTATCAGAACTTCTTTTTAAAGAAATGCTTATGTTATTATTCGATTCGATAGAATCGATTAGCTGTGAGTGTATTCAATGTGTCTTTTTCAACCGAATTTGAAAAATGAGGACGTTTGTTTGACTATATTTATTGTTGTTGTTATAGTTTGTTGTTGAAGCAATGCAATTATTAAAACTTACCATTTTCAATACCGTACCAAACACACGCACACTAAACTATGTTACTTACAATCCAACATCACTGGTGATTATATCTGTATCTGAAGTGTGATGTCATATATTAGTTACATCCTTACACATATTGGGCCAAGGGCCTATTTGGGCAAACAACAAGACGTTGACCCTAGCGCACGGCCCATGTTTACGAGGCGCTCTTGTTACCGAGACATGTTTATTTGAACGCCCACGCTGCCCCACGCATGGCTCGTGCCCTCCTGTGGGGTAAGGTGTACGCGAAAGCGATTTCAATTGTAACAAAAATAAATAACTACCTATTTCTTTTAACTCGGTTATATTATGCTAAGTACAAACAGCTGAATCTGATTATAATTTACAACCAAACGAGCTTAGTAAAGTTCGATTGTAAACTATGTGAATGATTTAATCGAAATGTTGACTATAATGCAGGTTGTGACAGCCAAGCTATCGATCTCGCCTTCCACCCAAGGGGTCTAGTTTAAATCAAATTTCAGTCTAAGCAACAATGACATTTCTAAATTACTGTGTTTTAAGAAATTAAATTTAACTTGATGTACCTAACAGCAAAGGAAAACATTCCCGCAATCGGACAGCGTGGTAGACTACAACTAAACCTCTATTCCAAAAAGAGACCTGCATCCAACAGTGGGACAAAGGGTTGCGTTGGTGGTGGGATATAGCAAGTTTGAATTTCCGACACAGAAACATTAGAGAGTTTGTAAACAGTAGGTACTTATTAAATGCAGTGTGTTGGTACTTTTATGTTAAAACAAAATTAACGTACTTTGATAAAAAAGTAAACTGTACTGTACTGTGGCTCAGTTAATAATTACCATAACAAGTCTTGTCAGACAGTAACGAGGTACGAGTTAAATAAATTTTTCATGTACCTAATCTTCATTACCACTTATACCTTCCATTTCTTACACCTCAACGAGATAAATAGAATATATAATTTGTTATAAATAACATGACGCTAAGAACATCATCTAAATTCATTCCGCCTGTCCATTGATGTCCCACAGACAGAATACGGATCCGACAGAAGTTAACCATTCGGTCAAGTCGAATAAAAATTTAAGAAAATGTTGTAATTGGTTCCGTGTAGCTAATAAATTTTTTTTTTGAAAAACATTCTGTAATAAGCTTTTACAAAAATAAAAGCATATTTTCTGTAAAAAGAAAAAAAAAAGTAAATTTTTCGTACCTATACCTACACTATACACAACCTACATACCAAATACTTTTAACTTACTATTCAACATGATGATGCTGCTCTAATGCTGCTAATACAGGAGTTCTTATTTTAAAATTCAAGAGGATTTGCCGCTCTAATATGAATATAGTTATGGCACATAAGCTACGGCTGGGTCTAGTCTAGAGCATATCCACCGCGTCGAATTTTCCTTTTTTTCTTAATCTTAATGGTGTTAAGAAACTAAGCTCCCCTTGAAGTTTAAATTAATACCTACTTCATAAACGTCTTGAAAAACGACTTTCTTATGACTACTTTACGTACCCTTTGATGCACATAACAACATTATTTCCTCTAATGAATTGTATTTCTAACACAGTTAATGTTAATAAACTTTTTCTACAGACTGAACCCTAATTTTGAAGCACCTCATTGGTATTGTTGTAGAGAAAAAAATTGATCAATTTAAATAAAACATTTGAAGCTTTTATCTAACTGAGACCAGTTATGTTTGAAGACGCCTAATGTTGTTATTAAGGGGACGAGAAGTGATTCGATACGCCAAGGTGTTGGTGGAGTTGGTCCAAATCGCCAATGTGACCAATGTTTTAAATTTGATCTTACAAGATGGGACATTCTTCATAGCTATAGGTACCTATATTTCGGAGATTATTAGATAAAGTGAGATGCGTTATTAAGGAGCGCTTTGGAGGGAAGGACAATCTGATTCACTTTGGATTAAAAGACTGGTCACTCAGTGGTCAGTTATTTACTAAAAGTACAAGATTTCTTATATACGCACTAGTACCTACTTAGTTAGCATTTGACTTGAAAATATAATCATACGGGTAAAAGGATAAAACGGTCTTCCAGAACAGACGAAGATAAATTCCAGAAGATGGCTGAGACATCGTCGTCTATTTCTTAGCTTGCATTTACATACATTTACTGCGGTCACCAACTCTGATGTTAGACTACGTGTAACATTATATCTAAGGGAGTTTAATAACCAGCTGTGATAAATATTACCAAGGGTTATTTTATTCGAGATGGCTATTAAGACATTTTTCCATTAGCATCGTACCTACTGCCGACCAAGACAGGGGTAGGTTACCACTAACGATCGGTTGATAATGTCTCGAGCCTCGCTACCACGAACGTTTGTTTATAATACACATCCGTAATTCCATCTCTGAAAAGGATACAAATACAAATTTAAAACACAAGCAAACAAAACGCAACAACATTAACAATCGCATGAACCGAAATGCCTAAAACATGAAACAACGATAACAACGGAAAACAATATGGGACACTTGCACGCGATAACCTGCTTAATTACAACCGGTTAGAGTACATTTTTAATTGAATCTAACGGCCGATAGGACTGTTTAATTCGGCATGAAAGGTTAGGAAAGAGGTCGTGAGTGATAAGGCGAACGTTGCGAGCGGAGGTCACGTGGAAATCGGAAAATTATAGCGATAATGATTGTATACACTCACATCCTGCCTACAGTTTAAAGTTTTACCTTAAAATATTATGGTACTTTAAACTAGGTGTCTACGAGTACAACATGAGTGTTTAACTGTTTAACAATAAGTATATAAAACAAAATGTTCAAGATTCCAGGTTTGACCATTGTTTTTGTAATTGAAAATAACCGGGATCAGGGGATTTTCAGTTGTTTGAGAGCCTCCCTAATCTCGTACAGGCTGACGTCCGGGATATCTTCGGTATAGTGCCGGGTTAATCTAGCTCGCTTATCGTGAGCGCCAGCTGGAGCTGGGGCTTGCGAGGAAGTGTACAGTTGTCCGTAATACTTCTCAATTTCTATCAAAACTTCAGGTTTGGACGAGACTATGGTACCGGAATCTGTCTTCAACCTTGATAACTGGCTTTGCCGTTTGCCCAATGCATTGATCTCGAGCAAACACTTTGGAATGAATAATGAATAATTAAATTATTTCACTTGTTTTACTTATATGGTAACTTCAAATCAAATTAAAATACATGTTGCGCATTGTATGTCAGACTTACAATTTTTTTTTTTCTATGAAGCAAACATAGGCGTACAATTTTGAATTGTAAATCTGAGTTACAATGTCATTTTATAAAGTTTATAACGTGCAAACTCATTGTAACTCATAAAAGGTAGTAAAATGAACGTAGTAATAGCATATTAATCATACAGTAATATAAATTATCCCTTTTTGACTACAACTTTCTAGTGTGAATGGCGTTAGGACATAACAGAACTGACTAAGAATTTTTTTAAACTTTAACGCGCTCTCCTGTAAAGTTGCTAAAAATGAGTTACGATGTTCTTCCTTGCAGGTGTCGATATATAAAGAACATAGGTAACGATTTCATCATGTTCTCATGATACTACCATGTCCAGTGATGAGTTAAGGCAGATGATGTTATAAAGTTAAGCAATATCCTATAATAATACATAAATGGGATAGTGTTTTTGTGTGTAATTTTTTCTTTTCCTCCTTAACAGAATGATGCATCGTATTTTTTTTCTTAGATGTAGTATACGGCCTTAAGAATGATATAGCATAATATTTATCCCGAAAAATTGCACAGAAATGGACAAAACACTGAAATCGATATTTAACGACTGATCATTTTTTAATCCATTTATGGATATCACGGATTATGATTGGCCGGACTACATAAGCTAGATTTTTAGCGGTAATCTTTGGTCTAGCTTGCCGTTGATTTTATTCACATTTATTTGGAGATAGGCAGGGTTATCTGGTGTAAATGCTCTTCTTAATTCAATTTTAGCGCAGAGTAATTGATGGATAGATTACATGTGATTTTTGTGAGTTGCCAGTCAGTTAGAATTAATAGTCTGTGTCATCTGACAGTCAACAATTGAACCACAGCCTGAAAGGTCACCCAGACATTGGTCGTAGCACAATGTCAATTATCGCCGGTGGTTCGACGTGGAGCCAGAACAAACATGGCGGAGCGCAGCCTTCGTCGTGGGCGCAAGGTCGGAATATAAAGCCGGCACGCAAATAGGTGTGCAGTGTTCTGAGATGAAAATGGAGATTCGGTATTCGCAATAGAAAAATTAACTTCATACCAACGTTATGCTCTGTTTTGATATGGACGAATTGAATATTGTACGAAAATATTTGCGTCTCATACTCGCTCAAAATAATTATTTTTATAGTCATGTGAGAATAGATGTAAAAAGCAATAGTGGATGTTTGGCGATGCGTTATCGTTTTTCAATTGTTACGAGTATTATAGAAACAGTTAAAAAATTGTAGGTGAATAAGTACAGAAGGCAAATAAAGTAAGAAAGGTAAAATTGGTGATTGTTTTGTAAAGACAACCTCGGCATCCACAACCACTCACGATATGTGACAAAACTTGAATCCACTTAGGTTCGGATGTGGACAGGAATTGTTTGCCAGTTCTCGAGTATTGGAGGGCTACAGCAGTAGCGGTGTTAGGGTTAGTAGCAGATGGGACGCAATAAAACTGTACCTTGCATCATTTATTTCACTCGGAAGTTTTATTCCCTTAATAAAGTAGGTACCGTGGTAAATATTATTTTGTTATTTTAAATTCGTTTGTTTATAATAATGTCCTCATTAAGTTATATTATTACAATAATTTTTTAGGTGACATAGTCCCATGTTTTGTATCTATCTACTGATAGATACAAAACATGGGACACAACTCACACACCTACTGGTGTGTGAGTTGTTGTGTCATGAATTCATGACTATCATCAGTATTGATCAAACAAAGGCAGTCGGTGTAGCTAACTGCTTGTTGTGGGTGCAAGGTCGTTACAAAGACAATAACACTATAGAGTATCATAATTGAGCTAATACTGACTCAATAATTAGAGTAGGTATTACACGTCATTCTTTAAAAATATATTTTATTTTTGCGCTAAAATTATGACTATCAACTAAACCGACACAAAATTAATCCAACAACTTCATGATAAAAACACTTTAGATATCTAAATTATAATGTTTTATCTTTTTTCGTATGTATTGGGTTGGGTATCCTAAATCATTCATTTTGGATTCGCCGTTATCGACTAATAAAGATTATCATTTGCACTTTGATTATGTATGTTTGCGGCGGTAGACTCAACGGTTAATACTAGTTGCTTTTTAATCATTTTTTAATGGTCAGTATAATATGGACAGTGACAGAACACCAATACGATATTATCTACATTTACGTTTGATTGCTGCTGTCACATTGACAGCTCATACAGGCAAGAAAATATTTGACACCACCATAAGCCGTGGAGACCGCGTCTCGGAAAACGAAATATTGGCCGCCCTCCGACGCGGTGGACTGACGACCTGAAGAAGACAGCGGGAAACCGTTGGGTTCAGAGGGTGCTGATCGGGAGAAGTTTTGAGGTCCAGCAGTGGACCCAAAAAGGCTGAAGGATGGATGGACTTACACCGTAAAAGCCATTGTCTACTCCGACGATGTAGCAAACGAAACTAAAACGTATTGTCAACACAAATCAGCATTGTTGGCAGTTTTGAAGGACCATAACGCGAACAGATTAGATACGTACACAAGGAAATTTGTTTATCTCGTTTACAAAACAAGAAATAATAAACAAGACAAAGATAAGTTTAGTTATAATAAACTGAGATCTTATCTATGTAAATAATAAAATAGAATAATAATGCGTGTGTATAGGAGTCAACTATTTAGAACTATTTTATTCATAGACATTTTAAATTATGCGTTTTTGAGTGTGTGTTGAAATATTTAGTCAACATACCATCAAAAACTTAGCTAATGATTGTTGGCCTATAAAATTGAAGCAGACATTAAGAGAAAATGAAACTTGTGTCCATGTGTATGTGTATCAGTTATAAGATTTTGGTTCGGAATTGAAATAATATATACGTATACTAGCTGACCCCGCAAACGTTGTTCTGCCATATGAAATATCAAAGTGACGCGACACTTCATGTAAAATATTATTTTATACAATAATAATAAAATCGTGTTTAAAAAACCTTTTCCAGTGAACCAAATTGTGAATATAAACCATTCTCGAATCCCCTTGAACACACACAGAAATATCATCAACATCTATCCAGCCGTTTAGGAGTTCACTGTCATACACACGTACACAAGAAATATATATATTAAGATGGGATTCTGAATTTCGATTATAAGAACGGGTCAAAAATAATTTTTTCAAGCCTACCTCGTTATAATGAACATTTGACCTGCTAGTTGGCAATAAGAACGACCGGGGTCGCAGCCGCAAGGTCAAAACACAAAGGTGTCGCCGTCATTTGTCACGCGGTGGCGTGTGGAAACTATACCAATAATTACCTGCTAGTACACTTGACTACATAAATGTTTATACGCTTAGACGGTAAAAAATACCATCACGTGTCTTTATTTCCCAGAAGGTGAGGCAGATTTGTGTAGAACACTTTTCACCAGTTATGTTTTGAATTTCAAGTTTAAAATGAGACTTCCCAATAGGTAGTTGTTGGCCTACTCGGGGTAACATCGAAACCAGGACCTTTACCTTAGCAGTCGTACTTTCGGCCACTGGACCAGCGAGGTAGTATTTTATTGCGAATAAATGTTATGGGTATTTTGAAGGTTCATTTTACTTCAACATCTCCTGATCTTGAATTTGTCTTCAGAAGAATTACGAACATTATATAGATTTATGATGATTTCTGAACCAGTTATTACGAGTAATTTACGACATTTTTTTAGCTTAGTTATTGTAATAATGTGTGCCATAAAACTTAAATACAATTTTTTTAGTCCTACTTTTGTAATGTCAATACAAAGTGGCTGCCATTTTCAACTCCATTCCTCAACAGATCAAGTGATACAGTAGGTAATTAACTAAGGTATAGCTTATTGCAATTGACAGGCTAATAGGTAATATCCTCTCGGCGCAATACTTTCTCCCGGTATTTTAATACCAGTGAAACGTAATCATGGATAGCGAGGTAGCGAGATTCTTCATCAAGGCCCCCACTTAAATCAATTTTCATTCATTCATTATCATTACGAGTAGCCAATATTCATGTATTATTTGACTTGCAATTACAGCTGCTTAATATCATTTCATCTATTCAATCTAGAAAAGTTAACAATTGATATCAACGAATTTTAATTTAATATAAAAAAAATCTACTTTTTATTTATTTAATTACATTGATTTTTAGAATTGATCCTTTCGCGGTTAAATAATATACATATTAATAACCTTTGTAAGTGATTAATTTAGATATCGTGCATTTAAAAAAATACTATCCAAATTAATTTTTACGCATTATAATATTTCTTCTGTTTTTACCCATTATAATATTTCTTCTGTGTTTTTACTTTTTTATGTCCATGACTGTTCAGTTAGTAAGTCATGATTTGTTCAACGGCAACATGTCACGTCGACCGAACGACGTGTCTAATGTTTCAAGCTGAGCGAAAACGTTCCAGTGTACGAACAAACAAAAGACGAAATTGAATACAAAACAAGTCTTTTATATAAACACTTTTACAAACAAACACGTTCTCATGTGCTATTGAATGAGAAACCAATTTACTTTTAGTAGTAGTAGTCTCATTACCTATGGTTTGTACCTACTGCAAATACGAAGCCCTTTATAACGAAAGTTTTATTAAGACACTTGAAGGCAATTAGGAGACGGAATTAAACTATAATGTATTAGTTACTTATGTAGAGAGATGTTATATTGAGAAATTTGTTTATTGAAAAAAAGAATTGAGAGAAATTTTTATTCGAATAAAATCGATTATAGAATGTTCTAGGTACTATTGTACAGTACAGTATTGTCAGTAACCCGAGCCATATTTCCCGCTAAGGTCGCACAAAGAGAGGCATTCGCAGCTGTTTTGTAAACAGACCACGCACGAGATGGCTCGACCGTCGATGGAATGTGACGTTTTCACTCCGTACTACGGCATCGGGTTTTTGCTCTACGCATCACGAGTACCGGACTGGACTACACCATGAGGTGAAGCTTTAAGATTTGCAAGTGGAATGGAGAATTATTATCCATGTTATTGCAATGTGGATCGCGGTTTAAAGAAGGTAGTACTACGAACGCCCGCCAATCGAAATCTTTATGATGATTTCTTTGCTTAGGAAAGCAGGTTATTGTCAAAGATAATACTTTTTAGGGAATAGATACCTACTAGCTTTTGCCCGCGGCTCCGCCCGCGTGGTCAAAGGGAATTAACAATGACTTTTTTATCATACATGACACATCTGTGGTACACCAGTCTGTTCTGTGTCCATTACTATGTCTATTGATAAATATTCTGTCGTATCTCCTGCTATTTCACTCTATATGTGTGAATTTATTTTGTATACAATATCGTTTTTAGGTGATAGAATCCCCCTTTGACATAGATATTGATCTTCATATATATTGTTTTGTAAACCTGGGTAAACACTTGCAAGCAGTTCTGAATTACTCTGTACTAAGTTACAAAAATTTTCCGTTAGTGTCACACAGCCCTCGGCATCAGTTTCCAGAAACGCCCATCTCCAATTTTCAAGAGTGTTTCAGCATAGTTTCCAGCATTCATGTCATTGTACAGATGCACACTCATATTTGTTGTGAGACTGATTTTTTTCTTAGAGTTCCATAAAGTAGACGACCTATGTTATTATTATTTTAAGCCAAAACAAACAACAGTCGACAAAACCAATTCAATAAGCGAACCAAAACCAAAATCAAAGCGTATGTCCTTTACCATATTAATTTTAAACCAAAACAACAATTTATCCAGCGCGAATTCAAAATTCAATTCAATTTATTAGTTGCCTATGACTTAATTAATTTACATGTATTAGCGTGATTCAGAACTTGCAAATGAATTTTACTAACGCCATCTATTAACAAAAACCGGAACTAAATATCTAGGAAATACCAAAACATCGATATCTTCCCATGGGGATGTTTTACCGGTGTAAAAAGTAGCCTACGTCACTCTCCACCCTCCTCACTATCTCCAGACACAAAAACCATACCATTTAATAGCTTCGTTGCGACGTGAAAGCCGGACAAACAAACAAACAAATAAATAAATAAACAAACACACTTTCACATTTATAATATTAGTATGGATTACTAAGGCTCCGCTGTCCGTCTGTCCGTCTGTTACCAGGCTGTATCTCATGATCCGTGATAGTTAGACCGTTGAAATTTTCACAGATTTCTGTTGCCGCTTAAAAGCAAATTACTAAAAAACAGAAAAATAAAAATTATAGGGGGAGGCTCTCATACTACAGACATTAGTTTTTTGCTTTTTTTATGATTAATAGTTCGAAACCCTTCGTGCGCGAGTCCGACTTGCACTTGGCCGGTAATTACTATTTAGGTATCAGGCACAGTAATAACGATACATTTGCGATCTCTGATACTTTGTAAACTACTTTGTAAGGTTAAACGCGACTAAAAACCTTTAGCAAGAACACTACGATTTCATGTTACGGCCTCGCTGAGGACTCATCGTCAAAAGTTCATGAATTTATGCCAAAAATTCAGATTGAAAGAACAAATTTAATTTCATTGCTAAGTAGAACATCGCTACCGGAGCCCACAAGACTCTGAAGCGAGAAATTGGACAGCTTAATTCACTATCATATGATGAAACGAAGACATGTTTGTGTCGACGCATGTGCGGATAATCGCTACCATTACGGGTTCACAATAGAATTGGGCGGCGCAAGCCGTGAAATTGCGCTTTTTAAATACTTTCTATTGCCTGTCGCATGCTACGTAACGCTGCGATGACATCAGACTGCGTAAACTTCCACTATGGCAAGGTGAATTCGTTACAGGAATTAGTTCGAATTATTTGTAGCGACTTGCACTCTAACCACGGGTCTCAGTGGCAAAATACCTTAAAGACTTCCGTGCTTCAGTAGGTACATTGATTAAAGTCTTGCAGGCTAATCAAGAGCAGAGTCAGAGGTCAAACTACTCACCACCGCTGCTACATCTTACTAAATGAATACATTTATACATTTATAAATAAACCTGTACCTATTATGATTTAACGTAAATACATCCAACGAGATGCTATTAACATGACTACTTTGTCTTTACTTGTCTCAAAATTTAAATAACATAATATTTTAACAGATTTTAAATAATTCAAACTCATTTACAAATTTATCAAATCCAACTTTCATGAATCTCCAATCTTCCTCACGTGCGCCGCGCTCGTGTGACACAGCGGGTCGTTTACCTAGCACAGGTCACATTGCATGTCATCGACACGCACTGCCAGCTGATCAGAATGCCTGAGCAATCGCATTTGATTGCATTGCACAAAAATTCGTGTTTTCAGGTCAGTGAACTGTACGTGACACACGACCCGCAGCCTACTAATTAGTTCCCCAGCCTCTAGTATTGCCAGCACGTCTTATTGGAAATAGATGTTATTGGCTACAATCGCTGGTGCAAATTGAATTTGCAAGTAGTAAAATTTCTTTGGAAATCGCTTCTACTGTTAATTTATTGGAAACTAGTGGACGCCCGCAGCTTCGCTCGCGTAGAATTAGACACATTAACAACGTCTGCCCGCGTTCGGGTTGCCCACTTGACTTCAAAAACGGCAAAGTTTCATACTAACTTTGCACCCCCGTTTAACCCCCTTAGGGGGTGAATTTTCAAAAATCCTTTCTTAGTGCTCCCCTACGTTATAAAAGGAACCCCTGTGCAAAATTTCAAGTTTCTAGCCGTTATAGTTTAGGCCCTGCGTTGATATGTCAGTCAGTCAGTCAGTCACCTTCTCCTTTTATATATAAAGATTAAAATGTTCGTTAATTATATTTACCAAATCTACTGTCAAACACCAGAATGAGTAGCTTAAAGCTTAGGATATTTAAACTTTTGTTAACATAATAAAGAATTTTGTGAAATGTACGATGATTGTTTTCTGTTACAAACAATTAATAAAACCCCATGGGTCTGATGTTCTTAAAGGGTTTTAACTTCTGGCAAATTAAGTAACAGGTCCTATACATTATCACTCTTTAATGTTTGTCCAAGTCATGACTTAAATGTTTAAGGTTTCGATAAAATCTAGTAGCTAAATTCGCCTAAAAAATTTAGTTTATCTTCATTATAAAAAGCTTTTATTCAATTTCACTCCTATCTATGTATGTATGTATGTATGTCCTGGAATCTTGCAATCAATATTTCACCAACTTCCACTAAAGCTATCGAACTGAAATTTGGCACATATATTTGGTTCCGATGACAATACATGAAAATAAATAAAAATTGAAAAAATAAATTAAAATAAAAAGCTTAATTTTTAAAAAAATATTTTTAATTGTAATTATTTCAAATTTGTGATGTTCTGACTGACAGAATAAAAATAAATACACAAGTATAGGTTCGTGATATGAAATCTTACTAAGATTAAATATTATCTTCTCTAAGATTCAAGGTTATCTTTTATCTAATCCGCACAGACTGATGCGAAAGGCCATACGGGTTAAATCAGGGCCTCACCTCCTAGTCGCTCACTGACATTAGTATCTTTTGTGATAAGAGGAGACAAGTATACTCGGATAATTCACCTGCAATAGGGAAATGTCCCATCAGGTTTTTTTTTATGGATACAAGATAGCAAACGAGCTTGCAGCACCCATCCGCTGCAGCCCATGACAGTGACTGACTTTGAACAAGACTCAATTAGGGACAGGGATGGTTAGTCAAATTAGTTGAGAGACTTAATTAGAACATAAGTTGGTCAGTTCGTTAGTGGGTATGAGGACTGGGGACTGTTAGTGATAGTTAGTCCTGTTAGTAATAGTCCAGTTAGTACTTGTTAGTAGGAGTCTCGTTCTAAGTCAGTCACAGATGTGTTGCAACCCTTGAGGACTAAGATGGTCGCCTCTAAAGAAGTGTAACCGAAAACCACACCTTTCCAACTGGACCATAACACGGCAGAAATGGTACTAGTAGGTACTAATAGACACTTGTATGGAAGGGTGCATTACTATAAATTATGATCCATCATAAATTCAAAAACAACGATATTTATTCAGCTTTCGAGAATCAAGTAATTTATTATGTTAATCAAAATCCTGCTTTGATCTAAGCTAAAGTTTGCGACATTGTATCGATTCTACTGGTTTCTTCCCATGCTTTGAATGTACGATTTGTAAAGCGATCGCTGCATTACAACTTAGAATCTCAATTCCACTGCTGCGTTTCGAAGTGTTGCCATTAAAGTACTCCAATTTCGGTATATCGTTATTGATTTACTGAATTTCTAAGCTACTACACATTCTGCATTACTGGAAGCAGCGATGAAACCTCGCTTATGTAAGAATTACAACATAATAATATTCTTCTGTTAAAATACTGTCTCAGAAGCTGTATTTCAACTGGGGAGGTATCGTGTTAAAATAAGATATCATATTGTGGTATCTGTGGAAATGCTAGTGAACTGAAATTAAATTTGATTAAAAAGTTCTGTCACGATCTCTAGATTAAAGATGATTTAAATTAATGAAAATGCACAAAAATGTTTAACATTTATCTGAATCTTTGTAATAAACACAAAGATACGTGTATGTAAAATCTAGTGCAGCCTACAAATAGGTAACACCTAATGCAAGAGGATACTATTTTTAGCCCTCGCTCCGGCAATATTTTACATCTGACCCGGCCGACAACTACAACCGGTCGCTTCGTTAGCCGTCGCCGGGCGATCGCGATTAAACGTCAATTAGAACCATTGTCGCGCGCCACTCGCCCCGTAAATAACCGAACAGTCAATCCACCGCGATCCAGTTGCGTCGGCTTTGCCTCGCATTAATGACTTTGGAACAGACGCAGACGGTGGCGTTCGGATTTGACGCCACTTCGGAGAAGGGAGGAAGCGGAATATCGCTGTTATACGGAATTCAGAACCATCTTTACGTGCCACTCATCTAACATCACATAACATCTAACCTAACCTAACCGAACCGAACTAAATAATCAACTTGGAATACACACAATTCAGGCAAAAAGGCTAATTTGTTTTTTCGATATCGTGCGCCAATCGGTCGTATATTACAAATTATCAATCTGCCGTCATCCTGTTTTATACAATTTTACCAGCAAATCAGTGATAATGTGGGTACATATTCTGCTTCCTATAACATATTTTTACTTGTACCAACTGAACCGTAATTCGAGTATGTACCTACGTATGCTAAGTATATAATAACATCATTGTTAAAAAATCTGAAACGAACTAAAACGTCGTTTTTTTTTAAACAGTTTTATTTAATCCTTGCATTGTCATCGGTCGTTGATAAATGTGCAAAGATTCAAATTACGACGTTTTAAAGTTGGCGAAAATCACATTCAAAGATTCCGTTACATACTCGTACATACATATCAAGCTAATAAAAGCGTGTATTAACACGCTTTAATAAAAGCGTATTAAAAAACAATTCGACTTATAAAATACAATAAATCGCTGTTTAATCGCTTTAGTATTAAATTTTGAACTAAAAACAAAATCACATCGGTATCGGCAGGTATTTAATCTGAACACTTCCCTAACTAACACCCGATACTTGTACACTTGTACACTTGTACAACACTACAGGTTCAACGCCGGCGTCGGCGACGTCTGATGCCACTAAAGAACCCTCGCTGTCTCATTTACTTCACGCGAATAATGTACGACTGAATGTCGTGGTACAAGAAGGTAATTATTACGCTTTTAAAGACAGTTTCGAAATTTCAACGTGTAACACAGTGGCAACGAGAGTGCAAGCCGGATCGCTCAAAGGATAACAGCAATAGAGAACTAACTAACACGAATATTTGTCCTGAATGGGATTCGAACCCACGACACCTGGCGCAACAGGCTGGGTCACTACCGATTGCGCCGACGGGCCCGTATTATATGTATACCTGCTGTAGATATCTTGACAACTAAAGACATTTGCATGGATGTAAATTAATTATTTAAAATTTATAAATCTTTTAATCTGTATGTTAATTATAACTTACAGACATTTTAAAAGTTCACGTTGACATTGCTGCTTTCTCGTGGAAGTAAGTAAAGGGTAACAAATTTCGTGCATTGCGCAGTTAAGATCGTGTATTTTATATATCGATCCAGTTAATCGTAACCGAACGGGTCAAATGTTCCGTACCTTAAAAAATATGTACATTTAATACTCACCACATAATTATTTCCTAAGACGTCGAATCTCCTATTCAAGGACCGTATTTTCTTTCATCCCAATTTAATTACCTTACTAAGTTCATAGTTGAAGTTACCGACTCACTCACGTGTGACGTGTCGTCACAAGTTCGTTCGTGTTCGTTTAAGTCGGCAATAGGCCGACTACTTCGTCCCTGTAGCCCGGGACCAGAATAGTGCTACGGTAGCCCCTGCCTGTCGTAAAAGGCGACTAAAAGGGGGCTTCTGGGGTCGCGGGCGGTGAGAGTGGGAGCTCGAATCGTCCAACATGTGACCCCGGGAAAGACGACGCTGTTTGTGGCTGTACAGCGTTGTGTAAACCGGGAAGAGCCCGTCTTGGGCGCAGCGCCGGAGGGGACCGGCGCGTTCTACGAGAGATCCCGGAACCCTCCTGTAGCGCCGGAGTAGGCCACCGAGCGGGTTTTAGTGGGTGAAAGTCCCTCATAACCCGGCGTCGCTCCCACGACGTACGGGTACCTTTTCAAGGTTTCCCGCTCGTTAAACAAAAAAAAAAAAAAAGGCCGACTACTTCACTTGTACGCCGTGCCCGCCGCGAGCGCGTTCACTCCTGAAGATGATCATCGTAATCGATCGAAACTAGTCGGCCTATTTCTGACTTAAATCACACGTGAGTAATCCGGTAACTTCAACTATGAATATAGACACTCACGAATCACTTAGTAAAGTTCATGCAGAACTAAATAGCAATCTACTGATACCGTTGTATCCGTCCTCCATTTTAGTATATAAAGTTAATAATTAAGAGAAACCGGCCACTCGAGTGGAACCCTAAGAAGGCTGCGCGGCGCACAAAGTGCTCCAGTTTCCATTAATTGGATCATGCATTAAACTGTACTGTTAAGTACATATTTTAATACCGAACCTTGGACCGGAGCGTGCGGTGACGCAACTTTGCTCCACAAAACGTAATGTTTAATGGGCAAGATTGTCATCCGTTTTTGGTGGTGGAGGCCTTCGATTGGTGTCAGCAAGGTGAGAGTTCAGTTCCGGCAGTCACCAGGTTTATTGGTTTCGCAAGATGGTCGAATCTGTCAGGGGTTAGAGCAAATTAGCAACGGTATCGCTTGGTGATTGAGATTACCGCAGAGAGTTTATTTTCATTACCTACTGTATAACGTATGTGTAGCGGTGGAACAAATCTGTTTAGGACTGAAAAGAATAACATGTCATTGTATACTAATATTATAAAGAGGAAAAATTTGTTTGTACTGTTTACACACAAAAACTACTGGACCGATTTCAAAAATTCTTTTAACATTAGAAAGCTGCACTGAGTGACATAGGTTATATAATGTTACTAGGTGTAAACGAAACTATTGTTATGTCTAATTCCACTAGTCTTTAGATAAATTGTATGTAGGTGAGGTAACACTAACACATGGAAATCATTTTTTAAATATCTCTTAGTATATATATTTTATATCCTAAATACAATCATCACCTCGCCATACATAGTCCCTGTGTTTATTTGTAATTGTTTGATATAAAAATGTAGGTATACCTAATCTTTCAGCTTCTTTATCAAATACTTTTCCTTGTTATTTGGTCTCAAATAATTTTCACCCAGTTCCATAACTTGACTAATTATAAACAATCAAGTTGTGTATTAGGTACATGTAATAGTTTTAATAACAAAAAAAAACTGCCTTTATTCATTCATAGTTTATTTTTCAGTTCACAACATATGCTTAAATAATTATACCGTAAATTTTTTTTTTTTTTAAAAGCTTTTTAAATCTTTTTTTTTATTTTCATGCATTGTCATCGGAACCAAATATGTGTGCCAAATTTCAGCTCG
This sequence comes from Carterocephalus palaemon, assembly GCA_944567765.1. NCBI lineage: Eukaryota > Metazoa > Arthropoda > Insecta > Lepidoptera > Hesperiidae > Carterocephalus > Carterocephalus palaemon. The sequence goes on from OX155650.1 coordinate 10,129,771, forward strand.
ATAGCTTCAGTGGAAGTGGGTGAAATATTGATTGCAAGATTCCAGGACATACATACTTACAAGATACGAGTACATACGAGTGAAGTTAAATAAAAGCTTTTAAAATTTATCTCCTAAATAAAATTATAAAAATAATTCGTCGAGACTGCCTTTTATGGGATCGTGTCCTTCTACAAAACCTTTCAGTGCTCACTTCCGCCAATCTCCAAAACTCCGCTTTTAACTTTCGCTTTGATTTTTCATGACCCCAACAACCTCAATCACGTTCATTTAAGAAACTAAGTCAACTTTTTGTAAGTGCATGTGGTCTATACGAGCCAAGGTCTCGATTTTGCAACTTAATGTTTAAGTATTGGAATATAAATGTTGTTGTTTATTGATTTCAAATGACGTAGTGAAAGCACGGCTATGTTATTACCCGTGTGATTTTTTCGAGATTCATTGTTCAAGAGGCGACTACCTTAGTCCTTAAGGGTCTCATCTGTGACAGACTTTGAACTAGAAACTTAACTATACATCTTGTTTAGGTCTATCACAGTTCGAGATGAGAGATTCTGTATGTATGTCTCAAACCCATGTAAAATGTTTCGTTAATCTATATATATAAAAGGAGAAGGTGACTGACTGACTGACTGACTGACTGACATATCAACGCAGGGCGTAAACTATAAGGGTTAGAAACTTGAAATTTTGCACAGGGGTTCCTTTTGTAACGTAGGGGAGCACTAAGAAAGGATTTTTGAAAATTCACCCCCTAAGAGGGTAAAACGGGGGTGCAAAGTTAGTATGGAACTGCCGTTTTTGAAGTTAGTGAACGTCTAATTCCACGCGAGCGAAGCTGCGGGCGTCCACTAGTAATATTATATCGTTACTGATGTTACTGAAAATAATATGTTAACGATTAGTTAGTAAGTGACTGGGAATGAGTGATTTCAAAGGCCTTTTGAACACCGTTAATCTTGATTTATTGTAATTGACCATTTCTTGTTCGCAGAAAAGTGAGGAGAGATAACAAACAAAGTGATCTAGCAGAGAGCTGATGGGTGAATTACAGGCAATGAGCGAATCGTATTTTATACTAGCATCCTTTTACATTTGTAAAGTTACATAATTAAGATAAACTATACTATAAAATTGTAATTGACGACTGGCGGCGCGGGTTTCGGGTTTGAATCCTAGCTGGAGCAGAGTATCTACTGGGTTCATGGATGTTAAAATTTGTTGTTTTTTGGTGTGTGTTGGCCTTTTATACGGGCACGTCAGGAAACTAGATTACGGATGTCAGTTGACACAAAAGAATGAAACGATTCATTAACATTCGATGACCAATGCGGGCTATAAAATTTCAATTTAACACATTAAATTCACAGTTGCTAACAACTCTCGAATAACCCGGGAATTCGTTCCGTCATTAAACAAAATAGAGCTTAAGGCATCGGCCCGGAACATGCGAGCAAAATGTGAACCGATTTTTTACGTCCATTTAAACCAGTTCAAAGAGCACGTGAAATTCGAGCACTGCCCACGAAAAAAGTACACAACGGTGACGGTCAAGCCAATATACCTATTGCTTCAACTCAAGCGAGAAACGATAAAATAATATTTTTAAATAATAAAAAATAACTTTACTTTTAATAACTTTTACTAACATTATTGAACTAATTTAAAGCGCATTTCCTATTATTTTTGCTTCTTTTAATTAGATAAAAGATTACAAACGAGCATGCAGAACTATCGGTACGCTGATAATCATCATATCTGATATAAAAATAACTTGAATCTTAAAAACATCTACTGGTCAGTTTGTAAAAACTATTACAGAAATTTCTACAAATACATACATTCTGCCTGCTGTACGATTTATTAATGTACTCAGGTACCACCAGATGTATCACCAGGATATCTAGCATACCAGTTCATGAAAATATGTGGTAGTGACTAAGTACATAGTCAGATATTTTAAAAGGACTAAGAATTCGGTATGCAGGATGTACAATAATTGTTCAGATAATTGTATATCTCAAACTTATGAAACATAGGTATTTATTATACATAGGTTATAATATTAAATATTTTTTGATAACAATTAGTTTCGTGTTTCTTTTCTCCGTTGCTTCGTTCGTTTTAACAAGTGCCTTAAATAAGGATTACTTCACACGTTTGACATGAATCTGACAATTGAGCGGACCAGTGCGAACGAGTTTTTTTGTTATTCAATACATTTTTAATTATCATGAGTAGCGTGTCCGCTCTGTACCGACGTTCCTCACAGCAGTTGGGAAAAAAATCACTATGATTATTGTTGACATGGTTTGCACTACAATATGAATGATAAATCTTAGATGGTTTGCCAATTTCCTACATATTATTATTTACTATATACCTGCATTACAAAAACATACACTCTATAATATTTATGGGGGTATGCTTATGCATAATTATTGCATACATAGTAGTATAGTAGAGTGGTTGTTTATATCCCATCTAATGGGCTTTATATTATACACTGAACACAAATCCAAAAAACATGAAACAAAAAATTATATTATTGATAGAACTTTTAAAATGTCGTCCGTCTGTGGTCAGCCTTACCGTAAAACCTTCACTTCGAGCGACTACGTCCATCAGCCTGTCGAAATGTTTTTCGTGCAAGTATCAGAAATCCGAAGGAGGTATATTATTTACAACTTAATTTTAAATTAAGTATGCATAAATTATGGCAATTATGTTCTTGGAGTCGATTCCTTAAACTTAAGCAATACAATGACCAGTAAAGATATTTAATAGTCAGGCAATTTAGCAATTGAATATTTAGCTATAAAAACATTATACTACACCAAAATTATTTTTGTATAGGATTTAAAAAATTAGCTTTTTATTATTACTCGTATAAGTACTCGTATGGTGTATTTTCATGAATATCAAAAACTAACTAACCGGTATAAGGACTATCAAATAGAATCTATACGATTGTTGTAGATTGATCTGAAATACAATTATAGTGCCTTTTGTATAAGTGTAACAGGTGGTTTATATACTTCCATCTAAAATAAATTTGGCTTCAACAACCAATAATCATTTTTAAAGCCACGTTGCAAGTGTTGATGATACCGGGTTAACCGTTAATTTACAGAAGAATATCCCATAAATAAAACAGGCTAATTCGTGACTTCTCTGTCTGACAACGTAAACCTGTGTGCGATGAATCAGGTTATTTCTATGAGCAACTGAAGAAGTTGTTTGTAAAGAAAACAAAACTTAATATTCGTGACATTTTAGTCATGCACTTGTCGACCTAACCTGTCACTGCAACGAATCCAATCTAAAGGACCAAATGGACGGATTCCTGTTCAACCTGCGTGAAGCACAAAAACTGTCACAGTGAAACACTTTTAAACTCTGAGATGGTATAACCCAATAAAAATATTTCAGTGGTACTATTCAACCCTGTTTCTCTCTTAACGTTTTAATTTCCTACAGTTGGGCGCGGGTCTACGGTTGGGCGGGGTTACTTTAAGCTAAACACTAAAGTAACTAGGTGGTGCAAATTTTGTGCACATACGGATTGTCAAACCACTAAGTAAGCGGGCAGCTATGTTATTTCGGGTCCGTTGGTGCATTTGGTAGTGACCCTGCCTGTCACGCAAAGGGGTCGTGGGTTCAAATCCCAATAAGGACAAACATTCGTGTGACGAACACTTGTATTTGTTCTGTCTGGATGTTAATATTATCTAGTTAAGTATGGATTTAAAAATATCTATGTATGTATATCAGTCTCTGACATCCATTGTACAGGCTCGCGCCTAGTTTAAGTTCAGGTGTGTGAGAATGTCCATGATATTTATTTAGATCTCATTTTTAAAAACTGCATCTTCTAATAACCTTTCAATTTTATTTACAACTTAAATATCTAAACTAACTTCTTGTCGACTAGTCTAGTCGTCTTTTCAACATGATAACATTAAAATTACAGTCCTTACATATTAAAGTTTTTATCAGTGGACTATTATGGCTCATTATATTTGTTTGTAGGAAAGCCGCATCTTCAGGGTCTAATGGTAACTTCTCTGGTAAGTCGTCTTGCTAATATCAGGTATTATCAAGTAAAGTTGTCTTTGCGACGAATACTGTGTTTAGAAGATGGCTTAAAACTGAGTGACGACGCAAGAGTAAATTCCAACAAAAACCTACAAATCGTAATAATCGAGATTCGATGCCGGATACGATTCAGTGGTTACCGCCGACCACGGAGGAACGTGACCCTGGCTTGGTTGCGGGTTACGGAGGTTCTGCCTGGATTGTTATGGTGGAACAGTGAAGCATGGTGGTCATTTTCATGCATAGCATAAAGTAAAATTTTCCACTTTATTTAACCATACGTATAACTTAGTTTACCTTAATAAGGTCGCTAGCTATTGCATGCTAGTTTGCTATCTTATATTTATAAAAAAATTGCGGTGACAGGCTCTCAAACTCGCCTCTCACTCGAGCGGTCCGGGTTCAAACCCAAGAGGCACGCAAGTTATGTGCGATTTAAAAAATTGAATGTCTTTAATTAATTGTCTTGCTATAAAGTCAGGAAACACATCGTGAGGAAACCTGCATGCCTGATAGTACATCAAAATTTTCTCGAAGGCATGTGAAGTCTGCCAATCCGCACTTGGCCAGTGTGGTGGACTAAGACCTTATCCCTCCCATTCTGAGTGGAGACCCGTGCCCAACAGTGGGACAAAGAAAGGGTTGTGATGATGAAGACGATTTACAAAAAAACGTGCGACACCACAGACATTTTCAAAGAGACAGCGGCATGTGGCGACCATAACAAAACCAAAAAGGTGTCCTCTGGCATTCCACCTGATAAACAGTTGATAAGCCTGACTGCAGCGACATCTACTATCGTGACCCGCACCTGTCTCACGAGACACGGAAAAATGTCCGTAAAAACCGCTCGATTGTAAAATTGTATCACGACGGAGCCAATCAATCTGTTCACGGTGAGAGGGCACCGGTGACTGCGATACACATCGGCATCCCGAAAGAAATGTGAATGAAATAAAACGAGTAACTAAACTAAAGTGTCCTTCGAGTACAAAAAGGACTATAAGTTTGATTCTGAAGCGCTCATTGTGTCGCGGCTAGTGACAACGAAACACAGCAGTTAGAGTCGTGTCACTACGACTATAGTAAAATAAAATTAGGAACAGATGAAAATTTCAAGAACTTATTAGAAAATATTGTTTTTGGTCGCCTAAATACTATAAATAATCTAGGACTAAAATTTATACAAATTTTTATTTTCACCTATGCGACAGTAGATACTCGTAAAGTATTCATCCGTCAGCTTTTTACAGTCCACCGCTGGACATATGCCTCCCTTAATCCCTTCAGGGCCGGCGACGCATTGGCAACTCCTCTGGTGTTGCTTATGTTCATAGGCGAAGGTGACTACTTACCATCAGGTGGCCCGTCCGCTTGTTCGTTTGGCTAAAATCTATTAAAAAAAACTCCCGATCCTGTCTGCCTTCGGAATCCATCACACCCGCTGATTTTTCACGTCATCAGTCTATCTAGTTAAAGGGTGTGCTCCGTTTCCAGAGCCGTGGTCTCCACTTGAGGACCTCTCTAACCCATCGGTTGTCCGTCCTACGAGCGATGTGGCCTGGCCCAGTGTCATTTCAGCTTGCTTACTCGACGAGTTATGTCGGTACCCTCGTTCGTCAACGGATTTCATAAAGTATTAACAATTGTAGGCATATAGAACAATAAGGATGGCCCTTAAACACTTGAATGGACATTTATTACACTAGTGCAATGGCCAGTCGAAAAAAAATCCAAGGAAGGACCACTTCTTAAGTAATTTGTATTTCACTAAAGTGAATGTAAAAACGAAAGACAGCATAAAAGTCGTGATACGATGTACCGATTCTCGTATACTAGCACAGATACTAGTAAGATTTAACAATAGAGATTGACTACCCAAAACATGTACCGATTTACCGATTTGTTCCTTATTTAAAATACTCACGAGATAGATATATAGATCAAGGCTGCCTTTGGATGTAACGGCTGACGTTCAAGTCTTATCCTTCAATGCAATTTAGACTGTGAAAAATTAACTGAGCTGTGGGCGGGTGACAATTTGCATGACAAGCCTACTTGATGAAACAGTGGACGCTTCAAGTTAGTAAGTAATTGTTAGTAAGTGTTGTTTCAAGTCAGTCACAGATGTGTTCCTACCCTTGACGACTATGACGGTCGCCACTTAAGAAGTTTAGCCGGAATCCACACCTTTCCAACCGGACCACCATTGCTTTAAAAACAATTTATTTTATTATTACATGGTAGAAATGGTACTAGGTACCGTGCTGGGTAATAAGCTGTAAAAATACGCAGCTTCGCTCGCGTAGAAATAGACCCATTAACGACGTCTGCCCGCGTTCGGGTTGCCCACTTGACTTCGAAAACGGCAAAGTTTCATACTAACTTTGCACCCCCGTTTTACCCCCTTAGGGGGTGAATTTTCAAAAATCCTTTCTTAGTGCTCCCCTACGTTATAAAAGAAACCCCTATGCAAAATTTCAAGTTTCTAGCCCTTATAGTTTAGGCCCTGCGTTGATATGTCAGTCAGTCAGTCAGTCAGTCAGTCAGTCAGTCAGTCAGTCAGTCAGTCACCTTCTCCTTTTATATATATATAGATATAATTAGCCGTTTAAAATAACAGAAGCTATTACGGCAAAGGTAAAATATGTGCGCCCTGCATACTTTAGGGACATTATATATTACTATATTTTAAAAGTCCAGTAAAATTTATAAAGTCCTTTACTAATACACCAACCAACCTCAGATTGAGATCAAGATTAGGTGATCTGATAAACACAACTCAAGTCCTAAATCATACTTGAGTTTAGTTTGTTAATAAATGCCCAAAAGTGCGTGGAATTTACGAAATTGATCGTAAGAGATTTTCTTCAATAGACTCTTGTGCATTTGGAAATTTTTCTCGTCCATTTGGAATTCTTGAGCTTTATGATAATAATCATAAGATTGCATCTATATGGCATATGACTAGGGATATTGTCATGGTTACATTGGATATACGAGCCACTTTATGTTAATTGGTCACTATCGCCTATGGTCACCAAGGACATCCACATGTGCGTTACCGGCCTTGAAAGATTCGTTAGACTAGCTTCGCGAATGGCTTCCATCAGAGCAGCTCGAAGCGCTCCGTCGTGTCGTAGCAAGATACCATACTTCAGTGTATGTTGTTATTACAATCTTTTATTTTACTAATTTCGTTTCTCCGATCACCGAAATAAAAATATTTCGTGCAGAAAGATGTCGGACAGATCGGTTTCATCGGTGCAGATTGACATAAGATAGACACCGGAAAATGTCACCATCTAACTGAATAGTAATAGAATCGGGGCGACCGTCCGTCAGGTTTAAGCTTAACGGGAACATCTCAATGGGATTTCGATGGATCCGCTGTCAGTTTTATACGAGACGTGATGTCTTTTGCATCTGACAGAACACATAAATAATGTCGTGTAAACCTGTCCCAGTCAGGCTTGCTTCCATGAGGAACGAAAAGGCATCGATGCGGAACTGAATCTGAATCTTTAGTCTGAAAACGAAGTAATGGCCGCCCTCCGACGAGGTGGACTGATGACCTGAAGAAGACCGTTGGATTCAGAGGGCGCAGGATCGGGAGGAGTGGCGTCGATTGAGGGAGGCCTATGTCCAGCAGTGGACCCCAAAGGGCTGATGGATGGATGAATGGATGGATATTTCACATAATGTTTTAACTGACATGCGAGGCATTTATGAAAAAATATTGGTATAATCTATGTAGGTACCTATAACAATTGGTGTTAAATCCCACATTAATAGGCTAGCTGAGCCAAACATTTAACTTCATTGGTCACATACAATTGTCATTGTTACGAGTATCTATAATATAATTAACCGTTCATGTCAAGTGAAAAAAGTCTTGGAATGGAGACCACCACCTAACCACCACTGTGAGATACATTTGTGCCACATACCTCTCGGTGACTCGCGCAGTACTCATTCTTACATAATGCGGTCCCACTAACAATATACGGATATGGCCTGAGCGGTCGACACCGCAACACTTGCCTATTTAACCCGCTAGTAAATATTAAAACGGTTTAGCGTGATTCCTAAGCCGACACTAAGTCCGCACATAACGATTACACGTTTGATGTGGTCGTGCCCTAAATCAGTGCAAATTCGCATATCTGATGCAGTGAAAGTTGCTTATTGTGCACGGAAGGATTTTATCTGCTTGCCACATACAAATTTTCCACCGCACTACTTCCTACTAGGTACTACGTCAGCAGCATTGACATTTAGGTTGGAGCTACTTTTCACCGAACGTATTGTTATGCATGGTTGATTGATTTCAACCACGGTCTTAACTTAAGCGTTGCACACACGTACGATTAAACACCGATTAAAACATGGAACGTACAAAGATTCACCGTAATAGAAGTAGAGTGGAATGCTATATTAGTACCTATAGTTTAATCTGTAGTATGGTTATCATTAGGTGGAACCTATAAAGAAATTTTACAGTACATATTGCCTGGGGCAAAGGCAATTTAGTTTCTATTTACCTTTCAGAAAAGTGTCATCTTTCATTACGTCTACATGTGGTCAAGTGAAAGTATGTATTGTTTATGGACGTTTAAGTATGTAGCGAATGATGGTAAAACAAAAATGAATTCAACTAAAGTCTGTATGCGCTACTCCTTATCCAATCGGAAGGGTGTATGTGTATATGCCAAGGTTCGGCATTCTATTTATTTACGCATCACATATCCTTGTTAGAGATTATAACGGAATCATTCAATTTATTTAGGTCTTCTAATCTGAAATGGGACAGCGTGGTGGCTTAGGTATATCATGAAGTTCCCTAGAAGAAAGTATACAACGGAGTACAGCAAAAAAACTAACGATGACTACGAGTACATAGCAAAATGTGATACATAAATGTTGCGTGATCTATGTTGGTCACCAGGAACAGTACCTTTATTAAAGTCGAAGTGTAATTATTTATTACTATTAAATAATAATGAATCCCGATTTTTGTTTAATTTAAATTATCACTTCACATTTAGAAACAAACAAAACATAAAGGCCATTGTCTACAAAACCGTTAGTAATGTGATAATACATGGAGCGATCTAATATAAATGTTCCTACGTATATAAACCGAGGTAAGCTGTATTTGTATGAAGTGTTGTGCTTGTACGAAATAAATAATGTGAAATTCTTTGCAACTTAGGTTTCTAAACTATGGAGAAAACTCCTAGCATTTTACGTAATGCTGGTAGCCTTCTCTGTCTATCCGGCAATTTTTCGATACATATATTTTATACGTAATGTACACGATATTACAAGTTAACCCCATCGCTGGACAAGACGTGGGCACCGCCGTTGACCCAGGAAACCCTTGCCGTTCCCACTAGTCGGTCACGTACCGCGGTCGCCGGTCGCGACCCGCTCGCTCGCGGTAAAAAACAGCCGATCTCGAATTACCGAGAAGCGATCGCTTTTATTTTTACACGGCGACAGTTCATCGGGTTCATCTTGTCTTATTTTTATCGGTATCGTGGGCAGCAGAGATATAGATAATAGTAACATTTCAGTTTTGCGGGTGGTCACTAGGTAGGTATGTATGAAATGTATCCCGGGATGTGAACAGACTCTTTATCAGAATCATGAGCCCCGGCTAGTAAACTAACGCAGTACCATTAAAAATTATCCAAGGGAGAGCGAAAAGCCCAGTGGCTATCAAACTCGCCACTCACTCAAGCGGTCTGGGTTCAAATACAAACGGCACGCACTAATAACTTTTCTAAATCATGTGCGATGTAATTTTAATGTCACGTCCTGTAAAGACGATGGAAACATCGTGAGGAAACCTGAGAGCCTGAGAGTTCAGAACACGAGTAGTCTGCCAATCCAGCGTAGTGGACTAAGGCCTAACCCCTTCCATTCCGAGTGGTTTCGTCCGGGAGACCCGTGCCCAGTAACCACGGCCACGCCCAGTGCCCACGGGTTTCTGTGCCCAATAATTTTCCATTGGGAAAAAAAATGGGTGTGGTGAATCCGGATTGGAGCAGCACGGTAGGAGAGACCCGGGTACAATATTGGGACGCCTATGGATTCTAGCTTACATTATTATCCAAGAAATTGTCAAAAATGGAAAAATAATAGTAATAATAAAAGTTATTTTCAAGGTTAATGTTGTTTTAAGACTGAGAACCACAGACAAAATTGCAAACCTTGCATCCACACATAAATAGACGGAAGAGTGAGCAATGTACCCGGTTCTTTTAGCAATTGACATACTAACTGCTTAATACCAGTATGTAAACATTGTACGTGAAACTCATTTGACCTTTGATATGATATGACTTTCTTTGTAGTTTTTTAACATGAAGTCATCTTCGTAGAAAAAAGTAAGTATGCATAGATTATACATATTTAATTTTATCGCATTAACATATATTAAACTGGGTTTGAAAAAGTAGGATGTTGATTTTTACTCAAAAGATCAAACTTCCACTTCAATGACATGCCTTTTCTAGTTTTTAAAAAGATATGAATAACAATGTAGGTACGTTATAGAATAGATTTTTCGATCATAAGTGACATTGACATCATAAACAGATAAACAAATCAATGATAATTTGTTATTTAGTATACATTAATAGAACCAATTATGATCTATTCATAATTTTTTAAATTTTGCCGAATAGTCTGTCTGTCTTTCTGACGAATAATGTTGGCGAAGTCCGCGGGGCAAAACCGCGGTGTCCGCTTACTGACCACAAGACTCCACGTTACACCAACCACACAAGTTAAGGGTTGAGTGACACGCACATGCGACGTGCGACGTGCGACTTGCGTCTGCGACTGGGAGAAAAGTCTGGGAGGAAGTCGCAATCACAAGGTATACTCGGTCAGAACTGCGACGTATAGCCAGATAGCGTTTATTACTACACGATAACATTTGGGCTACTACCTTCGTGCCAGGAAAGATAAGGGTAACCGTTAGTGCAACAATGATTTTATTTTTCACTGGTTTCACCGGCGAAGGCTCATAATAAATCACAGTTCATTATTTTTCCGGTCGCAGAGACAAGACGCATGTCGCACTTCTGGTAGCGGTTTGAGCAATCCTTATTCCGATCGTTGACTATCTAGAAAAATGTTTTTTTTTCAGCGAAGTTGTTATAAATATATCTGATACTCTGCCTCGGATATAATAATACATTTACAGAATTATCATTTGGCGAAATATTCGGTAAACATACTTCAACGGAAACTTTTACGCAGTTTAACGTAATTTTTTACACTTTAAATGGATATAAAACTACGTAGAAGACGTGCGTTAAGTGTTGCGATACCATAGTTGTTAGTAAAAAGGTGGTAAAGTGAACACAGCCACGGCGCGGGCACAGACGTGTAAGGTTATGCGGATGCTTCGACGCGCGTGCGCTGACTGCAGAATGGTCCCCGAGGTCGCGCCGCCGACCCAGGAATGTCTTGCTTTACATACCACTTGCCTTTAGCCTTTGTTCACCCTGAAATGTCTGTCTGTATTTATTTCCCACTTTTTGGTATACACTTATTTATTCATGGAAAAAGAAATATGGAATACTAGTGGACGCCCGCAGCTTCGCTCGCGTGGAATTAGACATAATAATAGATTAAAAAGTAGCCTATGTCCTTCCTCAGGCTCTAGCTAGACTATCTGTGTACCAAATTTCATTTAAATCGGTTCAGTAGTTTTGGCGTGAAAACGACACAGACAGACAGACAGAGTTACTTTCGCATTTATAATACAAGTAAGGATTGCGTGGTGGTTTTCTGTTTAACCGACATTCATAAAAGGAGGAGGCTCTCAATTCGGCTGTATGTTCTTTTTACTCGATTCATGAGGAATTACTGGCATTAATTTAAATGAAACCACATTTGATTGTAAGGTCGATTTCACGATTGTCGTCATAACATGAAAGTGTCAAACTTCCTAATCTTAACATTCGACAAAAATATTTTCAAAGCTTTCAAAGCAAAATATTTTCAAAGATAAGTTGGAAGTACACATAGTAAAGAGATATGAAAGATCTTAGGTCAAATGATTTCAGATGTCTGCTACGAATGAAATTATGGATATTTTCATACTAATTCAAAAGCAGCACTTTTTTACTGAATATCCACAGAGATTGGTTACCATTATGCATGCTGTATTTAGAATTGAAGTGAGATTTTAGTTGATATACTTTCAACAGTATAAATATAGGTATATTGACTATAATATATTTATTGTAATAACATATTCTATGATTTGTATGCCTAAAGATATAACTTTTTTTCTTTTAAAGTTAAATTCTTAGACTTTTTTACTATATCTCGTAAATGTATTCGAAGACGATTATATTATTGTCCCATGTCATTGTTGTTTGCTGCCCGTTCGGATGTCACTTCCGGAACAACTCGTGATTTAAAAAACAATATCATACAACAATATGGACATGAGAATAATTTATAATCAACTTATTCCGTCATAGAAATTGTTAGGTAGACATACGGGATGGGAACGTTCATAAGGAACACTATTTCCGCTTGTAGTTTGAACAATATAAAAACGAAATTTTGAAGGATTGTCACCTCGAAACATAAGCACATAGGTAGATAAATATTTTATGTGCATAGAAATTATGATTTTATGCTAAATTGTTCTTGGGTTTTGTTATTGTTTGTAACTATTGGCAAAATCTCTAATGTTGCCACGCAACCGTTATTAGGAATAAAACAATAACATTTTTTAAACCTTTTATTTAACTTCACTCGTATGTAAGTATGTAAGTATGTCCTGAAATCTTGCAATCAATATTTCACCCACTTCCACTGAAGCTATCGAGCTGAAATTTGGCACACATATTTGGTTCCGATGACAATGCATGAAAATAAATAGAAATGTGAAAAAAAGCCCCTTTTAAAAAAATATTATTCTAATTGTAATTTTAATTTAGACATTGCCAGAAGATACGGGGATACCCGTATAGTACCTCTGTCTTCTACTATGTGTGAATAACTTCAGTGTGGTGCGCGAAGATAACTTAAAAGAGTAAACGTTATCGCCTTAGGGCATAAAAATTAAATGTATGTATGAAATGTGCATGCGAGAAATCATAACATTAACTACGTACGTACATACGTGACCATTGTACTCAGCCAGGTTTCCATCCGCGTGTTATCGGGTCAGTATTGGCTATTAGCACTAATTACCCCTGTTCGCACGATCGTCAACGAGTGTATTGTCGCGCCAGTGTCCTTTATTACGACCTCGCTATGATACGCGCGGGTTCACTGCCGAATCACGTAACTACGTTAACGTTCGATGTCTTTGAATCGGGATAGGCGTAAATGCAGCGAGCCCGCGAAAGTTCCCTTAAGAGGATATTATGTCTCGACACTTTTTCCATACAAACGTAGTCCCCTGTTTCCTCCTAGGATAAAGAAGTTACAGAATATAAAAAAATACCATACGATTTATACGTACCTCTGCCATGCCTGTACGTTTTGTTTTTTTTTCATAATTTGCTAATAGAAGAGAAAAAAAATCTTTTAAAATAAAAAAAATCGACTTTTTTTACATACATTTTCAAACCTCAAGCAAACTGGTAATTACTAACATATCCCAAAAAAGCAAAACGTAGGGGCATAGCTTAGACCCTGTTCTACATTTTAACTGAAAGAAATATTGAAATCGGTCTAGATTTCGAGGAGGAAACAGGGGATTATGAAAGGACGATTTTCTTAATTTTACGTAGGTAAAATCAGTTCGAGACTGCACTTCTCTCTATCGCACGCTAAGGGGTAAGGTTGGGGGTCAGCGCGACGGCAATATTTTTGGTAAAAACCTATTCTTCAAAAGTGACGGTCGACTGGTGTCCTCTTAATAGCTCATGCTAAGCTTCGCGTTTCTAGTAGGAGGGACCATAAGATCTAGGTAATATGTTTATTTGATATTTTATTTTAAAAACCGGCCAAGTGCGAGTCGGACTCGCGCACTAAGCGTTCCGTACTATTCACTATTGTAACGGCAAAAAATCATGTCTGTTGTATGGGAGCCCCTCTTAAATTTTTATTTTATTTCAAATTTTTATGTTTTTGTTGTTATAGCGGCAACAGATATACATCATCTGTGAAAATGTCAACTGTCTAACTATGACGATTCATGAGATACAGCCTGGTGACAGACGGACAGACAGACAAATGGACAGCGAAGTCTTACTAATAGGGTCCCGTCTTAACCTTTTGGTACCATAAAAAAAAATCAATAGGTCGCCAACTATATGGAACTAGATAAACCGTCATCATACCGCTGGCTTCAGGGGCCGCCACAGAGTCGGGTGGAGTGGCGTCAAGGGAGGTCTTAGTACAACAGCGGACCTTGCGGACCGGAATGAATAGCAATTGGATAAGCAATGGCAAAAAGAATCTATGAATTATGGATATTACTCGATTAAATGCATACCAATAAACTTGTATTTAACAATTTTATCCCATTACAACTATTTGTTAATGTAAAGAAGTTGACTTTGCCAAATTCTAAAATATTCGAGCACTATTGAAATAAACCACTGCAAGTAGTAGGTAGGTACTTGTGTAAAACCTCGATACACTTACATTATTATTAGGCTAGATTTCTACTTTCATTGCTTTCTATCGAACGAGGTTGTGAAGGGAGTTTGCTATCAATATAATAAAACATGGTCCTTAATTAAAATAATTTAAGCAACCCTTTTATTTAATAGAAACAAAAAATAAAAAGTTTTATCATATCTTAGGTACATTCCGGAAAAATACAATTATCGTAGGTACATTCCGGAAAAATAAATCAAAATTGTACGAATCACTGAATAATATCTGACACACACTGACTTTTACAAAATGATTTTTTATCGATTTCTTTTAAAAAAAATCCATTCCTTTAAATCGTAACTTGCTAGCGTTGAAAGTTTGACCTTGTGACCAGAGAGGTTTCACTCAAATAACTTTTTTTCTCAACTAACTCTCTTAAATGAATCAATAACAAACTTTCAGCACTACAATAAAATTTGTGAATCACTGTAGTACATACCTACATGGTTTCTGAAATATGGATGTATCGGCATTTGTGTAAGTTCGAATATGTAATAGGTACGGCTACCATACTAACCTTCTGTTAAAAGTTTCAATCAACCATCAAGAATATTACATTTACCAGTAGTGATTTGGACTACCGTTCTGTAAGCATAATAAGTGACGCTTATTAATATTGGTTCCATTCCCTATGCCCCTGCATCCCATAGATACATTCACCAAAGACCAGATTATGGAATGAACTAGATGACTTTGACACGTTCTTTATACTTACATTAAGACTTTTGTACCAAGTTTATTGATCGTAATAATAAATATTATCAAGTGGCAGTACAATTAAATTCAAGGACATAATGTCCTTACAGTCAGCTTGAGTACATAAATGTTTACCACGTGTACACAAAATAATATCACACTTGCAACGAATTAAACAAAAAATTGTTTGGGTCAATCAAATTTAAGTAGATGCTGAGTCTTAGGCATTAGTTTTTTTATGACCATGTAGTAAACAACAAATTGATTATTTACGATTAGATATTATGTAGAACTAAGTAAAACTGCTCTTGTAATAAATTGGATTAACTATAATACCTGCGAACTCAGTAGGTATTCTTGTACTCTTAGATCAACAAGTAGACGAACCTCTTTCTACCTATCTACTATTAATTAAATTGAATTATAAATAAAAAATATTAGAAAAAAATTGGTACACATTATTTAGTTACCTATCCTATCTGTCGTAACTTTTATTTCAGTCAATAATTCAGAAAGTAAAAAATAAAAGGTGTGGTAAAAAACACTAACAAAATATTTTAATTGTAAAGAAAAAAATGTATCAATTTAGAGTATTACAACTTACCTGTTGACATTCTTTACTTATAAATAAGATGTAAAGTAAATTAGTGTTTTCTAAGTGTTTTCTTTATTGAAATTTTAGTATGCTCGTACTTACTTATCTTAGATTTTCATCATACATACATATACGGATATACCATTAAAAGTGCCATTATTATTCAGTCATCGCCAACATATAATATAAATTTAACCAATTACATTCAGTACTATTCCATATTAAATATATCGTTTATAACTTGGACCGAATTCTCGTTAACAACAACAAATCCTACCTTTCAGGTATTTCCAAATACAGTCCTCCGCTGCTGAAACGTTCCTCAGTTTGTCCGAAAGAAACAGTGTGATAGTCACAAAAACACTCGCAAACGACACTGTCCACTGCGTCCTGTCAAATGATCGGTCAGTGTCAAATTTTTAAAATGTTATTTTTTTAAATTGAACAGGACAAACACAATGTTATCGGCGCTCAAATGTCGACCCACTTATCACTTCGGTAGTTAGCATTCAGTTTCCACACGTGGTGGTGTACCCGGCGGGCGAAGCGTGGTGTTTGTTGTGTACGACCTCAGCGCGCCGAACAGTCAGCCCGACTGAACCGCGCTGCTGAGTCACACCTACACTCACACTTAGCACTCAACAGGTGAAAATGTAACAGTGTGTCATTCGTATCCGACCCGAACCCGTGTGGAGGTGACTCAGGTGAACCGGCATGAGTGTGCGTGAACCATTTCGTTCGTGTTAGGTCGATTTATTACCGCAACAGAGCATGTGTGCGATATTTACAGGTGATCTCCTTTGTGTTTGTACGTGGCTACACGCGGTCACAAGTCACGCGTCGGTGTGTGCGTGCTGCCTACCTGTTGTGCCCCCGCAACTTATCAGTTTTGTATGTCTTTTAGGGTTGTGTAAGAACGTATTATCTTATAAGACAATACATTTGGCTTGTTATTGTTTTGTGTCGGCGGCGTTGCCTGTTGGGACGGCGTCAGTAAACAGGCAGCGGTTCGGTTTTAATCAGAGCTTCAGGAGTAGCAAATTGGAGGTACCGTGAATAAAAAAGGATCGTATGTTTAGAAT
Organism: Carterocephalus palaemon; assembly: GCA_944567765.1. Lineage (NCBI taxonomy): Eukaryota > Metazoa > Arthropoda > Insecta > Lepidoptera > Hesperiidae > Carterocephalus > Carterocephalus palaemon. Next base: position 10,146,892 of record OX155650.1, read on the forward strand.
GATTTTTCAAGGAGGTTCAACTTTCCGTTGTCCTATCGTGGTGCAATTATTGCGGTTCCTAATTTCCCATAATAAACTGAGAGATCGTAAATCTTTTCAAGGCGCGAGACTTTTCTATACAAACGTTTTCCACCCCTATTAAACTTCTTTTGCCTACTGGCGTGGCTTCTTACGGTCGATCGTATGATAACTTAGACAGAGTCGCGCTAAGATACGTTTGAAGCATTTTAATTCAAGAAATTTACCCATTTTCTTTGATCCCCAGCCTTTATAATGCAATAGCCAAGTATGGTTTAGTTTGCTTTTTAATTTAATTTCAACATCCTTTAATTTTAGCAGCGACTTACTATGGTGTGAATGTGTGCGTGCCGGCTCCGTGGCGGTGTCCGCCGTTTTTTTTTTTTTTTTTTCACACACGGCCATCTGAGCCCAAAGTAGGCGCGAGCCTGTAATATGGGTGTCAGAGACTGATATACATACATATATATTTTTAAATACATACTTAAATAGATTAAATTAACATCCAGACACAGAACAAACACAAGTGTTCGTCACACGAATATTTGTCCTGAGTGGGATTCGAGCCCACGACCCCTGGCGCAACAGACAGGGTCACTACCGATTGCGCCAACGGGCCTGTAGATCCATAGCTTTAGTTTATAATTCCAATTCAGATCGGTTACCGGCAGCAGCGCTTATCCGGAAGCCCATCTCCTGCTGAGATTAGCGCAACGCCGATCAAACTTTACCGTTACTGAGAGCCTTTGTTGCTCTTTAGCTTTTCATCATCAATAATACTTATTATAGGTGCGCTGGGCATAGTGGCCCAGTTGAGAGAGAGGGGTCAAATCTCAGGCAAAGCAAAGAAATGCTGCCTGTGGTAGCATATTAGGAAAAAATTGTGATGATGATAAATACCTTCATAGTATGGAAGCTTTGATAACTAACTAATTGGATCCCTATCAGTTAGTTATATAGTTATGGAAAACTATCTTTCGCCTTCCAGGGTACAAATACCAGTTGTGTTTAAGGCCGTTTTGAACAATTAGGTAGGTATATGTTGACTAGACGAACACTTGTAGGTATTTGTTCTGCGTCTGGAGGTTAATATATTATTATCTAATTATTTATGTATTTAAAATATCTATGTATGTACTATATCAGTCTCTGATACCCATATTACAGGCTCTCGCCTACTTCGCGCCTACTTTAGGGTCAAATGGCCGTGTGTTAGAATGTTCAATATATTTATTTATTTATTTTATAGTTATTTAATTATAAAATTGCACCAAAAGTAGATGTTAGTATGATTTACATTTATTGATGCGCAATTCAAATAAGCACAGTGAAGAAACATATAAGCACGAGAGTTCTTCATAACGTTCTCACAGTACCGTGCCCGTGACCTAAAAGAACATCCACAAAATCCGTGAGAAAAAATCACTAGGAAGGAAGCGACCAATTAAGAAACCAATATTCTTGCTTAAGGAACATTTAAAAACGGAAGGTGTTGTCTGAAAAGGAAATTACAGTGCATATTATGTCACCCATGTTGACTATGTCTGTTTGTTAATTATTATCGTGACGGTCAAAGTCGCCGGTGTCAGTCGTCAACTCGGAATACAGAAAAAACCAGGAGGAGCGTCTTGTAGAAATTGCACTACGTGAACTTAAAACTAAACGCTCGACACTGCACAGGTTCTGCCATCATTATAAAACAGTTTTCTTAGAAAAGAAATCATGTTGTTATTAAAAAAAATAAAGGAATATTCGTAATTATTCGAAAGAAATAATGAAAAAATTTCACGTGAAGTTCAGCATACAGCGGTAAAATCATGCTACTCTAAAAAGTAGATTAAAGATTTAGTACAGTAGTACCTACTCTAATTAGAAAGTACTGCTGATTTCTGGCTTTTCCGAAAAGAGTTCTTCTGTAGTTCCGTATAGCGCTAGATGAGCTATCGGCCAAACGGAGAGCCATCATATACCTACCGAAATTCAGGACAACTTCAATGAATCATTCATAAATTATAATGTTAAATAACTCAACATCTATAGCTAATAATTGATCTAGCCAGGAATAGATGGCGTGATTTTATATGGTCGATTAGAACAAGTGACACTCAATGCAAGGCTACGAACGTATTCTTCTTTTATTAAAACCACAGTTTAATGATAATTGCAAAAAACTGTTTGCAAATTGAAAGTAAGTGTCTCTTTGTCTTGACGTCACTCGAGTTCAAACAGATTTATCGTTCTTAACATCGACTTCTAATGCCTGTTTATCATCGATCACGTTTAACTACCGATTGACTTGAAATTTTATCTCACATTGTCCTGTCATTTAGTTAAAGCTACGTAATAGTTATTTTTAAATACCCAACACGCCATTTCGCAATGTTTTAGAGTTAAGAGAATAAAATAATTACGAAACAATCTGGATCACAATATCCGAAAAATACGTGCAGAAGAATGAAGCAAGATTAATCTAAACTAAAAGAAAAAAAAAAGTTATCGAAGATAACGATGTTCTGCAGATAAAAAGTGATACAACCAACGTAGGTAAACTATGAACAAGCATTGGCTTCGGAGTCCTGGCCAAGCTAAAGTGGAGTAGGCGTGGTAACCACATAAGTTTGCGCGAATTGTGGACACAAACACAAAATAGCAAAAGAAATTGGTATAAACTTTAGGCCTGTGATTTAGAATAAATAAATATTTAGAAGAAAACCTTCGAATGAAAATAAATGTATAAATAATTATTCCGCTTGTTTGAATGTATGAGTTAGATCATACCACATAAGTGAACTTTGTACACGTATCTCGTAAGGTCACGGAAATTCAGTTCTAATACCTATTAACATCTCATGTCACCTTGGCGAAGTGCAAAGACGTTGTGATCAAGCAGCCAAATAAAAAAACGCAGTATAAACCGTGATTTAAACGAATCAATTAAACCTTACCGTTTAGACTTTAAAAGCTCTAATCATTTACCCGATAAATAGTCGGTAGGGGCCTTTTATGGAAAGCACAAGTTTCAAACCCAAACAGTACATGCGCCATGCTGTTAACATAGAAGAATCCACCTTATTGGTCTGAGAAAGGTTTCACTATTCAATAATTGCCGCAATGCGTCATACGTTATTTTATCACGGTATTGGTGCATCGTGACCAAGCTATTTGTATTGTAATTTGCACCTAATCAGATGTAAAACTAGATTGATTATCCGCAATACGGAGCGTTGTAGAGTTGATTGAGGCTCTTTTGTTCCCTGGCCGTGTCTTTAGAGACAATTCATGGCTCTGTTGACAAGCCAGTTGATGAAGTGTGCTCGTGATCAAAAATATGTGTCACGAGATGATCGTCTAACTTGTTGTAGCGACCGCAAAGTGTTTATGGTATTTAGAAGATCATAAACCCTAAGCTGATTCCCCAACCTTTTCTGTTTTCTTGGTGTTCAGACTTGACATGCCTTCGAGAACATTATGGCGAACTCTGAAGCATTCAGGTTTGCTCGCAATTTTCCTTCACCGTTCAAAGCAGGTAACATTTAGTTTCTTAAGCCGCATACAACTTAGGTGCGTGCCACTTGGATTTGAACCAAGACCCGTCGAACGACAGGGATGTTCTTTACCTATTAGCTAAATAGGTACTTGATCAAGTATAGAATTGTAGGGTCAAAAGAAGTCGAGTTTAAGTTTTTGTCGACCCTATTAGTTCTTAGTTGTAATAGTTTAGCTAGTAATAATATTACACAAAAACACCTACTCGTATATTTGCTGCCACATAATGTCAACATATTTTTTTAAACATTTTCTTTGATGAATTTAGTATACATATACAATAGTAAATAGTCAACTCTGGAATACATTCAACCTCATTGAGTCTAACATTCCCTAGCTGTTTAAAATCGGGTCCAACATAATTCAATAGCAAGAAATACATTCAGACAATAGCAACACAGACGGAGCCAGATAAAGCGCAGTTACACGTCTGGGCCATAACCTGCGAACGGCGCGGGTATTTACACGCATTTCAATTAACCAACAAGCAGTAACTACATCGTATGCAGCGTGCCATGCAGCTAGTAAGAAGAGAGGCGATATGCTTGACTTATTGGTTTTATGTAAAAAAATCTTAGCGCATCTCACTCTCATCTCATACCATTCTCGAATTCGTGATCCACTCCAAGATGCTTCTCATAAATAAGGAAGCCAAAAACAATCCTAAAAACAAACCTCCAACTACTACTCCAAACTGTCTGACAGCGTATTGGTAAAGCAGAACATTAAGCAATTGTAGTATTAGTGATTCGGTAGCAATCCTACTTATCCGTGCCGCTGAAAGCCTTTTTAGTGAAAAAAGGCGAAATTCCTTTTTATGGAATAATCAAATAGATTATTCCGACTAAAGTTTAACCATAATTTTTTTTTATTTTTTTTTTATTTTGATTTTCTCTTTATTTCTGACATTTATTTACAGTTCATTTTAGCAGTTTTTTTTTCTTATATAATTGTGTTCAATGTTTAGCTGCACTAACGAATTAGGGAAACCTGTAATGTTGTGTTAAGCTTGGAAATAAATAAATTAAAAAAAAAAAGTTTAATACTTAATCTAAAAATCGTATTCACGCCATTCAAATACATTTTACCTCTCTGTTTTCCCAACCAAAATCTTTCTGAGTCAAGCGACTTTTAGAAGGGAAGGTATATGAGTTCTAAGGGGTTTCATGAACTGCTAAGAAAACATTTCTAACCCCTACTTACCACGAGTCGCGTGAAACTAAAAGCTAACCAACATGAAAAACAAGCGAAGAGCGGCCGGACTTCCAGCTAGCCAACATTAACAATCCTAGAATAGTCAAACGCAAGTATTCGCATTTCGCAGATCCTAGCGAGCGCGGTACACGATAGCATTCTGGTTTTAATTTATTCAGGCTCGCAATTAAGGCTGTGTTCCCACTAACACAATGGGTGCGCGGCGCAGATGCGACAATTGTGCACGCAAACTGGGCTATCTGCATCGGTACAGCGAGCCGTCCAGCTATCGGCTGCTGCCGTAATCAAAAATAATAATTTATTGCATGCCCGGTCGCGGTCGCGATTCAGCTTAGCCTTTGTAATGGGGATACGTGCGTTTAGAAATTTTGTGAACGTATTTTTTCAAATAGATATTATTGTTTGCTTGTTTTCGACACGTTGCTATTTCCTATTCGTTCGATTGTTTATTAAATAATGTTTGAAAAGTTGTTGTGTATAAGTCCGCGAAGGTATCTAGATAAAAATGTTCCAGTAATACTTCATTTCCAACATGTAAATTTTTTTTGGTATTACAACACACCAGCTGTATCCAGAATACAAAGAGCAACGGGGATTTCCACCACCTTATAGAGCGAAGATTATTTTAAATTTTGCCTTAACTTTTACTACAAACCATGAACTCGTTAACTTGTTGGGCAATCAAGAGCTATCAATAAAATTATAACCGACATGAGTTATTTAAAGCATCGTGACACTGATTTTCAGCGATGGCGGAACCACGTAATAACAACTGTCCATCATAGCTATCTGTTCCCGGCAGGTACATGTAACTCTAACATAATTATCTGCGGCAATTATGAGCCATGAGTCGTTTACAGACTATAATCTAATACGGAACGAGGCGGCTGTTTCATGAAATTGCATCGGACCTGTACTTTCTTCGCCACGTAACTGCGGACCACAGTTTAGCAGTTGCGAAGTTATTATTTTTATTGTACCGCTAGTAGGTAGGTACGTAACACATCGATATAATGAAGCCGTTATTGTTTTGATGACAACATCGTTGGCGGAATGCCGATGCGGACACTCGATATTAAACTACAATGATCCTGTCTATGTAATATCTCATCACTACTCATCAGAGCCTACCGAGCACTGATAATACGCCGATCAAATAGGTAGGTGAAATGTATTGTATGTATTTTAAAATTCCCTGAAAACTTCAGCAACGCGATTCTTGCATATTGAATTTTTTTTATTCTCCACAGTTCCTCTTCCAAAATAAACACTTTACTTCAAATTCTTCAAATGTTATGTGTGTTTCAAAACAAACGATGATAATAACCTAGCTTTCAAACCCGCCTCTAATCGAAGGGTCCGGATTCAAATATAAGCGGCCGGCTGAAATTAATTTTCTAAGTTAAGTGTGATTTAAGAAATTAAATGTTACCTTCTGCAACGTTGAAGGATAAACTTCGTGAAGAAACCTATATCTGGGAGTTCTCCATAATGTTCTCGCAGGCATGTGAAGTCTGCCAATCCACACGTCGCCAGCGTGGTGGACTATAAGCCTAAGCCTCCCATTCCGAGAGGAGACTACTGCTAAAGATCTACATATACTACATATCCTTTTTATTCTAATAGAAGACGATGTACGAGATCCCTAAGACTGCACAAGCACAGAATCGTCTAAATTTGAATCGTCGTCTTTAAAGAGTTTCCGTTTCTCAATAAATCCACGAAACGAAAGGGCTACCCAGAGGTCTGTTGCGCTAAGCACACCAATATTTAGGTCTCATGTAAAAATAGGTAATTAGCAATGTTTAATAATTAATACACCAGACACAAATCCAGACTACGAGCTGCAACCGGGCATTTCATGTCAAAAAGACCTATGAGTTGTCGTCCGACTCGGGAATCGAGCCCAGGACCTCTGGCAACCATCGTGCTAGCAAATAGACCAACTAGACCCTAACACATAAAAGGTCGCCCTCTTACATTCACAGTCACTGCCCAATTGCCAAAAGTCAATTAACCTTCAGTTCTACCGTTTGCTTTATTTACAAACTAAACCATCCATCATCCGTGACCCTTGACCCGACACAATTAACATCAATTTAAAAATATCACGTTTCCAATTGAAATAGAACAAATAGCAATCGGTGATTGCTTAGCAGGCGGTACGTATAGGTATTACTTAGCACGAATTGTTCGAAGCGTAAGTGAACTTATGTTAATTGTTTAATAGTACCTAGTACATTTATCAGCATGACAATCCAGTGGCTATCAAACTCGCCTCTCACTCGAGCGGTCCGGGTTCAAACCGACCGACCGACCCGCACCAATGATTTTTCTAAGTTATGTGCGATTTAATAAATATAATGTCATTTGCTGTAACGGTGAAGGACACATTGTGAAGAAACCTGCATGCCTGAGAGTTCTTCATAATGTTCTCGAAGCCATGTGAAGTCTGCCAATCCGCACTTGGCCAGCGTGGTGTCACCACGCCTAATCCTAAGGTGTAATCCCTCCCCAATCTGAGAGGACTCGTGCCCAACAGTGGGAAATAGAAAGGGTTGTGATAATGACATATCAACGAAGAAAACAATTATGAATAAGGAAATACTTAACCAATTTAATGTCAGTCGGTCAGCAATACTAAGGTAAAATATGTATCGTTTTTAGGGTTCCGTACCCAAACCACGCGCTAAACGGAACCCTATTAATCTGCCTCACGTGTCCGCTTGACAGTCTTATGGCTCTATCTCTTGAGCGGAATTTTTTACAGAATACGTTTTATTGTATCCGCTATTACAACAAAAAATTAAAAAATTAAATCATGTTGGATCCCCATACAAAACAACCTTTAAAAAATGGGTTTTTCTATGTCTCTCTTCAATTTTTGTGTATTTCATGAACCGCTATGGGCTACATTACGCTATATTTGAAATTTTCACAATATACGTGTCAGGAAAGGCTCTTTAACCAGAAATACATAAAAATTAAATATAATAACTCCCAAGAGACCACGCAAGACAAAACTAACACAGTACGTTTATATCGAGTGCTTTCATTCATTCAATTCTCTGACGTTTGTACCTTTAAAGTGTTGGTCTAACTGCACAAAGACTGATTTTTCCTTTTACTGGTATCTAAAACGAAATCTGTAAGGTTAATCGAATATAAAGGCAGCGTTGGTGATAGCATCCGTTATACTATATTATTTACTGCTGGCAGACCGAGCTTAGTCGACAAAATTCATAATGGTACGGGCTCGCTCGTGCCGCAGTATCGTACCATTAAAAGCACATTTATTACCGCAGCTTAGAACTAAATCAGCGGCGCTAATATGCCGCTTCCGTGATTATAATACTCCAAATAATTTTCAAACGTTTTAATTTATATTATATCAATTATTTATTTTTTATAGATTAAGCACTGGTTCATATCGCGCATGATTTAGTATGCACGTTACATACATTATTTTACAAGTAGAATACACAAACGCATTAATTTATGGACCAACTAAACATCATTAGGATACCATACAAATATGAACTATACAAGTATCAAAAGTCTAAAACAACGCACAATGAATATATAAATTTATCAAAGCAATATTAAGGATTGTTATTTCCAAATGAAATAACAATCCTTAATATTGCTATTGCTGCGCCAATTTGGCTTTTAATGCATACTAATTAATTGTCCTGAGGCAAGAAATTGAATTGTTTATGACAAGAGACAAACGTTATATTCCTTGCTGGGAGGTAATTAAAATATTTGCAATAATCTTACTTGAATTCTAAGTGCTAGCTTAAGCGTGTTCATTAAATTAATCATGTAAATTTTATTCGCACAAAATTATATTATAATAAGCCGCGTCATAAATCATATCGAGCGCCATTTTAGTTTCATAGCGAAGTAACAGCGGCCGGCTGCGCACGCGCCACTACTCCCGCCATCTTGTTTAATCTAGTGCCGTTGATCGCGGAAAAGCGCGCAACCTTCAACGACCTTCGCTCTCCGACCGCTCTAACCGACCCGTAACATCCGCTGCGCTGTTTTAGACCTTACGCTTACATATCCTTAGTCAAGGAATAGCTAATTTGCTTTGACGAGTACACAGTCACATAGGACATTCATTGCAGCTGCACGAACGACCTGCGTAGTTGTGCTCTACAAACGAGACCCGCTTAAAATAAACCACGCTCCTATAAATCGATCAAGTCAGTCGATTTATCTCAAAGTGATACTTTGTCACATTTAAGTGTAGGCAAGTAGGTGCCTTAAGGAATACAAAATAGAAATAATTTTATTTACCTAAATTTTGTTTACACAACACTACAATGGAGACTGCATAAAGTTATGAGTTGGAACCTACTTAAGTAGTTCTGTATGTACTCTTATGTTTACTGCGTGTTTAATTTATTGGATTATTTAGTTCAAAGCATGGTTTCCTCTAATGTTATGTTTAAATTGAGTGCCTGTCGTAAGGTACGGGTATAAGACACGATAGCGACCGAGCAGCCTTACAAATGGTACCAACCGGGATTTTTTTGCGTCTATAGTGCAAGCCGAGGCGTTGCGATTAGGGCATACGCTAAAGCTCGCGCGGATGTCGGCTCTGTTCGTTGAAGCCTGGGACCCCGCACCTGTGTATGACTCATGCAGCTCTGACAGTCTGTAAGCGCCTTTAATAATTTATTTATTTGGAAAAGTAATTCCGCGAGCTATTGTCTGCTATGCGTGTTTCCGCCCTCCGCGAAAACGAGTCGCCTGCGTCCGCACCACCTAGTAGGTATTGCGCTTTTTATAATTACATACAAACATGCACGCTCGCACCCGCACGGAATTCAGCATAGGCCCTTCCATATCCATGCCATTCCATACCCATGAAATCTTTGCAGCGTTTTTCATTTCTTTTTGTAATCATGATCTACATAAACAACAGATAGGCTAGTAGTGGCCACCCTGTACCAAGGCCTACATTTTAACCTCCAACCCGCTATCAGGCGGCCAATAAATCGCTGTATACGTATCATCGCGAGCGCTCCAGGAGGCTGCCGGTACATTTTTCATCGCACGCTTCCTGCTCCGAGATTTACAGCCACTGCGAAGATAAGAGCTATCGTAACGGCTAGGGGCTTATTACAAAACCGATTTGTACCTACCAGTGTTTTTCTGTCTTACTAGTTTATTTCGTGTTTTGGACGTCTTGTTCTAAAGTGTTATCATAAATTTAAAAAATACAATATAAACAATTGCATACATAATATAAAACAAATGCACATTATATTACAGGGTCGTGTTACGGACCACCTGCTGGTAAGGACACGAACAGTTTCCCAGAGCAACGTTATCCCTGCATTTTTCTTCTTTATTGAACTGTAAGTTTTCAAGGACGAGTGCGTGATGAGGGACAAGAGTTAAGAGGATCCAAAAATGTATTGTATTTCTTTATAGTGACAGCCTACGCTGCTCAATCTAATAAAGTGAGTATTCACAGGCGATAAAATGAACTACAAGCTTTTTTTTTATAACGTTAATTTAAAACTGTAAGTTAAATCTTTTCTATTTCCAATAATATTAGTTTCACTATACCGTTTTACTCGTATATGTGTGGGCTGTGTACTATTTAGTAGGTATGTGGCCCAGCTGCCAAAGTAAAAACATCCACAGATAATACAACACCCGTATTATAAAAGGCCGAGCTCCTACACTCTACTTGCGACATTTATTTCTCTCCTAGTTGATATACGGCTAAGCGAACTTATAAATCAAGATGAATCTAAAACCGTCAGTAGGTCTGCAGGTGGAAAGTTTCTTAAGTGGTTCATCGCGTTGAGATTGATCGGCTAGATGTAGGCAGCTGCAAGTGTCTTTGATTATGTATGTGACTAGAAAAGTGGCTATAAGCTAACTATGCTATGTAAGACCTGCAGTATAGTAGAAATTACTGGAGATTACATTTTATTATTCAAAATACAATGAACGGTTTTTATGTAACCATGCGTTCAACTTCAACAAAGTACCTACTGATGATTCAACGATAATTTTCTATATTTTCACACCTTTTTATATTTTTACTCCACTGAAGTGGTTGCCCATTTAAGCGTCCATAGCCCAATGGCTCACGTCGATTCTATGTGATCGACAGAGTTAAGCAACGAGGGGCGCGGTCGGTTTGGGGAGGGGTGACCGCTTGTGGCAAAATTTCATGGGCGCTACCTTGCTTCGGATGGCACGTTAAACCGTCGGTTTCGGTTGTTTTCAGTGGTGAAAACAATCGTTACGACTAGTCGAAGACCTTCAGGTAGCTTGAGAACTTTCGACATTGGGTTGGCTATTAAATATTAATAAATCCGCATAGGAGCAGCGTGGTAGAGTATGCTCTAGGCATCCCGCATGTGTGGGTTAGACCCAAGCCCAGGAGTGGAACTTCTATGAGTTCCAACAGAAGTGGTAGAATAAACGTACCTGATCTTAATTGTAGCCATATTTAACAAATATATTTTTTTTATTTGATTTTATTAATCTGATCTTAATTATAGCCATATTTAACAAATATTTTTTTTATTTGATTTTATTAATCTCCACAACTGCTCTTTGCTTTGAGAATCGAGTTTCAACATTACAAAAAATTACTGTTTAAGTTTCAAGTGACTTTATCTGATTCAACTAATTCAGTGCGTTGTCTTCCCCAATATACGGAGCGGACGTCTGGCGTGCCTCCCACCGATTCCATTGCCATGCAAATGGAAATTGTATGGTAATTAGAGATGACATTGTTGCTAATAATGCGTGGCTATTAGATACAACTAAAATATGCGCTTGAAGTTTAATGTTGTATGTAATAAACGGCGCAAGTGGTGGATATTACGCCGAGTGAATATCTAGAGTAAATTCAAATATAATATTTATGAGTTTTCAAAATGTACCTATATTTTTATTTACAATTCAACAACTAATAATGTTTTATTTTAACAGCGAAAGTAATTGTGACAAAACACCAGAGTTTTCATGTTCTAACACATCCTGTCCAATAAAATCAGCACAAAAACGGAGTCCTGCTCAGCAACTCACTGCTGGCCAACGTGGTTAAACATGAAATAAACTTTTTCCGATAGAGATTCAAGCTAAGAAATAAGTTCTGTATGAAATAATTACTGGGTATCTTCATACATTTGTCTAGATTTTTGTAAGAAATGTTGGTTTAACAAGTAGTTAGAGCCGTACTTAATTGTGCTTCAGTTAATATTATTTTCCTAAAATGAAGAGAAATTTCGTAATTACATTTTAGACAAAATAATCTGTTACAATACAATACAATTTATTGCACCAGAAAAAGAACATTACCTAGTGTACTATAATATAAACCAAACCGCGATTGCAACTTCACGATCTCAAAAAACCCAGATGAACACAGGACCTAAACCTTCTAGTTAACAGTTGGTTAATTACAGTAGCTACATACATCAGCGGCGAATCTAGTAGGGTGCTCGTAAACCGGCGACAGTCGCTCATCGCTCGTTCGCGATCGTAATTATCGATAGAGCTCGCTAATTGTGCGAGTATCGGCCGCCTATCGATCCGGTGACAATGACTCGAACACTGTTTGGGACGGGCTGAGACGTCGATAGATGATCGGGTGGTTTGGTCGTAATTCATAGTCCAGACTATGTCGCTGTCGAGTAGCGGTTGCTTTGTAATGATTTCATGAAATCCGTAGTAACTTCTTGTACTCGATGCCAGTGATATGACAGTATAAAATTGTTCGAGTATCACTTTTACCAACTGTAACCAACGCTTTCAGTGAGGACAGAATAGAGGTAATGAACTTGACTAATATATAGATTAAGAATTGTTTTGAGGAAATCTTATCCTTTGCTGGAATGCATTAACGTACTCATAGACAACCTTATTATTGCTTATCGTTTTAAGTATCTCAAATTTAGTTTTAATAAAAAAAAGAAACAATCCTTCAAGATCAACCAGCACATTCAACCCTTTTCATTGTCTAATATTTAAAAATCCACAAGTTTCATACAAATTCGAGAATTATAATAAAGGTAATGCATCTTTATTATTATTTATCATTAGTCATAATATAAGGACATAATTAAAGTAACCTTAAATATGAATTGGGTATTTTAGTAGATATGTAAGGACTAGATTGAAACCTGTGGTCACACTACACAAACCCATTGATGATACTTTCATCACATTTATCTATCGTATTGTATTCGTTTTGCGGTATGGCCACTGACGCAGGAAATTGTCATGATGTTTTCCTTTAGTGATGCTTTTCAACTGATTTCTAATATAAACATTGTAAATGACAATAGTCATGTATTAAGAGGAAATGGGAGCACCGTACAGCCCGTACAAACGTATTTTTCTGTTTCCTCCCTGGATATTAACACGAGATCTCTACGACTGCCATGTCGGTATGATTTGTTTTTTTAAATAAATTAATTACTATGCGCCAACAGTTGAATACTTATTGAATGTGTTTATTATTATAATTAATATTATATTACATAATAATATGTCATTTATGTTAATTCACTGTTGCATAAAACTCAGTGATCGCACCAGGGTTTGTAACAAATTAATAAAAAAAGTAAGAATATAATTTCTTACGCATCACCAAATAATACCTTTCGAAAGTATTGTACCTACTAAACTTTTTTACACTTTTACACTTTTTTTTAGTCGAACATAGAAGTTGTAAAAGGTATGGTGGTTTTCAGTAAAATAATATCCCCAGTATTTTAACCTAGGTTCTATCTGTAAATTATTTCTTGTTAATAAAAGTGCCTAACTGACAGTTTGTAAAAATGAAAAAATACTTGTTTGATAAAAATGGGAAAGCCTTAGGTATTAGCCACGTCATCTTCAATTTTCCATCTTGCATACAGTGCGGCACTAATGGACAATCACTGCAAGTTTAGAAAATTATGTAGAACGCATTCCAAGCATAACAACAGACCTATCCAAAAAGTGGAAGGACACAATTGCAATCCTAAATATCAGATAAGCAATAACAATTTAAACCGGCGGCAGTATTTCACGCCGCGACATTGCAATGCTTCATAACACTAGAATTAATGAAGTGCGCTCAGACTAGTTTGATTATTATAAATTATGAAGACTAGACCCTAAACCTAGAATTCGCCAATGCGGACGACCTTGCGCTCAAGTGGCTTTCCTTTACTAAACAAGGCGTGGCATGACAACATTGTGCTTTAGTATTCCGTGAACGAACATAGTATTCCAATTCCTGATAATCCGCCAAGTCGGGTTGGAATGGTTTTAGTTTTGGTTAGATGATTTTATTCAGTGCTACCGCTTCGTAGTCCACATAATAATTACTAGTGGACGCCCGCAGCCTCGCTCGCGTGGAATTAGACATAACAATTTCTTTTACACCTAGTAATATTATATAGTTCACTCAGTGAAGATGCAGCTTTCTAATGGTGTAAGAATTTTTGAAATCGGTCCAGTAGTTTTTGTGTGAAAACATTACAAACAAATCTTTCCTCTTTATAATATGAGTTAGACAAGAGACAAACATAAACCCTCATATTTGATAGGAAGTCCCGTCGTTTGCATCGTAGTCCTTGTATTTGATATCAGTCTATGTTGCTCGAAGCAATTTGGGCCGATACCTATTGGTACAGACCTCTTTAATTTTAAGAAGCTTGGCAAAGTACTGGAAGGAATAGAATAGGTCTCATATCTAAAAATCTCTTGTTTCTTTTTAAATATTCGTTGATCGAGTGGTACGCGACGCGACTGCTAAGCTAGAGATCTTGGGATCAATCCCCCGATCAGACATCTATTGGGTTTTTCTAACTTGAAATGCCTGGTAGCAGCTCGGAGTCTGGATTTGTGCCCGGTGACAGGATCACCACTTATTACATGGGACCGAAACTGATGAAAAGTGGGTGGGGAAAACACACCTCTGCTTACCCCTTTGGGGAAATACAAGCGAGAGGTTATGTTATTCAGTAAAGTATGGGCACTATAACCCAGCAACATTGTAAGTCAGGATAACTTAGGTCTTATCGTAATCAACCCTCGATACAATTTCCCAGCACAATCTTATCGGCCGACATTTTGACGAGTCCCCTGTTAATTAGCAGAATCGCTAAACAGTAACCTCCTATCTAAATAATAGGTCCTAGCTATCTAAAGATTTCTTATCGGGCAATCTGGACCGCCTTTATACGGAGGTAGCTGATACAGTAACTGTAGATATCGGTAGATTTGAAACGTAACATTGTCTATTCACTTTCACGTGACCCGGGACAAACACTAGGAAAGTGGCCCGTTCTAAATGGTCATCGCCCAGCGGCCATAACTCTTATTATAAGATAACTAGCCTGTCCCCGCAATTGGAGTAGGGTAGGGTAACTTCGCACAGAGGCTTATTCGTACGAACCAGGGGGCAGGCCGGTCTGTCATCTTTCCACACATGTACTCGTACGACTATGGAAGGATGAAAGAGTTATATGAGTGGGTATTACTAAGAAATAATATCACATATTCCGACCACCCCCTTTCATTTTTATCATGACAATCGGACGACTTGATCCTTCTGAAAAAAATGCTCTTTTCTGTTAACCACCAATACCTGTTTTTGACTTATCATTTCAAGTTAGTCGAAGAATGCTCCCTCCGTCCATTTCTTACCATACACGATACCCATAGAATTATTCAAGAAACAAAATTGAATTGTTTGTAAGAGTTGATACATATATGTACTGATTTTGTATCTCTGTGGTTAAAGTAGTCTATCTTATAACTATCTAATGTCTGCAGATTCAGTGCAACAGAACAAATAATCAAAGCGCACATTTGAAACCGAAAGAGAATAGAAAATCGAACTCGAACAAATGAAACAATTCAACGGATATTTCAATTTTCCAGTTTTCTAACATTTCTTCTTGAAATTGAACAATTAACCCGTTGTACGTAGAAATCGTAGATCACAAAACTTAATAGATACCTACTTCTGAAGTTTTTTATAAAATAGAATATATACTATGAGACCATTTCTGCTGTTTTATCTAAATTAGTAACCGGTATAACTTATCCATTTATTTTGATACTAGCTTTCCCCGCTGCTCCGCCTGAAGTAATTTTCCGTGTAGAATTACCTCCACTATCAAGGGATGGTTTAATTAAAAAGTTTAAAGTATTATAAGTATAGCCTACGTATATCAACAGCAAGCTAGACACTACTAGTAATGGATTTACAGTTAATTGAAGCGGGTGGCAGTCCTATTTAGATTTGAACAGTCGCGATACCCCTATTATACTTTCTATAATAATTTCTAACAATAGATAGTTTTATAAGTTCAGAACAATATACCAGCTTGTAGCGCAAACACCTCTCTTATTTACCTCCCGTTCTGCTACACGCATAGGTACATTATGAAGGTAATATAATTGTAACAAGTTTTATAACAACCCATATACGTCTCACTGCTGGGCACGGGTCTCCCCCAGACTTATCTGCTGGTGATGTAGATAGGACCTGCTTCAGTGCGGAAAAAACATTTTTCGCACCAAAATCTTATCTCCATCTCCAAACACCAGTGCTGCAGCGGTTAGAAAACAATGAGTCATCATCATCAACATCACAACCCTTTTTTTGTCCCACTGTTGGCACGGGTCTCGTCTCAGAATGGGAGGGATAGGCCTTAGTCCACCACGCTGGCCAAGTGCCACAACCCCGACCACTCGAGTGAGAGGCGAGTTCGATAGCCACTGGGCTGTCACCGCATTTTACAACAATAAACAATGGCTATCGAAAAATAATACCTTTTCTAATTTACTAACTTATAATAATTTTCCGTTCGCCTTCAGAAGTTATCAGGGAAGTATCTGAGCTTATCAATTCCGCGGACGACTGACGCGGGTCGTGGGCGGCCGGCATTGCGATTGCGACGTCGTCGGGCTTGTCGAAATTATGGGCGCGGAATAAAGTAGCCACTTTATGCTAAAGGGTTTTGCTTGTAGATAATGTTTTCGGTTTAAGATGCTAATTCTTTAATACATTTGCGTCGGTTTAAATTATTGATGAAACCTGTTCACTTATACACGTGTTACATATTAAGTAATATTATCAATCATCGTTAAACATTATCTAATGGCGAATTTTAGCTTCAACTTAGCGGCTATACTTATCATTTAATGAAATATCCAGATTTCAACAGACTTCATAAGATTGATAATTAAATTCAATTTTATTTCATACAATTTTTTATTTAGTAATAGAGCTGCATACCTACCTATAGCCGCATATAGGCGTAACATTTTTCTAAAAATCATGAATCAAATTAAATTCGATCGATAGAAGCACTGACTCTAAGTTATGAGAGGCCTCTAAAGATTGTAAGGCAAAAGACTTTGCCTTCCAACCATCCATCGGCATTTTGAAATCCACTGCCATAGCCGCCATAGGTATCTCCTAAGCGACACCTGGGTCGTACCCATAATTAGTTTTCAAGCGAAGCAAATATCTGTGAACTTATTCGAACATGTCTACTTAACTGCTATGACAACTCCAGAACAATTCAGGCAGAGACATAAGTACGGCTCTGTCACCTTGCAGTACGAAATTGGAGGCTCTAACAATGCCCAAACCTGAGCGACTGTGTGCGCTAACACAGGATATAAATACTATTGTTTCCAGTATTGTCAAGCCGAAATGGCACAGTAGACCATTATTTATACATGTCCTACCATCAAAACTAAACTAATACCTAAACTACTATCAAAAGCAAAAGTGGTGACTGTTTATCGTAACATTTTTAATTATAGTAGTACATAGTAATGTTGTGAAATTATATAATTATGTCGTTACATACAATTTAAAAGGCCTGGAACATTGTAACGGACAAATCCAGTTTTGTGTTTTGAGGTGACTAACATTTATGACGATTAAAGTATAAAGAACCGACTTCAAAACTTTAAAAGTAAGAAATAATAGTAAATTGGAAGGAAACAGGTCCCATCCACAGACACAGTTGAAAGAGGTTAAGAGCATAGTCCACCATGCTGCTCCAATTCGCATTGGTTATTTTATTCACGTAATATTTTTCAGTCAGGCTGGCAGATTATTTCATCAACATGAAAGTCACCCTGACTTCAAAATATTACTTGAATATACTAATCAATCGGCATTGAAGCTGCGTGCGTAAAAGGTCGCAGCTCAAGCCATTTAAAGAAAACATTATCTGTCAATGTGTGTGATTGACTTCTAGTGTTGAATCTCTTTCTTTCTTTTCTTATTCTCTTTTCTTTCTTTCTTTCTTTCTTTCTTTCTTTCTTTCTTTCTTTCTTTCTTTTCTTTCTTCTTTCTTTATCATTGCAAATTGCAACTATCATAAATAAGACCATTGAATGCATAAGTTGTGTAAAACTTTGAATTTATATGTTGCCAACAAAGTATCTAACAGATTGACAGAATTTAAACAGTGAATGATGTACACTCTTTTATAAGAATAAATAAATAAAACATATATGTTGACCCTCACACGTTCTCCTCTCTCTCACCAATTATTTTAAACAAATACTTTTTTTTTTATTGGCCCGAATGAACTACATAATGTAGGCTTTTGTACCTATGACACTGAATTCTTCCAAAAGGCACAAAAGACGCTCATTGTTTGTCGACATTATTCGAGACTTAAGTCGTCGTAGGAGAGAGGTATACCTACCTGTCCAGTGTTCATTAGCCCTTCGGATAATGTAAGAATTATTATGAACAATCTTCGTAAGCTGAACTGGAGCGGTGATACTCGTAATTAGTAACCAAAAGACCGGTTAATGGCCGCGGACGGGCTAAAGGTTATCGATCTCTGATACAGTTTTCATGCCATTTCCTTCCTCATTAAGTTCTTAATTCATACGATATATTGAAACCAGTTATGTACTCTACTTTTCTCACGAACTTTTAACTTTTTGGGGATTCGTTGTATGCAGATGAACCCTTATAGTGTTTAATGAATTTTTATAACATTTCAGTTCATAACAATGTTAGCATTATTAGGAAAGTACCTACTGGTGTAAATACACCAGTAGGTACTTTCCTAATAAAGACATGGTTTCAAATAATATGAATTTTAATACTAAATAAATAAACGTTCACCGATTAAGAGACAAAAGAGTGATTATAAACTTTTAAAAAAAATCAACAGACGTTCACCGTGTAAGAATATAAGGAGTCATCTGAAATTATCAGCGGCTCTCTCTCTTGATCGCTCATACCAGAAGAAGAACCCTTTATTTTCAGTACTCTTCTGATTTGACAAGTAATTTAGTTAGTAATTTAGCTTAGTCCACTCTGATCTTAAACTTAAATTGTTTATTTATATCATAAACGGTTTTTAAGAAATGTGGTGCTGATATTTGGTGAACGCTAAGTTAAACGATAAAGGCCCGATCTTAACACTAAGTTTCCTTTTCATCCTTTTGGCCTTACGAGTTGCTAAAAAGGGTTATAACGTATGGGAAGGGGGGTATAAAAAAGACTGTATTGAGATTAATATAATGATTCAAATGGTGATGTTGGATTTTTTTTAATTCTGAAAAGTTGCTAATAAATCATTAGTAACTAATAGTAATTATATTAATAGATCGAATAAGTCTTAAACAGGCCGACAGACACTGATTATGAAATAATCTCCATAATATTATATTTCTCTATTATAAAAATTGGAGTAAGTATCATCAAAATCAACTCTACAGTGTTATTCAACAATGTATTGCAGTTATGGCATACAAATGATCTTTTCAGGATAAGGCACGACCCTGCAATCTTCCATCAAAAACACCAAGTTGCAATGTAAATAGTTATGTAGGGAAAGCTTTAATATTCATGTCTGTACTTTTCTTTAAATTTAAATAAATAACCAAACCTTAAATTATAACCTTAAATTATAACCTCATTTTTTTACATCAACATTTACAATTGAAAATGTTCATAACCCTACAGCAACTGCTTTATGGCTCGAACCCAGGCAGCGGAATTTAAGTACGAAGGTTATGGGTTCAATTCCCCACGAAACACTTAAAACGTTCTAAATCCATTTCGCTCGGAGGCTACTGTCCGTCGCCTCCGTAAGTAGAAGCTGTAACAAGCCAGTGTCGATGCTTATTGATAAAAACACGTATAAATATGACGGTGCATGTATCGGGTGAGATAAAAGAGGGACTGCACTTACGCGGTCTCGCTTATCCATAGTCGAGTCGCGGACGGAAACAGAGGTCATTAAATATTTTTATGTAATGCTTTGCTTGCAGGCGGAATTAATATGCAAATATTAACAAATTTAGAATAGGTTCTAATGACAGCTTGAAATGAAGACCTTTTCTTCTTCATGTTTAGTTTGAGCTGCTTTCTTATATTCTGCTTACAGCAAAAGAAAGTGAAAATTTAATGGCGAATCTGGTTTTTTTTTTTTTGTTATAGTTATTTTTGCTAAGACAACCCATTTACAATTAGCTAGCATAGCGATGGCCTTCCCCTTACCATTTTAAAGAGGTTTCATTTCAATCGTTGGATTATGATGATCAGTATGACATAACACAGACAACACGAAGTTGACCTCAAGTGCGCACTATAGATACGGCCCCTCATGGAATGTGCTATAGTTTAAATGAGGCTGCGACGAAACCGGTTGCGCCCGCGCAACTTCGGGGAAAGGCCGCCATGATTTATAGCTAAAATTAAAAATCGCACTGCGACTGAGGAAATGAGATCAGCTTGATTGAGAGCTATTACAGATAATTTTGATGTTTACGTATTAAACACGTTTTGTGTGTTTTACGACTTCTGGCGATGGAATAATAATAAAGTGCGCTTAATTGAAGCGGTGATTGTCCTGCGGATGAGGTCAAGAGTCGAGTGTTATGAGTTCCTTTGGCTTTTTCCAAGTTACCAATTAGATGATGTCAATATATTTTTTTAGTAATAAGACTTACTTAGTTACATTACTCAAGATAAGGTCTACGAAAAACAAAAATATTTTTTAATCCTTCTGGCAGTTGCAGGAACTTATATTAAGTAGATTTTGGGTATTGCGCAAGAAGAATTACTACTAGATACGAGTACATACGCTTTTGTGTTCTTGATTTCTCAGAGGTGTGAAATAAAATGGCCCACTGTCGCTCAGGCTAGCTATCTAGCTTTGGCGACGACACATAAAGCATAACATAAAACATAAAGCATTAGGTAAAATTAAAGGGCAAAGTTCTGTGTATTCCTTAAAGGAGTGAGGTTGTCGCCCGCTGAACTTATGTTTTTTATGCAACACTATGAGGACACCACTTATTGGACTTCGCGAAGAAAAAAGGGCTACAAAGGGATAAAAACAACGAGATATTTTCTTATTATTCTTCATATATTTTATTTTCAATGCAAGTTGAATTATTCAGTGGTGCAAAACGCCACTGGCCAGTGCCAACAGTAAAATATACATATACATACATATTCGAAAAACTGGGACTTGGCTCGTTTTTTCACCTGAATTTATTTTTTGATTAAAAATAAATAAAATCAACAAGAGCGACCGCTATTACGATATTATGTCGCCGTGTGTTTTACTGTAATGACTGTCATTAAAATTATCGTATTCATAAGCGCCCACCGAACTCTGGTTGGCTGGGGCAGGACCCGAAATTATTTTATCCAAATTCGCGATAAGTTTGTAAACCTTTCATTGGGTTTTGTCCGTTGTCCTCTACCCACGTAAACTGCATATATCTAAACTAGTGGACGCCCGCAGCTTCGCTCGCGTGGAATTAGACGTACTCATAACATAACATAAATACAAAATTTCATTGAAATAATGTAGGTATATACGAAAAACTTTTATACCTACTAACTTTGCACCCCCCTTTTACCCCCTTAAGAGATGATTTTCGAAACTCAATAAAAAACCTTCATAGGTACTGAATTTCATTCGAATAACATAAAAAACGGCAATGTTTCATACTAACTTTGCACCCCCGTTTTACCCCCTTAGGGGGTGAATTTTCAAAAATCCTTTCTTAGTGCTCCCCTACGTTATAAAAGGAACCCCTGTGCAAAATTTCAAGTTTCTAGCCCTTATAGTTTAGGCCCTGCGTTGATATGTCAGTCAGTCAGTCAGTCAGTCAGTCAGTCAGTCACCTTCTCCTTTTATATATATAGATAAAACCGTTCATAGTCTTGGTATGACAGCCAACTATCTAGCACTAGGCATCTGAATCATAATCCAACATTTTTACTTCTACTGAGAACGGGTCTCCTGTTAGTTTAAAAAGGTCAGACTCACCACTGGTCAAGCGTGAATTGGTAGACTTTACACGGTATCGAGGCAATCGTGGTAATCTGTATAGGTACGTAGGTACTCACGATATTTTTCTTCTTCGCTAAAAATATCGTGTAATTACCACATGTTCAGCGTCTGACTTTTTCTAATTTTATCAATACTCGGAACAATCGATTTTCGACGATCGGTCGAAATCGATTAACGATAGAATATAGAAAATGGCAATGTAACACCGCAATGCATGACGATCAAATTAATTCATCATGCATATAAAGTCATTCCAAGTCGAGGAATATTATGTTATCAATCTAAGTAGATATCTCGAAACATTATCGTTGCTGATTATATCCGAAGAAACGAGAAAGCATGTTCTGCCATATGCCACGGATAGTTGAATGATCGTGTAATGATTTAGAAGTGTCATTGCTGTTATTTGCACATAAAATTACGGAGATCCTATCATACTTGATAATGAATCGATTGAATCAGCAGTATTTATTTATAGTGGTAAAAATATTGAAACATCGAGTGAGTGCCATAAACATTGAATTATAATATGAAAATGACGTATTATAAGAAGTCAATGGCCTTAAATAACTTCACCCCGAAAAAATAGTTTAACCTATAATATATTGTTATGTGGTAGAGCCTATAGGGAACCAAATAGGTTTTATATGAAAGCTAATTGGTTCCATATAGAGTTCGCCCGGGGCAGTACCACTGCCCGCCACGGTACCTAGTACCATTTCTGCCGTGTAATAATTGTTTTTAAAGCAATTATGGTACGGTTGGAAAGGTGTGGTTTCCGGTTACACTTCTTTAGATGCGACCATCTTAGTCCTCAAGGGTAGCAACACATCTGTGACTGACTTAGAACGAGACTCCCACTAACAAGTACTAACTGGACTATTACTAACACCAACTAACAGGACTAACTATCACTAACAGTCCCCAGTCCTCATACCTACTAACGAACTGACCAACTAATGTTCTAATTAACTCTCTCAACTAATTGGACTAACCATCCCAGTCCCTAATTGAGTCTTGTTCAAAGTCAGTCACAGTTGTCATGGGCGGCAGCGGATGGGTGGTGCTGCAAGATCGTTTGCTATCTTTTAACCTTAAAAAAAAAAATTCATCGATAATTTATGATGCGTTTCAACACAGACAAAATCGATACCTGTAATGTAACATGTAGGTCTAAACCGCCGTACACTCGCCGTACATAGAGCTCAATGGTACCCTCCGCCGCAGTGCACATGACAGGTTCCTTGTGGATGAAACGTAAAATTGTATGTACTGAGTTATTCAGCCACACACAGCGTCGTCATCAGTCTGAGGTCACTGGGTTCTAGCTCCCTCTCGTATCGCTTTCGTAGCACTGTTCTAGGGCTCTATTTTAGAACCGCTCGCGTGACATCGCTCGACTGCTACTCATATTCGTTAAATAGAAACAATACCGTACCTACTATTTAGTCTATCTCTTGGGCCGACAATCGAGTGTTTAATAGTGATTTTAAAATACGGAAATTCCCCAGTCGATCGAGATATAAGTCGCAATCGAGCGATTAAGTCATGCGAGCGGTTCTAAAATAGATCCCCTGGCCTCAAGCTACAGGGATGTAAACGTAAAAAAATGTGTAAAACTTCACGAGTTTGCGTGTCAACATTGCTAAAGTAGTTGGACTTCATCAATACCAGATTAGTCCCTTATCTAGGGTATCTGAGGTACTGTCGTATGTGTGTATTTTTATTTTTAATGTACCTAAGTCCCCTAATCATCTTCTAGAATACCTACCTAATAGAATAAGTATATTTTCAAAGGAACTATTTGAAGCTTTATGATATATGATTACTTTTCCCAGACCAAACAGCGAAATGAAATCACGACTTCTTGTCTCAACAAAGTTTCAAACAATACACTTCATCCATGAAATGATAAATTTGGTAAAGAATCATAACACAATTCCGAAGCAGCATTGTTCTTATTGGTCCATCAATCGCCGATATGCGTTGCGCGGTTCTGAGGGTAGGTATATATTGCGCGTCTAGATAAAATCGCGGCAGTCTCGCCGCGGCAACCGTGGCGTTATCTTGATCAGGTAGCCCGTAACTGCGGGCCGCGGGTCGTTCCATACAAATTGTATGGCATATCTACTGCTACTTTTGGGCACGGTTAACCTTATAGTTTTCTTGTACGATGTTCCCGGCCGCTAATGGGACCGATTCATCGCGTCAATGGTGTGAGAATGGCGATAGTACGTTTGATACGATTCGCATTGTATCTCCATGCCATATTGGAACGTTTGGAACGGATCGATTCGGTCGCTCCAATCAGCGTATTGTGTCTGTACAAGATACATTTAATTTCGTCGTTGATAACACTGCGAAGAGATTTCATTGTAAGAAATAAGCAGAAACAACTGATGAATATTCGTTTGATTAAAATATAAATACATAGTTATTATTATTGATATATCTACACATATCTCATCCTTGCTGAAAGTTTTCAGATTTCAATGGACTTGCTACTTCTACTTCAGTCGAAACTATGGCGTAGCGAAACAATGCAATGAAGCATTTTTTCTGTTTTTTATTATATACCTTCCTCTTTTAAACCTACCTATTTTTTTTACTGAACTGAAATGTTAATTCAACGGTGCACTATGAACTTCCACTAATTTTTCACTTATCAGCCACTTGAACGAATGTAACATAATCAATTATCATTATCAAAAATTCAGCTTAAGCATTGTCGACGATTAGATAATTTCATATAATATTTAATCTGTTCATCTCAAACTATGAGAAGTTATAAATTATTAACTATTTATTAGAGTATTAAGCGAACTCGACTGAAAGATTCCTGTTCGAGTTTCCTTTGTAGGAAGATGTACCCCTCACACACAACACACCGACAGAACAGCTGTCTACGGAGTGATGCTTATAAATAGAAGATACAATTGCCTGCGGCGCAAGCTACACGAAGTATCCCTAAGTTTTTGGCGTGTTATTGTTAACCAACAACACTACAACCTTTTTATATTTCCAATGTTGGACACGGGTCTAATGAATGGGAGTGAGGCTTCACTATGCTAATCAAGTGACAAATTGGCAGAATTTATCTACAGAGAACTATGGAAAAATGTAGCATGCATTTTTCTTTCAATTACTTATCTTTTATATAATGTGACATTCATTTTTAAATGCACGTAACTTAAAAAAACAACTAAAAAATGCATGATGACGTCATTGCTACGGCAGAATGTATTACATTTTCTTGTGCACCATGTTTCATGATTAAAGTCTAATGACACAAATGTCATTCTACGAACAGATTATATTTTGACAAGCAGGTGACAACCAGAGGGTTATGGTTACGCAATAATCATAATCAATACCAATGATGTCATTTGGTGTTTGAGACTCTTTAGAATGTGATAATTTTTAAACCTGAAAATTTAAGCATAAAAGGTCAGTTTTTTGAAAATTGAGAAGACACGTATCACTTCGTTTTTATTTGCTTTTGAATAAAATAATAATTTGAGAAGATATATGTCAAAATTAAAATATATTAAATATTGTCAATTATTGTCAGCCATCGTGAGGTTTTTTTGTATGTAACAACAACTTCCCTTACAAACCACTGAGTTAAATACATATTATTATATATCTGAGTAGACTTTTGGTATTATGACAGTTAAATTACCAAACGGTATTATTCTGAACTGACTACTGCTTACCGCTTTTTGATTACCAAAAATATTTGTATTATTCTATAAGCAAGTGCCAATTACCACTGCGATTGTAATTCCAACCGTCAGTCAGTCATTGTTTATTTGTCAGATTGTAATCTGTGCAACGAAATTTCGTTTGTCCGGTAATTCGATTGTGAATATAATCGCAGATCTAGATTTTGCAGGTAGCCATGCAACAGGTAGCGGTAAGTGGGTGAAAGGTAGTGTAACCATATGGTCAATCAGGGTAGGAATACAGGCCCTATTGAGTTTTATTAATTAAACATTTATGTAGTCAAGATACACTCGATAGACTCAAGACATTATTAAGGATATTATTTATTTATTTAGTTCACCTTAAACAGGGAAACCACTGGGGCCACTGGGTGGCATAATTTTCGAACACTGATTACTATGACGAACATAATCTACGTATATTTTACTTGTATTTGAATGATTTGTACATCAAGTCATTCCCGGCTACGATATCGAATCCATCGGAAACAGAAACCGATGGTAACACTAGTGAAAGGTATCATTGTGGTGTCACAAGCCGACCAGCGCTTTATATAAGCCTGTAAATAGATGGTGAAATAACACCTGAACCCTATTATTATAACAATATAGCGGGTTCAGCCGCTTCGTGCAAATTGTTTATTTGATATTTATAAGTACTTATATCTCAAGTTTATGTTTCTGGCGGAACGAGATACATCTATAGAATTACGTTTACCTAATAGAATACTGCACGAATTAATTAAAATAGACCGCGTGTACAGATTTCTATCTTTATTTATGGCAATATAGAGTGAGTTTTAGTTTTTAATGCCAATCACAATATTTTCTAACATAAACCCTTGCTCCGCGCTCCAAAATTGCAAAAATAACCTTATTATTTTTACAATTAGTGTAACGAACAAGCAGATGGTTCCTTACTGGTTACCGTCGCTTAACCACGAGCAACACCAGAGGGGTAAATACTAATAGTTATTTTTGGAGCTTTTTTGAAGCATACTATATCATAGTCCAGCGTGAGTACCTCAGAAGGAAGCTCATTATTTTGCAGGTACCAAAACCAATCATCAACAAAGTGATAAATTACTCTGGTTAGGCAATAACGCCGCCGCCAATTACACTGGAGCAGCGTGGTGGTACGAACCAGGCTTTTTCAGTTGTGAGAAGAGACAACAGGAAATTTAGATCTTTGCCAGCGGTGGCAACCCCGTGGCAATCAAACTCGCCTGTTATTCGAGGGGTAGTTCAAATCCATAATATTCTCAAAGGCATGTGAAATCTGCCAATCCGCACTTTGCCAGCATGGTGGCCTATGGTCCAACCCATTTCGAGAAGAGGTGTATGTTGTCCTTTATACCATAGCGTCCATAGCCCAATGGCTCGCATCGATTCAACGTGATCGAAAGAGTTAAGCAAAGACGGGCGCGGTCGGTTTGTGGATGGGTGACCGCTAGTGGCAATATTTCATGGACGCGTGCTTAGGAGGGCACGTAAAGCCGTCGGTCCCGGTTGTTTTCAATGCTGAAAACAGTCGTTAAGCCTTGTCGAAGACCTTCGGGTAGCTTGAGAACATTCAACACTGGGTTGGCCACTAACCCCTCCACCAATCCGCATTGGAGCAGCGTGGTGGAGTATGCTCTAGACCTCCCGCAGCAGTGTCTGTGGGGGAGACCCGTGCCCAGCAGTGGGACGTCTATGGGTCCTTTATATTGAGTGTAGATATCAAGTAGGTATACCAGCCACAAAAAGTAATCATTACCAAGCTTACATCTTTGTATAGTGTTTCTACGCTTGAACTTACCGTTAGTTGGGGCTATGGAGAAATTGTCGCGTTGTGAACTTCCTGGAACAAAATAAAAATACTGATAAATATCTATATAAAAAGTACATAACTTACAAAGTCTCTAGTGATAATTATTTTGTTACGGTTCAGGTACGTTCATTAGATATGTAGGTACTTGTTAATGCAATAATTATATAGCATTTTAACGTTTTCAATCTCACTCTTTCATACGTAGATTATACAAAAAAATTGAACATTAGAACTACTATTTTATGAGTAAATAATTGAGATGGCAAAATTTTGAACTTGGGAACGATCGTTATCCTGATCTGAGTTTGGTTTATTAATGCGAGTCGTTATGAATAATTAATTATGCTAGGAAAACTTCTGATCACTTTCAATCGACAGAAATCAGAAATAAATAATTAATAGCTTATATAAACGCTTACACACACTCTCCCGCGGTAGGCCTAAGCTTTTGTTGTATTATAAATTTACTTAATTTAACATTAATGTGTCAAGTCCAAATATATATCTGCGAAATAAATATCTGCCCAAGCTTGAATTCGAACCCAGAACCCGCGATTTGACAGTCAGGGTCATTCACCACCGCGCCATGAACCCGTCAGTGCAACTTGTGTCATCAGCTGAAGTGAATCCGATGCGGCTGCAAGTGGGGACTACCTTTGCCTTTCGGCTAAAGGGACTTCGGGACTCTAGGACGGACCTCTCTCTCGGACGGATGCGGCTGCCACAATAATGTAATTTGTCAACAGAACAACCTTATCTAGGTAAGTACTTACGAGTATGTAACGTTTTTTATGGATATTATATAGCAAACGAACATGCAGCACCACCCATCTGCTGCCGCCCATGACAACTGTGAGACTTTGGACAAGATTGAAATAGGAGCAAAATCATCTCACAGATTGCTGACATATCTGCCACATATGATCCTTCACTAATAGCTCTTTATAATAATAATATCCTATCCAGCCAGACCAATCAGTTTTAACCGGCTTCGAAAAAAGGTGTTCCATTTTTGACTGTTGGTATTTTTTTAATGATTCTTTTTGTTTTTTGATAAGATAGCAAACGACCATTTAGCATTGACTACACTGATTATTGTGGATTCGTTAGCATGAGTTGGTACTGTAGGGGTAGAGAGTGAGTGATAGTGGATCCTGATAATTGTTTAAGTTAGGTACTGTCTGTCTGCCTGAGTAAATAATATGTTTGGCTATGTTTGGTATATGTGCAAATTATTATGTTAAGCAAAATCTACCTCTTGTAAGCAATTCCAGTAATTTGCTCGAAAAGTGAAAATCCTGCGAAAACATTATTTATTCACCGCTCACTAGAAAATATCGTAATGAAAACAATATAAACTGAATCACTGATTTAGAAATCACTTTCAAAAATATTGTGTTAGTTCAAAGATACTGATCATAACAGATTGATTCCGAAACTATCGCCAATATCGATTCTGATTGATAACCGATATTCCAAATTATTCATAACTCTTCACTTATTATTCATAACTCTTCACGTGTTCCGTTACAAATATTTGAACATCGGTGTAGGCCGATTGTCGCGAACTGTTTAATTATGCCGCCGTCCCGATTCATTAGTGCATTGGGAAGCCAGAGCCGGCTGCATCATGTACAAAATCATTGAATTAAAAAAAAAAGGACGATTTTCATTTTAAAAAATAAAATATTTATCGGAATAGCTCTTGTCCACGAATGTATTTTTAAAGTAACACTTTAAATGAGATATTCAAAAAATATGTGAATTTAAATATTAATCAGAGTACAGACAGAGATACAAAGTACTTCCGTTATAACATTTGGTAAGCATGTATATCGATTTACAGCAGAATAGTTGAAGAATACCTTTAAAATGCACGTAAATTTCAAAGTGGACTGGCAGGTAAATTGCAGCAAACATATTTTACTATTCAAATTGTTAAAACAAAATGTCTACCTGTAGTTATTTTAACGACTGCAGGAAACTATAAGCATTGCTAGGGCCATTGAAAGCCAAGAACAATCCGTTTAGCGTTGCCAGCAAACATTTTAAGTATTTTATTTACACCGTATTTCTTGTAAGCACCGAATCCGGCCCACAGTTAGCCTCTGGAGGTCAGGGTTGCCAACGCTCGTCTTTTGACCCGTATATATCCGTCCCTTATTAACTCTAAATAAAAATATATATGCTTCGCGCTCGCACAGGCCGCGACACTCTGCTTGACTTTTAACCCTTCACGTCATTGTAAGTCCCATCCTTTTCTTCGCCACAACGTCGTGTATGATATTGTTTCATTCTCACAGGTTATGACATATCGGCCGACTTATGACCCAAACATCGGTGTTCGCTTTGTCCTCTTTTAACGTTAGTTTTTAACAATACACTGTCCTTGTCGCTCGTGTCACGACCCCTACGACTAGCCACTTGAATAGATTAAGTGTTCGGCGAGTGTAGGTTCAATATTCATTGATAGCCGGTTCGTTGGCATTTCAAATGCGAGACATGGATTAATTTTTCAATTTGCGATAAATCCGACGTTTATAGGAACAATAATTGGACAATTTGTTGTAAACTTATAAAACAGGTAATAAATGTAATAAGGTTTAACTACATTATTATTAACCAGAGGTAAACGGATATAGGTATGTAATTGATTTTCCTTGAATGCGTGTGGCCTGAGACTTCTGACATTTTAACTGCTGTACTATGGTTCTTCACTTAGTAGAACTAACTTACGCACTCACTTCTCAAGTACAAGTACATTTACTACTTCTCAAGTACATATTAACGAAGATTATTGCAAAAAATTAACTTTTAGCTAACTTTTAGTCAATGAAAGTGTTTTGACAACAATTATTGAACAACATTTATTATTGATTCTAAATCTATAATAATACGACATCTTGCAACGCACAAACTAAATCGAGAAAGGTGTATGAAAGATATATTAATATTGTCTTAAGTGCCCTCATTGTTGCAAATTTGTGAGAAAAGACAGTGTCAGATATAATGATTGTACCTCGGTCTTGCATCGCCAGTACTTAATAAGCCCCTGTGGTAAACTTCCACAATTAATACTTTGTAAGGCTTGTAATATGAAGCGCACAACCATAGATAAAACTATTGAGCAGAGCTCCTCACCAAAGTCAAATAGTTCAGAGATAACTAACACTAACAATGATTTAATTTCAAGCAAGCTTAATGACAAGGACAATGAAAAGACCATAGCCTATGAAATAATAAGGGCTGAAGAAAGAAAAAAAAGACGCGGTCGTTTCAAACTTCCCCTACAATTTCCCCTCACGCAATCTTGAACTAAACCAATGCAACTTGTAACATGCCGCTACACAACTACGCACACATAGCAGCGTATCGGCCTCGTAAGTTTTTCTAGCAGCTGACCTGCGCTTGCGTCGAACGAGAGCGTTCCGAGCTGCAAGTGCATCGAAGTGCGAAGAAATGTAAAGATGTGGAGTGAATAAGTTCCTTTTTTTTGGTTACGGAATCCCAATAAATTGTATCCGCGTGGAAACCTGTAAGGATTAAGGCTACGCAGAAGGCTCGTCTGGTCGAACTTGTACGCACTCGTATGTTCATAAAAATATCAAAAAACCGATTTCAAAATTGAAAAATAAGAAGTAATAGTGAATTCATTTGTGGGCATAGTTGAGGGAGGTCTAGAGCATACCCTACCACACTGCTCCAATGTGTTTTTATCTTATCAACAAGAAAGTAGGCATGCCAGTAGCGGTCACAAACCGACCTATGGAGCTCTTGAGCTGACTCAGCCTTGCAAGAGCCGCATCCAAAGCGATCCGCTTCGCAGCTCTCGGAAAAGAAAGCGCGGTGTCTGTCCGGCGCGTGCGCGTTTTTGCCATCGATGAATATTTATCGCCGGCTCTGGCCATTAGTGGCTCGCCACTTGCCGACTGCACTGGGCCACTCATCCTGCTGCTATCAATGCAGGGCACACTCCCACCCTCCAGGAATCCTCATACTCCAGTCCTAGAGATGTACCATACTGGTCCAGTGTGAATTGGTGAAGGGATCAACATCATATCAACATCAACATCCCAACCCATTCTCACTGTTGCAGGGAGGCAGTATATATTTTCGAAATTTGTTTGTCTCATGAAGGTTTACAAAATAGGCTTAGTGTAGGTAGGTTTATTTTTAAGACGCTTTTAATAGTTAGGTACGTATGTATACGTAGGTATTAAAAAAGGTATAGATTTCGTCAAATTCATCATTGAACGTGATTTTACGTCGAATTAATTTGAAACTTTGCTCACTTATCAAGAACCGATTACAATGCAATAGTTTAAAAAAATTACATTTAAGTTCGGTTATCTACAAAAGCGTGTTTTTAATTTTTTTGATAAGCTAAAGCTAAAAGCTTGGATTAGGTGGACGGATGGATGGACTTTTATCGCGCTTATACTCCTTCTTATTGAACTTCAATGGGTAGAGTTTTACCGGACATTTCCTTGAGAAGGGCAGGAACACAAACAATACAAACGAAACTTTTGTTTTATCTAATCCACGCAAGCTAAGCTCCAGGTATCAACTAGTTTTTAAAGTATCACAATAAACCTTTACTTTTTGTGCACTTTTTGCATAGGTTTGTGTCAATATTTGACATATTCATATAGATTCTAATGTCAACAAAATAGGCCATTGGCGAGGGGTTGTAATGATTATTATGATGTACCATGGATGTACCATATCGAGTGATGGTATAATTTAAAATAAGATAAAGACTATATATAATAATAATAAAAATAATAAGTATAGCCTGTACAACATCTGTGCAAAAATCACATTGATCCGATTGTAATAAATGAAATATGAAATTTATTGTTCATTCATTTATTGAATCTATCTCTGCTTCGCTCAACCTGCATGATCACGCAAGAACCATAAAAAGGGGGGCAGCATATTAACCAGCTCCCCCATCTATAACATTCACAGTGCTTCGATTAGAATCCGAAACGAGCATCGGGTCATTTCGCGCACGCATACATTTTTCTTCACACTTCAGTGAACAAATCTTGCTGATTCGCATCTCGTTCATGGTGCCAATGGATAGTCAGTAGCTGTTGAACAACTTAATTTAACTATGAAATTGTATTTAATTGTAATCAGTGTTGCTTATTTATACTCATTTATAGGGTTTAATGGTAATTAGACGTATCGGGAATACGTTAGGAGGTGATAGGGGTCACTATTTGTGATAATTTTAACCCCCATAAGCTTTATGCAAAAATGAACCATTTTAAAGTAATCATGTTTTTTAGCTTTTTTCAAAATACTTAAGTCAAAAATGAAACATCAAAAATGTATTTAAAAAAAGTATTATTTAATAACATAACAATTTAAATCTAATTTTTCTTTTTTATTATCGATCGATTATCATTTCTTATCATTGACACAATGTATGCAGGGCACTACCATAGAATGAAGAGTCGCTCCGCTCTCGGAGCGACTCTTTATTCTATGGCACTACTCTTAAAATAACAATTAATATAACAGATTCAAATTTTTCTTCTTCAATTGCCATGTCCTAACGGACGTCAACGACCATCATTTCCATTTGATTCAAATTAAAATGCTTAAAAACAAGGTAAGACAATTATCAGGACCTGACGTAATATAAGACTTAAAAATGTAGATAAAGAATTATTAAGACACCAAATCGACCATAGATTTATTACTCTATATCTAGTATTATATATCTATTAAATCGACAGACGACCAGTCACGCCTTCAGTACCGTAAAAATTACCTTGTGGCATATTTTTTGACTGCATATATTTTGATCTGTTACGGACACTTGGCACGTGCTAAACTCGCTCATATAATAACATTAAACTTAGAATAGATTCGACCTAACTCTACCGTGACTGGCTAGACACAGACAAATATCTCGTTCCACCCAGCGCGGTACTTTCTTTTCCAAGTACAAATTACAAGTAGCTCTAAAACGCATACCAGTTACATGGATAAGGCCAGCAGAACATTATTTACAGGTAATGCCGGGGTATGGAGTCAAGTGGCCTTTTCCGTTCAGTGTCTACTGACTAATTAATATCGGCTACGTGAGCCAATGCTTGGTAGTCTCGGCGTAATCCAAACTGAAAAATAGAATTACGAGTGATTTGTCTATTTCTATAGTATTCAATGAATGCATAATAATTTGTTGGCTCTAAATACATGATCATATTTTTACCTTTTACTGGCGGAAGTAATGCTTGATTTGATAATCTGCCAGCTATCCCAGCGTGTCAAAATGTGGAAAGAGTAAGAATAATTATACCGTTAAAAAATTTTTTTTTAAAAAGCTTTTTAAAACTTTTTTTTAATTTTCATGCATTGTCATCGGAACCAAATATGTGTGCCGAATTTCAGCTCGATAGCTTCAGTGGAAGTGGGTGAAATATTGATTGCAAGATTCCAGGACATACATACATAGTGAAGCTAAATAAAAGCTTTTAATAAAATTATACTGTTAAAATTTTTATTTTTTTATTATTTAAATTTAAAAAAAAGCTTTTTAAAACTTTTTTTTATTTTCATCCATTGTCATCGGAACCAAATATGTGTGCCAAATTTCAGCTCGATAGCTTTAGTGGAAGTGGGAGAAATATTGATTGCAAGATTCCAGGACATACATACATGAATGAATACATACGAGTGAAGTTAAATAAAAGCTTTTAAATAAATAATTATACTGCAAAAAAAAAAAATTTTTTAAAAAGCTAAAATAACTTGACCTTGAAACCTAATCGTGGTCAAAGTTCATTACAAGAATTTACCACAAGTGCAAACACGACTATGATACGATATTCCATCATGAAGTTCCAGTTAATATCTTCCGGCTCCATCATCAGATCAGTTCGACAGTACCATATTATTGCATTGTCATCGGAACCTAATATGTGTGCCAAATTTCAGCTCGATAGCTTCAGTGGAAGTGGGTGAAATATTGATTGCAAGATTCCAGGACATACATACATACATACATACGAGTGAAGTTAAATAAAAGCTTTTAATTATACTCTAAAAAAAATTTTTTTTAAAAAAGCTTTTATAAATTTTTTATTTTATTTTCATGCATTGTCATCGGAACCTAATATGTGTGCCAAATTTCAGCTCGATAGCTTCAGTGGAAGTGGGTGAAATATTGATTGCAAGATTCCAGGACATACATACATGAATACATACGAGTGAAGTTAAATAAAAGCTTTTAAAATAGGAACATCATAAACTGGTTTTGATAATTGAAATGTGTACTTATTTAGTTTTAAAAACGTATAAATACTCGTTTATGTACATAATGTTGTATTTTAAAATTTAAAAATATATGTACATTCGTTTTAATTTAAAAACGAATCATTCAAAAATCACTAAATTATTAAATTGTTAATTTAAAATATCAAAAACCAAGTTTATGGTGATCCTATTTTCTTACTCATGGCACATTTTACACACATTTTTACACCACTAGACACTCATCAATCATACAATCTACACGAATCAAGAAAATTATACGAAGTCACAAAAAACACCTACTTAAAAGTATTCACGAAATTAACTTATCCAAACTGCCGGTGGGTTATGTTAGCAAATTTTAAAAACAAATTAATCAACATTGCAATCTAATCAAATAGCAACCTTAATACATGTGCTTCTCTATAAAATCACGACCGGGCAAGACCGACGAAAAAGACCATTAAGTGTTAAAACAGTGTTAAAAGTAAATAATAATTAAGTCAAACAGAATGTGTTGAAGAATTTATTGCCTAAAACAAAAACTACAACGTTATTTTTCTACTAATAACAGGGGAACGTGCGCTCGAGTTTTTCTTTTTCCATCATATTAATGTTTAGCTCGTGCCAGTTATTAGCTAGTCGCATTCGGAAGCGTGTACTTTCTTACACATACAACCCATCCAACGTGTGCTACTGAATCTCTACAGCATGTTCTGCGATAATAATCCATAAACACGTGTCATAGACACGATAATTCCTTGCGCGTTTTCCGCAGCGCAACAAACTTGCGTGGTGCAAAGACGCAAGTCAGATCTAGTTTTTGCCGCGCATCCGGTGAGGGTAATAATTATAGGCTTCTATGGCTGCAGGCAGATAGCCGCGATGGGTGTATCCGTTCATTTTTTGAGCATTGATTTTTCCTGCACAGAAGTCGTCGCGTCTCCGCTAGTTCCTGCGGTCGGCGCAAAAAATGACGTTGCTAAGATTCTGTTTTGATTAGCGTCATGATTGCCGTATACTATTAACTGCAGAGCTGTTTTGTAAGAATAGGAATAGGAGAGCTGCGTATGTATGTATTGCTTTCGAGAGAAACAATCTGCAATGCCTAGACGAAAGGGGGCTCCTAGAATAGGTACTATCGATTTAGGTACTCATTTTATTTAATGTTAAAGTCAACCTATAAGTAATATGTACTTTATTACTTTTACTTTCCCTTTGCCAGTTCACCTATTTTATAGAGCCGAAGGAGATAATTTTTTTTGCATTTTTGTGTTAAAATAATCTTTTGTGTTAAAAAGAAAAATGAATAATTTAATAACTACCGTATACATCCCTTGGTACAGATATGGTTCATGACACATAAATCACACTATTGAAACGGTTCACCTATTTCCATGGCCACAATCGAGTTCTTTGAATCCTTTCCTTATTAGTTGAAGTAACAACCCATGAGGGCACAGACTAATAATTGCTACCATATTGTCCCATGACATTTCTTGACCAGCGGTCGTGGTGCCAAATCATAGGTTTGCTTATACCAGGCAAATTGTAGGTTGCTATTCGTTGTTAACAAAGTTGTCCACTACTGTTAGGCTTGCACGCAACTATGATACTTGTTCCATAAAGAGGATGGGTCTAAATAGATTGCAGTTTATGTATGTCTTGTACTGTTTGAGGACAGTGGTGATATTAGGGGCGCAGGGCGACCCCGCCCTGACTATATCGCACTCGACCGCTTCCGTCGCTCACGGCGACTGGCCGACTTAAGTACTACTGGGCTTGAGTTCAATATATCACCAGTACAGCTGTATAGATAAATGCTTACAAAAACACTCTCAACAGGTGTATATGGTGGATTTTGTGATAAAGAAAACGCTTGAGCGCCCAGGCACATGTGACCAGGATATTATTAAGCGTCTAACACAATGCACGCGACCTTTGTCTTTCACCAGTCTTCCGTAAATATTTTCGTGGTTCGCTTTAAACTACGATCATCAAGATAATTTCAGTAAGTAGATAGTCACAAAATATTTACCTACGATACAACTGTCGCGCATTAGTAGACTACAATATATACCTAGTTAAAGTTAGATTTAACATTGATGAAATAAAAATGTAGCATCTATAGCTAACAACCGGGACCGACGGCTTTACGTGCCCTCCGAAGCACGGTAGCGTCCATGAAATTTTGCCACTAGCGGTCACATATCCACAATCCGAGCGCACCCGTCGTTGCTTAACTCTTTCGATCACATTGAATCGACGCGAGCCATTGGGCTATGGACGCAACAGATTTACCTACTCAACCATAATCACTGAAGTTTTGAGCATATGCATATGCTGTTACCTCGCGGCCCGTTTCCACCAAAAAAACTTAAAATGGTACCAAAGTAACTCCCAGCTTGGCTATGGTTGACAAGAGTTATCAGATAACTTTTCAACTGCCGCCTATCTACTATGTACAGCCCCTTAGTCAAAAAATTCACTTATTAGGTTAACATTACTCGACTCCCACAACCAAGATCAAGTCGTGACAGCAAGCTACCGAGCATAAAGTTGGCAATTTTATTCAAATGCAATTTGTATAATAGTAGGTGTGCCTTGCCTACCGTAACTCATTACGGAGACGCGTTTTCCCGCCCAAAAGCACAAGATGGCGTCATGGGAGAGTGCGCTTGGACCTATGGGACCATACACCACTAACGGATGTATTTATTAAACTAACTTTTGCCTCTGTGTTTGCTTGCTTGTTTTAGTTGATTCAGATAAGATTTAGAACTAAAATGAACATCTTTATGACTCGATAGATTTACACGCCAAATTAAATAAAAATTGGATGAATGATTGAACCGCGAAAGCGTAATGTCAAATCTTATATTTTATTCAGACACCCAAACAACAATCTTTACGAAATGTGTGTCGGTAAATTACATTTTTATATATTTTTCTTTTAAATACTTAAACCGTTACTATACCTACGCATACGAGAAAGTTAATATTTATATTGAAAAACGTCCATCCATCAATTCTTGGAAAAGGTCAAATAGTACACGAATGTTGGATACTATCATGTCTTATCTTATCGTGCAACAATTCGCTGACAAACACGTCACCATGCAAACATTTTCAGTTGCCACCTTGTTTACGACGTAACGCACTCTTATATTTGCAAACACACGGTCAAGCCATGCTTGAGAAAACCGGACAGGCGTATTCTCACGCGCAGAGCGCCGGTACGATGTACAATGCTGCCGACACATTTTACAGAAGTGTAAGAACTTATTTCGTGGTATCGACTACAACTGTTACAATGCCGGATCTAGTACGCAATAGATCTACTGCTTCAGTAGATCTTGTATCAGCTCCGTACTGTGTCGAACTTCGACAGGACTTAAATTTACACATATTACTGTTATAAGGATAGACTAAAGGGAATTGGGATATTAAAAAAAGTTTTTTAAAAAAAAAGCTTTTTATAACTTTTTTTTTATTTTCGTGCATTGTCATCGGAACCAAATATGTGTGCCGAATTTCAGCTCGATAGCTTCAGTGGAAGTGGGTGAAATATTGATTGCAAGATTCCAGGACATACATAGATACATACGAGTGAAGTTAAATAAAAGCTTTTAAAAAGGATTGCTAAGTACATTTAATTAAAATTAGCTTTATCTAACTATTTTTTGTTTGTTTTTGAACCTTACTTTAAACAATACAATTCAATACAATTAATACAATAAATCATAGATGCAAACTGATAATGTTTTGGGTGGTTATATCATATGATGCATGCAAAACGGCGGACTCAGTGGAAATCGCCCATTTTTCTGTGCCGGTGACATGACGTGTATGCGCAATGCACATGCATATTGCAGAAGCAATTGCCGTGAAATACTGCATTTTGTCTCAGGACTCAGCCCTTTAGTGACTGCTGGCAGTCACTAAACAATAAAGGTACAAAGTCACTAAAGGGCACTGAGATACATTGTACTATTTGTACCTTTATTGTTTAAACCGAATACAACTATATGAACTTACACACTCTCAAACCACCAACACTACGACCAAATTAAAAACTAAACTTAATATTTTTTCCCATAAATCATTCTATTCCTTGTTGCTTGTACAAAGTTGAAACATTTCTGCGAATGCCTAATCAAACAACAACAACTTTGTCACAAGTTATACATATATTACTACTTTATATTTTACTTAAACGGTAGATAATGGTCGTTGATTGTAAGCATCACAAATTGCGTCTTTCGTTGTTCCTTCGTTCGTGCGTTCGTGGCGTCGCTTCAAATAAACGGTGAAAGAAAATTGCCGACGACCCGCTCCGTATTGTGACACTCATGCGGCCATCTGGAATACATTAATAGCTCCACCACGACCACAAGCCTTTTAATTTCCCACTGCACTCACTCTCCTCTCGGAGGACGGAGGAGGTAAGTCGAGTGTTGATTGGCAGATTTCATATTATTTCGTGAACATCTTGCGGTGAACATAAAGAAGAACTCTTACGCATGCAAGTATCCTCACTATGTTTTAGGGTGTTCTTCATTGATCGGGAAAATATGGAGAAACAAATGTTGGTCTAACTGGTAAAATCTAACTATTTAACTACAGGTAATCGAAACTCATTAAGAATCGTTGATTCAAATGAAAAAATAATGAATGGATTAATATTATTATAAGCTAGCTAGAAGTAAATTTATTCAGTGTATTTAAAAATCTCTTCCCTGTTTTCTGTATTATCATTTTCCATGTTATATTATTATAATAGCTTGTAAAAGAGACATTTATTTTTACGTTCTGGCGTAGTTTCCCTACTTACTTTTACTACTAATTTCCTTTTACTATGCTGTTAAACTTTTTAATTAAATGTTTTTTATTATTCTGTGAGTAAGCGATTTCACTACCATAATTTTATCTACATTTTATTATGTAATCAAAATAATTAATTATGTAAATAAGCCTTTTAAATACTTTAAATCCCCTACTATCCGTTTTCAATTCTCATGTTGTCTATATGGTAAGTCTATCTAAGTTATGTGCGATTTAAGAAATTAAATGTCACTTGCTATAACGGTGAAGGACACATCTGAGGAAACCTGTATGCATGAGAGTTCATCATAATGTTCTTGATGGCATGTGAAGTCTGCCAATCCGCACTTGGCGGATGGCAGGCGTGGTGGACTAAGGCCTTATCTTTCCCATTCTGAGAAGAGACCCGTGCCCAATAGTGGGACAAAGAAAGGTTGTGATGATGATGATGATGATTTGGCAGTGCCATTAGCTGTTCAACGGCATCCGTTACCACTTTGACACTCCACATAAAATATATCTCAATATATTTATCCGACAACAACTTCGGAAACCTGAAACTGACAAATACAGAATATTCAATTCCATCACAAATTGCCCGTCATTACATCATTTTCTTTTCCCATTTTAATAAACACGCATAACATTGCTTCCGCGTACAAAGCCCGCAAGCGCGGCCGCAAGCAATCACTAGTGCTAGAAAAAGCTGACCCGAGGCGATACACTTGGCTGCTTGCACTCGATCGGACTCTAATGAGAAGACAAGCAATAAAGGTGAAGAAGTGTAATTGGCTGACCGGCACGCGCTAGCCACGCTTCTTTGCCACCTTTCTAACGCAACCAACAACACGTTTTCAACCCTACTCGTTCACAACAAAGATAGTTTTAGGTCAACACAACTCAAGTATTCCCCATAACTGTGATAGACGTCGTAATGTATATCGTTCATGATAACGTTTTTATTGACGAGGAATTTTTTCCATTACTCGATCTTTCTAACTCGTTAATATTGATAATTGCTGGTTATTGGCAAGAAAATGTTCTAAGAAAATGCCGGGGTTCACGTTACTGTGGGGGTACAGTTAATGAACGGCATTTTATGAAGCATAGCGTGAAATACTAGCAAAATATGTGCAGTATATAAAATATACGTTCGCTTCCCATTAACCGTTGCTATTACTGTACTCCTGATTTTTCTCATAAATATTTTTTCAACGTTAATCGTATGTTGGTATTACTTTACAAAATAGGTTTATGACCTTTAATTTTCTTAAATTTTAAAGTAAAATTTTGTATCTCTTGTTTTTCTAAAATAATAAATTGTAACAACCATAATTCGGCATTTATAATTTATTCTTTAAGGATAATAACTACAAAGTGCGATGAAACTTGGGCTAGTGTTGGCTAAACACCAAGTACATATTTAAAATCTATCCGTGCTCTGGAGGTCACATTGTAGTATTTAACAATAGCAATCACGAAGCTTTTTAAGTGGTCTTACAGCTTATCTTTAAGCTGGCGCTATAATGTAATGTATTGAATTACGAGCATAAATATAGAATAGCATTATATCTCGGGCGGATTCGACCAAATATAGATTTACGCGCGCGTAACTATACCAGGGATAATTTTATTCAATGATTTTATGCTCCGAATAACTGAAAGTCGTTTTTCGACGCAATTTGAAGTTTAACTATACTTGGAATAACTAAACGGGAATAGCAGAATTAATGATTAATGATATATTATCCGGCAAATCAATGTTGCACTAAAAACGGTATGCTGTGGAGGCTTAATCCTGTCAACTGAACATTGTCGTATTATAGCGTAGAATAGTGAAAGTATCGAGCTGAAAGCTGTCAATCAATGTGTTAATTTTGCTTTGACATGACAGCTTATACTGACGTATGACAGAATCAAAAAATCTCGTAGGCGATCATATGGCGAGCGGGCGCCATTAAAATATTCTTGGATTAGCTGTTATTCCATGCCATAGGGTGGGTATAAGAATTACGCCCGAATAAGCGTGCTATTCTTAGAATGGTAGTTGGTAAAACGCAAAATGGATTTATTCTCGGATAACTAGCGATTTATCCTAAGGATAAAATTTATTCTCGTTTGGTCGAATCCGCCCGTAGTTTGTAGTTACCTAGACTTTCGTTAAGCGTGTGTAATCACCTCATAGCGAAATAAATGATTTGAATTTGAATTTGAATTTGATCATTTTCTAAATTTAATACCAATTAAAGGATATCAATTTTTGCGTACCTTGACATTAACGCCTTTAAGCTGGAGTTAACCAGCAACTGGAATCGATATAACTTGTTTGACAAGATATTGAGAGCTACAAGATTTTTTGCAATTAATTGTCAATACGGTACATTCTATCTTAATGAATGCTAATGAGTATAATGTCGCAAGGCGACTTAAATGCACAAACTGACTGAAAAACTGACTGATACCGAGTAAAGTGGCCGTTTACTTCTAAAGAAAAACTCGATATTTTGTTTTTAGCGGTTAAACTGAAAGCTTATACACTCTTAATTACTAAATATTCAAATAATGTTGATTGTTATTCGTTAACAAGATATAAATCAAGAAAACAACTACCGGCAGAGCGCTCTACAAAAATGTGACCAGCCATAGTCA
Source organism: Carterocephalus palaemon (assembly GCA_944567765.1). Classification (NCBI taxonomy): domain Eukaryota; kingdom Metazoa; phylum Arthropoda; class Insecta; order Lepidoptera; family Hesperiidae; genus Carterocephalus; species Carterocephalus palaemon. The sequence goes on from OX155650.1 coordinate 10,189,293, forward strand.
TTATACAATACGGTTTACATCAGAAGCAACAAACTCTTTTGTTGTTTTCTTTGTTCATTAATGTGTTTTTTAGAAACTCACATTGTAATTTAATCAAAGTCAAAGTCAAAGTTAAATAATTTATTTCTTTTTGAGGTGATTGGACACGCTTAAGGAAATTCTAGGTTACTACAAGCTACTAAAAGAAAATATATACTCGTATGATCAATGTTTTTAAAGTCAGGTTTAAACTTTTTAAGCAGTACAAGTTTTGCATCCTGGTTTGAAATGCGACGGTTAATTTCTCGAAATGTCTTCGGCAGTTTGCGGCCATCTGAGGTGCAGTTAAAGATGATACCTCGGCAAAACGTTATTTTTAAGAATTTCTCACACTTCATACGTATGCAATTCGTAGTATTCCAAGTTATTGCCGTTATAAAGATGTTTTAATTTGCATCGTAAAACATTTTTTCATGCTGATTCTAAGAGAACGAAGAAAGTTTCCCATTCTCCGCTAAGGATTTTCGTTATTACTGACCCAACTAACAGGATTAACTGTCACTGTCCATCCCCAGTTTTACTAATGGACTGACCAAGTGTTTTATTAAGAGTGTGTACAAGGCGTCACGCGGTTGTAGCATTGCACTCAGTGGTGTCAGCGTTTATTATAAATTTAAACTCTTCGGAGTGTTGTTGTGGTGTTGTGGAGTACCCTTTCTATATTTCTTTTTTTTTTTCGCTGGGAAATGCGTTTGCGCTTCCTGCCTATTTTTATGAGAACGCAGACAGATATGTGGGAGTCGCTGAAAACCACAATACCCTCTTAAACCCAAGGCACCATCAGCGCTTAAGATGAAGCGCCACGAGATCGCTTGCGCATTACTACTTTGACAGAGGTGGAGTACCTACTCTCCGTTATATTATCATTATATATATATATAGTGTATTCTCAGTTATATTAATTCGTCTGCACTGGGCACAAGCCAAGCAAGGAATAATTAATAACAGTGTTACAAAGGTCAGTTCAAGAATGGTAATCAGTAATCGCTTTTGTATGCACCTTTTTATCAAATAGTGGCGCATGCGGCAACGCTCTGCTGGCTTCAGATGGTTAAAATGTAAATAGGTTTTTATGGTGCTTTATATAATTTGTATATGTAAGTATGTTCATGAATGTCCTATGAAGGGTTTATAAAAGTGGCCAGAGGCTTCAATGACCACTTAACACCCATATCGCGCATCTCAATGATTGCTAAGAGCAAATACAATCCAATCAAAATTCAATCTCCTGGGATAAGATAAATGTTTAATATCTAAAAGCATTATACAATGTCATTGTTACTCCAAGATACATAGGACTGTAGGGAAGTTGTTTAGCTACATATGAAAGCCTTTTGTTCGCCCGTTGGATTGATAGGCCTTAGCATTTTTACCGTGTAACTAGGAAGCAGGCAGCTCTTTAACTATGACTGTAGATCATTTAGATTGCATCTTATCTCAAATTGTAGAAGAATCCTGTACATTTGTTATTGGAATATCTGCGATTTATCCATTGATAGTAAATAGATAAAAGGCGTGTATTACACACCCAGGGCGCGTATTGCAAATATACCTTCTCAATCACAACTTTTACCTTCCTACATGCACAAGTACCTACATGAAGAGCTAGTAAAATTCATTCTCTAGGTACACTTGAAACTGGAAGACAAAAGTTTTCGAACAGTGTGTGTTGACAGTTAGTACTTAGGGATCCTGGTGGTCCTTTACCGTCGGCCTCATTCGTAAATATTTCAAAGTCGCTCATATCGAGCATATGTCTTAGATGTGCACGATATTCTTCACGGCTCGGCAAAAATACCTACTTCATTAATCGATAACTACCGACTAGGTTAAAAATAATCTTCAAAGTAGGTAATTCAAAGGAGAATATTGAGTTGGAATTTATGTTACGGGAAAGCTTTGTTATTATAAACGATGTTTGTGCTCCTTATTGGCCGGAGCGGGGGCCATAAAGCATGCATTCAATTATCACGCTGCGCCCTTCATACACGGTAATTGGAGGACGCTCAACACTTGCGAGTCGCGAGTACAGACACCGTGATCTGGTTCTTCCATAGACCTGTTTGTTTTAAAACCCGAGTAGGTATTTAAGTTTTTTTTTCTAGTTACTCGCTTCGAGTATGTCTCTAGTAAATATTATCTTATATTTCCAACCAATCCACACTGGAGCAGCGTAGTGGATGCTACAGTAATTCTCAGTTATGAGAAAGAAGGCTACGTCGCTCGACGGACTGATAAAGAACCGTTGGGTAAGAAAAGTCCTCGAGTGGAGACCGCGTCTCGGAATCGTTTTCAGTATTGGCCGCCCCCCGACGAGGTGGACTGACGAACTGAAGAAGACAGCGGGAACCCGTTGGATTCAGAGGGCGTAGGATCAGGAGAAGTGGCGACGATTGAGAGAGGCCTATGTCCAACAGTGGACCCAAAAAGACTGATGGATGGATGGATGGATGAGAAAGAATACGCTCAGCCAGAAGAGCTTAGAATCTCCTTCGACGTCTGCAGCTCTCTCTCTACCTTTTCACAGCTTACTTATGTGGTAACTATGTCTCAGGACACACCAGAAATGCAGCCTCCCTACCGCAGCCCGTGTATAACTAGCGCCCAGTGGTCGGCTGCCAGCGCCGCCGAATCGAAAACGGCGCTCTGTGGAGTAAATCAACTCGATACTACAACATCCTGATTTACAATGCTTGTTGTATTATGAATGATCTTCCTGAATTATTTACAAATAGGTATCTATGTACTATATATATATTTATATTGGTACCTAATATTAGCTACCTATGTAGCGTCTATAGCCCAATGGCTCGCGTCGATTCAATGTGATCGAATGTTATGCTACGATGGGCGCGGTAATTTTTGGATGGGTAACCGTTTGTGGAAAACGTTAAGCCGGTAAAAACAATCGCTAAGCCACTGAAGACCTTAGGGTGGCTTGTAGACATTCGACACTGGGTTACTGTAGTATGCTCTAGAATTCCCGCAGCTGTTTCTGTGGGAGAGCTGTGCCCAACTGTGGTACATCTAAGGGTTGTACCTATCTATACCATACCTAATATTATAACAAAATAAATAAACAAATAAACAAACAGGGCAAGCTAAATAAAACCGTTTAATAAGAGCGATCTTAGCCAAGTACAATGGAATTAAAAAATAAAATAAGCTTACCCAAATCGTCATCATCATCATCACAACCCTTTCTTTGTTCCACATAATTTGCATTGCACATAACTTAGAAAAGTCATTGGTGCGTGCCGCTTGGGTTTGAACCCGGACAGCTCGAGTGAGAGGCGAGTTCGATAGCCACTGGGCTGTCACCGCATCTGGGCTCTCACAGGCTATATTTCTCCAAAAGGCAAGAGGTGTGCATATACCCACTTTTCACCAGTTTTGTTTAGGTCCCATGTACCTACCTAATGGGCTCAATGCCAACCAGGTACAAATTTAGACTCCGAGCTACTACTAGGAATTTCAAGTTCAATCCAATAATAAATCCAATAATACTTTGCTCGACCCGGAGGTTGAACCCAGGACCTCTAGCTTAGCAGTCACTTAGCGGTCGCTTAGTAGACACCGCTTGGGCGACAAAAATGCCGTCAAACTTAAATAAGTAAAATTGATGTGAAATTGCATTAACGCTCAAAAGATCTTTACTAATAATTGGAATTGCGCTCTTGTTAATCTGAAAATTATCTATTTCTTAGCATCACATCTTAATTAAGATTTCTATATGATGGCAACCAGTCTATTAAATTTTATGACCTAAGATGTAATAGTACGTGTTGAGAACCTCTTGCTCAGGCGCACATAACAAAGCGTAGCCTCTAGCGATCGGTGAGCGACTAAAGCAATATTCAGGTTTATGGATACACATTACATAAATCTTAATTTTAGATTTGTTTATGCCACGGTAACAATATTAGGGTAATCATCTGCTACATCAAGCTATAAGCGAAATTGAAGCGAATTTATTTTTAAAAAAAATTGTCTCGTGCACGACTCAATTAATTGAGAAACTAAAGAGTTTAGTTCATCGCGATTGATGTTTTAATGTGACTACATCTTCCCCGGATTTTCGCCGAACTTTCGCTTATAATGTAGCCAAACCAAGTTTATGTAGCTTCGCTCTTTCTGTCGCATCGTAAATCTCTGTTTGCCGTAGCCCCAGCTTCAAGGTTACATAACTCGCGTAACTGGCAGGGTGAATCCAGTCGGCAGGTGCTACCACAGAATACATGTACCGGGTGACGCTCCTCCCGCCGCTGACGGGACCAGAGCAAAGTACGTCTTGAAACGTACCTGTTACAATCATAATCGGTGGAAACCACTTGACAGAAATAAACAATTTTATTCGACTACTCCATGACGCGGAGGGACACCCTGATTTCTGAACCACGAGTTCCGCAGGTTTAAATTCTGGCCGCCGGGACAGATATATACTAACAATATAGTTAGTGTTGGGTAAGTACATAATATTTGAGTTTCTATGCGCCTATGAACTCCGTAGCAGATCTTAGCTTACTCCGAGTGACCAGCGTCATTATAAACGCACCTAAGACCGGATGCGGCAGGTGTGCGGGTTCAGCCGGGTTCGCCGCGGGCAAACCAGCTCCTTCAATAACACGCAGTGGATGGACCACTGTCCATGACACGATCATGTAATCGTCAGAGGAAATTTTAACACGGTGGCTTTATCAACTGATCTCAATTTCACGTCGCGAATGTCACGCGTCTAAATTGTGCCGATGAAATTCAAATAAGATCATACTTGTTACCTTGAAAATATATTTATATTTTCTTTGACTCTACATTAAATCTAAACGAGTTTTGTTTTCAATATTTACTAATACGAACAGCTTGCGATATTATTCCTAAGTACCCACTTAATTTACATGTCTTGGCGTACCACCGCATGCTAATTAACTCTATCTAAATTTTAATTGTAGTCCTTAGTATAAAATTGTTATTCAGACTTGTAATTGGCATTTGAGTTAAATACCATAATATCTGTCTGCTTTTCTGTCCATATGTGTGCGATGGAATAAAGAACTACCGAAACTATTTTAATGAACTTGTAGAATCATGCACTAAATCCCAGAGACGGACCTTTTTTGCTATTCATCCCAAAAAGTAAAGAGGTTCTCCTGGAACACAGGATGAAAGTTTGTATGGAATTTCCTCAAACATATTCTCATACATTTGAAATTTACAGCAAAGGTTTGCTATTTAAATTAATAGAAATAAGTATATCTCCATTTTTCTGTATTTTGTAATATAAAGAAAAAAATCAATAACTGTAGATAATTTTAATTTTTCAAGAGGCGTTCCTGAGTCCTTGGTTCATTGATGTTTTTTCCTGGATTTAAGACGAATAATACATCAATTACAACAAACAAAATTCATCGTTTTTGTATATTCAATCCATTAAAGATTTTAAAAAAATGGGAGAAATGTTCTGACTATAGTGAATTCAAGTAAATATTCAACCAACCAACATAATCCTATATTTTGAGTTATTCATTGTAGAACGCCCTGAAAATAATAATTTGAGCATTACTGATATTTCAATAGAATTGGTTCATATTTGCAACAAATGTTCACAGTTGAATAAATTCTTTTTATAGAATATGTGGTGTAAACAAAACATATTAATGCTGTGAATATGAGAATAAATAAATAAATAAATAAGTATCGGTATCTATTGTCTTGATTATGTTATATTCCACGCGAGCAAAGTTGTCCACTAGATCGGTTCTATAGCGTGATAACCTATTTCTCATATTTATTTACTCCTTTATTTGTACCAAACCCCGATGATTATTCTCATTTTATTTGGTTGCAATCGGCAAAGGGAAGATGGAAAGGCGCGGCGAGTTCCTAAGCATTATTGGACGTATTAAGTGTATCGTATCCACGTATTAAGTGGACCCGGCTGACGTTATCTATGTTACTCTTAAAAGACCTGATATGGTAGGAGAGCTGGCACCAATTTTTCGGTAGGTATTTGAGGCAAGCTGAAAACTTGTCCTTTTCCTCTCCTATTATACCCCAACACGAAACTGCAGACCTGGCTGGTGAGTAGCGGGGCTAAATCAACCCCTAAATAAAAATAAATAAAAAAAAATTATTTCCAAAAATATATGTATTTGAGGCAATATGTAATTTTTATAAGTTGTAGTCCAATGTTTACAGAATATAAAAAAAAATAAGCCAGACGATTTAGTTGGGGTTTTAATAATGCCAGATGCGTACAAACATATTTTGAAAAAAAATATAAAAAATGTATTTGAGGCAACTTGAAATTTTAACAGGGTATTATTTATAATTAAAAAATAAGATTCTCAAAAAGACAGATCATTTAATTTTTGGAAATAATTTTTTTTTATTTTTTTTTATTTAGGGATTCATTAAGCCCCGCTACTCACCAGCCAGGTCTGCAGTTCCGTGTTGGGGCATAATAGGAGAGGCGTTGGACAAGTTTTCAGCTTGCCTCAAATACCTACCGAAAAATTGGTGCCAGCTCTTGGACCAATAGGAGAACTAATACAACTGATATAAAATAGCGAATTGAACAACAAAGGCCCAATACTCATCTAAGATGTGTTTATTCGACTGCCGTGTCGTCTGTGAATGGAGACACGGTCTTACTAAGAATAATGAGAGCAGTTCTCAAACGCCTCTATAATCTGCGCACAGCGTTCTGTGCAGGTAGTTTTCAATTCTGACACTATAATAAAGAATGGGGAAGTTTAAAAGAATAGACACAATTTTTTTATTAATAGTATTTTTTTTCACGTTAACAGTTTGGGAAATGGTAATGGCATTGTTGGTGCAGTTATTAAAATTATTAAAATGAAATTGGTATCATTGGTAAGTAATAAATAGTACTAGGTACGAATACGTATTCGTATCTTCTACTTATCACTTCTACTTCGAAATATTGAGAACACTACTCTTTTCTAGTCTTGAAAGTCAGTCACAGTTGTTATGGGTTGCCGCGGATGGCTGATTCTAATAGCTCGTTTGCTAACTTATATCACAGTACCTATCAACTTTGAAAGAGTATACTATAGATTGATTGATATAGGTTAAGTACTTAAAATATTCGAATTAGATCAAAGACGTATTGCTAAAACATCATACTAACCTTTATTCAAGCTAATATCCCATTACACATGACACTTTTCCTACTTTCGTCATGCCATCCCTAGTGATCACTAGACACCATCTTGAATGGAATGAAGACCGCACTGATAAAATATGGCCAAGCCCGTGACGTAACGACGGGAGCGGAATGCAGTGACTGGCAGTTAGCTGACCACTTCTATTCATAGATAAAATAGACTGGAAATGTAACTAGCAAATAAAACATCGTAGATACCTGACGACTCCGTGGCGAGATGGGAGCCTATGTTCTACTTAAAAAAATATATATGTGAGCCGTCACGGGACGCCTGGCAGATGTGAAACATCGAAATTATTTTGTACAAGTAATAACACAAAAGTACAGATTATGACAGGAACTAAAACATATAAGAAAAAATAAAAATAAAAAAAAACAAAAAAAATGTAATTATTACATTTATTTATTAATAAAATAATATATATATATGTATTCCATATTCGTCACGCTCGCCACGCTCGCCACGCCAAAAATTTGGTTTGCCCTCCGCCTAAAGATGTTTCACATCAAAACCTTTTTTTTCTCTGCAATCCTAACAGACACGTTTACCACTAAAGACAACCTTAGACACTCACTGACCCATGTACCTGATGTAAATTAGCGGGATAGTCAACGAATAGAATGCATTGTGCTGGCCGGAACAAAAGCCCAATAGGGCAGATAAGCGGCCGCGCATTGTGTTTGTATGCAAGTGAAGTTCTTCCACCCGTACTATCTCCGCATTTGCGTAAAGGTGCCTTTCCAATGGCGAGGCGAGACGGGATGAAATCACGAGTTTAGAAATCTTTGAAAAGCAAGATATCACTGCTGTCCCACAGCAACAGATGCAGCCCTGAAGAATGACATAGGCTACTTTTATCCCAGAAAATTGCACGGTCCCCATGGATTGGACAAAAATCTGCAATAAACATTCGATTTTTAATAGAAATCTGTCAAAAAGATTAACACTGTTTCTTTTACAGTGCAAGCGTTTTTCCACAACAGGTACTGATTAACCAATGTTAGATCACAATACCGATTACCCTAGCATTATGGATTGAAACGACTACAATCCTTATCATCTAGTGCAAATTCCTTATAAAAAACAATAAAAAGTACAAAGAGCTGCAGTGCAACTGTATGTCAATATTAGATATAGATTTAGATTCATTTATTTTTATGTTTTTGTATTCGCTTAGTTATAGCGTTATAGATACATTAACGCTTAGGTACGCTACGCATTCAAATACCTATTTTTCTTAGTCAGAGGGTAAAAGCACTAGGAAGGAATGCAGCGAAGATTAATAAGCAAGACTACAGTTCAGAAACGATTGTATTTGCAGTTTAATTAATAATAATTGCATGGATACGCGTGAGATTGCCGGTTTACGATATAATAAGACCCACTGCTGTGAATCAGCGCAGATCAATCCTTATGAAAGATGCTCCAATTATTCGGGTAGCCATTTTTAAATGTATGAACGGACGTTAAGTGATGTTATGTATGTTGACCACGCAGACTGATGAAGAAGACGGTGGGAATCGCTGGTTTCAGTAGACACAGGAGTCGGTGGAAAGGCGCCGATTTGGCTCTCCTAATCGGCGCCTTTCCTCGCCATAAGCCTCTGCTTATGCCTAGTAGTGGACTTTGGTATGGAGTTGATGGATGGATGGACGTTATATATGTTGGTCGAGGTCAAAGTTACCACTTCTTATCATTAGATCTACCTAAAAATTCCGTTATTATCGTGTGTTCCTTTTTTCCTGAGCTGAGCTTTTATCCTGAGCTTAGCTTTTTTTTTTTTTTTATGATACAGGATAGCAAACGAGCTTGCAGCACCACCCATCCGCTGCCGCCCATGACAACTGTGACTGACTTTGAACAACACTCAATTAGGGACTGGGATGGTTAGTCCAATTAGTTGAGAAGGTTAATTAGAACATTAGTTGGTCAGTTCGTTAGTAGGTATGAGGACTGGGGACTGTTAGTGATAGTTAGTCCTGTTAGTTGGTGTTAGTCCAGTTAGTACTTGTTAGTAGGAGTCTCGTTCTAAGTCAGTCACAGATGTGTTGCTACCCTTGAGGACTAAGATGGTCGCCTCTAAAGAAGTGTAACCGGAATCCACACCTTTCGAACCGGACCACAATTGCTTTAAAAACAATTATTACACGGCAGAAATGGTACTAGGTACCGTGGCGGGCGGTGGTACTGCCCCGGGCGAACTCTATATGGAACCAATTAGCTTTCAAATTTTGTCCAGAGCTTAGCTTTCGTCCTTTGCAGCCTTGAAATAAAACCAGTGTTAGTAGGCAAAACACTTCAGTTAGAGTACATCCTGGAATTGGCATTACTTTAAGTATTTATTTATAAAGTTATCGCTACAATATGGAACCTCCAAGTAAGGTGACCATTCATATCGTGTACAAAATTATCCAAGTACAGTTTCTATCCCTGAGCTATAAGGGATTTTGAAAGTCATAATAAACAGGTGTTAATTATATAATTAAAAATTAAAATTGGTTATGCACGATGTTGCTGTAGTTATTCGTCCTTTATTATAATTTTTACTCTTAGTTGGACTACATAATATCCAAGGATTTTTATCTTTGCTCACAGAAGAAAAAACATGGATATTGAATGTTAGCGCAAATCGTGTTACCACCAAAAAAATACTCAAAATAAGCTATAATTTTTCGCTAGCCTGAGTTGTTCATAGATTAATCGGTCGGATTTCGACTACTCGGCGATCACTAGTTCAAGATAAAAGACGCTTCTATAATTTCCATGCCAAACGTGGCTGACACATTATGAATGTCATGTCAAAAGCGGGAGAGCGAAGTCGCATTTGATCAGAAGTATTGTACCTAGTTTATCTTCCTTGATCAAAGGTTTTTATAGACTCCCGTATTGAATTACTCTAGGATGGTCACACAAACGTTACGTCGAATGATGTTTGCACAGCCGGCGCAGATGAAGGCAACGATAACGTGTATTTTATAGGATCATAAAGTAATTAAACACGTATCCGAACTAAGTTATATTACTTATAATTGCGTTATACTGTTACTGTTACTTTCTTACACGTTATATTTCAATGATATTTGGGTCTTTTTATAGTCATAATACTCATAATGGTAAGATGAGACGACTTGTTAATTACTCATTTTAATTGGTGACTTACTTGTGCTTCTCCTGAAAGGCGTTTGGTCTAGTCGATAACAAGTAACATAATATAGACTCTTGACTTCAATTGTGTACATTCTTTTATTACTGATCACTATAATTTGTTAAAAGATTTCATAATATAATAAATTATTTATTTATTTAATGGCTCGGTATACCTAATTGATTCCCATACTATATAGTACATACATTCAGAACTGTTTGTCATGGTCATCATGCTGTTACTATTGAATGATAAATACAATATTAAGTTATTGCATAGGTACCAAAAAAATTGTAGGTAGGTATGATCAAAGCTGTTGCCATAATTCGTACATCGCATTGCATACATTGCATATTATTATACGTAAAGAATTTAGGTGTGCATTTTGGTCGAATTATTCCATTTTGAAGTTTGGCAGTTCAGTCAAGTTGTACGAAGGCAATTTTAAAAGCCATCACGAAAAGCCATACCGCGCGACCAGACGCGCTACACTAAGATATAAACAAATATCAGGTGCTTCTAAAGAAAAAGAGCAGCCAACTTACATAACCCGAGGAAGACCATTTTTTCCTAATAATTGTAACTAATTCTGGTTCCCTAGACAAATCTCTACCAGCTCCAGTTTTATCAGCAAGTCGAAGCGAGTTGACCAGCCGCGTCACGCAAAGGGTAATAAAACTCATCAGCTAGTGGAGAAGACGAGGAGCAGGCTGACCCACGTAACCGGAGCAAGGCCCAGTGGAAATGAGGCGAGTATCGATCATTATAAATTTCCAGTTGCCGAGCTAACGGCGTCCGCGCACGCGACCTCGTGCCAAAGAGCATTTGAGTTTTCTTCCCAGAAGGGCTTCGGTTAGAAATTTTAGCAATGTACCTTCTTGATAATCTATTGCAATAAGTTGGCTCAGTTAAATGTAGCCAGTAAATGAATATATACCTCAAAAACACTTTCGGATTCTACTCTCATAAAATAGCACTTGAGTTATTTTCCTTCTGAGGTTTTCTCGAAAGGCTTTGACATGAAATCCTTAAAAGCTAAGCTATCGCTAAGAATTTCGCTTCAGGAATGTCAGCTCAAATTGTTCGTTAGGCTAATATCAAAATGTAGCTTTACTCATAATAATAAAGTGAAATCAAACAATGCTCTCTAGCATTCAACCTGAATTTTTAATGCAATTTCGTGTTATTTTTAAAGTAATTTAATTCCATAGCAAAGAAATGGGTTACAGTTAAACAAATAAATGGTCATAAACTTTATCACAGTTCTGATATACATGCAGTTCACTGCGCAGTAAATATTTTAGTATTCGGTTAATGGGTTTAATTAATAACTGGCCATCTTGAAAAAAAACTAAACGCAAGTAATGTTATATTTCTTTTTTTTTTCGAATGGACTTTCGCTCTATGGTCATAAAGACCTTTACGGCGTCACCGAATAGGGCAACTAATGTTAGGAGCTGCCGTTAAGTTCAGCGCGAACTATACAAGATAAACAGTCTTTGGCTAGCTGATCTCTGGCACCATTACGGCGCGCAGATTGCGGCGTGCCGCGCGCCATCTATAGATCACTGCGCTTGCTCTCTATATTTACTCGCAACCAATAGAAATTAACAACGTTCCGCACGCTTACATCAATTGATTTCATATTGCTTTATAATACGAATGGTTTTTGATTGATGGCGAGCGAAGAAATCGCATTTTTTCCGAGAGGATACCACTGGTCGTAGTTGAGTACGATTTGCAGTATTTTAGAGGCGTCGGCGTATAAATTGCACGCACTGATTAACGCTATCTCGTCGGAAGCGCGGGCGCCCATTTCGACTGCGATTTATTAACTGAATTAGTTAAATAATCGCTTTATCTGCTAATTAGAGCGCTTGATTAAGCTGCCCTTTTTTAGCCATTAAACTCACATCGAACTGCTCTCTTTACATGCGGCCATAAAGTTTGATTAAACCCGGAGTCGACTTCGTAAGGTGAAACAAGTAAAGCTAAGTGCTTTAACGGCTAACACTGTACTGCTATACCTTTGTATTTCTAAATTGAACTTGAATATATAATAGAGACTGTGTATAAGTTAGGAACATGATAGTTTTGCTGTAGGTATGATAATATTCTATGCGCGAGAATTGCCAATGCATGACGGCCTGCGAACAATATAAAAATATTTGTACCTATTTACAGGGATTTTTTTTTACATATTTGTACAGTACAATAAAAGTGATTTATGTTTTATACTTACAAATAGAGCACCATATGTTTTTGACCCAACTAGATACTTGGTACTTTCCCCACCCATCATGTTCAAGCCACCTACCTGTCCCCCTAGTCTAAGGGTACTCACCACCACCACGACTCTTTCAATGTCCCAATGTTGGGCACGATTCTCCACTGGAATGGATTGGGACGGAAAGCCATAGGTAATTTACATCGCTTGACAAGCGTGTTTTGGAACGCAAGGAACATAATAAAAAAAAAAAATCGAATTTAAAATTTAAAGATGTACATTTTTTCCTCGCTTTTGTCCATTAAAATTCCTTTTCCTACTTCAATTTCTGTCCTTTTATCTAATATAAATATTGATGTATTTATAGAATTTTAGCCAGTTTCACTTTTCATAACAATATAAAATTATAACCATTTATGTACATATATACTAAATTTACCTGATCCTTTTCCAAATTCCGTTCCAATTTCCAATCCAATAAAATAAATCCAATAACACACTTCCTAACCTTTGTACGTGGCTGACGCACAAACCGTGCAGGCCAAGATAGGAAAAAAAAAAAAAAAAAAAGATGTACATTTTGTGTGCGGAAAATCTTCCTTCTGCGTTAGCTTGCTATACCACAGAGTATTCCTCAAATTGTCTTATAGTATATAAGGTGATTTACTATAAAATAATACATTAAAATACCACTATGTATACTATAGTAATATATGAAAAAAGAGTTTCAGTAGATACGACACTAGCTCATCACATCACCCGCGATGTTTCTCGGTTTTTGTTCAGAAAGTTTCATCTTGCATAAAAAGCATCCAACGACACGGTAAAAAATAACCGTTCCGATTACAGTTAGTTTAGTCCGCTCCTTGACATCCCCAGTAAGTCAGATAAACAAACCAATTCAGCGCAGGAACATCGCGATGCCGCGATAGTGTATCAGCGATCGCCCTATTGTTGCTAGATTTAAGTCTCGCTGCGACCGACTCCTAATTGTGTGCGCGTGCCTTTTGTCTCGCTGTAATTACTTTTATCTACACTATTGAACGTGTGGAAGTGTGTCTGTCTAACAGTTGCTCTACGACTATAAAGTTAAGCTAAGTCTACTAGCTAAAAACAACATACAGTCGAACATAGAACCTCCTCTTTTTTTCTAAGTCGGTTAAAAAGCAATCACTGCTTATTTTATCACTAAGCAGCAACCGATAAGCGATTCTAACGCAGACAACGCGCGTTGTATCAAAAGTGCCATAATACGTACCTACAAGAAGATGCACGGTCAATATAAATATAATTTTAATATAAATTCAATGTCAATATAACTTTCCGTTATTATTTTATATTATTTCATGTACATTTCTTATAGAAGAACTATCAAATGAACAAAAATTACGCATCGCTTACAAATTGCAAGATAAATAATGAGAGGACGGTTCGGTTGTAGTTTTACTTTATCACTCATATTTTATGTAAAATTTAAAATAAAAGGCCTGATTCAACTAAGATTCTCGTCTCATCTATCAAAACATACTATGGTATGGAACTCCATTTTAGCTTCATAGCGACTATTAAGCGAAGTCGAATGGCAAGCTAGTATAAATTTATAAATCTCTAAGAGATTTACATGTTAGAAACGCGATCGTATCGCGACGGTTGCGACTTTGTTTCCTTCACGGTCGGAGTGCCGACTCGGCGAACATTCGTGTCGGTCCGACTTGGTCTAGCATTAGCAATTATACTGTTTATTGTCTGACCTTATAATTTATGGTGTCTTGGTATCGTTTCCGCTAAGTGTTAATTTAACCTCCGAATGTAGAGGGACGTGTTTTATGGGATTGATTGGCAAACGAGCTTGCAGCGGGATCGATCTGCAGCTGTGGCCGATGGGTTCTCATATTAATGACACCAGTACCTACCTACCGGTCTTCTATGCGACATAGTACTGGTACTTGTACTATTATTCTGTGGTACTGGTAGATCGTTGAGACATATTATCACAACCGTTTTACTACCGCATATGAAAGAAAATGAAACACCATACCTTTCCTGCTGGTCCCACTCTGGCCTCGAAGCTGGTCGATGATGCTGGTGAGCCTGGTCTCCCGCCGGCATACCGCTCGTGCTTCCTCCCCCTCACACCTCCCCTCCTCCCCCTCAAACCGCCCCTCCTCCCCCTCAAACCGCCCCTCCTCCCCCTCACTGCACTTGTCATCCGGCTCACTGCCCTGCGCACTCATAGTGTGATGCACTTTCGAACACTTCTTTAACACTTTCTCTGACATCATGCACTGGTAATTAAGTTTTACCGCTAGCGACGGTTCTACGTACTACATATAATAAATACGTTTTAATAAATTGTTGAAATGTGATGCCACATCAAAATTTTCAGAATTAGTCAAACGACCAGTCACTGTAAAAAAAATATCGGAAGGTAAAAACATAAATTAAAAATTAGTTTTCCTAATAGGTATTCATGTTCTTTGTGATTTTAACATGCTTAATGCGTTTTATCTATGATTAATATTACACCTAATACAAAATTAAGAAGCACGTTATAAAATATTAAAATACCCAAAACGGTTTATAAATACGCAGGGCGCTTCTTTTATTCAGAGGGATATAAGAGCCTAGTTGTAGGTTCATTGCAACTATTACGCTGAGCTTGATCTACCACTCGACTGGTTCAACTCAGGCGCACCATGAAACATGGCATCACTTCCAAATTTAAATGACCGTGGTATTTTTTGGTTAAATATTTGTAGTGTAAATCAAAAATACCAAATTAACTAATTGACGAATTTTTCTCTCTTCAAAATTGTTTTACTAATTACATTATCATGTTTAAAATTAACAATTTTTTTAATCTAAACTTTTACCAAGGCCAGCCTTTGGATGACCATGCCTGCCTCATTGGGGTTTCAGAAGTTACTTGGAAACACATGAGGAATTTTCTCAAAAAGAGCCTGGCAACGAAAAAATGTGTTCAATACATCGCCCAGAGGGTCAGCCAAAATTATATTATGATCCCATTGATTAGGCGATCCCGACACCACCGCATGTCAATCAATACTCTAACTCCATAAGCAGATGATAGCAGACCGCAATCCTCAACTATTGATCTATTTACTGCTACGGTGATATTAACCAGCTTGAAAAATTTACATTTTGTTTTGTAGGTCGCTCTTCCGTACTCCATGGTTGGTATTAGAAAGATACATTATTCTGTAACTTTGCCAATCTTACCATTTCTACATTAACTTTCTAACATACAATGCTGTTATTATAGGGACTATGATGTATTTTAGAATTAGATACTTTTGCATAGGTACAAAGTGGGGACAGATGCATGCCTGTCACGCCTGATGTTACTGCTGTATACTGCAGTTCCTTAAGCACTGCAGTATGATATAAATTCTGATATGATTCATCATTGTCATTCAGTTTGATAAGGTTCTTCGATATTATATCTATTTACCTATTTAAATTTGTACCGTATGTGCTTGTAAGTTACATAATTTATACAACAAATTCAAGTATTAAATAGTTTCGTTCACTTAAATATACTGTTATTTTGGCTTGAAGGCGTGAAGCCCAATCGTAATGAAATTATTTATGAAAAGCTTACTTCGCAGTGGACCATGAAAGTTATTGAATGTATGGATGGATGAAGACCGTTCGTTCAGTGACTACCTAGTAGCCAGTCAGTAAAACTAATAAAATTCACAATGGTATGTCACGGCGATTGCTCACGGTGGAAATACATTAAACAGATAACAAACACTTGTGGCAGCCACTCGTCGTGCCTTGGGTAAGTACTTCTACAAGTCTAGAAGTCACCTTACCTCAATACCTTTGTACATGATAAGACCAGCCATATTAATTGTACGTGCAACATGTATTACCTACTACGAGTAGTCTTCGCTCGTCATTCTTTCCCAGACTATTTTAAATCTTTTTCTACCCTTTCAGGAAACATGATAATGGATTAAGAAAAGTACCTACCTATATAATATAGTTTTATTGGAATATTATTAGTAGTTAGACACAAAGTACTTTATACCATCACCACTGTCACGACATAAGCGACATATTACTAGCCTCTAATGAGCAAAAATCTTAAGATAAAACTTTAAAACACATGTCTACGAGCACGACAGTCAACTTATAATGATGATTAGATAATACACGCCTTTTTTTCCCGAATGGGGTAGGCAGATGTGTGTACGAGTACTAAACCTTCTTTTCACCATGAGCAATAGAAGTAAAATAATAACACATTATATAAACATATAACACTAACAAAATCAAGTTTTTACAGAGTTTGATTATTCCATAATATTTCAAACATCTGCGTAATCCTAGTATAATTATTAATATTTAATCCCTACCTAAAAATATACAACATAGTAAGAAATAGCAATCCTATTCCCTCAGTAAGGTCTGCAAAAGTAATCGTATGGGTTAAAACCCCAAAGAAGACAAATGTTAAACATGTAGAGACCGTAACCTATACACAAATATTGTATGTTATCAATCACATAGAGACATTGTGGTTTACACAATAAACAAGAGATTGCTTTTACTTAAAGCATTCGTACAATACCATATCTACTGTCCTATTCACGCGTCCTATTGTTTCCGATCGGACGACATAACACTTATCGCAATATGGCTTTAAATATTAATCACAGACGAATCCGCTCCCGATATCCGACTGACCTCTATTGACCTCATATTCAAATATCACTCACAGCACTGGTACGTTCACAGATCCGTTTCAAATAGGAACAGTTATTGTTGTTAAAATAATAAAAAGGTAAATTCAACAGGTAGAGTGACTACATTGGTTTATCGCGACGTACAACTGATAACTGAGGTGTCAGGTCAAACGAACAAATGGGGCGACTCCGGTACGTACCTACGGCCTGATAAGCGCCGATAAGGGGCTCTTAACCTTCCGTCGGTGACGGTGGAATCGTGTCGACCTACTGAAAAGGACAGAGTTACCTGAAAGTCCTCAGAGTGGTTAAAGGCCGTCAGGTAATCAATAGGTACAAGGGAAAATCATCTCTAATTTCATTATAATTTCGAAAAAAAATCATACACGTTCAATCTCTAAAGCGAGGTTTTGGCCAGTGGATAGTGTAATTCTAAGAATGATAAATGTTCACTTGGCGGAACACTGTAAGTATAGAGAACCAATAAATGTTTGTTTTTGATTGCGAATAACAATCATATGTAATTGAGAGTCATTTCTATTGGCGCCCAGATGGCTAGTGTATCAACAAAGCGGCTTCGTAGGTTCTAGTAATGAGGATGAGTAAGTTGGGCACTCTACTACGCTTTCTGGTTCAGAGACATGCGGGTGATCTTTGGGTAGAGATAACTATAAAGTCACCGCCTATTTTCCAATATTATTTCACGTGGCTGTTATGGCTTTATGTATAGTAAAACACTTTTTTTTTTCTGCGAGATGCGGTACTGAAAGTTTATCCTCCCGCTGACGGTCTGACTGCATGTCACCGACTGATTTTCATGTATTCAAGATAAATGATTATCTTTTAACTGTAAGATAATTTGGAGGGTTAGAATCAAGGAAGGATTGTGGACACTGGACGCGACCGGTCACGTCAGCGTGACGCTGATAAGCTGATAACGATAGCGGTCGCACGCGCGGACAAAGGAAAATGTTCAGCATGTAAGAAAACCTACATAGATACTTAGTCCAGTTTTGATGACTTGTATTATTATTCCCTCAATATTTTCATTACTATACATTACTTGTGCTATGTATGACACGTTAAGCTGTTGTCAATCTTTTTTAAAATACCTATTATAATAATAAATATCTTGGACATTCTCACTCACCATCTGACCCCAAAGTAGGCGCGAGCCTGTAATATGGGTGTCAGAGACTGATAATACATACAGATATTTTAAATAGGTACATACTTAAATAGATAATATTAACATCCAGACATAGAACAAATACAAGTATTCGTCACACGAATATTTGTCCTTCGAATCCCACGATTCGAACCCCCTGGCGAAACACACAGGGTCACTTTTTATGTAACGAAATGCCACGATGGAGGCATTCGGGTAACCTTAAACACGTCCGTCATGGGAGAAAACCTACGTAGAACGTATAACAGTACTTACTAAGTACTACTTAGTAAAACGTAGTGCGTACTTTGAAGTTTTCTTGTATATATAATATACTTAATATAATATTTTATCTTTTGTATAACTGTCAATAGCAGCGCCTCCACTCTTCGTATTTCTTTGTAAATGGTAACAATAATGAGTGAATTCAAAGAGTTCTTGCTGACTGTCGTTTGGAATCAAGGAATTCAAGGTTATCATCTCCAATCCATTATCAAAATCCGTTTTGTAGTTTTTGCGTGATTGAGTAACAAAAATCCAAACATCCAAACAAGCAAACATCCAACACAAGCATTCACATTTTATAATATAGACTCCATGCTCGGGGGGCATTTTAAGCCGTCCTCTCTCCTCTCTCACCTCTGT
This sequence comes from Carterocephalus palaemon, assembly GCA_944567765.1. Taxonomy (NCBI): domain Eukaryota; kingdom Metazoa; phylum Arthropoda; class Insecta; order Lepidoptera; family Hesperiidae; genus Carterocephalus; species Carterocephalus palaemon. The sequence goes on from OX155650.1 coordinate 10,208,419, forward strand.
TTCTAATAGTTGTTAGGCCATATTGAAAGCATTCGGATGGTTTAAAAACTCCCAAAGTTTTTCGAATGCGATCAACGTTACCAATGCCAATCGGTCACTAACAAATAATACTCGAAAAACTTACTTGGAAAAACTAGTACACTATTATTATGTACATACTTCCAAATAAAGGTATGTTTATTGTATTTTTTTATCTGGTATTGCAGAAGAAGTTCTTTTGAGTCTCCTAGATAATAAGTGAAAAAATATTGTGTGTTAAATACTTAAGGAGGGCACATTTTTAGGAGAAAATATTGATTCGAAAGGCATTTTAAGCGAGCGATGTTACGGGCAAGTAGAAATAACTTTAAAGACTTTGGGCAGGTCTCGATTACATTACTAAAATGCGATGCTGATGACAGTTGGTTTGTCACAAATCCGCTGCGTACCAGCTAGTCTACGTGGGTTGTCATCGGTGCCGCAATCCTCTCGAACAAGACCCTAAATCAATACGACCTGACTCATTTTATTTATAGCCTGATTGCTTTTCTCAAGTCACGGGCAACAAGATAATGTACTGCGGCCCGTTGGTCGAGTCAACCACGCTTCCTGTAAATCTACATCGCAGGTGATCTGTCCCTTGAGTAAACTTCCATTATTCTACTGAAAATAATGGCCTATGTGGGCTTTGAATTATTATCATTATATTGTTACAGTTTGGCTCAGAGTTTATTAGTAAAACCAGAATGACAATACTTTGTACACTACACAATGACATAGATACCATAATGCGCCTAATCTGTACACCGTACGTGGGGTACAATGAGTTTTGCGTAGCTCAATAATAAAACACACATACACACATTTTTCACGTGTTGGTTGATAGGTATATCACGGTCCCATATGTCATACCTCCATCAAATCTTTAATTCCTGGTAAAATAACGAAATAATATAATTTGATAAAAAAAAGAAAAAATATAATTTGCGTTCTCTTACCAACCAGTTTTCGATTAATCGAATGTAATTATATTCGATATTGCAGAGTTATACTATGAAAATGGATTATTTTTGGAACTTGTTCCATCAGCGAACTGAACTCACTCGCCGAATTTCATACACAAAAACGATCAAATTGTGACAGGTGAATATTTCCGCATTATTTTTATCGGATTATTAGGTACTGCTAATCAAAGTAATATGACGAGTATAGGTAGATATTTATATAACACCAAACGCACAATGAAACACCGTTATAAATTATCAAGAAAATGCATCGCAGCATCGCATTTAATATAATTTTAACATCCCGTGACATGTCATATCGTCTACGACTTGGCAGCGGTCGGCGGCGGCTAATTCTGGCGGCGAGGTCGTGACCCGCCATGTGCGACACGGAATACCGGCAGACACAGACTATAAACGTCATGAAATCACGGATTTCGAGATAATAAATTTTTGAGTATTAAATTTCGAGATAATAAACAATCAATCAATATTTAATATTATTATGTAGTGTGTATTTTCAGTTATGTTTAGGGTTCATGTAATAGTTAGTGATACACCAGGCACAAATCCAGAAACATCTAAAAATTTTAATAAAAAATTAATTAATTTTAAATAATTTTTTCAAACATTTAGTATGGAACGGCTTTTTAGATTATCTCGAGAATGAATTGACCAATTCTTATGATTTTTTGATCTGTTTCAAGAAAACATCGGAAAAATTACTATCACCAACTACCCCGGAAATATTTTCCCTAGGGATACTTTTATGTTTGTTGTTTACGTTATAATGCGCTGACAGGTTGTTCATGAAATTTTGGTACAGAAATAACTTTAAAAATGTTAAGCTGACGAAGTAGGGTGAACGAGGTTCGCGGGAACAGCTAGTAACTAATATTCAGCAAGTGCGTGTCATAATAACGTCATCGGCTAGTTGGCACGTGGTGTGCAATCTAATTTTAGTGGCGCGAGGTCGTGACCCGCCGCCAGCCGTGCAGCGACCATTATGGACTGTTCGGTTATTGCAGTGAAAACTGCAATTTTCAGATAATATTCCTAATAATAAATGTTACCTAGTGCTTTCACAGTCACACCATAGTACCTACGTGGTTGCCTGTGTAGCAAAGCCGGGTGGAAGAAAACAACAACCTAAACCATAGTCACATTTTTTTTTGGATTGGAGAAAACATCAACAGGTGTTAATGTAGGTAAATTAACCGTTAAACTGTAAGCACAACAAGTATTTTTGTTTAATAAAATAAATAAACAGAGGCTCAGTTACATATAGCATTCCCATTTAGTACTTAACTTATGGTTGATAGGTCTGAATCCTTCCTCAGGTAAATTTTTTCAGGCAAAATAAAACTGTAAATTAATCAAAATCTTACCCGCCGGTTATCGACCATTTTCTGGCTCAGTTAGATTCAGATTTATCTTTTAAATTTTTAAAAACATCGAAATCGGAGAGTTGACACTGATTGTATCGAACTGCTTTATTGATCGTTTTGCACAGCGCTGTAAAGGGTGAAAGCGTTATTGGACCAATAACAAATGAGCGTCCTCTTTCTAAACAGCAAACTATTTGTACTATGTACATCGATGTCGGCCATTTCGACAGTTGTTTGGGCGGGTTTGGCGTGGTTCCACGGCTGGCCGGATATTTCAGGAGGCCCGGGACGAGGTCGTGACCTCCCACCTTCTCGCTGTGACGTTTGCGAAAACACGCAAATAATTTGGCGACCTAGTATGACGGATATTTACTGCTGTTTGATTCATATGATATTCGATATCAAAATAGCCAATTATCATATCAAATTAGCCAGAAAAGGAAAAGTTACTTCCTCACATTAAAATCCTTGGTTCCATAGAATACAGGGGGTGAATGAGCGCATAAATGTAGCTACGAGTACTGCAGATTGACGCATGATTACTGCTCAATATTTAATTCATATTATTACTGACGACATTAAAATAACAAAAAGAGCTTCTTCTATACTGTAGAATTAGGGGATTGTCAAAACATTGCTGGATTTGACGAGAGTGGGTATTATTTTATATATTAGTATAAATTTTATACTAATATATATACTATAAAACGTAACTTTATCTACACATAATAATTTACTTTACATAATTTTACCGTATTCTGATAGCACTCAAAAGTGGTGCCGAAAACATGTAATGTGCAAGAACTGGACAGTTCACACCACTGCATGCATTTGAAGAACAGAAAGTAGATACGTTCCTAGTTTTTATAATCTGAATTCATGCAAGTCGTTTAAGTAATATCAATATCAATTAAACGTTTTAAATGAAGGTATGTAGTGATAAGAGAACAATGAACTCTTACAGCACAATAGAATCCTTTTTTCTCACATTAGCTACACCTGTTTCAGGTTATACGACGCACGTCAGTTTGAGGAGTTTTAACAATAGTGTCTATAGTGTCTTTACGGCAAGTCTCTTAGTGAAGATTGATTATTTATTCATTGCTGCCATGAAAATAAAACTGGTGACGTCAAATTATGTACTTTGGTAACTTTCCTGATTATATTTTAAAAACACCACAATAAGTTACTTTAACTTTTCAGACGCTTCAATTTCAAATATATGGCCTCATAATGTATCATGTAACGGCACAAGAAATATTTCAAAATTATTATCATCCAGGTCTACACGGATATCAAGAGAATGAATTTCATTATTATGACATCGATTCACTAAGACATTCTGGGCGGTTTAATGCATATTTTGAAGATTATAGCGATTATATAGACGTTTCTGGATTATGTGAATGTTTTTGCAAAACATGTGTGAATCTCCAACCTTGCTGTAGAAGCGTGTGTGCCAGTTGTTTCCAACAACCAAGTATGCTGTTTGTACCATATGTATATCCGATAATCGTGACGAATAAAGATGAAACTAAAGACAAAACAGATAATAAAGAAACAACATTAATAACGACAACCGTTAAAGAAGAAGTAGTCACAACGACAACAAGCACAACGACAGCTACATCTCCAACAACAGAGGACATAGTAACACACGATTTTGAAACGGTAAGGATGGAAAATCCAAGTAAAGTTTTGTCTGGTTTGGATAAACCATTCGAGTTTAATAATAACAATAACAGATATATCATAAAATCTTTAAGACGAACGAAACCTAACTGGCTTCCAAAATATGGCATAGTACCGATTCCTGATCAATTAGCTGAAAAAATATTGCTAAAACTACGTAATGTGAAGTTGCTGCATCCAAGGAACAAGAACATGAATACTTTAGACTTGTTACATAAATTGCAAAGATAAATATAAAATAAATGTACATTATTACTTTTTTACTATAAATATATAAAAGAACTATACTATAAATGTATATTAAATATAATGAAAACATCACTATTACATAATACATTATTACTTATGTACCACTGTTGCATTTCTTAACGAATATTTAAATGGAAAAATCTTAAATGTAACTATGAAAAAAAACTATGTAGTATTACTGTTATTTTAATTGATCCATTTATCGATCAGCTTGACCTTAATACAAGAACGAGAGAAAATAGAGTTGTAAAAAATATATGAAGTAATAATTTTATTTTATGTGAAATTATATGATAACGGAATTCAAAAGGCATAGGCATACATTTTATTGCATTCTATCAGCATTGAATTGAATTTCAATAGCTTTCATTATAATATTTTATGCTGTTGAGTTAAATCCATTTTACTTACTTCATATTTCTGTGACAGATTGAATGTGTGTTTCTAATTTTCTTTGAGTATCAATATAAAAATATTACAAAAATAACAAAATGACGTTACTATGGTAGGTACGTTTAAATAAAAATATTTTATTTATAGATATGATTTTTCGCTGATTTAATTAAAAATAATGATTTAATGAAATTAAATTTAATGATTTCGCTATGATTGGTCATACTCAACCAATTAATTAATTATGAAACAACAATTCAAATATCATATACATAGTATAAGTATAATATTGTAAGTAAAACTTGAGCATGTCCAATTAGGTAGGTACCTACCAACTTTTCTTGTATTTAGAATTCGAAGTTTCATAATTTAGAAGTCTTTTTTCAGATCTCAAGTTTTATTTTGTGCCTATTAATTGACTTGGTAATCTGCCAAACCTTACTAAACTATCCACACCAGTATTTTGACAACTCGCAAACATTTTTAAGTACTCGGGGCTACTACGAAAATCTGCAATGCCGTCATTCTCACAAACACAGTAGATTTTCAAAGAGAAAGAGGAAATTATCAAAACATAGATGGCTCGAATATGCTGAATATTCCGACAGCAGCTACGGTGAAGCCTTAATATGTTCGTGTGATATGTGCATTAACTTACTACCAGGCTGCAGAACCTTTTGCATGAATTGCAACTCGCAACCTGAAATGGTGGTTGTGCCCTATCCGGTACCTTTAGTCATCCAGATGACCAGAGCTAGATCAGATCCAACAGAGGCACCTACCACAGAGAAAACCACTACAAAAATTACTACTACCTCTACTGTGACCACAACGACTACAGAAAAAACAACAACATCATCAACGCTACCTTACAAGGAACATACCTTGAGCTTTTCCATGAAACCAAGATGCCCTCCAATAGGAAATAAATGCTTACCTAAGAAAGCCCAAGGAAGAAACATTTTGCCTTACGAAAATCAAATGAGAAGGTTTCACCACAACAGTGTTTTAATAAGACCAACAGTGCCGTACCAGAATTTGATACCTGAAATTGTTGATTCAGACGGGGTGCCTCAATATGGCATTGTGCCTATTCCAAATGATGTAGCTGTTCAGTTAATGGATGATATTCGAAACGAACAAACGGATGATGAATTTAACGTTATATCGAACGGTTAAAACCGTTTCGGTTCGATTTCGCGTAGTGGTCAAATGATTTTTTAGACTTATTTGGACACTGCGACAGAGGATTTAGTGTTCACGGTTAGAGTAGGTATTAAGTACCTATTTATTTATCGAGTTGAAGATCCGCGTTTGTTGTATCATCGTTAAATTAATGATACTTTTATAACGGTTTTAAATACTTGACGTATGCTTTTCCGAAAAACAACCAAATATTTCCTCAGGCTTTCGAATGAAGGCATTGACTTTGTAAAGAATCTTCTTAAACCCCAATGTAAAAAACACCACATGTGGTGTGCTGGATGCTCGTTTTCTATTCATAAAAAACCGTATATTCAATCTTATTTATTAATATAATATTAAGTTTTCTCGCCGGTCTAGCGGTCGCAAGTGAGACTGCTAAGCTACAACTATTGGGTTTTTGTAACTTCAAAATGCCCACTAAAAGCTTTTTCTGGATTTGTGCCCGTTCTATGGCAATGGGCTCACTACTTATTACATGGGATTTAGACATAACTGGTGAATAGTGGATGGTAGCTACCCCTTCGAGAAAATTTAGACATGATGTTATTGGATATTTGTTAGTTATATGGAACCAACTCACGAAGTTTGTGCGGGCATTTTGAATTTGAAATGAGCGCGAGCTTTCAGCATTTATTTACATACTTAAATCTGCATTATTTATGTTTAATAAACTTCCAATTTCTTTTTTCTTTTGTTCTGGACTCTCAGCATGTATTGCAAGATTTTTTATTATTTGATTATGCATAAACGGTGCGTTAGAAAACATTATTTATTTCATAATTAAAATACATAAGTAGGTAGCTCTGTAAAACTGAGGATGTGTTTCTACGAGAATGAACTACCAGCTACGTCACAAAACGTAGGTTCCAAGTCACCGAATATCAAAGATATCAGGATAAAACATAACCACCGTGAAAATACTGAATGCGTGTGGGCATACAGCAGATTGACAGCGTTGCTGCTTTGAAAATCTTGTGCAATAATAGTTTTAGGGAGCGTACTAGAGTAACGCAGTTATCTAGAGCACGTACAAGTAGAAGTACTGAAGTACAAGCTCATGTTGGAAAAGCTCCAGAAGAAATTCTTGAGGAGGTTGTATTCTAAGCAGTGGTTACTTTGTAGGGTACCCTCATAATATATGTATGTATGTTCATGTATTTTCTTATTAGGAATGCTAGAACCTGGCATTGATGGAAGGCTTAATGATGGTGTAATTCATCAGATACTAGAGTTGACAACACTTGGGACCGTGATATTAATTGATATAGGTAGGTACATGTTTTGTTCACCTATTGCAGTGTTCAGCAGGCCGGCAGGAAAATATCATGAATCACTTAAAAACCTAATTGGATAACTCTGTTAAGATTGTTATGTCTCAGTGAATATATAAATATGTATAAATAAATTTTAATTCATTGTCGCATAGTTATCATAAGATATTATATTAGGTCATTTATTTAAGCTATAATAAAGTACCTGAAATACCCTTTCCTTTTAATTTATATTATATAATATTTTAAATTTATTCTGATGATGATACCACCTACAAATACTATTACAAACTAGGGCGGATTAACTACTTCTTTTGGTTTGCGGATTCTTTTTACGTTTATAATGTTAGATATTTATAACCCATCCACCTAATATTGTTAATAGATAGAATTAAAAAGGTAAAAAAATGTTATCGTTAAGATTCGATTTGTTTATGGTGGCTTTATATGAATATTAATGACCTATTTACACGTGTAAAGTAAGTACCTATATGCATAAGATCTGCACAGACAGACTCATTCATCGTTCACGGTCCTTCATTAACTACGTTCAAGAGGAAGAGCGGACTTAACACAGCACAACACATTTACACACCATTTCACGCATATCACTGAAAACACTACACTCAATATTTTGGTATTCCATTCGGTATTGGGTCACGCCGTTGCGCTCTAAATTAGTTTTGAAATGTATTATTTTTGTAATTTATCGATGATCCGTTTAATAATTAATCGATTTAACATAAATTATCGGGCAGACAATAGCGGCGACACGGTGAGCGTGGCATGACCTTTCAGAAGGCGAAGCGACTGCGCGAGAGTCGCGCGGGGTCACATCGGATGTATTTTTAGAGTTTAAAGTTCGAAATACGACGGTTATTCACGCATGCGACCGCTGAAGCTTGGCCGTTTCCGCTGAACGCCATATAGCGTACAGATGTCATTTTCTTTCACGCGGGCCGGTTTTCACTGCGTGGAAAGATAAGTATTTTTCATACGGTTTGACCAGCGGCGACCAAATGCCGACGCTACGCTACATCTGCCTAGATTTTGTTTGAAAGGTGTTTACTGATTGGATCACTAACTGGAAGTAAGTAAGAGACCCATGACAGCCCAAAACAAATCGTCTTTTTAACGCTTTTCTTACTAGCACGCTCCAAGAAGCCATCTCGTGAGTACAAACTCAACTAAATCTTCGTTTTAAGCATGAAGTTATTGAAAGTTGATCGTTTTTAGAATTTCCTAGTTTTGAAGATTAAATGTGAGGTTAAATTTGAAAATAGTTACCTACTATTTTAAAAACGACAAAAACTTCGGTTTCAAAAAACAGTTCATGAAATCTTCGCTCAACGAAATAGCGTTCGTCATATTATTAAAGTCAATTTTTTTTTTTTAATTTAAAATGTTGAGGTCGTCGCCATTTTGTAACTAACACTAGAAAAAAATCTAGGTATCTAATGCATTTTATTATCTCGACTCCACATAGCATAAAATATATTCAGTAGATAAATAGACAGGATAATTGTAGGTCCCCGTAGCTCATGCTACGCGTATATCAGTGCTACGCTTAAAAGTGAACGGAAAAAGTAGAAAGAAAAGGCATCCGCATATCATCCGGAAAACAACACTGTAAATCAGTGCCTTCGCTGCTTATCACTTTATTATTTGATGGTCACTAGCATAATATGCTGAGTGGTGTCCTTTAAAGGACAGCGGGAACAGTAATGCATGAAAATTAATGATATGTTCATTTTTATATCGTGAGTTTGTGTACCTGTTTTGAAGTGTGATATCATGTTTAATTTATCTGCTGTTGTTTCTGTTCCTTAAGCCGTTCATTCATTCAAATTCTGCCAACGACGTACACTCATTCGACGTCATGTTTAGCTGAAAGGTTTTCATAAAACATATATACATACTAATTGTAGAAAGAATTTGTTGAGAAGTATTTTATATTATTACTTATCAAATAAATTATTAAATGTTGGTAACTTGTTTATAAAGAATCCAGAGTAGGTACCCGCGCTTACATTGGTTAGCGCCTTGTTGAAACTAATAGCAAAGTCCTTTGGCGTCCTCCGTTGTCATTCCGAAGTAAAATCCTGAATAAGCAGTCGGTTCATGTATCTTACATATTACTAGAAAATACCTACTTATTAGGCTGTGCTATTGACAGCCCAGTGGCTATCGAACTCGCCTCTCAACGGTGAGGCAACGGTGAGGCACGGCAACGGTGAAGGACACATCGTGAGGAAACCTGCATGCCTGAGATTGCTTCATAATGTTCTCGAAGGCATGTGATGTCTGCCAATCCGCACTTGGCCAACGTGGTGGACTAAGGCCTACTCCCATTCTGAAAGGAGACCCGTTCCTAACAGTGGGACTATGAAAGGGTTGTAATGATGATGATGATTACGACTTGCAGGTTGATAACTAAATATCGTCGGACTGGAACAGTCACGCCCGATGAGATCTGTTTTCCACCCAACACCTGTCCAGATTCATCCTTGTAAATCGTTTTAAGTGACGAAATGAACAAGATATTTGTACCAGCTGTCCGAAAGGGGCCGAGAGTCCAGTAAATCTCCAGTTCTCTCAGAACGTACACTCGGTCTCATTGGGGAAAGACAAAGCCTGTGTCCAATCAGCCACAATAGCAAAATACAAGCAGCTCAATACAGATCTCAAGATGCGTGCGGTGCGATTGGTGTACACATGATGACATATGGATACGAGACGTGGTCCTTTAGCGTCGGCCTTATTCGCAAGCTCAAAGTCACTCAGCACGCTATGGAAAGAGCTATACTCAATATTGCGCTACTACAGGATTCGTAATAATGAAATCCGTAGACGAACGAGGATTACAGCTCGTCGAGATGGCAAGCTGAAGTGGTAATGGGCAGGCCACGTCGCTCGAAGGACTGATAACTGGTGGGTAAAGGTCCTCAAGTGGAGGGCACGACTCGGAAAAAGGAGCAGAGGCCACCCTCCAACTAGATTGACTGATGACTCACCGATTAAGGGAGGCCTATGTCCAGCAGTGGACTTCTAAAGGTTGATGAATGGATGGATAGATTGTATTATGTAAGCTTAAAAGGATTATAGGTTTAAAAGTTACAAAAAGGGGTAAGTTTAGTAGGGTTTGATCTTGTTTATCTGGTAGATAAATGAAAAAAGAATACACGAAAATAATGTCAATAACAATTATATTTTCATATTTCTTAAATAAAGATATTATTATAATACAAAGAAATTGGAATTTCGCAAAATTCCAATTTCTTTGGATATGAAGTACACAGCCATTTTTGACATCAATCTGATATCGCTGAACTAGCCAGCTGTCATGAGGCCACAGACCTCGTAAACACGATATAAATTAATTCACAATGTCCAAGACACACATACATAACGTACAAATATATTCACTATGATAAAAATACGTTATTGTACTAAAAATTATATCTATACTATCACTATATTAGTTTAATCGGAAGCAATTATGTATAAAGTCAAAAATTAAAACATTACTAAACATTTTAAAATCTAAATTCCATTCCATATATTTTCAAGTCAAAACGCAGGACTAGGTCCTGAAATACTTATAGCATTTTGTACTCAGAGTACCATCACAAATATCATTATAAATGCACAATCGATCATCGCCTTAAAAACTAACAACAGTGGGTTGAAATTCTAATGGCAGTTGAGTAATTACAGTGATTGGGCAGCTCAACATAACATAGTGTTATAAGTAAGCAATCACTCTTTTTAATACTATCTACTAGTAACCACTAGTAACTTCTCGTCGGCATTCAGGCTGAAATAGGCTAGATGGCCTGTGTTTATAGCCTCTATTACCGTGCCATAAGATCGATTTCAACTGCTCATATTTCGTCAATCGCTGCCTCACTTGGTCTGCAGGGCTAGGGCGTCGATCAGTTCTTGGAAGTCAGTGACGAACCAGGCAGCCTTTTTCTTCACTTCCTCGCGTACTACGTTGCCACCGAAACCTGGAACACGAAATTTTAGTTAGGTACATACGCCGCTTTGCATCTTTGCTATGGTACCATTTCAGGTACTTTTATAACATGTAGTGAGAGAGACTATTATCTATTAAGACTTATGAGACAAATACAAATGTATTTGTCTCATAAGTAGGAAGAATGTTCTTAAAATGCCCTGTACTCTTCGAAGTCACGGTTCAGATTTTCAAGTCATTTAATATGAGACAGTTGCTGATCGACCCTTTAGGAATGACTTGTATAGTATGACCTGATGACGGAAGAACCTTCACTTATAAGGAATCGGTGGGCGGGAATGCTGAAGCGTTAGTGGCGTAATTTTCCCAACAATTACCAGTTGACAGTATTTGAATTCAAGATAGATGGGTGCTTTACAACATTGCTATAGTCATCTATGAATGGATACAGATCACAAAGTTACTATCGTAAAGCACAACACTAATAAATAAAGAAGACGAAACATCCTATAGCTAAATTAGCTTTCGAGTGTTTGTCACTTTCATTCAAATTCTGAATTAAGTTTGAATAAAGAAGACAAAACTTTCTACAGCTAAATTAGGTTTATTATTTATATTCATCTATAAAGGCGCCTCGTTCGCCATCTCTAATCAGCAATGGACAGTTTGAATTTTGATCACAAAGTTGTACAAACTAATAAAATGTATGGCAACTGAAACTCTCACCTATAAATGCATCGGCTGGCGGGCACGCCTCCGCGTCGGTGGCGCCATCTCCGATCATGACGAGCCGCTCGTACCCGTATTGCTCCTTCAGCCGCCGGATCACCAGCCCCTTGCCGCCCGATCGCGACGTTGGCTCGTTCTCGTCGAAGCCGGCGTACTCGCCTGGAATCAGACAATATCATACACACATGCTAACTTCAAACTCATTTCAAAATCTGAAGATAATTCGTCGGTACAAAAGTCAACTAGCCAAAGTGTTATTTTGGCAGTTTTTACGTGACATCAATATCTTGACACAACGCATACTGTGGCAAAATATTGTATGAGTGGCATTTCAAATATAAATGTTATTATTACAAATCGTTTTTCTGCATAACTGAAAAAAGTAAAAATTACATACTACACAGGTAAATTAATCTATGTGAGATTACTTAGTTTACTGCCAAAATGACACTTTGGCTAGTTGAGTTTTGTACCGAAGATATGTCCACTAACAAAGCAACCTATTAGACAATCCACAGAAAACGTAGCCAATAGTAAAAATGACTCATGACTGTGATTGGTAATATTGTAAAAAAGATACAAGAGAAGAAGAAAACCCGATTGTTGATAGTGACAGCATTACTGTTATGATTGCTGAATTGAGAGCAGAGATCAACGACACGATACTTATATCCGACACGAATTTGGTTCGGTCTAATTTTATTTGGACATAGACGCCAGCGCCCAATCGAACTGCGATTCAAGTTGGAACCAATCTTTTTTTAAAACAAATGTCGGTATCGAATTGAGTATGAGGAATACGGTCCAGAGTAAAGCAAAGTAAATGCTAAAAGTAAAGTAATAGCTCCCTATTATTATGTAGACTTTCAGTTTAACAAGGTCTTTTTTTTTAATTCTAGCCTGGCAGGTGAACAAGTAATTACAAATAAGATGAACTGTACGCGAGTAAAGCTTAGCGAAACAGCAAATCTTTACCCACTCAGACTTTAGATTATTGCGACACGATTCCTGAGATGAAAGCTTGTTCCAAGATCCAACTTTTCCAAACGGTCAAGACCATTCTCAGCTATAAAACTCTTGATATCAATCTTGAACTCATAAGCCATCTAAAATAACGCAATTATTTATTGCACCACTGTCATTGTAATTAATTGGAAACAGCTGTTGCAATATTGTATTGATAATAGCGAAATGTATAAAAGCAGTTAACTTATTAACGTATTGCGCAACATTTTTTACTAATGGGTTACGATACAAAATAAATACATATTTATAGTAGGTACCTAGCATGTTTTATTACTTTTGTCTATAATGATTTAATTTGTAGTTCAAAAAACAATGACAAAGCTCATTAATTAACAGCAACATGAACCTAAGTACAAAGACTATTTAAATATCATTGCAACAACGATATTTAAATATCGAATGTCTTTGTGCACATCTGATAAAACTTTGAACATATTACATCATACACGCGGCGTACATATAAAATATACAGCCCAAAACTGCTTATTGTTAATGACAATAATTTCCTTTTTGTGCAATCTTATTATATCATAATTATTGATAAATATCGAAATTATAAAATCATACACATTTAAGCCAAAACTTGTTTTGACAAAAAATTATCACCACTGTAGTTAACATGTCAATGTTATTTCTGTTATAACGATATAAATTACTCTCTGAAAATTCAATATGATATCTCGTATGGTTTTGTATGTGTAATTACACTAATACATAAAACGACTTACCTAAAACAAAACAGAAGAAATTGCTAAACTATGACGCAAAACTTCGGGCAAATTTGTTCGTATAGCAATTGGGTCGTCCACTAACCTTTGTCCCCATTTGCTCCAAAGCAGTGCAGTGGAGAGTGGATCAGCCTCCGTGATAAGGAACTAAATATACATGACCATACTTTTATTTACACTTAAATCTTCATTATCAAAGCCTCAACGGAAACGTTCGTGGGGTAACAAATTATGATAATAAAATGTAGTAGGTATTGTACTAATCTAGTTGTATGGCAATTAGAGGATGAAGGGCGATAGTTATCGTACACTATCTGGTAATTCTGCTCGTATAGATAAAACCTATAAAATATTCTGTGGAAACAACGTCAAAGGTAAATTTAATCGGTCGTGAAAATTTGTTGTTTATCCATTAAAATTTTCCTTATGTAAGTATAAGGGGAAATCTTTAATATAATTTTATGTTTCACTTCAATACATTTTATAATTACTTTTCTTTATCATTCAGGTATTAATTAAATATATAATATTTACGAAAATTACCAATTACTTTAAATGGTATTGTAATAAATAACTATTCCACTCTTAATAAAACTAACATTAGTATAGAAATTTTAGGTATGGTTGTGAAACCAGCGGTTTACGTTGTGCACTACACTAGCTGAATCGTGAATTAGCCATAAATTTATTTTAATAATGAAGTTTTCTATAATAAAAATAGAAAGGCAGTCGGAATTTACGAATATAAAGAATTCCATATCTGCCACCTTGAACTCTCTCGCATAATATAATTATTATTGTGATAGTAATTATTGCTTTCCTTCAACTCCATATCACATCATGTTTTATTTTATTTCTATATATTTTATCTTTAATACACGGTTGGTTGTCGAAGGGTTGTCGGAAGGCGATAAGATCGCCAATTGTTCACCGAAATGTGCTGTAATTTTCTGTGTTGTGTGTATGTGTTTCTTGCTATGGTGTACAATAAAGTATTTTTGTACTGTGATGTCAGATTCATTTCCTAATTGTCTCCAAAATTAAAATGCTCTTGTACATACGCGTAATTAATTGATATTGATATCATTTACATTTATATCTATCTATAATAGTTGTGTATAGACATTATCAACATCATTTACGTCACACAACGCATGTATCTACACAGATACAGTATGTTTAGACCCCCTGGAGTGGTGACCCCCAATGATGCAACGGATGAAAACATTTCTGCTGTCGCCGGCCCGCGTAAACATATCCTATCACTCACGCCGTAAGCGCGTGCCAGACGATTGTCTTTTGCGTAAATGCAAACTGGGCCACGATTACATCTGCTTTTATCTTACAGGCTCGGTTCTGGATTCAATGGGCTATGTAGGGCATGTTTACTAGATGCAACCCTGAAGGTTGAGCTTGCAAAGGAATGTGAAAAAAGGGAAAATATTGATATAATTGTATTTCCCCGAAGTGGTGGGCAAAGCAAAGGTGCGTATAGTGCACAGCACATCCATTTTTCATTAGTTATGTTTAGTTCCCATATAGTGGGCCTGTTGCCATACACCCGGGCACAAATCCAAGGTCGATTCGGAAAGAAATTTTAAAAGATTTTTTCCTATCAATGTTTAAAATAAACCAAATTGTGAAGTATGTCAATAGAAAAACGTTCAGTTCAATAAAGGAAACCATATTTCGATTCAAACCTAACGAAATGTATATTCACAGGTCACTCCTCTATAAAATATTTGTATTTTGCAGAACATATTGTTTACATTCTCGATTAAATCACATAACAACAAGTCGAACCTTCTGTAATCATTACTAATCCAGTTATCGTAAAAAATAAACGGCTTGTTATTGACAAGGACTCGTGTGCATGCGCATGACGCCGACTCGATAACACAGCGGCCTCGTTCGAGGAGGCGTGGCCCTATACATATGGAACTATTGCGGCACTTAGGCATAATGTGCCACTAAGCTAATTGCTACTGCGAAGTTCATAAACACGGAATAGGAGATTATTATTGTACTGCGCTATTATTCTGTGGTTTAACTCAAAATATATGATATTTCCCAGGAAAGGAAGTTACAGAAATATATTTTGCTAAAGAACCTCTGTAAGAGTTAAGAAGAAAAATAAAATAAAAAGTAATTAGCCAACACTCATCAACAAATCAATAGTTTCAAGCTCAGGGTAAATAAACACTGTTAATTTCTCTCAACTTTCACCTTCAAGCCAAAAAGCATACCTACTAAAGTCATTTCAGAGACAACTATTTATACTTTTGATCACGTAAAATACACTCCAGATTAAGATGTGTGTAACAAAATCAAGCCTGATAAAGAGACAAGTGCTAAAGATACAGTCCGCAATAACACTTCAATAACACTTTGCTCCAGATTGTGTGATCAAAAACCTTGTGCAGTGGACTCAATAACAGTTATTATGCACGGATTATTGCAAATTACTCTCGAGATAAAAATATCGGAGTACCTATCCTTTGTTGTCATCAAAAATTGTAGATATGTAGTCGATAATAAATTGTAGATATCTAGTCTCGAAGGTATGCGAAGTCTGCCAATTCGCACTTGGCCAGCGTGGTGGACTAAGGCCTAATCCCTCTCATTCTGAGAGGAGACCCGAGCCCAACAGTGGGATAAAGAAAGGGTTGTGATGATGAGTCGATATTTGGATACAAATACACACGATCCATTATAAGTCCACACATTTTTGACAATATCTCTTAATTCATTCATAGCTATAGGTACATAAAGATAGCCAATAACATAATATCACGCCTGTATACCCGAAGGGGTAGGTAGAGGTGTGTAAAAGATCTACTTTTCACGTTTAGGTTAGGTCCCATGTAATATAGTAATAGGTGGTGAGCCTATTGCCATACACCAAGGACAAATCCATACTCCGAGCTACTACCGGGTATTTCAAGTTAAAAAAAACCAACAGTTGCCCGAGCCGGACCGAACCCAGGACCTCTAGCTTAGCAGTCCCGATTGCGATAACTAGACCTACGCTTAAAAAAATAAATAAAATGAAAACGCCAACGGCGTAGGTATCGACAAAACACAATGTAAATTTACAGCAAGGGCAATTTCATTCTTAAAGCGAGGTCAGGATTTTTGAACTGCTCCAACGCAAGCACCTAGTTATATACTTTTACCACGGCCTACATTACTAACTTAGTAACTTCTTTGACATAATACACATATTAAGTACACACTCCTTTAACAACTAGATCAATTTGACAACATATATAAAAGAAGTCGATATCATATGTCAGTCTTACCATTGAAGTAGAACTTGAGTCTGTTAGCGTACACGTTGGCCTTGTTCACGGCCAGCAGGTCAGCCACCGGCTCGATGAGGCACCGGAACCCGCCGGAGACCAGGTACACGACCACGCCTCGCTCTTGCAGCTTCTTTACTAGTTGTCTGCGATTCAAGGAATTGTTTCTTATGACTCGTTTCTGACCACGAGGCGCGGACATGTTGCGGAATTTGTTTGGAACTAATTCCTAACACATATTTATTTGTTTCTGATTGAACTTTAGTAAGTAAACCTAAAGAATACAGGAACAATCAGAAACCGCAAGCCCGCCGGAAAGTGAAGCCACAAAATGACACAAATACTACTCTTGATGCAAACATCAAGAGTAGTATTTGTGTCAATATAAAAATATTTCAGCGCTAAGTACCCACGCAGAACGTCACGCGAAATAATGAAAATTTACAATCATTCCATAATTTTTCTTAAATAGCCGTAAATTATTGAAAATAGGCGGGGGCCGTGCGGGTCGACTGTTTTAGTTTTGGTTATGTACACATTCATTGCCAGTGCAATTTCTAAGAGACGCTTGCAGACCCGATTCTAGTATTTTTCTGCATTTCTTTTTTGGTTTAAAAAACCTGATATTTTTTGGCAGTCGATAGAATTATTTGATCCTCGGGATTATTTTGACCCTTATCTCTCAGGTCATCAAAAAATTTATTAGATCAGTACAAAATTTCAAAACCTTATTATAAGACTAGCTTTTACCCGCGGCTCCGCCCGCGTGGTCAAAGGGAATTAACAATGAGTTGTTTATCATACATGACACATTTGTGGTGGATGAATAGTGACAGTTCCACGATTAAAAGAACGAACGAAGACGCGAACCAAAATCAAAACGTGTGTCTTATTCCTTTACTATATTAATTTTAAACCAAAACAACAATTTATCCAGCGCGAATTCAAAATTCAATTTAATTTATTAGTTGCCTATGACTTAATTTATTTACATGTATCATTAGTCAGCGTGATTCAGAACTTGCAAATGAATTTTACTAACGCCATCTATTAACAACATTCGGACCTAAATATCTAGCGAATAACAAAACATCGATATCTTTCCATGGGAATGTTTTACCGGGGTAAAAAGTAGCCTACGTCACTCTCCACCCTCCTCACTATCTCCACACACAAAAACCATACCATATAATAGCTTCGCTGCGACGTGAAAGCCGGACAAACAAACAAATAAATAAATAAACAAACACACTTTCACATTTATAATATTAGTATGGAAGTATGGATACAGAAACAAACGTTAAATTGTAAGAATAATTAGTTACATAACTTGACTATAATAGGTACTTTTATAGGAAAGATTGTGAGGATAAAGTAGTATGATACAAAACAATATGATTTGGAAAGTCCAAACGTCAATATATTTTTATTAACAAGCGATAACATCAAACCAAAGATCACTTGGCTTGATAGTTCAATATTGGGTGTTAAATGAATCGGTATCCGATACATCCCATGTAATATAGCAATAGATCTTCCGATAATGCCCAACTACATGTAATATAGCAATAGATCTCCCTGGAGCCATAACTACGATGGGAGTTTTATTCAGGAGTCAATTTTATATTAGTTATAATTTTTTAATAGTAGTAAATAGTTTAATAGTAGGTACCTACTTTATTTTATAGTAGTCAATTTTATCTATACTAATATTATAAATAGAAAACATTTATTTATTTGTAATGTTTTCAGACAAAAACTACTGGACCAATTTCAAAAATTCTTTCACCATTAGAAAGCTGCATCTTCACTGAGTGACAGACTATTACTTAATATTACTAGGTGTAAACGAAACTATTTTTATGTATAATTCCACTGGTTGTATAAATGTATATAGGATATTAGGAGTCAATTTTGTTGTTTTCGTTGATCGACTTAATTATAAAGGTGAAATCGTGGTCACTTCACCATTTAACGCAACAAGTAGTTTAAATAAACGGGTCGGAATTAGACAGGTCGTTTATTAATTATTCTGTGGTTACGCTACGAGGCATTGTTACAAGTTTTACGAACTAATTTTTATACAATTAGGTATATATGTCTAGTATTAGGTATATAATTCGGGATATCGTTAAGTCATGCCCAGAAGAAAAGTTCCCTTGGGCGTCAATGGGTAGAGTTTGTCCAGTAATGTCAATAACGATATGTAGCAAAGTAAGTCATGCCCAGAAGAAAAGTTCCCTTGGGCGTCAATGGGTAGAATTTGTCCAGTAATGTCAATAACGATATGTAGCAACAGCCATGGAAGTGTTTTTATTCGTTAACGTGGTAGCAACTACATAATATATGTATATACGAAATGTCTAATTCCACGCGAGCAAAGCTTCAAACTTATAATAAATAACGTTGATTTTCACAACGTTGTCGTAGTTTTTTTTGTGAATCAAAAGGCAGGAAAACTCACGAGATTCCAGGTGTTAGATGAACGGGGAAAGTGGTCAGAAAATCTTTGATCTGGCTCGCACTCGGCCTGATGATGTCGAGCCTCTTCTTTAAAGCCTCTTGAAATGTCATGCTGCCACCCATCGCCTCTGCGGTCCTAGTACAATAAAAAAAAAACTATTTGAATAAATAAATAAAATGTAGAACTCTGTTGAAAAATATCGTGCTTATGTATGTATAAGCGTTACGTTATACTTGAGTATGTTATACTGATTATTTTGGAGTTATTAATTTTAACAACCTACATCCTCTATACGGAGTACCTATAATATGTATATGTACTTAAGATAAATAAATACCATGGACATTCACACACGGCCATCTGAACCCAAAGCCAGAGACTGATATACATACATATATATTTTTAAATAGATACTTAAATAGATAATATTGACATCCAGACACAGAATATTAGTCCTGAGTGGGATTCGAACCCACGACAGGTAGGGTCACTACCGATTGCGCCAACGCCCGTCACGTATTCCGTATATATGTATTACATTTTAAAATACATTATTTCAATCGAGCCATTTTAATATTAGACAATATAATAACTTTCTTACTATCTAAAAATACTTCATATTGGTTTATCGCCATAAAAATATAATTAAATTCATATTGCGAAGAGCGATATCTAGTATCCATTTGGAGTCAAATGATAATAGTTTTATCACATCAACTAATAGATCTACACGTGGTATCGTATCCACAGTTATTCATATTTCCATAAATTACGCAATATCAGTTGTTAGATTCATACCGGCTTACTCACATGTGATTTAAGTCGGAATAGGGAATGATTATTAAAGATTAGTTACATAGTAATCTTTAATAATGTATATCTATATATATAAAAGGAGAAGCTGACTGACTGACTGACTGACTGACATAATAATATCAACGCAGGGCCTAAACTATAGGGTTAGAAACTTGAAATTTTGCAGAGGGGTTCCTTTTATAACGTAGGGGAGCACTAAGAAAGGAGTTTTGAAAATTCACCCCCTAAGGGGGTAAAACGGGGGAGCAAAGATAGTATGAAACTTTGCCGTTTTTGAAGTTAGTGAATGTCTAATTCCACGCGAGCGAAGCTGTTGAAGCGGCGTCCACTAGTTGCTATATGAAATTAATGGAGTACTCGTGCAAGACTTTTTAATTACCTGGGACAGAGCGATTAAATCTTTTATGATATTTAATATGTTAGAAAAGTGAGAGGTGACTACAGGAATTACTCGGCACGTGTGATTACTGATTGCTACAAGCATTACGATATAACTATGTCTTCGAATAATTGACCCGCAACCGGAATGCAATTGATTATAAATCATTCAAGTATCCACTGATAGTCATTCTGGGTCACTTAAGTGAACTGAAACACGGTGACAATGTGTGACTTACTTATTTCATATTTAATATCAAATCACAACATTATTTAGGTGGGAATTGTGTGACCTATTCACTCTCTTCTCTCTCTTCTCATGTATACTCGTATGTATTAGTTCTATCTATTAGCACAGAATAGGTACTTAATAGTACAAGCTATTCGTATTATTTTTAATAGGTACGCAGAAGAAAAATTACTTAATATGAAATATAAAATTAAATAGTATTAGGTCTTTACCTATGAAATTGAACATTTGTATAAAAATTTTGGTATTTTTTTTATTTTAGTTCATCAAAGTAAATAGTCCCAAATAATTGGCCCAAATAATCTGTACAATTTTGCCATTTTGATGGCAGTTTTTTTATCCGTTTACTGTAGAAGTCTGCCGGACGGCCATAAAATCAGCGAAAGCGTTTTGTACCTCTCGGATGTTGAACTTTTACCCACTTAAAAATTGTTTAAATTTTGAAAACGGTAGAAATCTGTTGGGGTAAGGTCTGGTGAGTACGGTGGGTGACTGAGAATTTCCAGCTGTAACTCTTGTAGCTTTGCGATGGTAACTCCTAAATTGTGAGCTCGCGCGTTATTGTGGAGAAGGAATGAGGAAGAGTGATTGACCAGTCATGGTTGTTGAATTGCGAGCTTCTCCATTATTAGCAATAAACATATGACGTCACTACTCAATAGAACTGACGTGATAAGTAAAAACCTAGCATTCAAGTTTAATGAGTTCGAAAATCAAAAACATACTCACAGCCGCTTAACTTCATCTCCCTTCCCACAGAACCTGGCCAGCTCGTCAATGCCCTCATCCTGGATGACCGTGGAGTCAACATCGAAGCAGACGCAATCCGCCGTGCGGAACAACTCCTGGATGCTCTGCTGCGGAGACATCACGCTGATGGAGACCAGGGAAAGGGTCTTCAGAGTCGCGTACTGCAGGTTATTCTTCAAGCTGTCGCCAAATATATTTGTTACGTTAAAAAATCTGTGACGCTGCCAGTGCTGCCACCAAACAGGTTTATGATATTGAGTAATATATTTGTTTACACCGCGGTTGCCCGAAACCCGTTTTAGTGAAGTGGAAAATCACTGATTTCGCTGTAAATTATTTGCAGATTTTGGCAAGTTCAATCCAATTACAATAAAACAGTTAAGAGTTCAATTCTAGTTTACATTGACCTTACATATCTTCATTTTTGACATTTTAAATGCCTTTTTGCTATACATACTCGTATTTTAAATTGATGAAGGAAATGCCATTTTAATTTATTTGTACGCATTCACTTTTTAAAATAAATTAACATTATTATATTATACAATATTTAACTAATTTAAACATTATTAATAAATAATTTTAGACTACCCACACTTTTTTAATAAAACTTGATATGTAACACCTTTCGTTTTCTTTTTAATTTTGCATTAAGTATATATTCTGCCTAACAATATAACCGCGCCGAATAAAACAATAGCAAATACTAATGGCCTTTAATATTACTTATGGTATTTATACAACTATCATAACAAAACGACACTATCACAAGCTGTGGCTATCCCATTGACGTCTAACGAGGGCATTGCAAATGAAACTATTGTAAATAACAAGTTTATTCATGGCTATCCTTATTATTCAATGGAAACAAGGTTTTGTGACTGCTTAAGGACCAAGTTATACTAACTTATTGAAGTTAAATAACTTGCTGACCATGAACGAAATCCAGAGAAATTGTGTTGTTGAAGAATTCTAAATGCTATTTTTTAACTTTTACTTTTCTTATAACATAAAAATACTTACTACTACTTTCCCAGTGTTTTCTGTTGTTATGTTTAAGCCTTATGTATTACGTTAGTATCCGCAACATGCAAAAACGAATTTTATGAAATTGTATTTTTTAAATACCTGGAGAGAGCCATTTTCGTCTTCTTTATAAAGTAAAAATATATTACTTCGTAATAAACTAAAGTTTTCACACAAGAGTCGATACGAATCGCTCAAAGTTAAGTAAGAGACTGGTAAAGAGAACCCACTTAATCGGAAACACCGCGCACGCCTCCGCCGAATGTGATATCATACAGTACAGTGCACTCATATGGTCGTTATCGGCTTATATCCACCAGCCTCCCTAGATAACGTTATGATGCGAGCTACAACACTTCGATCTGAGAGCTACGTACCATGAATGACGTCACAGCGTCATCCTCGCAAAGACATACGGCTAGACATTGAAAGCGTTTTGGAGTAGGGGCGATGAACCAGTGGCTATCTCACTCACTCGCGATAGAAACGTATGGAATATTTGTCGAGACACTTGTTTTTCAAATTGCGTCGCGTGCAAATCCATGTTATCAATTTGCGCTCGCTCAACGTAGTTGAGTTGTCAAGATAATAGAATTATTTTAAAAACAACATGTTACTTCTCTGCAAAACAATAACATTATTATTATGGCTTCAGAAAAACAATTTTGCAATTTTCTTTTTATTTCTGATAGAACCAAGAAAACTTTTTGTTTAAGTACATAATTTTAATTATTCTTCAACTCGTCAAATACCCGTGTAGGTACCCTAAGGTTCACACTATTATTGACGATTAATTATTATGTATAATGCATAATTTATTAATAATATACGGTAAGTATGTACTAAATTAACTTTCTAAAGAATATTAAATTATTGAAATTTTTTATAATATTCATGTAAGTATAAAATGTACATGTAGGTACGTAATTTTATTAATATTCTTAAATGTAATTATTGAAGCTTTTTTTGCTATACCAAGTTGTCAGACTGGCCAAGTGGCCAGTAGTGACAATTACTTGACATCATCCAAGGGTTAACCGATATGCCAAAGTGCAGAGACCTACTGTTGATAGAAGATAAATTGGAATGAATTCTGCCCATTGTATCATATTAGGTCCATTTATTTTAAAACATACCTACATACTTGCAAATCATCAGAGTAGAGATGATATGAATAAATGCAATCTGATTGTGGTACTTATGTCTTTAAAGAAATGTAATGTTGTTAATGTTGTTAATTAATTCTATCTAGTATAATTTTAATTTATGTCATCGTGTTTCATAACGGCAATTTTTACTAGAAGTAAAATTTGATAATTGCAGGTACCGAGATATTAATATTAGCCATATTTAAAAAGTATTTGTATATTTAATTATTGTTTTATGCAATAATAATTACCTAATAATTATTTTATATCATACCTACTAGTTACTTAATAAATATTTGTAGGTAATTTATGTTCAATAAAAAAGTGCGTCATAGCAGATGATAAGGTTTTTATCTAATACTAATATCATATTCTCACGGCACTGTGGCTAAAAAACAAAGTTATCAGGGCATGACATCCCTGCATGCAAATCATATTCACTGGTAGGCTAAAATGCCCCGAGACTTAGTTATGAATTTTAAAAAAATATATAAGTACCTATATTATCAATCCATCATAAACTACTGAGCATGATGTAAAACAACTAAGTTTTATTAAATAGATCATTAGAATGTTGACTCATTTGTCACTAAACTAATATAGTAAACGATGAATGAAACACTGGATTTAAAAGATGCATTATGAAGGCTCCGAGAACTATGTCTGCACTTGCAGCGGACTTTAAAGCATTTTATACAATTAATAGTAATAGCAACTTAACTATTATACTTTTTAACTAATCAGATGTTGATTTTTATGTAGGTACTTAGTTATATTACAATACAATATACAATATACAAATTTTACGCCAGTAGGCTATTCAATTTTTGCCGACCCTACTAACCTCCGACATGTATTTTACATAGATATAGTAAATGGAGAGACAGTGACATAGCATGCTTTTTACCCTGGGTAATTTTACAGTTCCCGTGAAATAGACAAAACACTGTAATAATCATTCAATTTATAATCAATAATTACCTACTGATCGATATTTAACTGATTGATGCCTATCTTGGATATGATCTGCTAGATATTGCTAAGTGGTATCTTATCTTTGGTGTAGCTTGCCATTGATAAAGGCTATACTTATTATATTTTAATGGTAGAGGTAATTCTGCATATATAACTACTTCACAAGAGTAAAGCCATGTGGAAAGCCTAGTAATTAATACTATAATTTACACATGCTGAATAATAGTATTACGCTGATTAATAGTATTCAGCGCTTAAAAGTAGTAGACATTTAGGAAACATCTTTCAATGTTCACACATTTTAAACAATAATTGAGTGAGAGCGTACAGCATATTATAACATTTATGCATTAAAATTAAAATGAGAAAAAATATATTAAATAAGGTTCTATTTGTATAATTTAGGCCCTTGAATTTCATTGGCATAACCAATACAACAATACAATACCACAGATCAATATTTAGTTTGAAGCCGTGTAACATATCAGTGTAACATATTTAGTTTGACTTATAAGAAGTGGGTCAAATTGGCCAACTGGAAAGAAGCAGTATACAATCAGAAAACATAGTTACTGTTTGTTGATAGTGTATTCTGTATTTGTCTTATCAATGTTTATTGATTTATAAATATCCGGAAACTAGTAAGCAAACTTCTACAGTATTTTTGTGAGCTTGTAGGTAAAGTTGATCAATGTCACTAAATAGGTACTCTTATAACTCTGGTTATTGTGTTTAATGCCTTCAGCCAATAAAGATAATATTCACTTGCACAGAGAAAAAGAGACCAAGAGAGAATAGAGAGAGAGAGAGAGAGAGAGAGAGAGATGTGACATTCATTAATGAAGGGAACCAGATAACCAGAACAATCTAATAAACAACTGTTCTGTTAGATTCTAACATATTATTATGATAATGAACATAATTCAATTAATTGAAAGTAAAATTAATCATTTCAATCAAACATTTCTCTTGAATGACGAGTAACTTAACACTTTTCAAACAGCAAATTATACACAAAATAAATTCAAACTTGAATTTAGAATTAGGAGAGTTGAAATTGACTTACGTTTTATCGGTGTCAGAATGGTCTTTCAACTAAATTATATAACTAACTATGAATGATAGATGAAGGCTAGGCACAGTACAATATATCTGTCATATTATCTACCATCTATCTGCAAGTCAACAACCTTGCAAAGGCTAACTATCCACGTGCTGCTAACGTTTATAGGCTAAGGTTTATAGGTATATTTATTAGGTATCATAATACACAATTTAATAAAAGGAAATTAATTATAATGTCCTTTTGGTGTACATACAATAAAGAAACTTGTCATGTTTTTATATGCTGGAATAAAATGAATAATAAAAATCAGACTTACCTATACTTGTAAAATAATGTTATCCACATTACTTATATTAAAAATTAGTTGTAGTGCTATTTTATACGGTTTACATTATAGTAAATTTTATTTTCAATGAAATAGCACTTGTTTAATACAATATTTTGTTTATGTATGTAATAAGTACATCTAATAAGAATTAAATAAGAAAAACATTGGAAATGTAAAACAGCTGATCACTGCTATGCCAAAATTGCCAAATCATGCTGATTGCTGTACTGCTGTACTTATGCACAAACTACCGAAATTAATAATCAATCTAATCTTAAATCTTCGGAATACTTTGGATTATAGATCGAAAATGTAATCCAGATTAGTAGTTATGTGTGCCATTAGACGATCCGTGGATTGAAATTGCAAATGCAATCTATCAATTTATTTCACCTATCTTTGGGAGGAAGGATCAAAGATTACAGATTTCAACGTCCTTGGATAAACCTCTGTCTGTTCAAAAACGACAGTTTGAGCGTGTGTGTCACTGTGTGTCAATAATCTATCTCTCGCCACAGAGTACATTTTGAACTGTCTCTCGCTTTTGAGTTTTGACGTTTCGATCGATCGGTCTAAGCAATCCATATCATAATCTTTCATATACTTTCCTCAGATTTAAGATTTTTCAAAATGGATTTGGCAATATTGTGCTCTCGTGATAGCGACAGTGATAATATGGAAATCCTAGCTCAATTGATTGACGCATAGAATAAAGTTGAATTGACGGACTGGTATTCGGATACAGAGTACAGACAGTGAGTCACCCCGGCGGTGCCGTGCTTCTGTGCGAAACATCAAACAAAAGGGTTCAATTCAACTACATGCAGACTTTCGATGATGCAGAGTTTACCTTTAGGTTTAGGTTAACCAAAACCACGGTAAATTCTCTACTGTCTGAAATTATGCCTGTTGTCCGTGTTCTCTTCAAGGTAAGTTAAAATTAATTATAAAACAGTCTATTTTTAAAAGCTTTTATTTAACTTCACTCGTATGTATGTATGTATGTATGTATGTATGTATGTATGTATGTATGTATGTCCTAGAATCTTGCAATCAATATTTCACCCACTTCCACTGAAGCTATCGAGCTGAAATTTGGCACACATATTAGGTTCCGATGACAATGCAATAATATGGTACTGTCGAACTGATCTGATGATGGAGCCGGAAGATATTAACTGGAACTTCATGATGGAATATCGTATCATAGTCGTGTTTGCACTTGTGGTAAAGTCTTGTAATGAACTTTGACCACGATTAGGTTTCAAGGTCAAGTTATAAAAACTGTTTAAAAAAAAAATTTTTTTGCAGTATAATTATTGCATATGCAGCCTCAATAATTGTATAATAATAATTTAATATCTATTCTAGAAATCATGGAGTTTCGCCACTGCATCAACTGCTTCTAACATTAAGATTTTATGCATTAGGCACTATGCTGATTTCTGTAGCTGACTTTGTTTTGTGCCTCCTCATATATCCACTAGTTCAGCATAAAATATTCATTTAAATGCCACGATTTCCGGGAGGTATATAGGTATGACAATGAGCGGGTAGTGGAGGTCGAAGACCATAAGCTACCCCTTAACGTCAAAAACCTCATTAGAGCCAAAAACGCAGCTCTCAGAAGAGCTAGTAAATATCCCACTCCTCACTTTAGAAGGAAAGCCAATAGCCTCCAAAATCAGGTCCGTTCACGTCTCTCAGAATTGAGGAATTCCGATTGGGTCTCACTCATGGTGACCCCCTCACATCAGGCTTACTATAAAGTGGCAAAAGCCCTACGCATAGACGCAACTAAGCACACCCCTCCTCTAACCCGCCCCGACGGCAGTACAGCCTTCGAGGACAGGGAGAAAGCCGAATGTTTCGCTAGCAGTATTGCGGACCAATGCTCACCCAGCAAATCCTCTTGCGATCCCACCCACATTTCAAAGGTGGAGGAGGAGGTCAGTCATCTGAGCTCACTCCCTATCACCGAAGATCCCACCACTACCACCATAGACGAGGTCCCCCCCCCCCCTTAATAATCCTAATAATGTTTAAATGTTTAAATGATTTTTTTATCCGCTATCGATTACAAACATCAGAGTAACGACTATCGAAATAATTTCCGATCAGAACGAAAAAAAAAATTGGAAATAAAATTATAATATTAATTATAAATAATTTAATTAGTCGAAATTAAAATATGAAATCTGAAGTTATTCGTAGTATCCCTACCTAGTCTGTTTGAGCTTTTGAATCTCACCCTGTTCGAAGTGTTCAGTGACGCTGTAAAGGTCAGCGTGACCACACAGTAAAAGGCCACTCAAAATAAGAAAACAACAACTGTGGATGTTTGTTAGTGCTCCTTCGTGTATATGTATTCTGTGAGATAGTGTCATGGCATTTATTAATCGTGTTTGTTTACGAATTTTAATTTTTTTTTTCTCATGAACCGCGCGTCTCCGCGCTGCGAAATTTTATGAGTGGACGTCTTTTAACGAGTTCTAGCTGTGAAAGAAGTACATAGCCACATACATGTGGTGTTGCATATTCTAATGCTTCCAAAAATACATTTAGTGATTTGTTATTTAATTTAATTAAAAATTATGTCATACTACAGGTATAATTTAAGAAATTAAATGTCACTTGCTATAACGGTGAAGGACACATCGTGAGGAAACCTGTATGCCTGAGAGTTCATCATAACGTTCTCGAAGGTATGTGAAGTCTGCCAATCCGCACTTGGCCAGCGTGGTGGACTAAGGCCTAATCCCTCCCATTCTGAGAGGAGACCCGTGCCCAACAGTGGGACGTCTATGGGTCGCAGCGAACAGGTATAATATAATTTAATTACTATTACTAAGAATTTACTAATTAATTAAAATTAAAAATTTTAAAATGCAAAATTTAGTAAAATTAATGATAAAAAAATTAAGTAACATCTCTTGTCTAAGTACTCCATTATTTTTATTGCACTTATTTTCCTTTAAGTTTTTCAATTTCTAATTTTAATTTTTCATTCTGCAATAAAATGTTTTCTTTTTTAGCCTCTACACATAGTTTTTTGGCAGTATAATATTCTGCTATTGCTATATTTCTTACAGAACTACTACTATGTGAGGTTTTGAGTTTCTTCTTACCTGAAAACAAAATAAAGTTGTTTGGAACACAAGGAATATTTTTCATTTACTAGTTTATGCTGGGGTAAGGGAAATCACAATAGAAAGGGTATTTCAATTGCATGCTAGAATTACCTTAACGGGGTAAAATATGGGATCATGTGATGTAGCAGGTGTCTGCTAGTTGTATGATGATGATTATAAAAAAAAACCAGAAGGCATGAATGGCTAGACATATGAGACTATGTTATCATTAAAGAATACCGTAATAATTAATTAATGGTAAGTTTACCTATTCTAGATGTACTCATTGTAAGCCTTGTGGGTGTGCGTAATGAACTTTGATCAGCTGCCCGCTTGCATTGATTTACTTCAATGCCATTATCTACTGTTTCTGGTATTAATTTACTTGTATCATTCACACAAGAAACAGTAGATAATGAAATTGAAGTATTCAATGGAGTAGTTGCCACAGATATGGGTACTACTATACCAGTGCCATTGGATGTTGTTACTGGTATAGTAATACCCATACCCATATCTACTGACACTGGTATTGATTCTAGCGGCAGCACCTTAGCCTGTCCTTCTAAAAAACCATCACCACTGTTATCATCATCACCACCGTCACCACCACAAACAAAAACTTCTTTGTCTTTGTTGCCACCAAATGGCACAACAAAACCACTTGCAGTACTTCCCAGTAAAGCAGCCACTCTGTCCAGTATATAATCCGGGGGAATGTACTCAGGAATGCCACAACCAGTCTGTAAAAATAATGAACATTATATGTTATTTTTTACTGCAATAGGTACCTATACTTTTAAACAAAGATAAAAAAGTCCATAACACTTACTTGGATACGATTCATCCTAATTCTTGTGGTGCGTTTACGTGCAAGTTTCTTTAGATTTTCCCACTTTAAACGCACCTGCTGGGTTGTTCGACGACAAACCGCGGCAGTGGCATTGAATTTGCGTGTCAGGCGCACCCATTCCTCAGTTTTTCTTTTATTGGTGGCGGCGTTTGTCATTTTAGACAAAATTATTGGGCTGTTCTCAATTAAGTCCAGCAATAACTTCGTCTCATCCTTCGTCAAAGGTTTGCCTTTGCCTCGTACCTAAAATAACGAGAACTTCAAAAAAATGCTTTCGAACATTCTTCATCATCAAGAAACAAAATAATTAAGGGGTATGGATCCCTACAAAGTCACTTACCACTTCAAAGTCCATTGATAGAGATCACAGTAATAAATTAAAATAGTTTATTAATTTAATATCACAATTTTTTTTCATTCATAAAATATGACATGTACTACTGACATTTGACAATGACAAGTAAGCTTTTTGGCATATTTCAAAATCAAAAATAATAACGCACGCAGAGTCGCAGAGTGAGATGTAACCACAGATTTATAAGTATAGTACGATGTAACGTTCCATTTTATACAAATATTTTATAATCAATAACTTTTAAATTGGTACTTATATGCTGCTGCGACCCATAGATTGGATTAGTGGCCAACCCAGTGTCAAATGTTCTTAATGCCGCCACTGGGCTTTGGACGCTACAATAATTTATTATAACAAAAAAACAACAAATGGTTATTATTTAATGTATATACATTTGAAAAGAAAGAGAGAAAGAAATTGTATAAACATTGTTTAAACAATTTCAAGATAACAATAAGTAAAAAAAAAGTGTGTGTGTGTGCAAGTCACACACGGTATAAGTGAAACTTCTGAAAAAAAAAAAAACAACACAAAGACGTCAAATACTATAGACCATTACGAATAAAGTTTAGAAAGGACGTTGTATTTATTCACAAAACATTTGTTATAGCATTCCATAAATAACTAGGTTCCAGATTACATCATTTTTTTTTCCATTGCTTAAACCTATTTTTAAACGAATGAATTTGTAAAATGGCGGGAAACAAAAAAAAATAAAACCGTTTTGTGATTTTGTTTAGATATGATAAAAGATGTAGGTACATGTATGTATTTTATTCAGCACAGCAAGAACCAATTTTATAAAATAAAATTACTTAAATACAAAAGTTTACCGCTTTAAATTTAAAATACTACCTAAATATCAATATGAACGTGGTACAAGGAGAGTCACGAGCTATGAAAAACCAAACTAAACATGCAAATGAATTAATTAGAAAAGATGCCTCTCTGGGTAAGACTTTTATTTATTTTAGGTGACACACAGCACACTTCTTACAGCTTCTTACTACCTATAAAAAATAAAGTACCTACCTACTGGCATTTCAATGTTTTTGAAAATAATCTTTTTAAAGGTATTCGGGGTTCTATTCTACAAATTAAATCATTTAACACCACCACTACGCGAGTGCCAATCAAGACTCCAAGATACCAGTTTAGCAATAACTGCACGGCAACGAAGAAGTCTTCAATGGGACCTCCCGTAGCATCGCCGCGGAGTTTGAAACGGAAGTATGCATGATATACCTAACTTTTTATAACTATGGCAAGCACGGATTTCCTCGCAAAATGAGAAGATATAGATAGACTATCGCCATCCATAAACTCTGACACTTTTTGAGACATTATGAATGGAAACCTGACTTTCCCTTCGACTTTCTTTGTATGTTTAATCTAAGTATATCAGAATTATCGTAGTTATCTCCAAATCACAACGGTAATTACTGCAAATATTTCTCCGTTGCATCGTTTCTGTTATCTAACAATTTACTGCAATCACTATTTTACATTATTTATCTACTGTAGCTCGAAAGTCGACATACGAGTATATATTCGTAGAAGACCATTCATCCATCAGCCCAGCCCACCGTTATATGGGCGAGTCTCATTGCTCGGGTGAGATTAGGCAAAGTAGAGTTATAGTTAATGAGTTTGTTGGCGCTGTCGAAAGTGCTGGAACATTTGGTTTTATGACGGTCTGGGTAACGGCGCGGGGAAATGGGCGCGGCGTGCGTCGGAGGAACCTCCGCGCAGGAAAATATTAAAAGGACCCGTTTACCTGATCTATATACTATATCTATTGTATTGTCTATCGGTGACAGAGCGGTCTAAGCGGTGACAGCCCAGCTATCGAACTCGCCTCTCACTCAAGCGGTACGGGTTCAAACCCGGCACGCACCGATGACTTTTCTGTTATGTGCGATTTAAGAAATTAAATGTCACTTGCTGTAACGGTGAAGGACACATCTTGAGGAAACCTGCATGCCTGAAAGTTCTTCATTATGTTCTCGAAGTCTGCCAATCGGCACTTGGCCAGCGTGGTGGACTAAGGCCTAATCCCTCCCATTCTGAGAGGAGACCCGTGACGCCCATGATATAGGTAGGCCTCTCCTAAACGACACTACTCCGACCATTCCTTTTCCCAAACCGCTGAATTCAGATCCAGCGGTTTCCCGCCGTCTTATTCAGATCATCTGTCCACATTGTCGAAGGGCAATCATGATCGTAAAGGGCGTTCATCTTACCAATATTACCATATTAGTATAGTCACAGACTTCAGATGTACACCTACTTTTAGTACTTCCAAAAATACCTTCCCAAACTACTTCCCTTGATTTTTGACCAGTGCTTGTATAGTTGTAGGTATACTTACCTAAACATACTTAGTGCACGGCAACCAAGATGCTATGCCCATCCACTGCAGGGCACGGGTCTCTTCTCACAACTGAAAAAGCCTGGAGCGTACCTACTCAACCACGCTTCTCCAGTGCAATTTGGCAGAGGAGTTTGTGGTTATGAACATTATTGCTTGTTTCAATATCTGTGTGTTTGAAATTGATCTGGGTAGACTTCGAATCCTGGCAGTCTGAATCAATGGTAGGAGTGGCGTGACCTCACAAAGCTAATGAGGATGGAGGCATAGCTAATAAGACATTATAGGCTGAAACTATTTTAGTTCTCAGGAGTAGAAATGGCACATTTTAAGTTATCCAGTTTTTGGTTGCAAAAGGCAGGATTTTTATCTGTTTGCTTACTTCTATGATCTTTATAGGTGGTAGAGGCTATAAGCCTGGAGAATTCGCCTGGGACAGTATCACCGCCCGCCACGGTATACCTTTTCTACCGTGTAATAATTGTTTTTAAAGCAATTGTAAAGGTTTGGCTCTTTAGATGCTACCATCATAGGCAGCAACGCATTTATGACAAGACTAACAACTACTAACTGGACTACTAGGTACATGACTAGTAGAAAACATCAAAAAGGTCATAAAAAATCTTGTGAATGAAAGGATCATCCAGTCGAGTTCAACGCGACCGGATTCCTCGTCCAGCGGCCACAGACGACGCATACTGGCCAGCGACTCGGCCGCAGACACCTCTCAAGATATCACCACCCCCAAGAACAGGCCGACTGCACTCAGATACGTCAGCAGCAGTAGTCGGGGTAGGTACTTACGAATACATACCTAATTTTCATGTTTTGACTTTGATTCCTTTTTTAGTTATTCCTTAGTTAGGTATTACATATTAGGGATGTTTTGCGAAAGAAGTTATTTGAGAAGCTCTTGTAGCAAAAAATGTTAAACGACGACTTTTAGTTTATGGTGTTGTCTACTTATAGAGACTACTTAGATAAGTATATGTTAGTTATCAAGCCAAGGAACGTCTTTTGTTTGGTTACATGTTTTATTTGAGCATTTAGAAATAGACCTAGTAGAGTTGTTACGTAGGCAGTGCGGTATAGTTGTAATCGTTGTAATGTCAATAGTTACCAAAGGACTGCACACCCTGTGTCAATGATGTCATAGATAAACTGCAGTACACTTAAACTTTGTGTTTTTGATACATAAGTATTTAATTTCTATACACTTCAGTGTATATGAATTATGAGCACAAATTACCTCAAATACAAAACTACTTCACGTTGCGAGAGTATGTTAATTTAACCTTTAACGAAGAATATTTTATCGTTTATCTTTTTATAATCACCTATTTTCCACCCGTTACGTGGTAACAGCGTGCAAACATTATAGTGTCGCGTGCACACTCGATACGATAATTCGGCACTGAGAGTGATGTCAGTCAATTTTAACCAGTCGACGAATTTTATTATGTAAGGTGCGTTTAGAAAATTTTGTAGGTAGGCTTTACTAGTAGTTCTTTTTTTAGCTGCTGCTACCTGCCACCCATATACGTCCCGCTGCTGGGCACGGGTCTCCCCCAGACACAGTTACGGGAGGTCTCATACATACCTACTCCACCACGCTGCTCCAATGCGGATTGGTGAAGGGGTTAGCCAACCCAGTGTCGAATGTTCTCAAGCCACCCGATGGTCTTCGACAAGGCTTAACGACTGTTTGCCATTGAAAACAACCGGGACCAACAGCTTAACGTGCCCTCTGAAGCACGGTAGCGTCCATTAAATTTTGTCCCTAGCGGTTACCCATCCACAAATCGACCGCGCCCGTAGTTGCTTAACGATCACATTGAATCGATGCGAGCCATTGGGCTATGGACGGGGTATTTTTTTAATGGTCTATCTATATTATTATAGACCATATACGAGTATATAGTCTCTATATATATCGACTCTGTGTAGAGACCTGTGTAGAGACCCTTTTGCATAAACTTGCTAGTTAACATAGAATTTTAATAACAAAACGATTATTATTTCTATTGAAAGACTGTATTGAATTTTCTCAAACTTCATGGAAAATCCAATGATTTCGTTATTCGTATAGTCGGCATCAACGGTTAGCTCTGACCTTGAATGCGCAAAAGGGTATCGTCTGGCGTGGGGGAGCGTGTTGTCATTATTTATTTATTTAATATACGACTACTACAAATATTAACACTTTATAATTGATTCAGGAGGATACAGCGGCACCAGATCAGCTCGCTCCACGAGCACATCATTTGTTGAACCCAGCGTCATACTGGGTAAGAAGACCATTTCAAAATTATTACTAAGTACTTGTTAAGCCAGAGATTTAAATATTTTTACAATATTATTACACAACGTTAAAAAACATACGCGTTATTCACTGACACCCCCGCGGTAGGCATAAGCCTGTGGGTGGCAGACACACACATTACCCAAAACCTATTAGATACCCAAGACTCATTTATCTGCCAAATAAATATTTATTCTGGCCGGCGAGTGACCCTTACTGTGGTTCCGCAGTAAGGGTCACTCACCACCAGCACTCAGCACCACGGAGCATTGATGTACCTTCGTCAATGTGTTTGAGTGTTGTTTTGTAGCAATATCAGAAGGCAGAGGCATGGCTCGCGGTGAGATCGGCATGGCTGCCGTGGACCTAAAGCAACCTCATCTAGTGCTCTGTCAGTTCAGCGACACTCTGCTCTACACGCACACGCTCACTAAGATCAACTACTTCAATCCTATTGAGGTAAGTATGGAATTTTGACGGTAATATCATCAAACAAGATATAAGTTTCTAGAGGTACTTAATATCATTAAGCATCTTATATTTATCTTTCTAAAATGACAAAACAGAAAATGGTATCAGCAAGGCCTCAGGAGGCGTCCATAGCCCAATAGCTCGCGTCATTTCTATGTGATCAACTGAGTTAAGAAACGACGGGCGGTCGGTTTGTGGATGGGGTGACCCCTAGTGGCATAATTTCATGGGCGCTACCATGCTTCGGAGGGCACGTTAAGCCGTCGGTCCAGGTAGTTTTCAAAGGTAAAAACAATCGTTAAGCCTTGTCGAATACCTTCGGGTGGCTTGAGAAGATTCTGGTTGGCCACAAACCCCTTCACCAATCATTGGAGCAACGTGTTGTATGCTCTTATTGACTCTCTCTGCTAACTGGACTAACCATCCTAGTCCCCTTGCTCAAAGACAGTCACAGTTGTCATGGGCGGCAGCGGATGGATGGTCGTTTGCTATCTGACATCCTCACAATGGATGCTTTGATCCAGATAAGAAATTTAAATAATTTTTTGTAATTGTTTTAACTACTAACAAAAATAGTAAAGTAATTTTTATATTGCGCACGTACCGCATTGCATTTTTAAATTTAGATATTATTTTGGTTCCGATTAGAATAGGTATAGCAATAGGTA
Source organism: Carterocephalus palaemon (assembly GCA_944567765.1). Classification (NCBI taxonomy): domain Eukaryota; kingdom Metazoa; phylum Arthropoda; class Insecta; order Lepidoptera; family Hesperiidae; genus Carterocephalus; species Carterocephalus palaemon. The sequence continues at coordinate 10,244,717 of OX155650.1, forward strand.
TTCAATTTCGGGTTAGCTGTATGTCAGATAGCAAACGACCATTCACCCATCCCACCCACTGTTAAAACGACAGCAAAAACATTTAAATTTCCCGCCACGGCCAAGCATCCACCTTAAAAAAAATCATAGATAATAGTCCCGCATACGTTCTGCGAGGGCGCCACGGCCAGCCAGCTGTGGCAGCTGATCAAGGAGCAGTGCCCCGCGGCGCACGTGACCGCGGTCCAGCGCCGGCACTTCAACGACTCGGTGGCGCGCCAGCAGATCCAGTCGCTGTGCGCGCCGCAGTATAGCGCTGTGTATCTGCAGGTTTTGCATAAGTAAGAGACCATAGACTTGCTCCACCACCACAACCCTTTCTTTGTCCCACTGTTGGGCTCGGGTCTCCTCTCAGAATGGGAGGGATTAGGCCTTAGTCCACCACGCTGGCCAAGTGCGGATTGGCAGATTTCACATACCTTCGAGAACGTTATGATGAACTCTCAGGCATGCAGGTTTCCTCACGATGTGTCCTTCACCGTTATAGCAAGTGACATTTTATTTCCTAAATCGCACATAACTTAGAAAAGTCATTGGTGCGTGCCACTGGGGTTTGAACCCGGACCGCTCGAGTGAGAGGCGAGTTCGATAGCCACTGGGCTGTCACCGCTTCCAATTGCTCACGTCTATTCAATGTGATCGAAAGAGTTAAGTAGCGATGGGCGCGGTCGGTTTGTGGATGGGTGACCGCTAGCAGCAAAATTTCATGGACACTACCGTGCTTCGGAGGGCACGTAAAGCCGACGGTCCCGGTTGTTTTCAATGCTGGAAACAGTCGTCAAGCCTTGTCGAAGACCTTCGGGTGGCTTGAGAACATTCGACACTGGGTTGGCCACTAACCCCTCCAACAATCCGCATCGGAGTAGCGTGGTGGAGTATGCTCCAGAACTCCCGCAGCAGTAGACACTGCCCGTGCCCAGCAGTGGGACGTCTATGGGTCGCAGCGAACCTTTTTAGTCAAAAGAATTAAAAATTACAATTTACAAAATTTCAAAGTTTTTACTTATCTTGTGTCATAACTGACTCGCACTGCCTTTAAACCATAGTATTTGTATCTTGAATTAAGTAATTCACAAATAGTTAACCTTTTAAATCCAGGTTCTACGCACTAACAGCAGCTGCTGCAGTACTGAAATACGTAGAATACATACAATGCGTCGTTTTCGCAAGAGAGTCACTGAAAATCGAATACCATTGTTCTGAAAACACCATGATCATAGGTACGTAGAATGGTGGTTTACCTTCAAAGGTACCCACAAGACTAAGGATTGGAGAGGTCCAGCTACAGAAGCCCAAATCCTATGGGCAAATTGATGTCAATGATTAAAGACTTAGCAACATCGAATTGGCCAAATACCTACCTTACCTCCACCACCTCAACCCTTTCTTTGTCCCAGTGTTGGGCACGGGTCTCCTCTCAGAATGGGAGGGTTAGGCCTTAGTCCACCATGCTGGCTAAGTGCGGATTGGCAGACTTCACATGCCTTCGAGAACATTATGAAGAACTCTCAGGCATGCCGGTTTCCTCACAATGTGTCCCGTTACAGCAAGTGACATTTAATTTCTTAAGTCGCACATAACTTAAAAAAGTCATGGGTGCGTGCCGCTTGGGTTTGAACCCGGTCCGCACCAGTGAGAGGTCACCGCTGTACCATACTACGGATAGGCAAATTCCACACGATGTAATCATTAACTTGAAAAATAAAGATAGGTATTCAAGCAATTTCAGCTTCAGACCACTTAGCTTCACTCCGGTACCACTGCCATCCACGGGGTTAACCTTTTATCTTCCTGCCGTTTCTGGGTCAAAGTCAAATAATTTATATCGCTATGAGGTGATTGGACACGCTTAACGAAATATCATGTAAATACAAACTATTAAGAGATAAAGAGATTTAATGCTATTTTAATTTGAGTAATTTAAGCTGCAACCAATAGATGTACCTACCACTGCTGGGCAGGACGGCACCCGTCGTTGCTTAACTCTGTCGACCACATTGAATCGACGCGAGCCCAATGGCTATGGACGCTTCATTTGGAGACTAGTCTCTGGTTATTTTGCTCCAGACGTAGGAACAGCAACACAGCTAGAGCTGGTGCAGCCGTTAGTGCCGTCCGCGGGGCTAACCTGCTGCCTCCTCGGCGTGTTAGGGCCCACGTACACTGTCGGCGGGATCCGCGCCCTCAGAGCATCCCTGCTCCAGCCCGCTTGCAACAAACAACACATTGAGGCGCGGCAAGACGCTGTCGGCTATGGACGCTAAAATTGTCTCTGAAACTAGTGTCCCGTTATTTTGCTCCAGACGTAGGAACAGCAACACAGCTAGAGCTGGTGCAGCCGTTAGTGCCGTCCGCGGGGCTAACCTGCTGCCTCCTCGGCGTGTTAGGGCCCACGTACACTGTCGGTGGGATCCGCGCACTCAGAGCATCCCTGCTCCAGCCCGCTTGCAACAAACAACACATTGAGGCGCGGCAAGACGCTGTCGGCTATGGACGCTAAAATTGTCTCTGAAACTAGTCTCTGGTTATTTTGCTCCAGACGTAGGAACAGCAACACAGCTAGAGCTGGTGCAGCCGTTAGTGCCGTCCGCGGGGCTAACCTGCTGCCTCCTCGGCGTGTTAGGGCCCACGTACACTGTCGGTGGGATCCGCGCCCTAAGAGCGTCCCTGCTCCAGCCCGCTTGCAACAAACAACACATTGAGGCGCGGCAAGACGCTGTCCAGGAGTTCATTGAGAGTGACGGGCTGATGGTGGATATACAGGTGTGTCGATTCCTTCTGCACTGAATGTCGGTTGAAAGGAAATACGGACTCTAATAGCATACCTACGTTTATGAAAGGGAAATGTCATACATAGGTCATAGGAAAACGACATAAGATACTGTAAAATGGACTGGAAACGAATAGGGAAGGAAAGTACATACTCGATACTCTACCATCGACAGCTTGATATAAAATACTTACTTACTTAGTACCTACAGTACATATGATTCTGTGTACGTAGAACAATGTACAAAATAAAATATTATTCTATTCTACGCTATTTTTATATTAAATAATATTATGCAGGCTAGGCAGCTTCACTATTTGGATTAGTAAAGCGGTAAATTATAGTGACCAAACCATACACAAATCCACAGGAATACGTATGAAAATAGGAATGTCTACTTAGAATTCCCTTCGAAGAATGCCCATAACCTGTGCTACTTACTGATAGCGGGCGTCACATCGACGTCGATGACTTCGGAATCGTCCTTGGAAAGGATGGAAGTTTCTTTCTTTCTTTCTTTCTTTCAATCTAACTTCTGCTGAGAGACAGCAGAGAGCAGACTTTTTTTTTCGGCGAAATATTAACTAGGTAACCATTTTTCCACCATTTAGAATGTGTTAAAAAAGCTTTCGGAAGTGGACAAAATACTGTTCCTCTGTATCGAGACCCCAATCACCAGTATGGACAAGTTCGGTGAAGCGCAAATAACCCAGACGCTCCTGCTGAAGAACACCATGGAACTGGTGCCTAGCTTGGTGGAAGCGCTGAACGCGGCTGAGAGCACCAAGTTAAGGAACATTAAAATGGTCAGTTCGCAATAGTATACCTATTACTGTACAATACAATACACAGCACCTACTTACTTAAATACAATACTTTAAAACAAAACTGTAGTATGTGATTACATGGATACCTACCTCGGATTTTTCCAATAAAGCTCCAACCCATAACCTTCCCAATGCGGATTGGTTTCAATCAGACCATAAACGGACAAACTGGCATGCCCCCGTCTTGCTAATGGACACTTATGGACAGATAGCAGTGAAATCCTGGTTCAAATCCCAGAGAGGAGATGACGAATCCCTTACATTTACTTATAACTGATGGTGGTGCTTTTCTACTGATATATACCAGTAGAAAAGGATATATAGGATACTAGTGGACGCCCGCAGCTTCGCTCGTGTGGAATTAGACATAATAATATATGTATATGTTTATTTTACACCCTTACAAAATTTGTACAAACTTTGAATGCCATATTTATTTATATCTAATCAACAGCCTATAATATAAATTTTATGCTTCTAGTTCTGAAAATGACAAAACTTTCATAGAACCTTTCAACCCCCTTTTAAACCCCTTACAACACTTTTTTCCAGCCTGTCCTTTTTCATGCTCTAGTACCAAAGTAGTGCATCTGTGTACCAAATTTCATTTAAATCGGTTCAGTAGTTTTGGCGTGAAAGCGACACAGACAGACAGACAGAGTTACTTTCGCATTTATAATATTGGTATGGATCACTCGGTAATATAATTCAGTTTTCTTTCAAAAAGGACTTAGAAAACCCGCACTATAATCAAATAGCGGAGCGCATACGAGGCATCATACACGATGGCGCGCACGTGGAGAGAGGAGCAATGGGCAGCATCCAGCGTTGCTTCGCTGTGAAACCAGAGATCAACGGACTTCTAGACGTGGCCAGAAGGATGTATTCAGAACTGATAGAAGACATACAGAAGATTGTAGAGAACCTGGCAGAGACTTACGATCTTCCTCTGAGACTCAGCCAGAACGTCATGAAAGGTTTTCATATAGTGATGCCCGTTGCTCCGAAGAATAGAAGCAGTTTTAGTGTGGAAGAATTGCCGCCGATATTTATTCAGGTACTCGCATTATAATTAATGGGGTACCGTGGCTATTTAGAATTTGGATACCTATTAAGAAAACTTGGCCTGCCTATAAAAAGTACCTAGGTATTTAACTAAAATCAATAATTTATTAAATTCTTATTCTTATTCTTATTCTTAATTTGAGTTAAATACCTAGGTACTTTTCCTCTAATTAATTTACCTTTCCCTTTTCTCTTTGTGAACTATCCTTCTGCTTTTAGTTTATCTTTGGTTTTTTCCTTTCCCTTCCTTAGTATTCCCATAGAGTAAGGACCAAACGTGGTATTACCACGTATTAGATACCTAAATTGCCCTGTTTAAGATTTCTTTTAAAAATTGAGTATAGAATGTACCTATAGTACCTACCTAGATATAATTCAATATTTTAGGTGGTTTTCAACGGAGCTAACGTGACGATGTCCACGGAAGATCTCGTGTTACTAGACCACCAAGCTAAGGAAGCACTCAATGAAATACAGAAGATGACCAACATGTAAGGCATCGCTTAGGTAGCTACCCATAGATATCCCACTGTTGGGCTCGGGTCTCCCCACAGACAAAGTTACTCCCGGGAGCACTTAAATTTTTTTGACATTCGTTGAGCGAGTAAAATCACCATAAGACGAATTTTATAAACAGAAGTAAAAATAACTGTAACCCAGAAGTAGAAATCAATGTGATTGAATCTCTGATAGAGTCTGATAGTTCTTTTTAAAGAACATTTTGCTTCCAGTGTGATATCAGCTCTCTTGAAAGAATTGCGACCGTTCATGTCCAGCCTTTACAAGCTGTGCGAAGTCGTTGCAGAGCTGGACATCTTGCTAGCGTTGGCTCAGGTGAACACAAATTTCATTAGTTGAATAAAAAGGGACTAACATTTTTAGATACCAACAAGTCCGCTATTAGTAAACTACACTTAGTGTAGGTAGTTCAATCTATATATATAAAAGGAGAAGGTAGGAGAAGGACTGACTGACTGACTGACTGACTGACTGACTGACTGACTGACTGACTGACTGACATATCAACGCAGCAGGGCCTAAACTATAAGGGCTAGAAACTTGAAATTTTGCACAGGGGTTCCTTTTATAACGTAGGGGAGCACTAAGAAAGGATTTTTGAAAATTCACCCCCTAAGGGGGTAAAACGGGGGTGCAAAGTTAGTATGAAACTTTGCCGTTTTTGATGTTATTCGAATGAAATTCAGTACCTATGAAGGTTTTTTATTGAGTTTCGAAAATCATCTCTTAAGGGGGTAAAAGGGGGGTGCAAAGTTAGTAGGTATAAAAGTTTTGATATCGATAGTCTCGGACGAACCAGGGTCTTAGGATAGCTACTTCCCTATATTAATCGTTTAAGTAATACGGACAGGCAAGCAGCATAGGGTCGTACGTCCGGCCAGAGTTCAGCAGCTACTTGGAGGTGCGGAACGGCGTGCATCCCCTGCTCGACTACAACTGCACAGTCATGCCCGTGCCTAACGATATCGTAAGTATGTATGTATAAGCTTGGGCACGAAAGTGGAGTTCTGAACGAAATTCGGAGGGGATTGCGCATGGGGTATCATATGCGAGGGACAGCGCTTACGACTAACAAGACTGACAATCTTGCCCCGTGCGTATCCCGTATCGTGTACGATACCCTAAATTTCGAAATCTGCTCTATCAAGGCAGAGCTACATTTTCGTGCTGCTAATTGTGACTGTGCTGTTTATTTTATTAAAAGCTTTTATTTAACTTCACTCGTATGTATGTCCTGGAATCTTGCAATCAATATTTCACCCACTTCCATTGAAGCTATCGGGCTGAAATTTTGCACACATATTTGGTTCTGATGACAATGCATTACATGAAAATGAATAAAAATTAAAAAAAAAAAAAATGTAATTTCCCATTTATTTATTAAATTTTAGGTACAGAAAATTCATATCAATCCATATCCAAGGTCTTCGATAGATAATAATATATGTCGTATACCTATCCTTTTGGCAAGTAAGCAAGAACACCTGAACTTGAGAAAACTCTTATGACTCAACGAACTCATAGATTAGTCCATGATTTTTTTGGAAAAGGATAGCATTATTACTGGCTAACTAGTAACAGATAGGATTGTCTCCTAGGTCGCTACTCCGGAACACAACTTTACCGTCATCACCGGGCCGAATATGGGTGGCAAGAGCATCTATATCAAGCAGATCGCTATCCTGCAAATTATGGCGCAGGTAACCTTTGTACCTTATTAAAAAGGGCATTGGAGACACGAGTGGGGAAACGGAGAACAGGCCGCCCTACAGTTGGAAGAGGCCTGTGCACCGTGGAGGTGGACTGATGACATAAAGAAGTTGGATTCAAAAGTCACAGAAACGGGTGGAGTGGCGCTGGTCAAGGGGGCATTTGCCCAGCAGTACAAAAGGCTGATTAGTTGTAATCTTTGGAACTGCACGGTAGATGGTAAGTCAATGAATGCAGAACTTGCAAATCAAATTGCCCACGTGTTAGACTGTTACTCGCTTTCTCCTACGCGGCGCTAATAGGCTTGTCGTAATATCACGTTGTCTCCTTCAACACCTACGAGTTTACTACGTTGTACTACACTTACTACACCACAGTAACTTATTGGTTGTACGGTCATAAGTCTTTCGCCAGTCACTATTCTGGTCACGATAGATTATGTCTACTAGGTTCCTGCTTTAAACTTATAAAATCTTAATACTAAACAGGTGGGATGCTTCGTGCCGGCCACCAACGCCGTGTTCCGTCTGTGCGATAGAATGTTCTCCAGGATCGGATTTAACGATAGCGTTGAATTGAATGCGTCTACCTATGTGTTTGAGGTTGGTAAATGAAACCGACATCCTCCCTACCCATCTCATAAAACGTTAATATTTTATTAGGTTCTGAAACAATACTCTTAATTACTTACATAAATGTATTTCAGATGAAGGAGGTTCAACACATCTTGAAAGGCCTCACTCCGACCAGCCTGGTTATAATAGATGAGCTATGCAGGTAGATAATTTCTTTATTAAATCTAGGCGATTTACTAATTTTTTTTTTTTTACCAGAAGAAACGAAGTTTGATCTTTTAAAATGTCTTAGTGATTTGATTTGAGCAAGTGGGGCGGACTACGGGACGCTATGGACAATTTATGCAGGAAATCCGGAGGGGATAGTTGCCCAGGTTCAGTGCAGGGGGGGTTAAGCCCATAAGCTCTATTGCTCTAAGCATAAGATCTATTATAGCTAGAATAGAGATACCTCATGTTTAAACTTAATATTTAAAAAAAGAATTATGTTCGAATTTCGAGCACTACTAGCGACTGCCAGTACTTTTCATGAGGCTAGTGTTAACATGTCAGGGGCACGTCAGTGGAAGAAGGCGCCAGCATCTGCTGGGCGGTGTGCGAAGAACTGGCGGGCAGCGCCGCCTTCACCTTCTTCACCACGCACTTCCAGCACCTCACCCGCCTGCAGGATCTCTACTTTAACGTTGTCAAGTAACTGCTTCATTTGTTAAAATAGAGAAATACATATATACATCGCGGCACGAAAGTTTAGCTCTGAATGAAATACGGAGGATAGCTGCGTATAGGGTATCAGTGCGAAAGGCATAATAGGTACTGGCGAACCAATCGGCGTTTTCAACTGACAACCCTCGCCCTGCGCAAAACGATACCTTAATTTCGACTTCTGCGCCTCTTTCATAAGAAATTTATAAACTTATTAAAGTTTTAAAATTTTAGTCACTTTCATACCAATTCTGAATTGATATGAATAAAAAGACAAAATACTTTATCTCCCTCCACCACCAAAACCTTTCTTTGTCCGACTGCTCCTCTCTCCTCCTCAGAATGGGCCAGGTTAGGCAATAGTCCTCCACGCTGTTGTAACCAGGCCCACCACGCTGGGCTATCATCGCTGTGATTATAAGGATATAAGATATACTATAGCAATAGCTATTCCATTTAAAGTATAATCCCAATAGCACTACTACCTCTGGAGTATCATTATTTAAATAAAAATAACATCTTGATATTATATCAATATTTTCTAATCATTCCAGTCGTCACGCAACAGTAACGGAAGAAGAGGTAGACACCGAGCAAGATTCATTTAGTCGTAGACGGTTGATCTACACGCACAAAATCGAAATTGGGACCACCACGATACAGCACTACGGGCTGGCGCTAGCCAGCAAGACGCACTTGCCCGAAGAAACCGTCAATCTCGCTAGAGAATTGGCCGAGCTTATAGCTAAGAACATGCAGGTAAAACATAACATCAAACCTGTATTTCTCCGAAGGGTACGCTAGGCTCCGTCGTCGTCCTAGGTACCATACCCTTGCGACCATAAAACCAACACGTAGGTAAATAAGGTATAGGAGCGTGTTTAAATAGGTACTTATAAAATGAAAATAAAGCTAACCCCAAAAAATTTGTCACTAAACCTTAGACCGATAAATGCCCTTAATCTAGATAGCCAGACGATATCCCGTTTATTCAATCTAAGAAACATAAACTTGCATATTGTGTCAATATAATGTGTTGGTTATGATATCAATGACCCCTTGTTTACTCGCAGCCACAAGAGATACACACGCCGCAAAGAAGTGATGAAGCACTTTTGTACAAATTAAACGCAGACATTAGATTAGAGAGCAGACGGCATTCTAATCCAGACGAACGCATACGAAATATTATACAACAGTTCAAGAGAAATAATCCAGAATTGATAAAACAGTTGATGCTTGAAAACAGTAAAAGAATGTCCGAAGAAACTGTTTTCAGAGAAAAGACTTCGACGTCTTCAGGGCCTATATCTAATAATGACTTATCAATATCCAATTTCAACGAAGTTCAGATAGCTGAACCACTAATCACCAGAATGCGCAATTTGACCCACCCACAAACATCCAGCCCTCATTCTCTTATCACTAACAAATTTAAGACGCAATTTGGAACCGATAAGTCTCCAAAGGTTAACTCGGGGCAGGATACTTATTATGATTTAACAGCAAATTTCAACGAAACCATACCATCTGAACAATGGACTACCCCTATTAAAATGTTTACCAAACAATTAGCTACAGAAACTTCCAGTTCTAATTCAGATATTTCTAACACCCACAGAGTGCCAAATACAAATGATAATGAAAAACATACATCAGTGAAATCGTCTACCGAACTCCTACATACATTCACAAATATTGAACACCTTTCTAATGATAAGGCATGTCGCTCAAAAAATAAAGAGTTCATTTCTAATGAACATGAAAATGAACAAACCAACGTAAACGCTGAAACTGAATTTATGGAAACAGATATTGAACAAGACACCAAAATGTATTCATTTAACAAAGAAAACAATTATAACTATGGGCCATCAGAAACGGATGAAGTTAATAGGAACCATGATGATGCAACTAGCAGTACTGACTCATCAGACTTAGCTAATGAGTTAACACAAGTGATAGGTTATGACGAGTCGCTTCTGCAATCGCAAATCAACAGCAACAGTCAGGATATGTCTATAGACGAGGAATTGATGGTTGAAACTATTAACGATATTAATGACGAATTAGCGGTTGCTGAAATGAGTATTGAAAATATAATTCTAACGCCACCTTGCGAATTTCAAGATTGATAATAAATCTTGAATATTTTATTTAAAATAATCTTAATTTAAATGAATTCCCAAGTTACATCTTGTTATGGATCAAATGTTGATATTTGTTGTAATAACTATGGATAATGGTATGATTCAATAAAAAGCTTGATATATTTTAATGACCAAATTTATTAATTATTCTTATCCTATATACAAATTTTATTCAGCTCAGTGTTCAATAGCCAGAAGACTATTGAGGTCTGTTGTGTTTAAAATAATGTATAAGAAGTTAAACCAAAATAAAGAATCGTTTTCATTAGTCGATATGCGAAAGTAGCCTACACACGAGAAACTCGAGGGCTTGTATGTAACCATTATTTTAGTTATTGTCAGAGCATTTTAACCTTTTTCCCTGGGGTATGTAGACTCATTCATAATATCTGCAAGCTTTCTCTCTAAAATCGGAACGGCGGGATTCATTATATTTGGAACGACATCAGTGTTAGGCATATTTTTTAGTGCCACTGATACATCGTCATTTGATTTACTGTTTGTGGTGGAGGTCCTTGTGGTGTCTTGAGAATCTGTTCTCCAAGTACTGAGTTCTTGGGAGGAACCTTGATAAAGTGCAGGTATGTCTTCTCTTTGTCGCTGCAACCTCTCTCTTTGATGGTCAGTTAATTTTTTTGGATCTACCACAGCAAATTTTTCTCCATTTTCCAAAACTGTAGTTGTTATATATGACCCTCTCTTCTTGGCTTTTTTACGATTTGATTTACATGGTGTTATAACATTTTCATGACTTGCAGGATCTGTTCCATTGAGGATATGTGTAATATTTTTTACTATACTAACAGACGGATTATTATTATTCATGCCAGTTAAAATTATTTGCAAGTCACTACAATAGTAACATTTAATGATTGCTGTTGGCCAAAGTACGGCGCACAATCGATTAATCAGCTTAACAGCTAAAGCCGACAACTGACTTTATCAAAATGTGTCTATTACAAAAAAGAAAAGTTTACCAACTAATATCTGATCAATCACAACAGAGGTCATAAGATTGAATGTCCTTTTGGTCTGGTTTGAATATAGACTTATTCTGCGTCTACGCATTTGAAGTAAATTGCTACCGAATTCTTCCGGGTACTTTCCATCTAATATTTCCAAAATGGCATTCAATTTTGTGACACGACAAGAAAATAAAAAGTCAAATGTGACTTTTAGATGTCAAGTGTATCCAATGAAGTTCCGCAATTGCCCATGTGATAATTGTCTCGCAGGTGGATAGATTTATTACTCTCGCAGGTGTGACGATCACATTATTGAGAGTGAGAGTTTTCTTTATTTTACTATTACCTCTACCTTTGTTCTATTAAATTTTGATTATTATTTTTTTACTTGTTGTGTGGCAAAATAAATAACTTCTTATTCTTATTCTTATTGAAATTCATCAGTTCGACCTATCGACTAGTGAAAACGATATTTTAAGCGAAGAAGTCCTCCCTGTCGGCGGCCAGGGTGGGGGCGGAGGCGTCCTCCATCGCGGCGAAGTTCATGAAGTGCGCGGGCCGGTGCACCTCGTGGTAGAACTCGCGCGGGTTGCCCAGCTGGATGCCGTACTTCATGTTGGGGTCGTGGCGCACGCCTGGGAAACATTAAATTGATAAGCTATAAACACTGCGAGTCGAAAAGAACAGACAGATATGCACGTACTTAAGAGTTTTAATGTTTAAAAAAATTAAACCTAATTTTTTTTTAAAAGCTTTTATTTAACTTCACTCGTATGTATGTCCTGGAATCTTGCAATCAATATTTCACCCACTTCCACTGAAGCTATCGAGCTGAAATTTGGCAAACATATTAGGTTCCGATGACAATGCATGAAAATAAAATAAAAAGTTATAAAAGCTTTTAAAAAAAAAATTTTTTTTTAAATCTTAAGCATAACCATGACAACTGTGACTGACTGAACAAGATTCAAATAGGGACTGGGATAGTTAGTCCAGTTAGCCGAGTTAGTAAGAACATTAGGTGGTCAGTTTGTTATACGGTATAAGGACTGGGGACTGTTAGTTATAGTGTCCTTGTGAAATAAATTAGAATAGGGGAGGCAAATGTGGATGGGTATAAAATATTTTTTTAGTTTCAGCTGCTCCATAAAATACCCAAAGAAACTGTCCGATAACACAGTGATGATAATATCAACTTGCCTTGTCTAAGCCTACAGACTTTGTCTAACACAGCAGGCCAATGTCCAGGAATAGGCACCAATTGGAAACTAGTGGATAATAATAATAATAATAATAAATAAATATCTTGGACATTCTCGCACACGGCCATCTGACCCCAAAGTAGGCGCGAGCCTGTGTTATGGGTGTCAGAGACTGATATACATATATATTTTTAAATACATACTTAAATAGATAATATTGACATCCAGACACAGAACAAATACAAGTGTTCGTCACACGAATATTTGTCCTGAGTGGGATTCGAACCCACGACCTTTGGCGCAACAGACAGGGTCACTATCGATTGCGCCAACGGGCCTGTCGGGATGCAAGGACAGACAGCACTTACCCATAAAGTTGTAGTTCCAGCTGCCCTGCGAGGGCACCATGAAGTAGCCGAGGAATCGATCGGAGAGCAACATTTGCACTCGCTCGTAGTGACTGGGCAGGTAGCCTTTGGGGTTGTTCCCGCGGTCCGTGTTCTTCGAGCCCCACTCGTACCCGCTCGGCGTCAGCTTGTACGCGGTCAGCGAGCACGAGCCCGGCGTGAAGGAACACGTGATGATTATGGTCTTCTCGCCGTCCCATGACGGGTTGTCGGCCATTATTTTCGCGTGCGTTGTTATGTCCTGTGGGAATTTAATATCGGTTTAGATCGGTGCATGGATGGATTGGGCGTATTCAGTATCATATAGCGATACGAATAAATATAATTAATACAAGAAAACTCTCAAAGGAATATAGACAGTATTTAATAGAATAAAACAGGAGAAGAAAATATATGGAGACATAGTAGAAGAGGAGGAGAGAGATTTCTATTCTCCGTAAGGTGAAACTGGATTGTGTGTAATCCACCCACTAAAACTCTGTGATTGTGTCCTATTGCACTTCAGGTCCCAAAAAAAAGTCGTGATGACATCTCTTCCTACAAAACACCGTCGAATTTTCTGACGTCTACTCTTGTCGCCCGCAGCCCCAAAAGCCCCTTGTGGACATAATTTACATCAGTCAGGTTGGCCTTGGCTTGGTATATTGCGACGGCGACGCGCAGTACGTACGTACCTGCGGCGAGAGCTGTGGCAGCTCGTTGGGCTGCGTGTGCATCCAGCCGAGCGGCTGCAGGTGCGCGAGCGCCGGGTGGCGCGGCGCGTGGCGCGGCAGGTGCACCGTCTGGTGCGTGCCCCACTGCGGCGGCACCGCGCAGTACGTACCTGCGGCGAGAGCTGTGGCAGCTCGTTGGGCTGCGTGTGCATCCAGCCGAGCGGCTGCAGGTGCGCGAGCGCCGGGTGGCGCGGCGCGTGGCGCGGCAGGTGCACCGTCTGGTGCGTGCCCCACTGCGGCGGCACCGCGCAGTACGTACCTGCGGCGAGAGCTGTGGCAGCTCGTTGGGCTGCGTGTGCATCCAGCCGAGCGGCTGCAGGTGCGCGAGCGCCGGGTGGCGCGGCGCGTGGCGCGGCAGGTGCACCGTCTGGTGCGTGCCCCACTGCGGCGGCACCGCGCAGTACGTACCTGCGGCGAGAGCTGTGGCAGCTCGTTGGGCTGCGTGTGCATCCAGCCGAGCGGCTGCAGGTGCGCGAGCGCCGGGTGGCGCGGCGCGTGGCGCGGCAGGTGCACCGTCTGGTGCGTGCCCCACTGCGGCGGCACCGCGCAGTACGTACCTGCGGCGAGAGCTGTGGCAGCTCGTTGGGCTGCGTGTGCATCCAGCCGAGCGGCTGCAGGTGCGCGAGCGCCGGGTGGCGCGGCGCGTGGCGCGGCAGGTGCACCGTCTGGTGCGTGCCCCACTGCGGCGGCACCGCGCAGTACGTACCTGCGGCGAGAGCTGCGGCAGCTCGTTGGGCTGCGTGTGCATCCAGCCGAGCGGCTGCAGGTGCGCGAGCGCCGGGTGGCGCGGCGCGTGGCGCGGCAGGTGCACCGTCTGGTGCGTGCCCCACTGCGGCGGCACCGCGCAGTACGTACCTGCGGCGAGAGCTGTGGCAGCTCGTTGGGCTGCGTGTGCATCCAGCCGAGCGGCTGCAGGTGCGCGAGCGCCGGGTGGCGCGGCGCGTGGCGCGGCAGGTGCACCGTCTGGTGCGTGCCCCACTGCGGCGGCACCGCGCAGTACGTACCTGCGGCGAGAGCTGCGGCAGCTCGTTGGGCTGCGTGTGCATCCAGCCGAGCGGCTGCAGGTGCGCGAGCGCCGGGTGGCGCGGCGCGTGGCGCGGCAGGTGCACCGTCTGGTGCGTGCCCCACTGCGGCGGCACCGCGCAGTACGTACCTGCGGCGAGAGCTGTGGCAGCTCGTTGGGCTGCGTGTGCATCCAGCCGAGCGGCTGCAGGTGCGCGAGCGCCGGGTGGCGCGGCGCGTGGCGCGGCAGGTGCACCGTCTGGTGCGTGCCCCACTGCGGCGGCACCACGCAGCACACCACCTCGCGCACCATCGGGTTGTCCGCCGGCGTGCTGCCGTACAGGTAGCACGCGATCTGCACATACGCAAATAAATTAACACACATAATAAACGTTATACCGTGCTTCGGAGGGCACGTAAAGCCGTCGGTCCCGGTTGTTTTCAATGCTGGAAACAGTCGTTAAGCCTTGTCGAAGACCTTCGGGTGGCTTGAGAACATTCGACACTGGGTTGGCCACTAACCCCTCCACCAATCCGCATTGGAGCAGCGTGGTGGAGTATGCTCTAGACCTCCCGCAGCAGTGTCTGTGGGGGAGACCCGTGCCCAGCAGTGGGACGTTTATGGGTCGCAGCAGCAAACGTTATACATAGCAACCATAACAGGGCCGACATGGAGTAGGAAAGCACGAGAGGGAACGATGGAAAGGGATGGAAGAGGCCTTTGTCAAGTTAAGACAAGCAGATCCAGTTGACATGGGGCGCTTCAAAGAGTGTGAAACGTTTCCTTCAAGGCAGGCAACGCACCTGTCATGTGATACTCCTCGTGTCGCACGTGTCCATAGACGACGGTGACCACCTACCATCAGGTTGCCCGTATGTCTGTTTGTCCGTCTATATTTTTAATAAAAAGATCCAGTTGCCAACTAAATTCGTTTTTTTTTAATTTTTAAACGAACCTTGTAACAAAGTTTCTGCAATAAAGGCTTGATTATTATTATTATAAACGTTATACACACGCACGCGGGGGGCGTGCATGCCCGTGGCGGGCAGTGCAGGTGAGCCATGATCATGGATTATGGATTAATTGGTAAAGTATGTTGGAATACCAACATACATGCCCGGCTGGGATTCAAACCCCGGACCCTTTAGTCGGCATAAAGAGTCACTCACCATCACGCCACGATACCGTCAGAAATAAATCCGACCACAGTACTTGTGATACGACTTACCTGAGCCCTCAAATCCGAGATCGTAACAAACTTCTTGAGCAGATTCTTTGGCAAAATGTACGTGTAGCCGCTCTCCTTGATGTCGTCGGAGCTCACGTAAATGTGGTTGGTGCGGAGATGCAGATTCGTAGCGGATATTGCTCGTACACGCCATTCCGTTTTCGAGCTGTAGAACAAACAGTTTTTGTTGAGACACTGGGGAGCGAACCGGGACTCGCGGAGTAGAAGGTTGTTTGTACCAACCATTCGACCGTTCGACCAAGCGTACTTAATAGAATTTGTTGAAATTTAGATAAATATATTTCGAACGGCTAATAGTGTAGTGACGCTTGTTATTTTATTTCCCATTATCATTCCAATTTTCAATGTATAAAATTAAGATTGATAAAGCGATTTTTAGACCCTTAATGGAATATTATTTTTAAAAAATTGAGTTAAATGTCTATAATGTGAATAAAAATTTCAATTTTACCGTGGTTTCATAAAACCACACAATTTAATGTTTTTAAAAAAGTCGAGAAGAAACTTATGCTAAAAGTATTTTCTGCCAGGTATGTGCGCTATTCTCTACTTCCAAAAGGAGTTTTTCAATTTGACTGTGTTCCTTTATTTGTATGTTTGCTAACGATTATTCCGCCAATTTTAATTTGATTCTGATCCTGCTTGATTTGTAATTTTGATTGGATTTTGATTTCATTGCCATATAGCGTCATTGTGAGTGTATAGATTTCAATGATTTCTTTTTTATTTATTTAATATATCCTCATAGTTGAAGTTACCGGCTTACACACGTGTGATTTAAGTCTGAAATAGGCCGACTAGTTTCGATCTATTACGATGATCATCTTCAGGAGTGAACGCCGTATAATTATATATTATCTAATATATAAAATTTCCGTGTCACAATGTTTGTTGCAGTACTCCTCCGAAACGGCTTTACCGATTTTTACCAAATTTTATATGCGTATTCAGTAGGTCTGAGAATCGACTAACATCTATTTTTCATCCCCTTAAATGTTAAGGGTAGTCCATCCCAAATTTTTTTTTTTTAGTTTTTAGATACATTTTTATTTTTGTATTTTTTTATGATACAACATTAGAAAATACATACAACCCTGAATTTTCAACCCTCTACGATCAACTAAAAATTATTTATATGGCAAAACAACGTTTGCCGGGTCAGCTGGTTATATTATATAATTACTATAAAATTTAATTAAAAAATGTGAACCTGAAGGTCTGCGACTCGTAGTTGCTCGTGGTGGACGTGATGATCTCGTCGCCGTGCTTGTTGACCGTGCGCGTGGTGGTCGCCGTCAGCTGGCTCTGCTCCTTGCTCTGCTTCTCAATCTCGGCGATCTGCTGCCGCTGCGCCGACGGCGCCGATATCTCCATGCCGAGGATTATGTCGCGGATCTCCGATTGGGTGAGCGACGCTACGTTCACGCTGGAACGTGGAAACATTTAAGATATCAAGTTATGATGTAAAAATTTAGAATTGTTTTTGTTTTTGCTATAACCATATTTGTTGATTTGTCTCCTTGTCATGTATGGAGTTGACAATTATTCTACTATTCTTAAATATTGAGCAAGAACTTTAAGTATTTATAAAAAAACAGACCACGACTAGGAAAAAGGAATAGAGGTCGCCCTTCGACTAAGTGGCTCGACTACCTGAAGAAGACGGCAAAAAGATTCTCACTGGATTCAGAAGGCAGAGTCGAGAGTGGTGTCTTTTATGAGAGGCCTATGACTAGCAGTGGACCTCAAAAGGCTGATGGATGGATGGAAAACAGTGTCATGGGTTCAAATTCCTCTGTTCATTGTTTCCCACTCATCAATCCATTAATTAGCTTTTTTAAAGTCCACTACATAGGCCTGCCTCAACCGGGTATCTCTATGGGTCTCTCCTAAGTGACCTTTGAATCTGGCTCTGGCGACTTATTAAGAAGACGAGATACAAACAGAGAAAAAATTGTGTTCCCAATGAATTGGGCACTACGATACGTGAAAGACACTCACTTGTTCTTCTTTCCGTAGTCGGCTAGAATGAGGTCTTTGAGTTGCACCTCCACCTTGATCCAGTCGTCGTCGGTCAGCGTGGGCCAGATGTGGTGCGGCTCCGTCAGCGTGGTCTTGTCCGGCTTCAGGAGGACCTTGGTACGCTCCGTGTTCACGTGCAACGCTCGGAGGATTAGGATGAGTCGACTGAACGCCTGTGAACGTTTGTGCGTGATGAATGAATAGAATAGAATAACAATTTATTTCGACAAATTAACAACAAAAATCTATATCTATCTATATATATATAAAAGTAGAAGGTGACTGACTGACTGACTGACTGACTGACTGACTGACTGACTGACTGACTGACTGACTGACTGACTGACTGACATATCAACGCAGGGCCTAAACTATAAGGGCTAGAAACTTGAAATTTTGCACAGGGGTACCTTTTATGACGTAGGAGAGCACTAAGAAAGGATTTTTGAAAATTCACCTCCTAAGAGGGTAAAACGGGGGTGCAAAGTTAGTATGAAATTTGCCGTTTTTGAACTCAAGCGGGCAGACGTAGCAAATGGGTCTAATTCTACGCGAGCGAAGCTGCGGGCGTCCACTAGTATGACTATAAAATAATAAAAATAATAGCGAGATCTGTCGAAATTGGGCCGCACTCAGCTCGCTATGGTCGTGGCGAACCTCGACCGCTGGTTTTCAGGGCGACCCAGTGTGTTGAGCAGTTCGGACAGTAAATCTTAAATTTATTCAAACAAAGCATTACATTCTTGCTTATCAAATTATTACTTAGCTTAGCTTAGCTGCACTGCTGGGCTCTGGTCTCCCCCACAGACTAAACTGCAGGAGGTTTAGAGCATACTCCACCACTCTGCTCTAATGTGGGTGGATGGGCCAGTGTCGAATGTTCTCAAGCCACCCAAAGGTCTTCGACAAGGCGTAACGATAGTTTTCACCACTGACCGACGGCTTAAAGTGCTCTCAGAATCACGGTCTCGACCATGAATTTTGTCGCTAGCGGTGGGTTGTCCACAAACCGACCGCACGTCGTTGCTAAACTCTGTCGATCACATTGAATCGACCCGGGCCATTGGGCTACGTCTGCTACATGCTACCGTGTAGCAAAGGTAGCTATAGGCGTAGTGAAGATATCTCGTACCTCTTCTTCACTTAACAATGTTTAATTTAAATACAGATTTAGTTAACTAATGTTAACAAAATCTATTTTTCGTTTTTAATGTCAGTCTTCAATAATTCATCTAAGTTTTTCTAACCCTAAATAACCCTAATAATTGTATACATTTGTATTGTATCCAATGGCAAGTACACCATGTTCAGTCTGATGAAGCATACATTATTTTGTTACAGCCACTCACAGTATACGAGGATATTGTCTTGAGCCAGTCATCGTACAGGTTGAACAGCACCATCTGGGGCTCGGTGGCTTTGAGGATGAGGTCCCCGAACTTCTCCACCTTGAGACATGCTTGGAACGGCAACTGCAGCTCTGAGCCTTTGATCACGATGTTCGGGAAGTCCAGCAAGTGCACCTGGAACGAAATAACTTATTAATACTTAGTAGTATTTTTTTAAAAGCTTTTATTTAACTTCACTCGTATGTATGTATGTAAGTATGTCCTGAAATCTTGCAATCAATATTTCACCCACTTCCACTGAAGCTATCGAGCTGAAATTTGGCACACATATTAGGTTCCGATGACAATGCGTGAAAATAAAAAAAAGTTATAAAAGCTTTTAAAAAAAAAAAAATTACAGTATAATTCTTAATCAATGTAATAAATGCTACAATCATACATTGGAAACTTTTAAAACGTATTTTAAAGTATTTAAATAAAATATTATATTATATTGAAATATGTGAAAAGCTATGACCTACCTCCAAGGGATCCAACATTCCTTTTCGTGTGACGATAATCTGTTTGGGCTGTTCTTCTACCGGCAGCGAGCGAATCAAGGCCGCCACTTCTTCAGCTGTCTTCCATTTGGCGAGCTACAATTTTAGAATAAATAACACATTATATATTATACAGTCTAAGCGCGACTGCTAAGCTATAGGTCCTGGGTTCGATCCTCGGTAGAACCCCAGATTGAGCCCAGTGTACATTCAGTAGTTAACAAGTCAATCTTTCATAACGCCCAAAAATATGTAGTGACTTGAGTACTTCTTGTTAAAGGGTGTAGCTGGGATTTGTACTCGGATACATGATTGGGGACATAGGAAAGGTTAGTTACTGTTTGTTGGTCGCCCGAGGTCACGTGGCCTGTCATTTATTACTCGCGAACAACCAAAACGAAGTCGACCCCACCGTCATTAATTCGAGAACAACAATTAGCCCGTTGTTATATTTCACCGCTCAACAGTTACACAGCAATATATTTTTAATTAATTTTTCGTCTGGCTAAAATCTATAAAAAAAACTGCGTAATTTTAATATACAATATTACTGGACCGATTTCAAAAATTCTTTCACCATTAGAAAGCTGCAACTTCTCTGAGTGCCATATGCTATAAATAATATTACTAGGTGTAAACAAATCTAATGAAGGTTTTCGCGTATGAAAAATCCGCTAGATGGCAATACGTAGGCGTGAGGTCCGACTGCTGCATGATTGGTTATTTTTGACATGACATACATCATAATTCACCAATCACATAACAGTTAGACCTCATGACTGCGTCTTGCCATCTAGTAAATTTCTCATACGCGAAAACCCTCATTTCCACGCAAGCGAAGCTTCGGGCGTCCACTAGTTTTAATATAATATAAAGTATGTAACCTGTCCGAGACGCTTCTGGCCCGCCCACACGCTGGTGTGGATGATCTTGAGGAACAGCTGCCCGGTGCGCGGGTTGAAGATGAAGATCGCGCCGTTGATCGGCTTCGTCGTCAGGTTGCCCTCGAACGTCTTGTGGATCGTCACACGGTACACGTTCGTGTCGTCCACAAACCTGTACGGACATGTCTGTTTTAGCGTGGGGCGTAATATACACCATATTACAAGTATTACTATTGGGTTGCCAAACAATCTAATTTCGCATAGATAATATAATTGTAAGTCTCGCAAACTTTATTGCATATCTGAACTTATCAGGAATTGGAACTAGCGCCTATTTCCGCCCGAAAATTGTGTGGCACATAGATCACAGCTGCTATAAAATTTTATACTTTGCACATCCAGTCTTTAAAAGATAGCATTATTATAGCGAAATATTCTTATCTTCTCATGTTACTTGCATAAGCGGAGCTGTTTTTCGGACGGCATCACACGGAGCAAATTGTTATTGGATATGGGCTCCGTTGCCCGCACTTAGCTCTGTAATATCGAGCAATTGTGCGTCTTTAGCCGGCTAGGTGTTTAGCCAACCTAGCTCCGTCCAGAAGCGCAGTTTCCTCCCGATATCTCCACAGGCTTCGCGGAAAGAGGATTTCAGCTCGTTGTGAAGCTACGCCTCCGATTACCATGTATACTATTGTTACGAAGGCACAGGGAAGCTAGCGCCATCTAGCGCCGACTGGGGGAACCACTAAGAAAACGCACAGACCAGATGAAGCCCCCTACTAATACTAGATGGCGTTAGTGGAACATTAGTCTCGAAAAATCGGGTACATGCGGGAACATTCTAGACTGATCGAGTACTCGCCTCGGCCTATACAATAGCCGCGGGGAGGCGAGCGAGTCAGTTCAGTTTGAGCTACTTTCGAGGCGACTTCGAAGTGAAAACTAGTAATCAAGATGATACCAGTGCAACCAACGATTTAGTGCTTACTGTTTGGACCTAGTGCTTTGTGTTGGACCTAGTGTTTAGTGTTTGGACCTAGTGCTTTGTGTTAGTGCTAGTGAATAAAGTCTTCATTGAGTCAGCAGGTCTTTCTCTCCAAATCAGTCGAAACCTAACACGTAACACTATGTCAATATGTAGTAGACAGTAGTGTAGTTTGACAGGCCCGTTGGCGCAATCGGTAGTGACCCTGTCTGTTGCGCCAAAGGTCGTGGGTTCGAATCCCACTCAGGACAAATATTCGTGTGACGAACACTTGTATTTGTTCTGTGTCTGGATGTCAATATTATCTATTTAAGTATGTATTTAAAAATATCTATGTATGTATATCAGTCTCTGACACCCATAACACAGGCTCGCGCCTACTTTGGGGTCAGATGGCCGTGTGTGAGAATGTCCAAGATATTTATTTATTATTTATTAGTAGTACTCACCAGATGATCTGATTGGAGAACAGCTCGCCGTAGTTCTGGCTGGAGAGGTACGGCTCGGTGGGCTCGGAGGAGTACAGCTGCAGCGCCTTGCGGATGCGCTCGCGCAGCACGTACAGCGCCGGGTTGGCCTTCATTATCTTCGCCATCGCTTGCTGGATTAGCGGCTTGCAGCCGGGGAACCAGTTGCCGTATGCACTGCAACGTACAAGTTGTTCAATTACCTTGGATTTTTAATCCACTGAAACATATTTTTTTTCATTTGACTTTTGATTCCACCAAATGGTGGAATGAGTTACACATTTTTGTGCAAACATTTTTACCATCACGCGCAAGTTTCAGTTGCTTGAACGTTCACTTTTGTGCCAAGAAAATACCAAGACCTGCACAGACGACAGCCACTTACCGCTTTTTTTTTATCGTATGTTATGTGAACAACTTATATTGGTTTATTTTTGTAGTTTCGACTCATGCGCCTACATAATTGATTCCATTCTAGACTATTATCAACAATAACTGACTCAATAATAGCAAAAGGTACTTTTTACAACGAGAGTTGGCGGGACGCCGGAGGCCGCTTTTAATTGCGAGATAAGTAGTACCCATGGTTAGTATAGATAAGGAAACCATAGAACAACCGTATAGTAGCAAACGTACCTGTGCAGATTATAAGCGAGATCGATGGCGACGAGCAGGCCGGTGGGCGAGGGATAGATTGACATGTTGACCGCTTCTAATTCCGTTAGTAGAACCATGATAAGTAGTACCCATAGTAAGTATAGATAAGGAAACCATAGAACAACCGTATAGTAGCAAACGTACCTGTGCAGATTATAAGCGAGATCGATGGCGACGAGCAGGCCGGTGGGCGAGGGATAGATTGACATGTTGACCGCTTCTAATTCCGTTAGTAGAACCATGATAAGTAGTACCCATAGTAAGTATAGATAAGGAAACCATAGAACAACCGTATAGTAGCAAACGTACCTGTGCAGATTATAAGCGAGATCGATGGCGACGAGCAGGCCGGTGGGCGAGGGATAGATGGACATGTTGTCGGTGGTGTAGTCGAGGAACTTCTAACTCCGAGAGTAGAACCATGATAAGTAGTACCAATGGTTAGTATAGATAACGAAACCATATGACAACCGTATAGTAGCAAACGTACCTGTGCAGATTATAAGCGAGATCGATGGCGACGAGCAGGCCGGTGGGCGAGGGATAGATTGACATGATGACCGCTTCTAATTCCGTTAGTAGAACCATATAAGTAGTATCCATGGTTAGTATAGATAACGAAACCATATAACAACCGTAGATTAGCAAACGTACCTGTGCAGATTATAAGCGAGATCGATGGCGACGAGCAGGCCGGTGGGCGAGGGATATATTGACATGATGACCGCTTCTAATTCCGTTAGTAGAACCATGATAAGTAGTACCCATGGTTAGTATAGTTAAGGAAACCATATAACAACCGTAGATTAGCAAACGTACCTGTGCAGATTATAAGCGAGATCGATGGCGACGAGCAGGCCGGTGGGCGAGGGGTAGATCGACATGTTGTCTGTGGTGTAGTCGAGGAACTTGGCGCGCGCGTACCGCTCCACGTCGTGCGAGTCGTAGTCGCCCCAGCGGAGCTGGATGTCCAGCCAGTACTTCTGTGTCGTTGTATTGTCCATTGTGTCCCTGGAAGAGATTGTTATTAATTTAGTGTCATACTAGTGGACGCCCGCAGCTTCGCTCGCGTAGAATTGGACCCATTAACGACGCCTGCCCGCGTTCGGGTTGCCCACTTGACTTCAAAAACGGCAGTTTCATACTTACTTTGCACCCCCGTTTTACCCCCTTAGGGGATGAATTTTCAAAAATCCTTTCTTAGTGCTCCCCTACGCTATAAAAGGAACCCCTGTGCAAAATTTCAAGTTTCCCTTAGTAGTTAGAGTAACCCTTATAGTTTAGGCCCTGCGTTGATATGTCAGTCAGTCAGTCAGTCAGTCACCTTCTCCTTTTATATATATAGATATGAGATGGATGTCATGTCATTGTATGTTCAAACTACATTACACACTACAGGCTGCACTGAAAATCAGTGTTGCAGTTTGAGCAACTGCAGCTATGCTGGGTGTAGACCTATTTGCTGAGTGGTCACTGCAACATAGAACTTTGTTTCTTCTTTTTTTATTTAGGGTAACCTCTGTTAATCATACCATGTAAATGATATTTTTCTGTGTTGCATGAACGATTTTGGCAAATAAATGATTCTGATTCTGATTCTGAATTTTATTTTTTAAATCGAGTTGATCTTATCTCTCTTCGATTTTACAGCGTCACTAAACAGATCGCCGAACTTTGGGATCCGAATTAAGACTATCAAATGTGGGCAAATCTTGCACATAAGTATTATTTTAGTTGGTTAACTTTGAAGATGTTAATTCCATTGTCTACACGCCAGCTGCAATACAACAAATTCTATTACATAGATAAACATGTAAGCGTGTATTTTTGACACCAGCTAGAAATAAATTCATGGTTGGCAGCGGATGGTTTTAGCTATGCAATTTTATATTCATAAAATCCAACCTGGGTCAAAAGCGAAAGTCAGGTTAATTTAATCAGTCAATATTACTAACCACCATACCCTGGGTGAGATAATCGTTCACTATATATGTTCATGTATACTCACTTAGTATCAGCGAGCAGGGAAGGCCTTGATACGTTCCACTTGTACGCGGAGAACAGCAGTATGTCGGCGCAAGACGAGTTCATCTTGTACGATTTACGAGGATGGATGGTTTCTTTCTGGACCGTCTCGATCTCGAGGGCGTCTAGTTCTTGATCAAACACCTAGAGAAAATATGTATTTATAAGATAGTTTAGGTGCAAAGTGGGTTAAAAAGCAAAACTCGTTAACATTTGCTAGCTTATACTGAGTTAAATGATTTACCAAGAGGTGATGATGATGATGTCATTTTTAGCGGACATAGGCAAAAGCTTAACTTATACTATGGGTGAACATACCTGACACAAGTCCATGACG
This sequence comes from Carterocephalus palaemon, assembly GCA_944567765.1. Classification (NCBI taxonomy): domain Eukaryota; kingdom Metazoa; phylum Arthropoda; class Insecta; order Lepidoptera; family Hesperiidae; genus Carterocephalus; species Carterocephalus palaemon. Next base: position 10,269,881 of record OX155650.1, read on the forward strand.
ATAGACTCGTGGACTTTCTGCCACAAGTGAGCCCTGAATATCTGGATGAGCGAGATCTTCAATGTTGGAATCTTGCCATGCATGAAAATGCCTGTCAGGTCCAGTTGTACCTAAACAAATTGAACGCTTTAATAAGTGTGAATTATTGTTTCAAAGATAGAAAATGTTACATTATTTGACATTAAAATTTTACAGACACATCACGAAGATTCCGAAAATGGCAAGCACAATATAACGCATAAAATGTAAGCTAAAAATATTAGACTGAAAAAAACAAATCTGCCCGTCAGTGGCACGAAGTAGTAGTAGAATAGGTCCTTAGTCTAGTTTGCCTAGGTACCTATCGCGCCATGAATTCGACAATAATTTTTACTCACACGCGAGAAAGTTTAATTTTTCACACATACAAACTGATACACATGCATGTCCAAATATTTATCTAACGACTGCATGGTGCAGTAATGAGTGACCCTGACTGCTGAACCGCAAGAAATGGGTGCCCAGCCGGGGCAGATATTAATTTCGCAGATAAATTATATGGACTCAGGTAATGGATAGGATATTATGTTACTTTGTCTGTCCGTAATACAAAGATGGGTAACGCCCTCACGGCGTTAACGTTTATTTTAGTTTACTACTAGTCCGAACAGGGTCAAAATGGGTCGCACTGAAAACCAGCGGTCGTGGTCTGCTACAGCTACGGCCAACGCTGAGCCCCTTTTCATCAAGTAGCCAATTCAATTTTATTTTTTATCGTTTATTAATTGTGTTGAGTTAATTTGTATTGTCTACTTTTGAAATAAATGTGTTCTTCTACTTCTATTTTACTGTATCTATATATATAAAAGGAGAAGGTGACTGACTGACTGACTGACTGACATATCAACGCAGGGCCTAAACTATAAGGGTTAGAAACTTGAAATTTTGCACAGGGGTTCCTTTTATAACGTAGGGGAACACTAAGAAAGGATTTTTGAAAATTTACCCCCTAAGGGGTTAAAACGGGGGTGCAAAGTTAGTATGAAAATTTGCCGTTTTTGAAGTCAAGTGGGCAACCCGAACGCGGGCAGACGTCGTTAATGGGTCTAATTCTACGCGAGCGAAGCTGCGGGCGTACACTAGTTTAATTATACAAAACAATTCTTACCTGGAAACCGACGTACACGTTCGCCCTGTTGATGGTGGGCGACCACCATAGCGTGAAGCGCCGGTTGGGGATCTGGTTGAGACCGGAGCGCTGCGCGTTCGTCAGCTTCTTGTACTTCATCGACTCTTCGAACCCAGACGCCTTCTCCCTGTGGACAATATATGATAATGTTCAAATGATTCTTCAACAGCAATGTATTCAGTATTCATTTATATTGTTTTCATGCACATTACTGATTACACATAAAAAAATACATGTTACACAATTAATTGGAATTTCAAACATCAATCAATCGAATCATCAATCATTTGAAAAAATTATGTGTGAGAATTTATACATATAAATCTGAGATTTCCAATTTCAAGTGCAAGTTTGAAGTTAATATTTTTTAGCGTTGGTAAACGAATCAATAGTCATTGAGGCGGACGCAGTTCTTACTACTTTACTTCTCCCTCCGTCTGTGTCTTATTTTTTCTAGTGACGTCATGGTCTTATTCTTTGCGTTGCCGAAAGAAGTATGAGTTTAACGATAAATTCATCTCCCTCCATGCCACGCCACGCCACTAACTCCTGAAACGTATATCTAAACTAGACAAAGCATTTTCTAAGATTTGAACAGTTGATTCAACATCGGAGATTCCGACATATATGTATGCGGCACGAGGCTCGTATAGAGTATAGAGTGGGCTTTCGTGACCTCGTGGAAGCTGCAAGCTATCTTAACGTCCTGCTAGTGACATAATCCACTCACCAAAACAGCCCCTCCCAGGTGGGGAAGTACGTCCCCTTGAACAGCGTGTGCTCGAGGATGCCCTCGACGCCGCCGAGCGCCTGGATCATGTCTGTGCGGTAGTTGTTCAGGTTCCACAGTTTGCCGTCGTGGCACTGGTGTGTCCACCAGAACGGGTTCTGTTTCAACACCTGATATAAACCACTCACCAAAACAGCCCCTCCCAGGTGGGGAAGTACGTCCCCTTGAAGAGCGTGTGCTCGAGGATGCCCTCGACGCCGCCGAGCGCCTGGATCATGTCTGTGCGGTAGTTGTTCAGGTTCCACAGCTTGCCGTCGTGGCGCTGGTGAGTCCACCAGAACGGGTTCTGTTTCAACACCTGATATAAACCACTCACCAAAACAGCCCCTCCCAGGTGGGGAAGTACGTCCCCTTGAACAGCGTGTGCTCGAGGATGCCCTCGACGCCGCCGAGCGCCTGGATCATGTCTGTGCGGTAGTTGTTCAGGTTCCACAGTTTGCCGTCGTGGCGCTGGTGTGTCCACCAGAACGGGTTCTGTTTCAACACCTGATGAAAAAAAACGGCAAGTAAGCTTTAGTGTTGCTGTGTGCTAGTGTATAGTTTCATGTGCACTAGTGGACGCAGGCCAAAAATTATAGAAAATGAAGATCTTTTTTTTTTCTAAAGAATAGGGTTTTTTCGTACAAATATAAAAAAGTTTATTTTACGAGCGAATTTTTTTGTAATTAGGATTTGAACTTTAAATTCCCAGTAGTAGCTTGGAGTCTAGAATTGTGTCTGGTGTATGACAATAGGATCATCACCCATTACATGAAGTGGTGGGACCTAAACATAGCTACGTAACTAGTGAATAGTGGATTTATTATACACTACCTACTTCTCGCACTCACTCACCTGATACTGTTTGAACTCCGTGCGTATCCGCCAACCCTTGTCATAGGCGAGCGTGTGCCTGTCCTTTTGAAACAGAGTGTTAATACGCGGGATACCTCTGTCCCACGAATCCTCCAAGTCTTCCAATGTCAGACGTCTGAAAATCATTAAGACCATTTAGTGACTTCTAAGTAGCGTCCCCCAATGTAGCCCAATGGCTCGAGTCGATTCAATGTGATCAAAAGAGTTAAGCAACGACGGGCACGGTCGGTTTGTGGATGGGTGACCGCTAGTGGCAAAATTTCATGGACGCTACCGTGCTTCGGAGGGCACGTAAAGCCGTCGGTCCCGGTTGTTTTCAATGATGGAAACAATCGTCAAGCCTTGTCGAAGACCTTCGGGTGGCTTAAGAACATTCGACACTGGGTTGGCCACTAACCCCTCCACCAATCCGCATTGGAGCAGCGTGGTGGAGTATGCTCTAGACCTCCCGCAGCAGTGTCTGTGGGGGAGACCCGTGCCCAGCAGTGGGACGTCTATGGGTCGCAGCGAGCGTGACTTCAGCTATATTCTGACGCATTCTCTACCATACCAGTCAACCATCGAATCAGTGTACAGAACATCTTTGACTTTAATTGGTGATGGTTTTCGATCAGGCAGCGTATACTCAGACGCGCGACGCCGCAGTCCACGCGGTCGGCGCGGCCGCGGCAGCCGCGCGCCCCCAGAGCACAGGGACTCTCTGGATTCGGGACCCCTACGCGGTTCATCACTTCGAAACCATCACCAAATCTCATGTCATTGTTACAAATTGCTAGGCACTGGTTGGTCACACTATAATGGAAGAGACAAAGTCGCCACATCCTGATTCACCATCCTTACATTCAAATTTTTTAGGCCCACTGCTGGTTTAACTGCTACTCCAATCAGTCCAAAGACCTCTGAATTCAGCTCCATTCCATCCAGTTTCCATATTTTACCAGCGGAATAGCAGCAGTAATTCCAGGAGGCTGGCAAAACAGGTGCCATTCCGACTTAAACTTATATGCTCTAAATCAGAGTTGTCTGTCCCTTTTGATGGAGGAAAACCTGTTTTTGAAGATACAGTTATTTTGCTTGACACTTCTAATAGTAATCAGTTCTTTGAAGGACCACCTCCCCAAAAATGCTGTTTGCTAATTCTCAGCTACATTAGTTAGCTTTAATCTTAACAAATACGGGGCATACATAGCCTCTCAATAGCACTGTGAGTGACTTTGAGCATGCGGACGAGGCCGACGTCACCTAACCGTAACGTCTACAATATGTCTCACCTATTCTGCGCATTGGCCTCCTGCCTCTTGAGCGCGTACTCAGCCCACACGCGCTGAGAGTCCACGAACTCGGCCTCCCACGGCTGGATGTAGCGGTACAGGTTGGGGATCAACTGGTCCTCGTCGTGGGACATGCCGGAGCGGAAGTGGGTGATGCCCACTTCGGTCTGCTTCGACCAGCGCAGGTCGGACTGTGCACGAAATAGGGAAAATTATTCTTACATCATTCATCATTAATCATGCATACATGAAGCGCTCATAGCCCTATAGCTAGCAATTGGACAAGTCTGAAATACTTCATCAACTTTGTGAACTGGCGGTAGATACTGTAATAACGTCATTAAGCGTTTACAAATATGATAATATGAAAATAAATGAATCTGAAGAGATCTGAATAACGGAGTATACAATTATTGTATACTCCCTCTTTTCAGACTTGTCTTACTGCTTGTAGCACTACATTTCATGATTTAAAAAAAAAACTAATTTTATTAAAATAATATTTCAATAAAAGGTAGACAAAAAACACAAGACACTCATACAGACACGCTCTTTACACAACGTCTAAACTAGCCTAGAGTGCAGTAATCAGCAAATCAGCAAGGTTTTCGAGTAACTTGTTACCTGAGTAACTTACTAAACTACAACAACTAACAATTTGTAATCTTACCTGCGGTATCAAAACGTGACCCATAGACAGCATGCCGAGCCCGCCTAACTCCTTCGGCGTGTAGAATACCACGGGTGGAAATCGAGAAGGCATCTTGGAGTTGAGACCGATCTTGATACGAGTCTGAATCTTGTTCTCGCACTTAACCAGCAGATCGAGTAGCTCTTGAGTATTTACTACCGCCTCGCGGAAGTACGTCATTAGACCTGCCGACAAAATGTATTGAATTGAATTAAATTGAAGCCATAGTCCTAACACTGGTCAGAGTGAGCAACTTCTAAACGTCAGCTGTAGCCACTTTGTCTGACTCGAGCAACTGATGTCAAACACTTACTGACATGTGCTAAATTACCTATTTGTAAAAAAAACTGTTGATCTTGGTGAAGGTGGTGGAAGCGCGCGAGCGACTCGTTGTCGACGCGCAGGTAACTCACTCACCAATAAGGGCGGTGTTCCACTTGTTTACGATCTTGGTGAAAGTAGTGGAGCCGGACGCCATCAGTATCTGCCGCACGCGGTTGTGGAAGCGCGCGAGCGACTCGTCGTCGACGCGCAGCTAACTCACTCACCGATAAGGGCGGTGTTCCACTTGTTTACGATCTTGGTGAAGGTGGTGGAGCCGGACGCCATCAGTATCTGCCGCACGCGGTTGTGGAAGCGCGCGAGCGACTCGTCGTCGACGCGCAGCTAACTCACTCACCAATAAGGGCGGTGTTCCACTTGTTAACGATCTTGGTGAAGGTGGTGGAGCCGGACGCCATCAGTATCTGCCGCACGCGGTTGTGGAAGCGCGCGAGCGACTCGTCGTCGACGCGCAGCTAACTCACTCACCGATAAGGGCGGTGTTCCACTTGTTAACGATCTTGGTGAAGGTGGTGGAGCCGGACGCCATCAGTATCTGCCGCACGCGGTTGTGGAAGCGCGCGAGCGACTCGTCGTCGACGCGCAGCTAACTCACTCACCGATAAGGGCGGTGTTCCACTTGTTCACGATCTTGGTGAAGGTGGTGGAGCCGGACGCCATCAGTATCTGCCGCACGCGGTTGTGGAAGCGCGCGAGCGACTCGTCGTCGACGCGCAGCTAACTCACTCACCAATAAGGGCGGTGTTCCACTTGTTAACGATCTTGGTGAAGGTGGTGGAGCCGGACGCCATCAGTATTTGCCGCACGCGGTTGTGGAAGCGCGCGAGCGACTCGTCGTCGACGCGCAGGTAACTCACTCACCGATAAGGGCGGTGTTCCACTTGTTAACGATCTTGGTGAAGGTGGTGGAGCCGGACGCCATCAGTATTTGCCGCACGCGGTTGTGGAAGCGCGCGAGCGACTCGTCGTCGACGCGCAGGTAACTCACTCACCAATAAGGGCGGTGTTCCACTTGTTAACGATCTTGGTGAAGGTGGTGGATCCGGACGCCATCAGTATCTGCCGCACGCGGTTGTGGAAGCGCGCGAGCGACTCGTCGTCGACGCGCAGGTAACTCACTCACCGATAAGGGCGGTGTTCCACTTGTTAACGATCTTGGTGAAGGTGGTGGATCCGGACGCCATCAGTATCTGCCGCACGCGGTTGTGGAAGCGCGCGAGCGACTCGTCGTCGACGCGCAGGTAACTCACTCACCGATAAGGGCGGTGTTCCACTTGTTAACGATCTTGGTGAAGGTGGTGGAGCCGGACGCCATCAGTATTTGCCGCACGCGGTTGTGGAAGCGCGCGAGCGACTCGTCGTCGACGCGCAGGTAACTCACTCACCAATAAGGGCGGTGTTCCACTTGTTAACGATCTTGGTGAAGGTGGTGGATCCGGACGCCATCAGTATCTGCCGCACGCGGTTGTGGAAGCGCGCGAGCGACTCGTCGTCGACGCGCAGGTAACTCACTCACCAATAAGGGCGGTGTTCCACTTGTTAACGATCTTGGTGAAGGTGGTGGATCCGGACGCCATCAGTATCTGCCGCACGCGGTTGTGGAAGCGCGCGAGCGACTCGTCGTCGACGCGCAGGTAACTCACTCACCAATAAGGGCGGTGTTCCACTTGTTAACGATCTTGGTGAAGGTGGTGGATCCGGACGCCATCAGTATCTGCCGCACGCGGTTGTGGAAGCGCGCGAGCGACTCGTCGTCGACGCGCAGGTAACTCACTCACCAATAAGGGCGGTGTTCCACTTGTTAACGATCTTGGTGAAGGTGGTGGAGCCGGACGCCATCAGTATCTGCCGCACGCGGTTGTGGAAGCGCGCGAGCGACTCGTCGTCGACGCGCAGCTAACTCACTCACCAATAAGGGCGGTGTTCCACTTGTTTACGATCTTGGTGAAGGTGGTGGAGCCGGACGCCATCAGTATCTGCCGCACGCGGTTGTGGAAGCGCGCGAGCGACTCGTCGTCGACGCGCAGCTAACTCACTCACCAATAAGGGCGGTGTTCCACTTGTTTACGATCTTGGTGAAGGTGGTGGAGCCGGACGCCATCAGTATCTGCCGCACGCGGTTGTGGAAGCGCGCGAGCGACTCGTCGTCGACGCGCAGCTAACTCACTCACCAATAAGGGCGGTGTTCCACTTGTTTACGATCTTGGTGAAGGTGGTGGAGCCGGACGCCATCAGTATCTGCCGCACGCGGTTGTGGAAGCGCGCGAGCGACTCGTCGTCGACGCGCAGCTAACTCACTCACCAATAAGGGCGGTGTTCCACTTGTTTACGATCTTGGTGAAGGTGGTGGAGCCGGACGCCATCAGTATCTGCCGCACGCGGTTGTGGAAGCGCGCGAGCGACTCGTCGTCGACGCGCAGGTAACACTGCGCGGTGCGCTCTTTCGTCACCTCGTTCTGCAGGTTCCACACTCCATCGCGGTGAGATAGTTCCTCGTGTTGGCTTCGGCACTGGAAAGTCACATAACAATTTAGATTCATATCCATTGACAATCATTAGACCTATCTGAAATTGAAATGGCGAACTACGTTCCAGTCGCAATATGTGTTTTAGTGTGGAAAAGCCCATTCCACCCCATTCTACCTTGTTTATAAAAGGCAACAATAGGAAAGATTCTGAGAGAAAGATTCGGAAAGAGTCGGCCTAGGGAATGGTGGCAAATGGATGGACTATAATTTATATTCTTATGAATCTTAATGACATCCAAATTTCAATACAGAAGCAGTCATAACATTACGATTAGATTCCCTGTAAACCCTTTTTTGTATCGAATTTACTGCAAATTTTACTCTGTGCGAACTTATTAAATAAATAAAAATAAGATAGGTATTCTTCCTATAGCTGCAGTAGCACAACAATGACAAAACATCATTTCTCACCTTGGGCAAGATTCTGCACTCAAATCCAGCCATATTGAACAGCAAGTTGGGATTGTCCTTAGAATAACAAGACACGAAACTGTTCTCCCATTGGATGGTGGTGACAGAACGGGGCAGACGATTCTTTATGTCCCAAAATACTGCGCGACCACTGTAACAAAATAAAGTAATGGAATGTAGACTTTTTACTTTTAAATTTTATTTCAAAACTCTTGAGAAGAGGCTTATGAATAGTAGTGTTTGATTATTGATTGCCAGGGTCTTACTACCCATCCTAATGGTAGGTAATAAATTTTTTCCAGAGTACTACTTCTAATAACTAGATAGTTATTTTTTTACCCATAGAACTGTCACGTACTTGTTCTATAATATAAATTTGCTGTTATACTGTGGTACATACTAAATTACTAAAATGTGATGCAGTTGTACCACAGAAAAAAATATTATCCATGATACTATTATATTATTACCTTCAATAGGTCAATAATCTATAGTTTTACTCTAAGGCATATAGAAAGATATAGTAGAGTAGAGACTTTGGGAGAAATGAAATGAAATGAAAATTTATTTATGCGGACAACAATGATCCATAAGTGTTAGTATACAAAATACTTATAAACTATGAAAGAATGAAGAGAGAAATAAGAAAGACAGAGAAATAGAGTAATTTAGCGATGGTCGTTTATGACTCACAGATTGACATCGTGCTTCATGAGCCGCATCCTGGCGTCGCGCGGCCAGCACTTCTTGTTGTTGTAGCCGACGATGTTCTCGTTGTTGGGGTCCGGGTGCTCCGTCAGGTAGCGCTGGATCAGGTCGCGCGCCTCCTCCGCCGTGAACCTGGTCGCACCAACATGGAATTTCAAAGAATTTAAATGGAATGGCATCATATGGCTTCATTTAGTTTTTATCAGACTGCCACTATCTGGTGGTGCTCGTGTATACAGGCGACGGTGACCACTTACCACCAGGTGGCCCTGCCAGGTGGTCTGCTTGTTATATATATCCTGTTGTATATATCCTTGTTGTTTCTGTTGCCTAAAAATATTATTAAAAAATAACGTTGGAGAGACATCTTACTTTGAGAAAATGTGGGCGATACACGTGTTGGTATGTATTTTCATTGTTGTATGTGCATGGTTTCTTATATGGGGGGTGCTATATGCATGAAAGTACACACCATAGTGCCGCCATGCTCGCGGGTTGTTGCATGGTCCAATATTAGGCTCGGGTCTCCTCTAGGAATGGGAGAGATTAGGACACAGTCCACCACACTAGCTAAGTGGGGATTGGCAGACTTCACATGCCTTTGAGATTCACACATAAATCCTATCATATATAAAAGGAGAAGGTGACTGACTGACTGACTGACATATCAACGCAGGGCCTAAACTATAAGGGCTAGAAACTTGATATTTTGCACAGGGGTTCCTTTTATAACGTAGGGGAGCACTAAGAAAGGATTTTTGAAAATTCACCCCCTAAGGGGGTAAAACGGGGGTGCAAAGTTAGTATGAAACATTGCCATTTTTGAAGTCGTTAGACGGGTAGACGTCGTTAATGGGTCTAATTCTACGCGAGCGAAGCTGCGGGCGTCCACTAGTCCTATCATATACAGGTGCAACGGACCAATAGGTGTACCTGAAGAAGATGTGTATCCTGTCGACGTATCGGCAATACAGGCGGATGGGGTGAGCCGTCTCCGCGGCTCGGTCCTGGTACGACAGGAAGTCGTTGGGCAGCTGCGGCGGGCCGGCCATCTCGCTCGCACGCTGCAGCCCCAGCACCAGCAGGTCCAGCACCAGCCCGTAGTACTGTACCACGAACGAGGCGAACTGCAGGCCGCGGATGATGCCGTACGAGTTTGTGTGGTTCATATCCTGTGTACAGAATTTTTTTTTTTAATAAATAAATAAATATCTTGGACATTCTCACACACGGCCATCTGACCCCAAAGTAGGCGCGAGCCTGTGTTATGGGTGCCAGAGACTGATACATACATAGATATTTTTAAATACATACTTAAATAGATAATATTAACATCCAGACACAGAACAAATACAAGTGTTCGTCACACGAATATTTGTCCTGAGTGGGATTCGAACCCACGACCTTTGGCGCAACAGACAGGGTCACTACCGATTGCGCCAACGGGCCTGTCAAAAATTACAGATATATTTTAAGCAATGAGAGACTGAGTACCACGGGTAATTAGGCTGAGCTTACCACATTACAATGAACCTCATTATGTAACTTGCATTGCCATAATGATAACTATTTTAATATTACTAGGTGTAAATATACAATCTTGACTTTATTGATACCAGTTTTTTTTTAAGAGAAACAAGTGTAAAGTACAGAATTTCCTATAGGAATCATTTAAATGTTTTGGTAATTTGAGGAATTTGTAACATTAATCTTGTCATACAAATTAATAAAAAAAAATTGGTATACCTTTAAAGTATAAGTACATACACTTTCAATTTCATATAATGTAACTAGTAACATGTGGTTAACAGTGTGTGTTCATGGTGTAAAAATATGTTTAGAAATTATTTTTTTCACTTATAATGTACTGTGTTCTGTTTGTCAACCTAAATTAGGAGAATAAAAAAACTTACTGTCAAACTAAAATAGACAACATCTATCCGCTTCAACCCAAAACTTAAAAACACAGTCCTGCATGTCGCTATACCTTGTAGTTTATAACAACGTTGTTCTTGGCAGTCATGTAGTCAGCAATATTGTGGTCAACGATAAGCCTCAGCAGCCGGTTGAGGAGCGTGAGGTCGATCTTCTCGTAGAGCTTCTCAAAGCGAGACTCGAGCAACACGTTGCATTCTCCCTCGCCCACCTCCCACACGTCCTGGAGGTTGTTGATGCCTGGAAAAAGTTTTAATAAATAAACGGTACACACACACACCGCGTTGACCTGGTCTAGCCCTTTGCGGGTGGAAGAAACACACAGAAAACATCACAATTTCACATCCATGACCCAAATACAAATATTTATCTGCAAAATAAATATCTGCCCCGGCCGGGATTCGAACGGGAACCGCGCCACGGTTATTTTACAAGTCCTTTTTATTGCCATGACATCTGCGTTTAATGTCAGTAAAGATCAACTATTTAAGCATGGAAATAGTTAGTTAAGGTAGTATTAGATGATATTGAAATACCTATTCGTTAATTAATCATTGATAGTAGAAGACCCAGTACTGAGTTACTAAGAGCACTTTTAAATAATACAACATTAAATTTATCAAATCATAAAAAAGTCATTTCAAATTTTTTATTACTGGACTATATAGAACAAAATAATAGACATTCTGACAGTTGCAGTATCATTCACAGTCTATGTGCCTATCATTCCATCTCTAAAAAAAGGCCCATCGACTCAACTGTGAAGCTTTTTATTTAACTATTTGGTTGTTTTTAAGAATAATGTTTACAATGTATCCACAAGATCGAAAGAACAATGTATCCACATACCTTGGCACCACTTGTACACCAGCAGTGGGGACGGTTCAGTATCGGCTGGTTTCACCCAGGGCGGCAATAGCCTCCTCTTATCAGCTTCGTACCACAGGTACTGGTCCAAGTATGCGTCTGTGATCTTCTCCAAGGGCTCGACGTCATACACGGGCACCAGGTGAGAGTACAGATCCATGAACTCTATACCCACCTGTTGGAAAGATATAATTTCGGTCAAGGCATAAAGACCGTAATTTAGAGCAGCACGGTGGAGTATACTCTAGACCTCCCTCAGCTGTCCTTGTAGAAGAGACCCTTGCCTAACAATGGGATGCCTATGGGTTGTAACTATATGTAAAGTTAACTTTTTCAAATTATAATAATAATTGGTTGTAACGCAGCATTTAGCGGCGGCTGAAAACCCGCGCTGCACAAATGGCAGCTTCTTTCATATTAATTTCATGATGAGATCAATATCATTGATATGTCATGTCAAAACCAGTAGTTATCTTACCTTCATAGTATTTGATATTTGCAAATGGCAAATTTCTTAAACATCAGGTTCTAATGCAATACAACAACGTACTGACAAGAAACATTTGTTAAATAGTTTTATTATTCAGAATATAAAAAGAATACTACAATAAGAACCAATACAGAATAGAAAATAACATACTTTACAAATTTCTTACTCTAATAATTTTATTTTTATAATTTTTATTTTTTAATATTTTATTATTTATTTTTATGGTATGGAAAATTCTAAATCTAATATATAGTTTTTTCAAGTAATGTATCAGGAAACACTCACATGGCATATCAAATCCTAGCTGCAGCGTCAGGTTATAATCTATCATATTATTGTACTGTCACCGAAGTTACGCAGGAAAAATTTCAGTTCAATAAGACATCTGGATGTGGTTCAAATCTCACTTGCCATACTTAAATTTAAAACACATAGTACGTACCAACCCACCCACATACCTACAAATGTTTAGTAAAAGCTTGTAATAATAATAAAAAGGTAAAAACACACCGTGTAGTACACATTTCTTATTAAAAAAAGGATAATTCCGTAAAATAAAGGTACTTACTTGAAAAAGTAATAATCAAATATTTACTATTGCACTCCTTGGGATAGTTAAAGTATGATATATTTTTATTTTTTCTAGCATTATTCATACACACAGTACAATATACAACCATTATTATTAATACCACGTTTTTATATTAGATATTCAAACTTGCAACTAACAAAACCAACAATGTGCGTAGCGATAACCCTGCGATTTTCAACTTGATGTGACAGCGTCAACCGGTTTTTTCCAGTCTCGCCACAAAGTAGATATTAGGTACAGAGATTAAGTTTCATAGGAACGTGCAAATCGGTTGCACTCCTACAAGCACGCGGGACATCTATGTGTGGCCACTGGCCGCTTGTCGCGTACGCGGCGAGAGTGGAAAAAACCGGTTGACGCTGTCACATCAAGTTGAAAATCGCAGGGTAATCGCTACGCACATTGTTGGTTTTGTTAGTTGCAAGTTTGAATATCTATATAATAAAAATGAATCGCAAAATGTGTTGGTAAGCGCATAACTCAACAACGCCTGGACCAATTTGGCCAATTCTTTTTTTTAAATGTTCGTTGAAGTTCAAGGATGGTTTTTACGGCGAGAAAAATTTGAAAATTCATCCCCTAAGGGGGTAAAACGGGGGTGCAAAGTTAGTATGAAGCTTTGCCGTTTTTGAAGTTAGTGAATGTGTAACGCGAGCGAAGCTGCGGACGTCCACTAGATATAAATATAAAAATAAATATAAGTATGTATAAGTATAAGTACAAGTACAAGTACAAGTACAAGTACAAGTACAAGTACAAGTACAAGTACAAGTACAAGTACAAGTACAAGTACAAGTACAAGGACAAGGACAAGGACAAGGACAAGGACAAGTACAAGTACAAGGACAAGGACAAGGACAAGGACAAGGACAATTACAAGTACAAGTACAAGTACAAGGACAAGGACAAGTACAAGTACAAGGACAAGGACAAGGACAAGTACAAGTACAAGTACAAGTACAAGTACAAGGACAAGGACAAGTACAAGTACAAGTACAAGGACAAGGACAAGTACAGGTACAGGTACAAGTACAAGTATAAGTATAAGTATAAGTATAAGTATAAGTATAAGTATAAGTATAAATATATATACTCTAATATAATAGACTAGCTTTTACCCGGGGCTCCGCCCGCGTGGTCAAAGGGAATTAACAATGACTTGTGTATCATATACGTGATTCAGAACTTGAAAATGAATTTTACTAACGCCATCTATTAATAACATTCGGAACTAAATATCTATCAAATAACAAAACATCGATATCTTCCCATGGGGATGTTTTACCGCGGTAAAAAGTAGCCTACGTCACTCTCCACCCTCCTCACTATGTCGACACACAAAAACAATACCATATACATAATAGCTTCCTTGCGACGTGAAAGCCGGACAAACAAACAAATAAACAAACAAACAAACACACTTTCGCATTTATAATATTAGTATGGATATAAGATAAAGATATAGATATAAATCTAATATATAAAATTTCCATGTCACAATGTGTTGTTTGTTGCAGTACTCCTCCGAAACGGCCTTACCAATTTTTACCAAATTTTATATGCGTATTCAGTAGGTCTGAGAATCGACTAACATCTATTTTTCATCCCCCTAAATGTTAAGGGTAGTCCATGCCTAATTTTTTTTTTTTAATTTTTAGACAAATTTTTATTTTTGTATTTTTTTATGATACAACATTAGAAAATACATACAACCCTGAATTTTCAACCCTCTACGATCAATTAAAAATTATTTATATGGCAAAACAACGTTTGCCGGGTCAGCTGGTCTAATATAAAAACGTGGTATTAATAATAATGGTTGTATATTGTACTGTGTGTATGAATAATGCTAGAAAAAATAAAAATATATCATACTTTAACCACACTTTAACTATCCCAAGGAGTGCAATAGGTAAGTAAATATTTGATTATTACTTTTTCAAGTAAGTACCTTTATTTTACGGAATTATCCTTTTTTTAATAAGAAATGTGTACTACACGGTGTGTTTTTACCTTTTTATTATTATTACAAGCTTTTACTAAACATTTGTAGGTATGTGGGTGGGTTGGTACGTACTATGTGTTTTAAATTTAAGTATTGCAAGTGAGATTTGAACCACATCCAGATGTCTTATTGAACTGAAATTTTTCCTGCGTAACTTCGGTGACAGTACAATAATATGATAGATTATAACCTGACGCTGCAGCTAGGATTTGATATGCCATGTGAGTGTTTCCTGATACATTACTTGAAAAAACTATATATTAGATTTAGAATTTTCCATACCATAAAAATAAATAATAAAATATTAAAAAATAAAAATTATAAAAATAAAATTATTAGAGTAAGAAATTTGTAAAGTATGTTATTTTCTATTTTCTATTCTGTATTGGTTCTTATTGTAGTATTCTTTTTATATTCTGAATAATAAAACTATTTAACAAATGATTTCTTTAATTTCTCTTAACCTGTTGTGACAACCCTACCAAAATAGGTAACAATTTTGCATGTTCTTAAGAAGCTTAATCTCTGTACCTAATATCTACTTTGTGGTCTCGCCGCGTACGCGACAAGCGGCCAGTGGCCACACATAGATGTCCCGCGTGCTTGTAGGAGTGCAACCGATTTGCACGTTCCTATGAAACTTAATCTCTGTACCTAATATCTACTTTGTGGCGCGGCCGCGGCCGCCGCGCGCCCCCAGAGCACAGGGACTCTCTGGATTCGGGACCCCTACGCGGTTCATCATTTCGAAACCATCACCAACATAGATGTTAATTGTTTGCCTTTAAAAATGTCACGTTAATTTAACACGAACATTGGCCACTAACCCCTCCACCAATCCCCATTGGAGCAGCGTGGTGGATGCTCTAGACCTCCCGCAGCTGTGTCTGTGGGGGATACCGTACCCAACAGTGGGATGTCTATGGGTTGTAGCTATAACATCAATAGACATACCTCTCTAAAAGTCCTCTGTGTAAGCAAGTGACGCTTGATTCTCGACAGCGCCTCGTGCGGATTATCGTAGGCCTGTTCGATAAGACCGAGTTCCTCCCTCTGACTCTGGTTGAGCCTCGACTTGACACTGTAGGCCTCCTTGAGCCGCTCGAGGGCCAGAATGAGCAGCTTGGTGTCGTGCTTGTACGATAGCGGGGGGAAGGGGATGGGGGCGAAGCGCCGCGACTCCAGCCAGTGGACAGTTGTCGTGTAGATGGCCACGGCTTCCTCGGGCGAGATGTATGGCCCGTCCTGAGAATGACAAATTAAGGAGATTGAGAATTTGTGCTAGCTGCGAATAAGCTTGTATGTGAAGGATGATGAGATCAACTAGCAAAACACTTGACGAGCCCGTTGGCGCAATCGGTAGTGACCCTGCCTGTCGCGCCAGGGATCGTGGATTCGGATCCCACTCAGAACAAATATTCGTGTGACGAACACTTGTATTTTATCTGTGTCTGGTTGTTAATTATTATCTATTTAAGTATGTATTTAAAAATTACTATGTTTGTACCACCCATTACAGGCTCGCGTCTACTTAAGGGTCAGATGGCCGTGTGTGAGAATGTCCAAGATATTTATTTATTATTTATTTACTTAATCCACACAGGAGCATGCTGGCTGATCATGCTCAATGCATTTTCAGCTGTATGTTACTCATGGCCCACTGAGAGCCATAGAAAGATTCTAAGCAGTATACGGTTTTTTATCGTTGATCGAAGCCTGCTGCTATACGGTATAGCCTAGCTTCATACCTTCAAATAGTTGTGCTGCCGTTCCTGCTCGGCCTTCAGGTACAGCCTGGTCAGGCGGCCTAGGTTCTTCTTGCACACGGTCTTGTCGACGGTGGCGCCGCGGCGGATGCGCTCGCGGTTGTAGTGGGCCGTGTTCGTCCACCAATCAGCTTTCATCTTTACGTAGCGAAGGATCATGTTCTCTATGGGCGTGGGAAGGCCTGGCACCTGGGTGACAGATGAGGATATATTATTATGGTAGTTTTCAGAACTATTCACAGCTATAAAAATAGTAAATTTTTTGCAAACCTAGAAACGTCTTTTGAAATAAAGTTACAAAATTAGCTTGCAATAGATTTAAGACTTAGGTAAGTGTGGGAAGATTGTTCCAGCATTTAGTGGTACTATATTTATAGCTACCTCTAAATGCTGGAGTACAAGGAGCAAGATATGCCGATTTACAAGCATGCCAAGTCCCATATCTCACATAAACATCGCTCCACCAAAGAAACATATTGAATAAATATGGCGGGCACTTGTGTTTAATAATCCAAAATACCAATGACGCAAAGTGCAGATGTCTGCGATGTCTCATTTATAACATGTTGGGGCTATTAAGGTATGGAGTAACGTGCGTACGATGAAATTAAGAGGTGTGAAATGTTTTTGAGAAATTGAGAAAATCGAGGTCGTCGCAAGCGACATAAACTAAGTGCAACTATCTATGACCTTGAATGCACAGAACTTGAAATTTAAAGGTATCATCTTGCGGGGCCTCTTCATTAGGGGCATCTTCGACAGACCTAGTATTATGTGCCCACCATTGATTCCCCATGCCGGCTATTACCTCCAAATTTCGTTCAGAATTACACTAACAAAATAATAAATAGCAATAATGAACAAAAAACCCCACCTTCCAAGGAATATTGGCCTTCCAACAGCGCCAGGCTTCAGACAGGTGCTGCAGGATGGTCCGCGCCTTGTTCTGCTTAATGCCCTCCGGCATCATGTCCACGATGTCGTGCATGACAGACGCGCGCAGTTCCAGGTCGAAGTGGGACTCCACTCGCTGCTTCGTCACAGTCTTTGCCACTCCTATTGACATAGAGATGGAAATAATTTATTTGTAAGAAATAAGCTGCAGCAACAATTTACTGTGTACTTTTTAATAATTTTCTTTTAAAATCCTTTGTGGTTTTGGTCAAGCCAAGTATTTATCAATTCACTAATAGCACCAACTCCTTTAATGTGCCACTGTTAGGGTCAGGTTTCTTCTCGAAATGGGAGGGGTAATAAAGCTGATCGAGTGCAGTTAAGAAAACTTCACATGTATTTGCAAACATTATGGAGAACTGATCTCTCATGTCATTGATGCTTGTAGCTCGTATTTAAACAACGATGCTCACAAGTGAGTTTTATTAACTGAGTTTCAACCACCTATATATTCTGAGATTCTGCAAACTATGACCTAATTTTGACCGTGACCACTCATTTTGACTGACTACTCATGATTAGTTTTTATTAAATGGTGTTTGCATATTCTAATATATAAAAATGAATCGCAAAATGTGTTGGTAAGCGCATAACTCAACAACGCCTGGACCAATTTGGCCAATTCTTTTTTTTAAATGTTCGTTGAAGTTCAAGGATGGTTTTTACGGCGAGAAAAATTTGAAAATTCATCCCCTAAGGGGGTAAAACGGGGGTGCAAAGTTAGTATGAAGCTTTGCCGTTTTTGAAGTTAGTGAATGTGTAACGCGAACGAAAGTTGCGGGCGTCCACTAGTGCTTTATAAACATCGCTATACTTTTAATCTAAATCCAGTTGGCATGGTTACCTTTAGAATGTCTCCCCTCGAACTGCCTGGATAGCAGGTTTCCGAGCCAGCGCTCCAGTAAAGGCGTGATGCCTCGCATGAAGAACAGCCAGACGCGCCAGCCGGGGGCCCAGAAGCCGCACCCGGGGCCCTTGGACACCGGCCCCTACAGACGATGGACAATACACTATGAGGCATTTTTTAACTCCAAGACAAGACAAGAAGAGACAAGGTTTAACTCCAGTTATGTCACGTTTCCTGTGCAAATTCATGGGCTTATAATAACATATGACGCTTTTTGGCAGCGCGAGCGACAGTGTCAAATGTATGATTATACTGCTCCCACCCAATCTATCTATAAATCTAGGCTCGGGAAGATAAGATGGAAAAGGTTCCAACCTGTTATTGTTCATATTTTCTCAGCTATAAAAATTATTTCACTTCCCTATTGTTAAAACAGCATTGCAACCCATTTCATCTTATGAGTACCACCAATACTGACTGGTAGAAAATAACATAAGGCATTAAGTCTGCCCATTGTACATATCTTTAGAGGAATCAATAAAGTTGAATAAAATAAATAAATACTACTATGTAGTTAAAACCACTTGTCCACTTGAGACACAAGATCACAATAAGAACATAAGTTGGTCAGTTAATCAACATATGGAACTCACCGTATTGAACCTGTAGTAAATGAGATGCTTCAAGTCCTTGCACATGCGGATCTGCCTCATCAGCTTGTACTTGTACCGGTACATGCCGGTGAGCTGGCCGACGTGGGCGAATATGTACTGCAGCCCGTCGGCCAGCTGGAACGAGTCCACGTTGTTCAGCCGGTACTGGACGTGCGAGTCAACTATCAGCTTGGTGAGCCGGAGGATCTCGCGGCACAGGTGGAATGCTGTGGAGATTTCAATCGTTACACTTCATCGATATATTTGGCATACATACAATTAATGAGTGTAGTACTACAGGTTGCACCAACGTAGGCTTCAGCGCGAGCTGACTACAGAGCTGATCTACGTCAGCCACTCAAACGATGTGAACGAGACATTCAACGATTGTAGCGAAGCTAATTCATCCTACTCGCTCTAGTTGCTAACATAGCAGAGCTGAGCTTTGTAATGCAGATGGTAGTAATATAGGTAGATGGTAGTAATATATGTACATGTACATAATATATGTACATATATTACTACCATCTACATGCAAAAAAAAATTTCATCATGTCAGCTGTGCAAACTTACATTAAATTTAAGCTACTTGACCATTCTAAGTTACTTACCGTTACCAAACCGCGACTTCTTTCTCTCCTTAGTGGTGAGTGTCTTCACTGGTTTCAAGTTAAAGTTGTAGTCCAGATGCAGATAGTTTAGGTTCTTGCGGTGGATGAGCAAATTCAGCATGTTGTAGCCCTGTCGGCACACCTGGAGACCTGCCTCAACCCAGTCCAGGGTCGTGGTTTGGAAGAACTTTGTCGACTTGAAGGAACGGAACAGGTACCTGGGATCGATATAGTTCTACCATTAACAGTGCACAGGGAAAGTCAGACAGTAGTGGTGCTTGTAGGAGCCTTTAAATAAGACAAAGCCCCTTACTTAAGAGTGGAGTGGATAGTGTGATTAAAGAAATGCTGGTCTAGTATGTATAAAAATATGAATTATCAAGCAACATACACTAGATCAGTGATGGGCAAACTACGGCCCGCGGGCCAACTCCGGCCCGCGAAAGTATTTAATCCGGCCCGCCGAGGGTCCGTCGACATGGATAGTAGGTATATGGCCCGTTATAATTACGTTATGACGGTCGAGAAGAAAAAGTAGATTCTACTTAGTAGAATAATAGATGCATAACCTATAGGTGAAGCTAAACTAGCCGCGTAGTTGCGTAGTTCATGTGTTGCGTAATACGGGCAGGGCCGGATTTAGAGGTGTGGAGGCCTCGAGCAACAAAGGAGGAGGCCTCCTGGCCCCAATTTATTTTCTAAATAAACTGAACAACTTTTTCCAGTCGAGTTTTTCAATCAATAATTTATTGTGAAACCGAGTAGATTATTTTAGTATTTAACAAACATATAAAAATATAGATAAATGATTTCTGTTAATATTTAAGAACAGTATAATCATGTTTGTACAAAGGTAAAGGTGGAGGTAAAACAGAAAAAAAAAAACAAAAGAAAAGTTGTTTGCAAGTGTTTATTAATCGGAATATGAAACTTCTTTTTTTTCCGAAGTCTATTGTGGGGACCCCTCTTTTGTAGAGGCCCGGGGCTGTAGGCCCGGTTGCCCTCCCCTAAATCTGGCCTTGAATACGGGGCGCAAAGCGTGGTGAAATGAGAGGCGCGGGCGGCGGGGCGAGTGAACTCAGTCGCCACACAGCTGGAAACAGCTTTCGAAAATATTATGGAAAAACAAAAACAATTCCATATGTCTCACACGCCTAACAAGGCAGAGCCTTCGAATAAAAGTTAAATTGATTATTATTTTTTAGGGTAAAAGGTATTTTGTAATATTTCTGTTTAATGCTGTAATGTTTTATAAAATTATATTAAAAGCATTAAACACAAAATGCATTTTTTCTATAATTCTGACCCTCCTGTAGAATTTCTAAACCTTTGTGGCCCGCCATTAAAAAAGTTTGCCCACCACTGCACTAGATAGTATTTGTCAGACTCAGATTCGAATTGTTTTATTGATTGAAGAATCTTCCTATGTAATGGGTGTTCAATTGTGTTATTTTCTTTGTGTGTCCACCACCCCCAACATACAGGCTTAAGCCTAGGTGCGTGGTAGCGTGTAGCGTCTTTTTTTCGTTCGCGTTCCTTGTCAGTGCGTAACATATTCTATAGATTCCAATGCCAATGAAATGTGCCATATTGAATACTACGAAGTTAACGTATCTACCTTACTTGTTTGCTTGCTCTAAACACATACCTCTTCTTCTGCGGCTTCGGCGGGCGATGCTTCAGCGAGTTCAGAACGTAGTACTTGAGCAGTTTCTGGTAGGAGACGCGCACTTTGACCGGCTGACCGGGCGGGCAGTGCTCCTTGTACCACGTCTTTACTAACGGCACGTCGATGGCGCGACGGGATCGACCTGATGGCAACATTACTTCTTCTTAACGTCGGCTGTATTCGGAGATTATAAACAAATAGCTAGGAATTGTCTCTTACTAAGGTTTTCGGTTCATCTCCAAGTGACAAGTGTAATTAATTTCTTAGTACGCGTGTTTGATTCAATTAAATGAAAATAAACGTAAGCAAGCAAGTAGAATCGACTTAAAGTATAAACGCCTTTGAGAATACTCTAGCTAGTAGATTGACAATAGCAAATCTCAATTGGCCATGATAGAAAACTTAATTCTTATATTGAAACAGCTTGATTCCGAGAGGAAAATTGGCGAACGAAAAACTTTAAAATTTTCAAGTTCTTTTACAACTTACCACTACAGCGCTACCTATGTGTATATAAAATACAAGAGTAATATAATTTCTTACCAGATCGCATGTTAAACGGCCGAGGCGCCCACAACAGCGCGATGCCGTTTGCCGTATTGTCAGTGTACAAAGCTGTCTCTTGCAGGAACGGGGACACGTCTTCCGGGAGCTGGAATTCCTCCTCCTCCGGCACGGGGTCCAGAGACTTCACTCCGGAGTGCCGGTGGGAGATTGGATTGATCAACGGGTCGAAGTAAAACGCTGGCAGATCAGGATCTTCTGTTTTGATATATACTACGTTTGGAGTGTGATACCTGAAATAAAACAGTGATGTTAACATAAAACTATAAAAAAAACTAACTATCTATTTAAAGTAGGTATATTGATGACATTGCAACTTACCAGGATAGCTGTACAAAGTGAGGCAAGTTGTTGTACAAATATGGGAATGCAATTCTGTATTCAGTCCTGATCGGTTGACGGATGATGATCTTGTTTATGTCATTGAATTCGTTCCAGTCCTCGTCACCAGCTGAATTGTCTTTTACCAACGGCTCAAACTTTGGCCCACCAGGAATCGCCATATTGAGAGCCTTCGCCGTGAAGAAGCTCTTGGAATCAAACAGATAAAAATAGTTATCATCGACCAAATCAGTCAACAGTTGGTTGGCAAGACGGTACAAGGTTGCCATCTGAGGTAAAGTCAAGTTCCATTTTCTGTAAGTGGAGCCGTTGACGTGCCTTGTCCCCAGAAGGGGTTTGTGATCATAGAACCATGAAGCAACTGCTGCGTCTTCCTCGGGATCTAACTCAATCTGAATGGGTTCTAGAGGTTCAACATCTAATATGTTATCTGCATAGTCTAGTGGCGGTTCCTCGTCGTCGAACGGTGGGAATCTCATGCGCTTAAAATGTCGACGATCTCTCTTTTCCCTTCGCATCATTATCCACATTGTTCCCCACTGGGCAATATAGACGGGCTCAATAACCCAGGGGATTTCATTCACGAATGTTATGGCTCCAGTGATGTGGTACAAGACCTTTACATCTCGAATTTGTTCCCAGGGCATAGGCATGTTTTCTAGAAGTTTCATGACCGCATGAGGCATATATTTCAGTGCACCGAGGTAAACTCGTTTGTCGTGACGATACTTGCGACTCGTCATATCACCATGGTCTCTGATGATCTTTCTTATGTGTTCTGGGGGCATGTCTTCTTTCTGTGCGTCCACAAATCCAAACTTGCGCTTTTCGGCGAAACGTTTTGACTGAAGCTGAAGCCATTTTTGGGCTGTAGAAAAAATGAGACAATCAATTATATTGAAGTTAGCTACTTTTGAGTGAGAAAATATAGCATACATCCAAAAAATCCTTCATGATTAAATGATATACATAATCCTACACTTCTCATACACATAAACAAATTTAGTTATGGACAATTTATTTTAACATGGAATTTGATGCAAAATAATGCAAATGCACATTTATTCTATGTTCATTATTTAAGGATATTGTGTTTACACAGATACAGATCTGTGGAGTGAAATGTTGTTTTCCCGCAGCTGACAATATGGAGACAGACTTGAAGAAGACGGCAGAAGACCACAGGATTGAGAACAGGACCGGTCGGACTAGTGTTGTTAAGGAGAGGCCTATGTCCAGCAGTGGACCTCTAAAGGTTGATGGATGGATGTATTGAATTAAATAATTTTGCTGTATAGATTCATGTGGAAGACAAAAAATAGACAGCATGTTAGCAATTTTCAGCCTTCTCCGCTTATCACTTAAAGAAGAGAATCATATCAATTGCATATTATTATAGCCAATATGAAGGTAATTATAATGCAACAAAGCACAATAATTTAACAATTATCAATTGAGGCATAATACAGTATCAAAACACAAATTATAGCAAAATTAGGTTTAGCATCCTTTATAATAAATAATGGTGCTAATCAAATCACTATAATTATTGCAAATTTTATACCCCCTGTATTATAATTTTAACACAAATACTAGTGTTAAAATCATTGACTTACATAGGGAGCCTTAACATAAATATTTTAATATAAACTACTTATACTAGAGGTGCAGACTGTGGAAAATTTAAATGTTTGTCATTGTTTGTAGGAAGTTGTAAATTCAATTTTGACCCAATTTCACAGAACTACATGATTAATATTTTATCCTCATTCACACCTCAAAATTAGATATTTACAATAATGATGATATGTATGATAATGATGATTTATCTTAAGAATCATCATTATTGTTATATCCTGGATACAATTTTAGTGCAGTATACCTTTCACACAATTTTATATATTATGATTCTATTTTACAATTTTATGATAAAATTCCAATCTCATAACAAAAATTAAGAAATGGATCTGAATTTATAATATAAGTATGTCTGACATAGCCTCACCAAATAATTTGATTGCCTACTGATATATGAGTTGTTTTTTGGTTTCATATGTTGAGTTTTATCAATGTTTAAATTATTTAATATGAACTTGAAATGATGAGTGATGCGAAAATTGTTCTCAATGCAAGTCAATGTTGATGTATTGGGTCCATCCTTAATTGCTTGGTTGAAATATTATTATTCTCTTGATGATATGGACTATAGTATAAGCTGTCATAATAAATATTATTTCCTAACTATAGTCAGAATGACATGTTTGGACAAAGCAATCATGTGGGGATTACAGGGCGAAGAAGGGTGGTATATATAGCAAACTTCCAAACACTTGTTTGCTACTAGCAGGTTGTATTACTAAAACATAATATTAAAAATTACAGTACATATTATATGCAAGACTTCAAGAGATGTTCCACTGTAAGTAGTTCTGCTGAGCTGAGGCATTAAAATTCAGTTTTTAGATGTATAGCTAACGGATAAATAACATGCTATCCGAAGCGCATAAATTATTCCACATTAATAACTGCCCAGGCCAGCAGTCAGGACCGTGCCAAGGAGTCGTTAATAATATTTGTACATTTATAGCAACCTTTTTCCTTAATTTTCTCCTCTGGTATATGATGCGGCTTGGGTGGCTGGGCCGGGGGCACGGGCGGCGCAGCGGCAGCGGCCGCGGCGTGGGCCTGCAGGGCGGCCTGCTGCGCCGCGGCCAGCTGCTGCTGGGCCATCATGGTAGCCCAGGGGTTTGGCCCCAGCAGATACGGCGGCAGCGACATGCTGACCGCCTTCTAAAAACACGTGAGTGACGTGAGCATTTCACAACGAAATCAAGTAATAATACCGCCTTACCGCCTACCGGTAACCAACATCTACCATGCATGCAAAACAACTCACTTGTACTGCTACTGCACTAGATAAATTGTTACATTAACAGGCACGGATAAATTAACACCATTTATTGTCATTTATTTAAATTAAAATTAACCACAAATAAAACAACGCGTATCCAAACTCGCAGCCATTTGCAATTTTGCAATAAATCCACCCAGCACAGACAATACAAATAGGGATGCCTTTATTTTTTATAACTAATAGACTTTTGCTGTATGGTCATACAGACCTTTACGGCGTCACATAATAAGCTGCTGGTTCGCTTCAAAGAGCTCAAACCAAAAGGTTATTATTAATTAACTCCTTTGTCTGTTGGTGTGATTGATTCAAAGGTTTGGTTCAGGGGTACGGACCCGGCCTATACCGGTCACTCACATGCGCGCGAATACGCGAACCCACAAGTGTAGGACAACCTTCGCAAATGATTATGCGTAGTTTTCGATGCATTCGAGGTTTTCCAAGCTGTTTCGATTTATTGTAATACATCAAAGCGCGCGAACCTCAAACCATCTCGTAGTCTCTCGAAGCCTGCGAGGCTTCCGGTGTCATCGAGTTGAGTCAAGTTGAGGAGGTTATCCCTAGATAGTCTGTTTTTTAGTTAGTTTATCCTCCACATTTAAGAATACAATTTGATTTTTTATTTTTTTACTATAATTAAACGTTTAATTGATTTGGACAGTATTAGTCCGGTCAATTTAGACAATTGAAATAAAGAAAATTCCGACAGAGCCAAATCTTCGTAGAGACCTTAGGTTTACCACAAGGAATAAAGTGTCAAAAGTCCCCATCAATCCTATGTGTGCGTCGAGACTTATTCGGGTCCCAAGGTCAAAATTTTAGGTTTTTTGGATTTTTCTCGAAAATGGTAAGTTTTATCGAAAAGTACCTTAGAGCAAAGTTGTAGATCTTAAAATTCTCTATAAAAATGGTCTCTATGATTTTTTCTCTAAGGCCCACTATTTCCCAGATATTGCGCTTGTAAGAATCATGTTCTACATAGTATGCACACATATGCCATGTATCATATTTAGGTACTCAAGCAAGCAAAAATGCCTACTCGTGTCTCTTTTATGTATACATTATACTATTCTAAGAAAATGTACTCTAAAATGACCGCCGGTCCCTTACCGAATCCCCTCTACTTGAATAACAGATATTTAACATTTGTAAAAAATACACGAAACAAAAAGCAAGTACAGCTATCTTGTCTTCCTCCAACATCGGCATATGCTACTCAAAATTTGTTTCGAGTATACTATCAAGTTCAGACATGGCAAGGCAATGAACTGAACCCTGAAGACTGGGGTTGGAAATTGATAAATAATACTTTGGAACCGATTCGAATTTACTGCCCCCTGCTCTCCTCTCTTGTATTTAATTGAACATTTGAGCAAGAGACACCTTGGCAATTGGTACACGCTGGAGAACACTGCAACCCTACTTTTTTACAGCCACATTTGACACTACAACCTTTCTTGCAATTGCAAAAAATAGTGTTAAGAAGTTTTTCTGAAGCAGGGGGCAGTAAAGTTCGAATCGGTTCCAAAGTATTATTTATCAATTTCCAACCCCAGTCTTCAGGGTTCAGTTTATTGCCTTGCCATGTCTGAACTTGATAGTATACTCGAAACAAATGTTGAGTAGCAGATGCCGATGTTGGAGGAAGACAAGATAGCTGTACTTGCTTTTTGTTTCGTGTATTTTTTACAAATGTTAAATATCTGTTATTCAAGTAGAGGGGATTCGGTAAGGGACCGGCGGTCATTTTAGAGTACATTTTCTTAGAATAGTATAATGTATACCTACATAAAAGAGACACGAGTAGGCATTTTTGCTTGCTTGAGTACCTAAATATGATACATGGCATATGTGTGCATACTATGTAGAACATGATTCTTACAAGCGCAATATCTGGGAAATAGTGGGCCTTAGAGAAAAAATCATACAGACCATTTTTATAGAGAATTTTAAGATCTACAACTTTGCTCTAAGGTACTTTTCGATAAAACTTACCATTTTTGAGAAAAATCCAAAAAACCTAAAATTTTGACCTTGGGACCCGAATAAGTCTCGACGCACACATGGGATTGATGGGGACTTTTGACACTTTATTCCTTGTGGTAAACCTAAGGTCTCTACAAAGATTTGGCTCTGTCGGAATTTTCTTTATTTGATCACTATTTTTATGTCTAAATTGACCGGACTATATAGACTATAAGAGTCTACTATGAGCCAGGGGGCGGTTTTTAGGCGGTTGATGGTTGGAGTTGACGCCATATTGTAGAGATAATCGGCTTCAAATCACGTGACCTTATTTCCTATCCTCTTTAGTTCTGTTATCAATGAGTCAACCTGAGTCAACAAGTTTGTGGAGTCAACGTCAACTGTCAAGTCTACCAAACCAACCACCTCAAAAAACCATAAGCCGAAAGCTATCAATCAAAGCTATGTACAAATTCTTATTTTGATTTGCCAAAAATATCTTTTTATCTAGAAAACTTCTACGAACACAACAAATATCTAGCATGGGTGATCAAGATGATTTTGAAGATAGTCAATTTCCCAACAACGATGAATTTGTTCCGTACGTTACTGCCGGTAACCTGGCACAAAGGAATGGCGCAAAAGTAACCATTTGGGGAAAAGTTACGAAAGTTTCGGCGAGCGAAGGATTCTATATAAAAACTATAGACGACCAAGAGGTTCTAGTTAGATTGCGAAAACCGTTGAGTGAGGCACTCGAAGGATGGTATGAAGTACACGGCGTGTGTCAGGGCAAGAGCATATTGTGCGATGAGTATGTTCCGTTTTCTGAGGAATTAACCAAGAATATTGATAATGAAGGGCACAAAGCTTTGTCTAAGTTGTTAGCTGCGTTGGATGATCCATGGAATCTTGGAGATGAAAACCCTCAAGCCATGCAAGGAGTGATGCCTATGCAAATGTAAGAGTTGTTGTATAATAATTTAAGGTAATAGGTGTTGATAAGTTATCATTAATAAACATATTTTTTTAAGGAAAGATCGTTTTATTTGTTTATTTGTATGGTTTATTTTTAAAAGCAATTTTATAATAGTGTAGAAATTTACATTTTATGCTGACAACAGTTTCAAAATGAACATGAAATAAAGTACTTAGGTTCATGTTTACCTAAATATTACCTATTTAGAAATATGCTTTTGCATAAACTAAATCAAAATACCTAAGTATGGGTAATGTATTGAGATGGAATTACTACTCTATAATGGTGAATAAGGTGATGATAGTTTAGAAGTAGGTAGTTTCATATTTTTTCTTTGTAACATATTGATGATCATTGTTCCTTCCTGACAATATAATACATTACAAGCAAGTATAGGAATTACAGAAGTAGTGAGGAAAAAGACTAATAATCATGTAGATTTTAAATTGGTTGCAGCTGCTGAGAGTTCAGCAAAGCAAATAAGAGTAGCATATTAATGAATTTATGGCAATTTGCTGCACATATGCTTTATAAATGTAGAGGTGAGAAACTTCAACCAGAGAAAAAAAATCTGAGTTACGAGTATGTCTTGTGCAACCTGTAACTATAACTATAACAGCTAGACTTATTATTAAGTTTTATCTTCATGTTTCAGTGTTTTTATTTGATAGACAATTTTAATCATCCTATTTCGTGTTATTTTTTAAATTATTTATTTAAATTTATTGAACCACAATATAAAATAAATATAGACACAAATGGGGAGCTTAATAACTACTTTATATGGGTATAAGATAGCAAACACACTTGCAGCACCCATAACAATGGTGTGAGATATTGAAAAATACTCTCATGGACTAGAATGGTTTGTCCAGATAGCAGACATGTGTTAATATGAACATTCCTAGGTCAATTTGTTTGTAGGTATGAGGAATAGACTTGGGTGGGGACTGTTAGTAACATTATGCCCCATTTTAATCCGAAGGGCGGCCTGTGCTCCTTTTTTCAAGTCGAGGTCTCCAATGTTATGTTGTGATAAACATCAATGCTGGATCTTGTAGTTTAGTCATAAAATCGTCAGGTATTTAGCCAATCAATGACAGTCAGCAATATACTCTGGAGTATGCCCTAATGCTTCCCAATTCTTTGATTTTCTTGGCTTCCACCTTCAGTCGCTTTTCATGCATTACAGCATTGGAGAGAGCTCCTTCTATGCATGTGAGTGGACGGTTGCTAATTGGAGAAAAAAAGGTGAATTAACTAATTGAGATATAATTTTGTTTGAATAAGATTACAAAGTTTAATGGTATCTACCTAAATACTTTCTTGCATTAATTATGTACAGTATACAGATTACCCAGGAAAGTACCACCACCACACCCATTCTGATTTATTTTTTTTCCTTTTCTGCTTGGGAATGTATGGTTGCTGGCTGCTGAGTGCTACACATGATATAAGACTTGATCCCCCTTACGTTATAACTTGACCTTGGTTTTCGGGCATATGTGGTAGGTACATTTTTTTCATAAGATTATATTTTTTTTATAGATTCAAGTTAGAAAACGGGCATGCGGCACCATCCATCCGTAGCCGCCCATGGCAACTGTGACTGACAGTGTGACACTAGTATGATGCTAAGATCGCTATCCTTGAGGTCTAAGCTAGATTTCTCTAGAAAAGTACCTGTTTATAATCGGTAAACCATATTTTTCAAACAGTCATACAGTTACTTGGAAAACAATTATTACTCTTCAGCTATAGTACCTACTTGGTACTTTAGGTCTGTGCTTAGGTTGCGGTTCGGTGGTACCGGCCCGGGCTATCTGTAAATCAAAATAATATGAACATACATTTTTCCAGCTCCATCAATCCTGTTAACTTCAGTCTGTAGCCGGACGCTTAGAGGCCTGTCCTTCCCACCTTGTAGGGCCAGCTCTGTCAAGTACCTCTTGATATATTGTTTTAATTGCAAGTTTTCCTTTGCTAATGTAGCTTTCTCAGTTCTTAGACACATAGTCTGCACTCGTGCTCTGTTTACTTTTAACAGGAATTTGTCCATTTTGCTATACTCTTTACATTCTTGCTGTGAAATATGACGTTATAATCAAGGCAAAACATGGTCATAGCTATAGCTTTGAACATGGCTTGTTAGAAGTGGCTTTAGAACATTCGACACTGTGTTGGCCACTAACCCCATCCACCAATCCGAAGTCTTCCGTCATGCCTAACACGCAGCTTTCAAGCATGCAGGCTTCCTTACTATTATACTTCACCGCTTTACTAGCTAGCTTTTACCCGCAGTTTCGCCCACGGAAAAATTAAACAAATGGTCATAATCATTATGTAAGGAAAAAAAAATATTTAAAAATGTGATGGAAAGATATGGAGCTTTAAACATGCTCAACATCCATAAGGAACATGTTTCCGGGATAAGAAGTATTGAAGCTTTGTTGTTATTCAGGACATCGTCTGCTCCTGAGCTATTTATGTTGCATCTAAATCCTATCATTTGTTACAGTTTAATCAAGTTAAACAATAATGTATCTTAATCCTATCATTTGTTACAGGGTAATAGAGTTAAACGTTAAACATTAGTCTCAGCTCAGCGCCATCTGTGGGTGTGGACGTTGTGCCAGACAGCTTTCCAATAAACGTGCTAAGTATCCCAAGGGAACATATTATCGAGATGAAAGGTATCCTATGTGCTTATCTAGATTATCATCCAACGAACATACAAACTTACAAAATTTCACATTTATAATTTAAGTAGGATTGTGAAAATTTATATTGCACATAATTTAGAAGTATGTAAATAAATCACTGAGTTATTATGTAGGTACCTAAAGTCAGTAGGTTCTACTTACCACCATTGCAGCGTCAAGGTTTTCGAAACCCAGACTGAGAGAATTATCGTCCACATCATCGAGGGCCAACTCATCATTTTTGTGTTCATACTTTCCACAAATTTGGGCCATTTGAGTGATCTTGTGTATTTTTACTTGAACGTCCTCAAGTCGCTGTAATTAACACATTTTTATGGGTTTAGTGCATTGCTTAACAAGACTCAAAAAAGGATGGACTTTTTGTCCGGTCAGTATGTAGTAGGTATGGATGGAACCCCATTAGGTTTTACCACCTATCTATAAATTACTGCCTAGCTAAGTACGTTGGAATAGACAACACCTCAAACCTAATAGGTATGCCTTCTTTTGTTAACACTTTGGTGGCCTTTCCTATCCATGAGTGATTAAGTACTGTTAGAGGTAGCAGGGGTAATGAATTAGTGATAGAGCACTATTTTATTCTATTCAAAGGCAGGTGATTGTTAGGATAGGTCAAACGTGAGTCGTGCTGAAAGTGCAAAAGCAGTAGGTAAGTAGGTACTTTTGGAAGAATAGTTTGGCCACTTTTGATTTGAGGATCATTCACTGATAGCAAGTGCTAGGAAAAGAAATGTTGCACATTGCAATTTTCATTTCCCTCTGCTACCTCCATAAATAAGTTTACATGAATTTTAATGTAGGTACTTTAATGGCACCGTGGCTAGCGTCGACAAGGATAGCGAGCATCTCGTCGCCTCTGTCTTTTTCGCTCTTAGACTCCTTCTTCATAAGCCAGTACTTCTTAGTAAGGTCTTCCTTGTGGTTGTTCATACGTTCCAACTTGTGGTTCATAGTATTCGTTGTTTTGATCCACTCCCTTTGAAGGTTATAAAGTTCTTCCTTAAAACGAAAAAAACCTTTAAAAATTTCGGTATAAAGTTTCTCTATTTTAACTATCTTTTTATACCTACTGTGTCGCGTTAGGTACTGCTACCATTTTTTGTATGGACAGTTGCTGTTCGCCCTAATTGACTTTACAGCGACTACTTGTATACAGCAAGGCCTGAGGTAGTAGAAACCATAGCATAAGGAGATTTTACTTAATAGGTTCGTATAATTGTAGGCACTTAGTGATTAAGAAAACAACATGATAATATATCAAGCCTTTCCAATCAGCACTTGTGTGACTGGCAGTCCTTGTGATTTCCACAAAAAATAAAAAAGGTACTACCGTGGCCTGTTCTATTTGTAACTCGTTTCTAGCTTGATCTCGCTGGTAGAAGTCGTCTTTCTCCCTCAACGCTTGGTAGTGACCCATTATTGGGTTGTGCTGCTCTAAGTAGGAATCGTACACTTCACGCAGCTTGCTCCAGTAGGTCTCGATTTCCAGCTGTTTTGGCCGGCACAGGATCCGCATGTCTTCTTCGTGCTGTAAAGATTTAGTAGATACATCGCATTTATTAGTATGTATGTTATAACTTGTAGGTACCATATAATGATGATGGCATGATAAGCAGAAAGTAGCAATCATTGATTTAGATACTTATCGAATGTTTTAAAAGTAGTCTCATAAGAGCGGCGTTGACACGGAAAAAATGCTCATCTTTTTCGTTACCTATCGTGGGAAACATGCAAGCAAAGTGTAAAAGTGAATTTCAATTTGTGGACACAAAGCTTCCTCAGCGCATAAGCCGATTAGGTACATTTCAGCTGCTTGAGGGATTGTTGCGCTCCCAAGACAACATGACAAGTATTTAGTTGCTTAGGGGATTGGTGCGCTCCCAAGAAACTATGTAGGTAGTTTAATCCATTTTCTAATATTATGAAAATCATGATTTAAGGTCAGTAAAAGATCCTTCAATCGCCATATTATATACTCATAAAATATATTGCAACTATTTGGAACATTGACGAGATTAGTGTAGAAACACCTTTTTTAAAAACGAACACGTGACCCTTGACGGTGTAATATCAGACGACCTTTTTGCAATTGGTCACACACCGGCTTCCTGTAATTTGGACCAACGAGCTTCCGTCTCCACTTGACGTGTGATGAACTGACAACCATGACCAATGTTGCCTTTGTACGAGAATAGCGTGATACAATATAGGTACCTATATTCAGTATTTACTAACAAACAGACATGTTTTTGTAAATAAAGAGTTTAGCTGATTAGTGTCTACCTAACAGGAACAACCTAGATCTGACTTTGTCTCCTCTGGGGTGCTGAGTTCATATTTTGGGAAATACCAGTAAATTAGTCGATGGGTGTAGTCGATGATCGATCTACAACATTGCGTCATCTTCTCACCATGTCCAAGGGTGGATTGCTAGAGAAGTCCGTTGGGCATTATGTCCGCCCTTTGTAGTCTTTTAGCCTATTAAAGGTTAAATAAATAAAAAAAATAAAAATAGAAGCGACGTGCTATTCTAATTCCTAATAATGTATCTATTACATTATTAGTAAGGCAGGCAAAAGTTAAAAGACGCAAATTTTAGTGGCAGTATTTAGGTAAGATATGACTGATATATTTCTTGGTTTCCCTTTTCCTTTTTTTCTTTTATTACTAAGTAATATTTCGAACTAAACAAATAAATTGGTATATTCCGATCTATAACAATAAAAAAAGGTTGACAAGGTAACTTAGCTACTTGGGTGGTTGCTGCAGTACCTAAACAAATTAGAATTGTGAACTTCTTGACAACAATTCAAATGTAATTTCTCTATACATTTAAAAAACATATAAATACATATTTTTAATTTTTTTATAGAATTAGCCTAACGAACAAGCGGACCACCTGATGGTAAGCTGAGTAGTCACTGTCGCCTATTAACAAAAGCAACACCAGATAAGTCGTCAATGCGTCGCCGGCCCTCAGTGAAGATCTCAAAAGAATGTTCATTCCACAGTTTACAGGTTCGCGGCAAAACTGCTATGCAAATTGCTATACTTTATCCAAGCTTCAATGAAATCGTTTGCTCTGCTAATCTTTCTGCTAACTAATATTTGATTAGTCACACAACCTTCCTTTTATCCTTTTGTCCCATTAGGGCATTGTTGGATGAATCCAATTAAGTAGTTCCACATTACGAGTATATAAAGAACGGCGTTTCGTTGTCATTATTTGCAGTGCTAGTGGTAAAAGCAAGAGGGACAATGCGTAACGAACAATATTTTTTGATGTTGTGCTCTGTATTTTTAAATAGTTATGTGAGTAAAATTTAGATTAAAATGTTTTCAAGGAGCTACATTGTTCTTTTAATTTAGATATCTATTACTGATACCTGCGTGTTATTATAGGCTCTCAACTGCAGAATAGATGGTGGACCTAAGGACCATGAAGTGAAGAAACTTTATAATGTATGTATGAAACAACAAACCGATAGTAACAACCGCGGTGACTTAGACCAAGATTGGAGGGAGTCTCGAAGACACAACCAACGGTCTCAGGAAAATATGGGAAGGAAAAGAGGGGATTCAAGTAGCGGCTATAAAACTGATGAATGGGTTGGGGGTGAAGGAAGGATGCAGAACAGAGATAGGGATCAGAACAAAATGCGTCGACAAGATAGAGAAAGCAATGGTAGAGATGACAGAATGCAATATGGCGACAGAGACGATGATGATAGGATGTATACTAAAGCTGGAAGAGGAGATAGACAAAAGAGCAATGACAATAATAGATCTGATAGGAATAATCAGCGGAATAATGGTGTGAGCAACAGGAATGACTTTTTTCAAAGTGAAGACTATGGTGTAAGTATGCTGATCTCATAACATGAATGTAAAGTAAAAATACAACCCGTAGTATTAAAACATATGTATTTATTTATTTTAATAAAGGGACACAGCAACAACCAATACTCAACGCAACCGTCAAGAAGGTATAAACGTGAAAGACGAGTAGAAGTCAATTCTGGGAAACGAAGCCAATATAATCCAAATCCACAAAGGTTCTCTGGATATGAAAAAAGGTACGAGGAGGAAAATAAAAACTCAAGTGAAAATAACTCTACACAAGATGAGAATAGTAAAGCATGTGCATTACATTGTTTATTAGAAAACTTGCAAATGGTAAATATTTAACTTTTTGGATATTAATATTATTTAATTACAAATATTCACCCAAAAGTGGTAAACAAATAAAGTAGTTCTACAAATATGGTAAAATTATGTTACGTTACATACGTACGTGTTACGTTACATACGTAACATAATTCTACGTAACACAATTGTTCAGACAGGTGAAAGTGGAATGCCAGACCGATATTTGGTTACCCATGCAATTACAAAAGATGTCAAAGACGAAGATTTGAAAGATTTCTTGCACGAATCAATTGAAGAGTGTTTTCAGATACTGTTTAATGGTAAGTTTTATGAACTTATCACCACTAAGATCGAGATGATCCATTGTATCGTTCACACCATCCGCTCATATTCTATATTTGCAACATGTGCTTAGCAATTTAATGAATAAAGGATAATGTAGGTAGTATCCCGATGATTTCAACAGGTATTATGTTCGATTCGGTGGTGTCTTTGTTATGTCGAAGCTGGGAGCATCCACTAGTTCTCTATTAAGTTGTACCTAACACTCGAAGATTTGCGGAATTCAGTCCCTTTTAATAATTCATTTCAAACATGGTGTTCCCGAATTCCCGAAAATTATTACAATGGTATTTTATATTCCTTTTTCATTTATTTTTTTCTAATAACTTTTAACATTTTTGCAGAAAACTCTGAGGACAAGTGCGAGTTTTCCAAGAACTTGTTAATGTGTTTGTCAGAGAAAGGAAGAGCTAACTGTAACGATTGGCAAGATGATTTTCAGTTTTAAGTGGTTATACGAGTATAATGTTCTTTCCGTTAGTTTAATCTTTTTATAATATGGTTTGTGTTGTAATTTTTAAATGTTCCCTTTTACAACTATATAAGCGAAAAAGTTACGCCTTTTAAGTAATTGCAGCATAAGCCTTGGTTTGTTCAATGCTCAATTGTCAATGATAAGTATTATTATGTAGCGTTCACATTCTTTGATTTTGGATTTTTGTTTGTTGAACTGAGTAAGAATACTTTATATTTTTATCGTTTTCCCACTGGTACCTCGTGGTACGTATGCAAACACCTACATTATTTTTAATTAATGTTATTGTCTTCGATTTACCTTTTAATAAATAATTTGTTTGTATGAATAAAATGTTTTCTTGATCTCTTACGGATTTTCTACTTCTCCTCTTTATTGTATTATTATTATAAAATTACATTTAAGTTACCCAACTACTTTTTAGGCAAGCATTTAGTATCATTTTTTGTACGTATAAAATGTGAGATATGAATTAAATAAACATTGTATTGACCTCTAATCTCGCATCATTCTTCGCTGTTGCTCGTTCTATTTCCCTTTGCTTCTTGAAAGTGTTGAAATCTCTGTCCTGTATATAAGTGATCAGGGTAAGCTTGAACTCAGCCTTGTCTTGGCTGTCCGCTATGTCCGATTCGTCCTTTTCCCAGGTTTCGAGAAGATGATTCTTCTGTCGTTCATACTCAGATTGTAGTTTATCAAGGCGTTGGCTGCCGATTCCTTGAGGAACAAAAATGTTAATGAACCCTTACAAAGTTTAGTTACTGTAAATATTATTTATAGTTTTATGTCAATTTATTTATTTGAAAATAATAACAAACAAACAATCTAAAAATTATTGTAAACAGCTGCTATAGTTAAAACTGTGTTGCAGCGAACGTTTACCAACACGAAAATGCTTATTTAAACACTTAGGCACTTACACATCCGCATAAGGCCTAGTAGCAGTCGAACACAAAAACCATAATTTAACATTCGAATACAAAATATTTATCTGCGAATCAAATATCGGATTTCAACCTGGGACACAGGCCGTGGTCCTATTGGGCTAGGGCGAATGATAGTATCGATATGTACCTAATAAAATATGGTCGTTTAAATATTTAAAATTAATTATTTCAAGAATGAGAAAATGACACGAAAATCGATGAATATGTGTGTTTTTTGATCAGTTTTTATCGATTAAATATTTAAAATAAACATTAAATACGATTTATGTCTTCCAAATAAAGTCCACTGAAAATGTACCTACCTATACCGACAATAACTGACTGATCGCCCATGCAAACTTTGTTCACCGTCTACCACGTCTAGGGTGTGATTTTCTCAATCTTTTATTAATTTTGAATATTTAACCGACGAGTTCGATGGCCACTGGGCTGTCACCGCTGTTCGCTCCGCACTCACTCGAGCGGTCCGGGTTCAAACCCCAGCGGCACGCACCAATGACTTTCTAAGTTATGTGCGATTTAAGAATTTAAATGTCACTTGCTATAGCGGTGAAGGACACATCGTGAGGAAACCTGCATGCCTGAGAGTATTTCATAATGTTCTCGAAGGCATGTGAAGTCTGCCAATCCGCACTTGGCCAGCGTGGTGGACTAAGGCCTAATTCCTCCCATTCTGAGAGGAGACCCGTGCCCAACAGTGGGACGTCTATGGGTCGCAGCAATTTAACGGACAAATATACTCACATTTATCGATACTATCATTCGCCACTATCATGTAAGACCACGGGTACTTACTGGTATAATCATGAGATTATCTCTCCTTGTAGGACCAGGCCAGGACGTGGCCATATCTCATGAATTAAGAATTTAATCGAAGGCATGTGAAGTCTGCCAATCCGCACTTGGCCAGCGTGGTGGACTAAGGCCTAATTCCTCCCATTCTGAGAGGAGACCCGTGCCCAACAGTGGGACGTCTATGGGTCGCAGCAATTTAACGGACAAATATACTCACATTTATCGATACTATCATTCGCCACTATCATGTAAGACCACGGGTACATACTGGTATAATCATGAGATTATCTCTCCTTGTAGGACCAGGCCAGGACGTGGCCATATCTCATGAACACGGCCCATTAACCAACAAAACATACATAAAATAATAATACTTAAGAAGTAGCTCAAAGTCTCCGTGTGTGTTTGGAAAGCGCGGCGATGCTGCTCATCTGAATCGTCTATTGCTCTTACAAGCGAAGCTATAAGTCGATCCTTCCTCTCAGTTAGAAAGTTGAAGCTCATTATCATGCCCTGTAAGAAGTGCAGTTTTTTTGTAATCTTATTCCGTAAAACAAATGACAGTCAGTAAGTCGCAATAAAATTCTCTTGAAAGTGGCTAAAGTTATTGTTTTCGATTTTTAAACATTGGCGGACAAGTCACAGAGCACTAGTAGGTGTTCAATTACGATCTGTAATCTTCTGTTATAGGTATTGTTCTGTTCTTACCTGAATATCCAGACCCATTTGTTTGCATTTGATTTTCCGAAGAATGTAACGCCACTGTTGGTTTATTTTTGCTGTGTTCATTTTGCTGTAGGCCTCCTCTTTGTCAAGTTTTTTCTGAGAATAGAAATACGTAGGTAAAGGTAGGGGAAATAAATTATTGAGCTTTTAGCAGGAATCAGAGCTACCATGAAAATGAAGGTTACTTACCTTAATGAATCTGGCCACTAGTTCTCGCTTTCTTCTGCGAGCTTCCTCTTCTAGATCTGCTCGATGTTGTAGGTACCTGATAGAGTGTTTAAGGTTAGAATTGAATGAAGAAGGTAAGTATAAAAGAATCAAGAAGAGCCGTCACCGCGTACTTCCCGGCGACTTCGTGAATATCAGTCTGACGAGTCACTCTCGATCCCAAGATAATCAGGGCCCAATGACCTTATGAGCTGCCGAGGGAGCGGCCGTCCGTAAGATGGACGCGCGTGTAGCGGGGCTTCTCCATGGAGTCCTTTGTGGGGGCCGTTATGGGGCAAACATTCGCCACTCCACAATGGTCTCCAGCGACGGGACCTTGAGGTTGCGTACAATGACGTCATTCCTGACGTAGCTTCACACTGGTCTTTGAATTTTATTTTACCACTAGGTACACTCATAATCGGTAAGGCACTTACCTCGCACGCTCTTCGTCCGACATTCGAGCCAACTTATTAACTTTGCTCTTCTTTGGCATTTTTCAGTCCGTCTTATAAGGCTTGACCAGAAAAATAGCTACAAACCTTCGAATTGACGGTAGGCGCTGTCCTAAAAATATTTTAAAATATTACCCACATTTAGATTATGTTAAAACAAAATAATGCAAGACAACTGCAACGACGTGGCGACCGATAGTGTTTGTAGCGTTACGATAAGTTATTGAACAAACATTTTAACTAACGATAGTGCTGAGCGTTTCTCAGCAACGCCACCGCATTTAAACGGGTAACACCCCTATAGCCGATAAAATAGTTTGGTGGGAAGTTTTTTTTTTTTATGGATACAAGATAGCAAACGAGCTTGCAGCACCACCCATCCGCTGCCGCCCATGACAACTGTTACTGACTTTGAACAAGACTCAATTAGGGGCTGGGATGGTTAGTTGAGAGAGTTAATAAGAACATTAGTTGGTCAGTTCGTTAGTAGGTATGAGGACTGGGGATTGTTAGTGATAGTTAATCCTGCTAGTTGGTGTTAGCAATAGTCCATGTGTGTGTTGCTATCCTTGAGGACTAAGATGCTCGCCTCTAAACAAGTGTAACCGGAAACCACACCTTTCCTACCGGACCATAATTGCTTTAAAACAATTATTACATGGCAGAAATGGTACTAGGTACCGTGGCGGGCGGTCGACCTACTGCCCCGGGCGAACTCTATATGGAACCAATTAGGTTTCATATAAAACCTATTTGGTTCCCTATAGGCTCTACCAAACTTATATAGAAAATCAACTTACTTATAGAAAGGTCAAACCCTGAAAATCCGTAAATAAACAAAGGCTTTGTAGCCTCGCTAGTGCGTGACCATCGCACCGGTCTGAACATAGCCAATTGTTCTTTGCAGAGCGACCGTAACTTGGTGGGTATATTGTGCTTTTGGTTCATTGCGCGTTATCAGTAGGTATAGTTATCTGTAAACCCAAGAATAAAACCAAATTTGGTCTATAATTTGGTACCTACCCAACGGGTAGTTTTTAACGTTTTATAAGAAGTAATTTAATTGTTCGAAGATTTCCTAAGACATTTTTTCAATTATGTACATAACTCTAACTAGTACCACTGCAACCAGTCCAACTCCAATTGGCTTGTCATTGAGGTGCTCGATATTTTATTAGGTACCTCTATTACATAATTCTCGGAAAGTCACGTACAGTACTCCCAAATTAATAATGCGCATGCAAATCTTCGCTAATTGTCGTATTCCCGGAAACACCCGAATCATTGAATCGGAGAAAGCCCTCAACAATGCACTTGCATTTTGCACCTTGTTCGAAAGAAACAGGAGTCAAAGTCATATGTCAAATCATGTGAAAAAATTGAAAACAATTCGTTTGGTCGGCGGCTGTCGCCGGTCAGTCAAAGGTCCGTCAGTCGTTTTTATATACTGGTGAATTTTAAAGAGCTGCTATTACACACCCTTCTTGGTTTTGTTTTCAAAGGTGAATTTAATTTCAACTTTAATTATCTTACTCAAATTGAAATAGTTTATTTTGTAAAATAACATACTAACTGTTGGCGATGGAAATAAATAAAACCACCGAATCGTTTTGTTACTTCAGCGTGACAGCTGACGTCTTTATTCTTTTCTCAAAAGTATTAAGCTTTATATTTTTCTAAGGTGCTTCGCCTACACTAACATTTTTACACACGTTAAATACATATTAAGTACCAGAAAAAAACATTTATAAAATCAGATTTAGGCTTATATACATTTTAATAGAAAGATACACATGCATAAAGAAACAAATATATAAAACAATATAGGAATAAATAATATTAGAAAGTATATTAGTACATAATGCAATAATACAAGAAATAAAATATGCCTAATTCTTCCAGAATGGATAAATTTAAACGTGGAAAGCCGCTTAAGTCACAAGCACGGCAAATAGTATTTAATGTGTACCTTTATTTCTTAAATGAAGCCAATGTTTTCGAAAGAGACCATGATGGTTATTTTAAAAAAATTCAGGACCGTGTTACAAAAGCTACAGGAATTTCACGACGAACTTTGAGTAATATCTTAAACGAAAAAAAACAGAATCAATCAATGAAATTTTCCTCACCGAAAAAAGGAAAACCTAAAAGTTTGAAAACCATTTTTAAGAAAATGCACTTAACCACTCTATACACATATCGTCTTCCGACGCTCGGGGAATACGACCTTTGCCGAACAGTAACGAAGATTTCTATGCGCATTATTAATTTGGGAGTACTGTACAAGAAAATGTCTAAACCTGACATTTTTGTTGTCATAGCAACCAATTCCTTGTTGGCTTTGTATTGAGGTTTTTAACTTCTGTCATTATCAAGCTCCGTGTTTTTCTTCTATAAGTCCTTTATTCCCTTCCCTAATGGATGTCCAGTCTTCAGCGACATCCACGTTCTCGGAGTCTTCCAAAACTGGCAGCAGCAAGTCGGCAGCGAGCGGTGAAAATGATAGAGATGAAGACCTCACTAAGGATAATTGTAAGTAACCAGTATTTTTTAGTTAATACATAGATTATAGTCTATTTCACTATCATCCTAAAATATTGAATGATTTAGGAGTGATTCTTGGTATTTACCTACATTGATAATTAATAGGTACCTAGTGGAAAGCGTAAACTTTTTCTGCACCCTAAGCACTTTTAGAAGATCCTCCTCTCTTCTAGAAAATCCATGTCATATAAAATACCTTGCCAACCTTATTCGTCATACCACACAGCTTCCGATGATTCATTGCCTTTTATACTCCAGCGGCGTCTCCCATCGACCTGGAATGCCACATCCAAGCGGAGCGAATCACAAAGATCCTTGACGAGGCGATATACAAGACCAAGCTGGCGCTTTGTCTCCCACACCTCGTGCAGGAATACCGAACCCTCTCGTCGGTCTTGACCTCGCAGCACATGGAAGACCTGATCTTCATTTTCGAGCAGTACGACAATCCTCTGTTCTCTACCAGCTTGCTGAACATGGCTGCTATGGAAGATATTAAAGCTGTGAGTATGATTAAAGTTGAAATATTAATGCGCAAAGAGATTAGGGTTAGCGGATAAAAGGTATCCTACTTTTTAGCGGTAGCTTGTAATGTAAGTCAATAACTTGACAGGAAACGCCAGTAATAGCGATTTCAATTTCTGCAATGAGACGTAAATAAATAAATAAATAAACGCTACATAGGTAGGTACTCACATCCCCGCGGTTATAAACCTAAGCCTCCATTGCGCGTGGCGGACACACAGAAAACAACACTTTTTAACATTCATAACCCGAACGAAATCAATATCTGCCCCGTCCAGGATTCGAACCCGGGACTCACGTTTCGGCAGTCAGGA
This sequence comes from Carterocephalus palaemon, assembly GCA_944567765.1. Classification (NCBI taxonomy): domain Eukaryota; kingdom Metazoa; phylum Arthropoda; class Insecta; order Lepidoptera; family Hesperiidae; genus Carterocephalus; species Carterocephalus palaemon. The sequence goes on from OX155650.1 coordinate 10,311,997, forward strand.
TCTCTCATCACCGCGCCACGGAGTCTTTAAATTGTCTGACAATAATGATTGTGTGGTTCAAAATAAAAAAAAACATGAGGGCTTTCATGAAAATTGATTCAAACTGCAGACGTTATTTTAGGGTGACGTGTCGTTGAAGAACCGACTTAACCCCGAGTTGGGGCATTTGTTGTACATCATGAACAGCTATCCAGCACTGAAGCCCGTCGTCGAGAATATGGTAGCAGAGGTAATTTTTCCATTATTTGCTACCTAATGTCCAATTAAGAAGCGCTTCAAGAGGATCTAAGGAACTTCGAGAGGACTTTGTTTTTGAATCAGCCAGTTGAATTCGAAATTTTCACTAAGCCCTTAGGTAGGTTCCTTCTGCCTCCTTCTGCCCCATTATTTTTTACTTAGTTGTCTCTCTAAGAATTTAATTCTAAAGAAATCATCCCAACCAATTACTAAAACAGCACAAGTACCTACGTACCTATACTCTTCTTCATTCATTCCTTTCAGATGAAATCGGAGCACGAACGTGACGTAAGTCTTTTTTATACGTTACATTTATTTCAAGAATTGACGTTTGTTTTTGGATTTTTCTGAGTAGGTACTTAACGTAATAAAAAGTTTTTGCCAACCATATAATTAACTACATAAACGAATGAAGATAATCTTATAACATTGACTTACCTTACCTTACCTTAGATAATCTTTTTACATTGACTTACCTACCTTTTTTTGTCTTATTCAATATTTTTTAACAGTGGGTACCTCGTTGTGTTTAGATGATAAGTTGGAAGACTTTTTACAAATAGGCAAACTGCTTTTTTTCTCTTACACATGTTTGTTTTTGTTGGTGTGTCTGGAGAAAGTAGTTAATTTGATTTTACAGAAGAAGCCAAACCCCAGCCTGGACTATCTTTGCACGTTCGAGAAATTTCGTGAGCTAATGGTAAAGCAAATGGCGACTACTGCTGCTGAGGAGTTGGCTGCTAAGCTCAACACGAGGAAACTTCAAGCGTCTAATGAGAAACTTATTAACAAAATCAAAGGTACGCCCTGTGACAGCTACTTTAGAGTTATGGTGCTATCGGTTTATACTTACTTCAGCATCAGGGTTGGATAACTAATATTTCACGTACTAGTTTTTCATTTACAATATTCTGGTTGTTCTAAGATGAAATTAAGTCTGGTTTTGTTATCGGACAGAATACACAGACACATTGAAAGAAGAAAACGATAAATTTGAAGAAACAATGAAGAACAAATCTGATACAATCGCCGCGCTTGAGAAGGAATTAGAATTGCTAAACCACGAGGCAGATGTTAAATTGCAAAAGAAAATGTAAGTTTTTTTATATGTATGAACATTGTATATGTATATGACATAACGCGAGTCTATGTGTATAATATGTGATATATATAATAAATGTTTTCTTCCAGACTGGACTCCGACCGGCAGATGGTGCTGGCGACGCGCTCCCATCTGGTCAAGAACGAAATGCTCAAGGAAGAAGAAGTGGAAAGCCGAGAGAGCTACGAAAACATTCTCCGCTCGCATCTTATTGAAGAAAAGAACCAGAGGGCGCGCAGGTTCTGTTCATTCGTAATTTTTATTGAATGGCGACCCGTTGGTACATTTCCTCTGGACCACAACTATAGAGTCGTAAGAATAGATAGTAGGCAGGTAGGTACACATAGTACCCATGGGACCTGCGGAATCGTAGTTGACTCCGCGAGTCCTGTTGATTTGATATATTTATAGCACTGCGTGGCATGAACCCACACTTTAGCTACGTTTTTCCGTGACTTGTTGGGTTTCCGTGTTTATTTGGGTTCGTCTAAAAACGTACAATTCAAAAAAGAGCAATTCCTAAAATATCCATTTCCTCCCAGCGATTACCCATATAATTAACTTTTCCCTTGACTCTGGCCAGTACCCTTCTGTATGGAAAAAAGCCTTCCTTTTGCCCCTGCCCAAAATCCAAAATCCTACTCTGCCTATTCATTTTCGTCCAATCTCAATTCTTCCATTCCTTTCGAAGCTTCTAGAATCCTGTGTTCATAAGCAAGTCTCCTCTTTCTTAAATAGCCATAACCTGTTGTCTGTCTATCAGTCCGGGTTCCGATCTGGTCACAGCACTACAACAGCTCTCATTAAGGTGATGGATGACGTCAGGAGGGGCATGGATGACAAACAACTTACCCTGCTAGTGCTTGTTGACTTTTCAAACGCTTTCAACACAGTTGATCACGATATCCTGTTAGCGAGTCTTTCCCAGCTTAGATTCTCACCCACTGTTTTGGATTGGTTCTCATCCTATCTTCGCGGTCGTCAGCAATCTGTCAAGTGTGGGAATAATTCCTCTGACTGGGCGGATTTAGTAACTGGCGTTCCGCAAGGCGGTATTCTTTCTCCAATTCTTTTTTCAGTATTTATTAATTCTCTAACCTTAGCCTTCAACTGTTCGTATCACCTCTACGCTGATGATCTTCAGTTGTATGAGCACGCTAGTTTGGATGAACTTCCCATTGCGTTTGACAAAATTAATCGCAATCTTGAAATGCTCAAAAAGTGGTCTTACCAACATGGGATTTCGGTAAATCCTTCCAAATGCCAGGCCATTTTAATGGGTAGTTCAAGGTTACTTTCAAGGATTAGCAATGGTTCCCTGCCGAAAATTTACTATGATGGTTGTTTAATCCCTCTGAGTGATTCAGTTAAAAGTCTTGGTTTACTCATCGACAGTAAACTATGCTGGCATCCACATGTAAATGAGGTCAGCCGTAAAGTTTTTGCTACACTTCGTTCACTTGGCCGTTTAAAAAATTTCCTTCCTTTGCAGACTAAGATAATGCTTACCCATACTCTTGTCCTCCCCATAATTGATTATGCGGATATGTGCTACCCAGACCTTACTGAAGAACTTCTTAACAAGCTAGAACGCCTTCTCAATTACTGTATACGCTTTATATTTGGGTTACGCAAATTTGATCACATCTCTCAGTACCGACTTCAGCTCAAATGGCTTCCAATTCGTCACAGGCGTAATTCTAGAATTCTGCTTCTCCTGTACTCTATTCTCAATGATGCAACAACTCCATATTATCTGAAGAGCAATTTTCTTTACCGTTGCAATACACATGATAGAGTACTGCGCTCGACGGAAAATCTCACGCTGGCTCTTCCAGCTTTCCATACCTGTTTCTATGAGTATTCCTTTGTCGTTCAGGCAATACTTCTCTGGAACGCCCTCCCATTAGAAATTAGAAAAGCTCCTTCCAAGAGTTCGTTTAAGAGACAAGTTCGTAGTCACCTTTATTTAATATCACCCAATTGATCACATTGCATTTTTATTAACGTATGTATGTTGTTTTATTTTATAAATATTTATTTTGTTATGTATACTATATATATATATATTTATACTATATATATATATGTATATATATTATTTAATTATATATTATTTATTTATTGTGTATATATTATATGTAGGTATGTATTTATCATATAATTACCTATAATTGCATTTTATTGATATTTTTTACTTATTACTTAGTTTTATTCCTGATTTTGAATTTATTTATTCTCTGAATTATTTCTTTTTTTAGCAAAATTTCTATTAATTTTTCTGTTTGTTTTTTTTTTTTGACACCTACCACCAGCTCTAACAATCACACTAGGTTGACTGGTAGAAAATGCCTTGGGGCATTAAGTCCGCCTTTTGTAAAATCTTATCTTAGGATTTTTCAATAAAGCCTTAAATAAATAAATAAATAAAAATTTCCCAAAAGGAAGATTCCCAAAAGGGCACTTCCCAAGCGTCCATTTCCGAAAACTTTCGTTTTCCAAAAAAAAGATATACATTTCAATCACATTTAATAAAATTCTATTTTTTTTTAGTTTTTGGAAGTGGACGTTTTGGGACGAACCCGTCTTTTTCTACACTGTGCGAAAAGTTTTTTATGTTAATGAAAAGTGCGGCTTATCTGAGGGTTAAATTCACACAGTGCTTTAAAACAATATACTTTGCGCCGTATATTAATAGACAATTTGAATCACACGTTTCATAATGGCACGTAGGTAACTATCTGGCAACCTGCTCCTACTTGCTCTTCCATGTTTTCAGAATACGATGTAACTCGGTACTACCTTGTTTATCTATAGATTCAAGGTGGAAACGCAACTGCTGTCGTGGCTGCAGAAGTACGACTTGGAGATGGGTGATAAGCAGGTGGAGTTGGACGAGTTCACTGAGAAATACGAGGATGAACTGGCCAAATGCAAGGAATTGGAGGTTAGATCTGTCTATATTGACACAGCAGTCTGCAATTAGCCTTTGTTAGCAGGGGCATTACCACTGCTCGCCACGGTAGGTACGATTTCCTACCGTTTAATAAATTGATTTTTAAAGTAATTGTGTTCCACTTTTACACATTTTCACTGGCCCACTGTTGAAAACGGGTCTCCATTTGTAATGAGAGGATATAGAGGCAAGAGGCAATCCATAGTCTACTACGCAGACTAGTGCTGTGAGATATATTTATTGTTAAAATAAATAAGCTTTAAAATATAAAAAGTCAATCCACCACCATCACAACCCTTTCATCGTCAAACTGCTGGTCTCGGGAATGGACGGGATTAGGCCATAGTGCACTGCGCTGGCCAAGTCTGGATGGGCAGACATCACATGCGTTCTTCTTGAATCATCAAACCAATAATAATAACACTCAGGCACGCAGGTCCTCACGATGTTTCCTTCACCTTTATAGCAGGTGACATTTAGTTTCTTAAAAGCCAAGCCAATCAATGCCCCTCATTGTCTACCTATCTAAAACAGGCCAAATTGGAGGAACAGGACAAGGAATATATCCCGCTGATGGCGGAGCGAGAGGAGGAGTATCACCAAGAAATGCAGGAGAAGATGACCAAGTTCCTTCTGGAGCACGCCGCGCGCGTCATCCAGTACGCGTGGCGCGAGGTGCTGGCCAACCGCGCGGAGAAGAAACGGGTAAGCGAGGAGAACAAATTGTAGAAATATGTAGAATGTATTAGAAATATCAATTTTCTAAAGCTGGGTAGGTACATATTATTTGCAACGCAACATGTAACGCGTACCTAATGCTCTCGCGAGAACATTAAAGTGTATGGAAAATTTTGTGGAAAGTGTTGTGTTGTTAATAATCTGTCTATACCCGACTAATACTCGATCCAGCCATTCATCAAAGCACGTTTCAAACTTACCAGTCTATAAAAATCAATGATAACAAGCAGACAATACTAAGGTACTTAATAGGTATGTAGTTTAATACCGGTAGCGTACTTTTATATAGCTAATAATATTTTGTAAAATAGATTTATAGTAGGTAAGTATTCGTGGTTTTACCAGATGTGTAGTAATGTATAAGATAGTCCAGTACAATCTAGCTTGCATATTAAGTATCATGGAAAATCAAAGTTGAGACTGCCTATTAGTTATTTTGTTGTTTTTTGTTTTTAAGATTGGAAGAATAATTTCCTTTTAAATAGGTATTGTTTTTTTTTGCATGCAGCAAAAAGGAAAAGGTAAAAAGGGAAAGAAAAAAGCATAAACAAATAAAAAGTAAACATCTAAAGGCTGGTAGCAACGGCCCACATTTTGGTTTTTTATTTAGAACAACCCACAAAATATCCTATTCGTCACTCATTATGTCCTTCTTTGAACAGCTGTTAGTAGATGGCCATTTTATTTCAGCTGAAAAAGTTACAAAAGAAAATGCAAGCTGCCGCAGCCGCCGCCGAGAAGAAAGGGGGAAAGAAATAAGGATAATTGTATGTGCTTTCACGCATTTTATTGGTTATTTATTCGTAACAAATGTATATTTCAAGGTAATTGTATATCTATAGCCCATCCTCAAATCCCAGAGAACTTGAAATTTCGTGGCTGACCAGTTATGCATAGGTAGGTAATGCTATATGCATTGCCGATTTTTTTATGATTCCAAATTTTGCTTTTAGCGTCAGTCAGTTTAGTCTTTGTGATTTGAAGACGGAATGGCTATTTTTTTATTTACTTTTATAGTTATTATTCCTTATCTGTTTGGTTTATTATGAGACTATGTAGGTAGAAGTGGCATTTATAAAGTAATATAAAGTAAATTAAACTTTTTATTTTTCTCATGCCAGAGTAAACAGAACTCCTTATATCTTCAAATCTTAGTACAAAATATAATAAAAACGACATTAATTACAAGTAATAGTAGGTAGGTAACCTACACTGTATTCATTAGATTTTTTTGTCTTTTTTAGTTACACCAATGTGACGTTACACCATCACATCCACTTAACTATTTTATCTACTTCTGCCAGTAAGTAACTTCTACTGATCTTACACAACAATTATACATGATTAAAGAGTGCGCTTAGTTAAATAAAAATGCTATCTGTGACTACTTCGTGTAAAGTTTGTGTATAACAAGCGCCTATAAGCATTTTACATTTTACAAATAAATCCATGTCGACTAACCATGGATCTATTTGTAAGATGACCTACACCATTTGCAATTTACATTCTTTCAAACAGTCTATTTCATTTTATTTATTTATTTTCTTTTCCATCACAATTATTTGATATGATTAATATTATAATAATACCTCGAGTATTCTGTATACTCGAGGTATTATTATAATATTAAAGGAATAAGGCCCTAAAAAACTTACGTACTTGACCACCTAATTTTAGCTGTATATTAATTTATGCTAAAGTTTGAGGGCACTTGTGCGTGTTCTAATAGAAGATCCCAGAGATCCCTCAATGGGCATGATAAGCTTTCAAAAAGACCCCGGTCCCAGTTGTTTTCAATGTTGGAAACAGTCGCTAAGCTTTATCGAAGACCTTCGGGTGGCTTAAGAACATTCCTCACAGTGTTGGCCACTAACCCCTCCACCAATCCGCATTGGAGCAGCGTGGTGGAATATGCACTAGAACTCCCGCAGCTGTGTTTGTGTGGGAGACCCGTGCCCAGCAGGACGCCTATGGGTTGCAGAGAAACGAAGCGAAGAGCTTTCAAATGCATCTGATGAACCTGTACCCCTTTGTTTCCATAAGGTTACGACTTTATTTAACTTTGCGTCGAAGGGTTCCTCATAGTTTCTCCTCATCGTCCAAGATCTTCAAGTGCCGGATCGCCTTGATGTCGATGAGTGTGTCCGAAGAGCTCTTGGTGGTCGGTACGAAGGAGATGGCGCGCCGAGCTCGCTCCCCGTTGCGGAGGGCTGGCGTGAGATCCTGAAGGAATGAAAGGATCAGGATCCATCGTTTCAGTGGACGTATTTGCCGTACCTACTCGATTCAGAATTTTGGAAAAAAACAAATGTTTAGCTCCAATCTCAATAGCATTTCGATCTGTCAAACTTGGTATTGCTCGCGGCACCAAAGTTAGCTCTGCAAATATAACTGCGGGGTGCGGGTGCAGTGAGGGGAGTAGTATCAGTGCAGGGGACTGAATACCTACGGCTGGCTAGTCAATCAGCGCTTCATACTGACGAACCTCTCGCCCCGCACCAGACCTTACCGTACCTTTATTTCGACTTCTGCACATTGAACGTAATAGCTAGACTTTGATACCGGTTCGTATAATGGTATTGGTATTTTTTATAACCAAAAGTTCAATAAGGCAACTGACATTGAAAATTCATCTGGCATCTGGCTGATGGAAAAGATTTACAGCTTGAAGCGATAACGTATGAAATACGTGATCTAGAATAAGACCGCTTCCAGTCACTTTACATTTCAGTCTTAATTGTGATAGTAAAGATTTATTTTCACAAATAATTTAAATAGCGATTGTCTTATCTAATCAGCCTAGTAGGTAAAAATAATACATAGAAAATTATCATCAAATTAGATGAGAATTATAATTTTGTTGCGTCGTATCGCTATCGTACATTATTAAATTATTTAGTAGTAGTACTGTGTACAATGTGTCTTATGTAAGAGCCTTATTGATTAGTTGATAGGAAAATACCTAGAAAATATATAAAATTATTGATAGTTACTCTTAATTGCACGTGTAGGGCTTGCGCTGTGAGTTCAGTCTTGCTAATCTTCTGTTGTGCTGCTTTCAGTTCTGCGTCCAATCTTTGTTTCTCTTCTTCCAGTTCCCTCAGACGCTTTTCAGCTTCTGTAAATGTACGAGTTATTTATTGAATTTGCTTCGTGAACGTTTATGCAAGAACAATAAAAATCCTTTAATGTTTTAATTGTTTCACTTATTCATCATATCCATTCATCGATTTACTCGTATTTAACGAACTATCTACTATAAAAGCTATAATGGTAAAAATACTTTGCCTATGTCATCAGTAGACAATTCCTTACCTCTATATTGAGCTTCTTTCTCCGCTTGTAGTATTTCGAACTGCTGTCGTTTGAGTCTTTCCTCTTCTAGCATACGATTTTGTTCTTCTTGGAGCCTCTCCAACTCTTCTCGCCTATCCCATTCTTCTGCTAAAACTCTGTTATAAAAAAAAGGGTTTTTCTTAAACCTTGGGAATGGAAAAGGTAACTAATTATGACTTCAAAATCTTTCAATAATCTTTGATAGGTACTCAATAATCTTAAGGTCGGGTACAAAAAACTCTATTAAAGAGAAAAAATTTTTTGTTCGTAAATCCTTATTTGAAAAACCTTTTACCCAATGCTTGTCAGCGATAGTGGTAAGTACCTATATAAAGAAATTCAAAGAGTTTGCTTAGTGGTAACTGGTAATATATAATTTCATTATATAAGTACCTGTCTATATAATGAATATCAAAGAGTTTGTAGAAAAGTTACCTTGCCTGAAGTGCTCTAACTATTTCCTCATCTCTCTTGGCTTGAGTTTCTTCTTGAAGTAGTCTTTCTAATTCTGTTTGCGCATGTTTTAATTCCTCTAGTTTTTTATTATCTTGCTGTGCTAATTCTGCTAATTCCTGTAACAATTTAAATATTGTTTATAAGAATTTAAGATAGAGGCACTGTATACTCTATTGTGGTCCACTATTACAGCCCGTTTATAAATATTCTTCGAGCGCGAACCAACCGACATCCTTTTGATACCGTGCACATTAGTGGTTAGTAAGGAGATTTGGAGGAAGACACTAAGGATAAGGGACAGGACTGGGAGGAGTGGCACCGATTAAGGCTTATGTCCAGAATGGATAACAAAAGATGGGCAAGGTACTGAGGTAAATAACTGAGTACACCAAGTCACAGTAAAAGGAGAAAAGGTAGACAGAGTAAAAGGTGGCGGGATTTTTTTTACATCGCATAGGCAATAATTGGATGCAAGTTCAAGAAAGTGGTAATCTAAAGGCTGATGGCTGGATGGATGGATAGATAAATAATAAATAAATAAATAAATAAATATCTTGGACATTTTCACACACGGCCATCTGACCCCAAAGTAGGCGCGAGCCTGTGTTATGGGTGTCAGAGACTGATATACATACATAGATATTTTTAAATACATACATACTTAAATAGATAATATTGACATCCAGACACAGAACAAATACAAGTGTTCGTCACACGAATATTTGTCCTGATTTGTTTGTCGGGATTCGAACCCACGACCTTTGCCGCAACAGACAGGGTCACTACCGATTGCGCCAACGGGCCTGTCTATGATGAAAGGAGATCTCTCGATCACCTCTCGATCATCTCGAGCTGGTTACCTGTGCTTGTGCCTCTGCCGCGAGCCTGGCGCGCACCTCGTGCTGCAGCCGCGCCTTGGTCTCGCGCACCTCCCTCTCCCGCCGCGCCCCCGCGCCCCGCCGCCCCGCGCGCGCCCGCCGCTGGTACCCCTCCGCCCCTCCCGACACCGCTGCGGCTTGTCGCACCGCCGACACCCATTGTAGACGACTCCTGTTTAATACAAAGACACAAGAAAGATGTTATTTGACACACTCCTACCAAGAGCTAACTTATAAATCCACCGTTTCGCCAGAAATATTTATGGGGAGCGCGGACATAAACTGTTGCAATTGGTTTATTGTTGTTAGCTATTCTCCTCATGAACACAATTCATTCATCACATGATGACAAATTCTGCCCAGTGCCACACTATGGAAACTACATACCTACTAACGAACTGACCAACTAATGTTCTAATTAACTCTCTCAACTAATTGGACTAACCATCCCAGTCCCTAATTGAGTCTTGTTCAAAGTCAGTCACAGTTGTCATGGGCGGCAGCGGATGGGTGGTGCTGCAAGCTCGTTTGCTATCTTTTATCCATAAAAAAAAAAGTACCTACCCCTCCATATTAGCCGAAAAAATTGAAAAATTGTATATTGTTGTTGTATATTGAAAAACGCTGTATTATTATTGGAGACCGCATATTAGTGTTGTCAATCCGAAATTGAGAACAAAAGCATATTAAGTATTTCCGGTATTTCGTCCGGTTTTTGAACATTGCCCCGGTGTTGAAAATTCGAAAAAATATTCAATGTAGGTAGTACCTACAAAAAGTTTCTCTTCAGTTTTATAATATGTACTATAGATAAAAGACCGATAGATTTCCTTCCTCGTCCCTTTCACTTCACGTCGCTTGCGTCTTACTTGTGATCTTGCGTCCCGAACTCGAATGTCCTCTCGGGCGTGATCAGCTGGAACCTCTGTATCTTGCCCTCCCCTACGGCGGCCTCCACAGAGCAGTACTCGTCGATAGTGATCCGCCCGCACTGCTCTTTTTGCGAAGAGCTTTTGTAATACGTAAGCGCACAGGGCTGCAGCACGCACCAGTATTCGCGCATCGTGGGAAGAAGGTAGCCTCGCTTGAAGAGGTAGCCCTGGAATTGGTAGTAAAATGGATCAGCATGATTTTAAATATGGTCGTATAATAGGACATATCCACCCTCTATAACTACTCTATTGGAGGTGCTGAAATTAGAGATAGATCCGTAAATGTTGATTCACTAATTCAGATACTATAAATTATCTTTCGATTTCGGAAACGAATTTAAATTTAAAAATCTGATTTTTAGATGGCGAATTGTGAAACAGCTTGTACTACCACTTGATCTGACAGTAGCCACCACAACGATGAAACATGTCGAATTAGATTTAGAATTGGAAAAGTTATGGTTCTAGTTTCATTTCGCTAAATGCTAAAGTGGACTGTTTGCCACATCAAATGCCTATTAATGCATTTAATAATAAATAAACTCACTAATTTCGTATTTCTACAATACCTTTTTGATAATATCCTCGATAAAAACATCGTAAATCTCATCGACGGCTTCCACCAGTGCTTCGCAGTGTATCTGCTGGTCGCAGCAGTACTTGGCTTCCAGGACGGCGAGGAAGGCTGACCACTTGAAGTGGCCTATGGAAGAACCCAGGGCCTCCCAGTCCGCTGCGTCCCACCGGAGCCCGAGACAGTGGACTAGCTGCTCGGTTACTATGCCCGCTTCTGAGGGTTGCAGGACCACCTGCAATTATATTATATGGAAATGTTGGAGTTTCATGATATACACGTGGTGTGGTTCTCAGTTCCTTATTTGAGGGTAGGTACAAGTATGTCGAAGAAAACATTCGCCAAGAAACATCTCTAAGAAACTTTTGTATTGTCGAGTAGGTACCTAACTTGAGTGCAAATATACAAAATACTTAAGAAATCTTATTTATATGTATTGAAATTAACAATTCTCCACTGAAAAGGTCAAGAACCTATTTATTTGATTGTTTATGTTCCTTTAATGTTCCGTAGCGTCAATGTAATCGACAGTGTTAAGGAACGACAGGTGGATGGGTGACTTAGGATCAACAAATAGCAGCACTAACATAAATTTACTCAATTGAACTAAAAGCTCCTAGCTATAAACTCGATACTCACCCAAGTTGCTATCAAATCAAAACGGTCGAGGGTCATCGAACTACGCCAAACATGAATCGATTCCCGTTGGGATGGGAGTGTAGTGGCAGAGTCGAAATACATAATTTAGACCGATAAATATGCAGTCATAACTCCTTTTAAAATAAACAATAACACTATTCTACCAGGCCAATGACCCTAATCAAGACTCCATACAAAGCACCTCTACATGTGGCTGCCATGTGCCAGACAGTAGCGACGCAAAAAAGTGTTATCTGACGTCATGATTTGGTGTAAACATGATGCATTTAATGTTGTTTGGACAAGCTTTGTAGCAAAAAATACGTGTCAATATCAAGCAAATGTCGATCAGAATACTGGTTCTAATAACATGACCATGTCAGGTGTCTGCAAGCTTTTATAGATACCTAGCGCAAACTACGTAGGTGACGTCTCGAATGAAATCCGTCCGAAGGCTAAAATCTGGTCAAGACAGGATTTACACGGCTAGACCGTAACCACAGGTTTTGCGATTGAAACACAATTGTTGTCTTTGCACATAGGAAATATGTGTAGCAGGGCCACTGTCCTTGTACAGGTTCACGTACCACATATCGCGTGCTCTCCTCCGCGTCCTGTACGAGGTCGGCCAACAGGCAGAAGATGCGGAATAGTTTGAAGACGGATTCGTCCGCAAAGATCGGCTTGTCCCGTGCCAACAGACTCTTGCGACACACGAACCAGCACACCTGGAAGAGACAAATTTATATTTCACTAGAGGACGCCCGCAGCTTCGCTCGCTTGGAATTAGACATAATACTTAATAGTTTCGTCACACCTAGTAATATTATATAGCTTATGTCACTCAGTGAAGATGCAGTTTTGTAATGGTGAAAGAATTTTTGAAATCGGCCCAGTAGTTTTTGTGTGAAAACATTACAAACAAATATTTCCTCTTTATATTACTTGTTCTATTTATAGTATAGATTAGCTTTTCCCGCAGCTCCGTCCTCGTCAAATCGTTTTCCGTGCAAAGTTACTAGTTATGATGTCATAAGTGATGTAAAAACGAGATATGATGACATAAGACAAACTTACGAGTACTAAAATCTAACTTTTACAAATAAAATTTTCCTTTTAAAAATCTTTCCATTAAAGATTCTTCTTTACATCAAATTTGCTATTATCAAGTTATTATCTCTATGTCTCTATATCAAAGAACATGACAAATTAGTCACGTATCAAATTAAGATAGCTGCACATTCTTATAGGAATTATGTGTGGATCGACTCTGTTACTTGGTATCCGTTTATAACTCACAGTCGAAGCAGCTGAGAAGACTGAAGTTCCTTCTATACTTGGCTTTCTATTTTTCACATCTATGTTTTGTTCAAATAACTAATCGTTACCGATCATAATCTAAGATAGCCATCAATCGATTAAAAACTGATCGATAGTTGATTATTGATTAAAAAATTATTATATGTAATTATATAAATGTCAAATAATTGGAATTTTTTGTAGATAATTGCGTTTCTTTTCAGGGACTAAAATGGACTCAATGGCTACCCAGTAGTACCAATTATATTATTTTGAGAGCTAATCTTATCGCTAATCTTCTTAAATTAACGCTTTGTTCTCACGTAATAAGAATATTAGGTACTATTACCAGGAAGTGGTTTGTTTTGGTTTGGCTGATTTTACTAATCAACATAACAAAGACGTATTAACGACTGGTGGAAGTAGGGTAAGAAACAATGCTGTATTCTTCGCGGTCTCTGGAGGAAACTGTGTTGTATGTGGTTGATTGCCGTCCATGCGTATGTCATGTCATGTGAAAAGCACATGGATAGATCGTATTATTAATTTGAAAAGTAGAATACTTAATCACCACGCTATTGAGTAGTAGAACGAAATATTTTAGCTGCCACAACTCGGCTGATAGGCTCGATAGATAAAATGCTAGAATTAGGGATTTTATCACTAGTCGTTACGTACGTCCATTTTCAAAAAAGATACCTATATTTGGGTACCTACTTAAGCTTACTTTATTAAAACTGTGTATAGCTCACGATAGGTAGTTATTTATCTAGGTTTGGTTCCTACCTCGTTTCGAAGTCAAACCAATTTTATGTATCTGGGGAAATTAAAGGGTTCGATGTCTAAAGATGATTTACCTCGCTAATTTTCTTCTCATACTCCCGCACTACTGGCAAGGTGACCGTCTTTGGCAGAGCACTGAACACCTCGTGCTGGAGATAATACTTGTATTCGTCGAAGGTCAGCTCTTGCGAGGACCGGTAGTGGTCCAGACCTTTCTCCACGCCGTACAGATCTAACAGGGATCCGATGTTAGCTGTTAACACCTGCAATGATAAGATTTAGGTATCATTTATTTTATTCATCTTTATTGAACCACGTACAAAAGGTAGGTACAGGGTACAAATGGCGAGCTTAATGCATAAAACATTCTCTACCAGCCAACCATTGGGCTAACCATAAAATTGGTAAGCCGTATAATTTTATTATTTTAAGCAAACAAAAAAAGATTAAATATTAACATACATACCTACATACAAAATCATAAACAATAACGTCTGAGATACAAAATATTAAGCACGTTGGCTGGAGATGTGCAACTGCAGCTTTTTCCTGAAGGTGCCTTTTGAAGCCGGTACTCTGTTATTATTGTTTAATTGAATAATAGATATTATTTAATTGATTTATTATACTAAAAGTACCTACCCGGAAGAAATGCGAATTGGAATGCCAAAGAAAAAAAATCACGCTCAATTTCGGGATTTTGAGCTAGGAATCTTCGCAGCAAAGGAACTTAGAAACAACTCGCCAAAGTATTTTTTAATCGATTGTTTTAGGACAAATAACCGGACATCTATTAAGTAATTTTAATAAAGACAGTTTCTACTTTGCTAACGTGGTAACGTGTGGTAGGTAGAGTTAGGTACTAGGCGTATTCGTATACCGCTTTTGCCGAAATAAGATTTCATAAAATATTCAATGGATATAAAACCAGACGCTACAACTGCTCAGCTATTAAGTTACGTAACAAACGACAGTCTTTCTGCGAAAGAGTCCAGTTGAGTCCTCAATAAATTACAGAAATAAATATTTGAAACAGAGGGTGTTCATTTTAAAAGCCATATTTTACTCGGTATTCCGGTATAAACTGATATTAAATTGACATACGACCGTTTCTACAGTACAAACAAGACCAACCAATAAAGCACTGTAATCACGACACATAAGATAAATGAACACGGCTCAGCATCCCACATTGTGTACAGTTACAACGAATTGCTCTCCCCTTACTCATTGCGATGCGATAAGTTGCAACTTGATACTCCCAGTGTCGATATGAGTGTTGGATGTTTAGATTCATCTCATCTGTAATGGGAAGGCGAAGCGTAGACGACAAACTTATAGTAAGAAATAGAACGATGAAGCAAATAATAGACAAATAAGATATTCAATAAATGTTAGAAAATCTCTCTTTGTCTGCCTTTCTTAGATGGTCTAGCCTTTTTCTCGAATGGTCTTTAGCTGTATGGTCATAAAGACCTTTACGGCATCACCGAATAGGAACTAGACATATCGGTGCTTCATCGGTAGTTCAGGTGATTTTTATGGAATAGAACAATCGTAACAAAACTATCTGCAACTATTAGATTATTCATCCACTTCCATCACCGGTGTAGTCTCAATATTACAAAAATGGTATGTATAGAGATTAATTAATTTTTTAATACTTATATGGTATTTGTATCAGTATTAAAATTTAGTACCTATATCTAGTCATCATTACAACCCATAATCTACTCAAAGCAGGCCAAGAATTTAAGGAGCGACCCGCGCGTCCTTTATATAAAGGACGCGCGGGTCTTATAGAATCGGCGCGTTCTATATAGAACCAAAAACACGTCGCTGTCGCTGTGACCCATAGACGTTCCACTGCTGGGCACGGGTCTCCCCCACAGACACTGCTGTAAAAACAATTAAAACAAACTAAACTAAAACAACATTAAATTGAAATAGAAACATACGCCTTCGATCACGGTCTACCGCCGGGTCGCGTCGGTTCAAAAAGTTGATGCTACCAAGATCTGTAGTACTTCTGTTCAAAATTTACTATTTAATCATTTGATACAACTACATTATTGTAGAGTTTGTGTCAAGGGTCTTAATCGTCTAAATAGTCATTTATTTTACAGAAAGTTTTATTGAAGGTTTTGTTATACAATAATTAACTAACTACGACTCCACCGGAACGACTCCAGGCCCTAACCGATTACATATTATCAACAAGTGTCGGTCATAAATCGAAAGAGCGATAGTAAATAAGTAAATAATAAATAGTAATCTGTAGTTCTCCCAATGGCATGCTATGCAAAAGATCAGTTACTTGTTACTTGTTTTAGGTACATGTAGCTGGAGGGTGGCCTGTGCTCCGTTTTCCGAGTCGTGGTCTCCATTCCAGGACCTTTCTTACTCACCGGTTATCATTACTTCGGGCGACGTGGCCTTCTCATTGCCTTACAACAACAACAAAACTGTTCGTTGTTTTTGAAATGATCAGTCTTTCGGAAACTGTACAAGGCTACGAGTAACTATACATAGGTACTTCAATGTGTTTTAGGCAATGAAACTGACCTGTCTACCGCCCTACATTATCGTCCACACTCACATGCCTTCAGAATGTCGTCTCGCCATATAGAGTTATAGTGACTAAGTGTTAAGCGCGACACGGAAGACGCTTAGGATTTATAAGGAGTCTCGTGAAATTCTAGTTTGTTAGTAAGTTTTTTGGCTTCGGTGAGAAAATGGCTATTTTCCTGACTTAGGTTATGCATACAGTAGTAGAGTCAATTACTTAAGCGTGGTCCAAATGATAGTAGTAGGTAGGTATAGTCCAACTTCAAAACTACCTGACCTAATCCTCATACATATAAACGAACTGACCAACTAATGTTTATTTCTTTGTGAATCTCTCTGTTTTTTGGGCTTACTATCCCGGTCCCTATTTTACTGTTGCCATGAGCGGCAGCGATTGGCTGCATGCTCGATTGCTATATTTTTCGAATAGTTTTTTTTTTCTGGCTGACTTTGACAGAAGCCAGAACAATGCCAAATGTTTGTACTGCAACGGACTTACTTCAAAAGATTATTGGCTAGATAGTGCGTATCACTGAGTTAAATATACCATATATATCAATGGTGCGTATACAGAGGTATAGGTACCACACACTCTTCACCAGGGCACCTGTAATAGGTATTGAGCCTATTGCCATACACCGTGCACAAACCCAGACTCCGAGCTGCTATTCATTTCAAATTAGAAAAACCCAAAAGTCGTTGCCCGACCCGGGATCGAACCCAAGACCTCTAGCTTAGCAGTCGCGGTTACGACCACTAGACCATCGAGGCAGTCAAAATGAAGAGGAAGCTTTAAAAACAATGACATGTTAGAAATGGTACCTACTAGGTACCGTGACGGGCGGGTGGTATTGTCCTGGGCGAACCCTATATTTGCTATAAGAACATGAAAAAGTCAATTTACAGTAATTCACTAATTTAATTAGCGTGTTCCTCGTCTTTTTTAAGGCATGCCCGTCAGTAGGTCAGTGAACCACTTCAAAATATTTGAGGTTGAGAGTCCGCTTCCGCTGCGGTTTTGCTTTAAGCAATGAAAATATGTACTTAATTAAAATTAATGCTTTCCTGCAAAGTCTACTTGGAGAGTAAATGTCAAAGGTATTTATAAGATAATATAGATAAGATAAAGATAAAAATCATTTGTTTCTTAACTCTCACATACATAAAGCATAAACATAGTAATTTAAAAAATCAGGATTAAACGAAAAAAAACTTGCATTTTTAGAAATAGCCATAAGCCTAAACTCTTTTGTATTTTTTTTTTCTTTGCAAAAATACATAATGCACAATCTCTAGGTACACTTTGAGACATTTATGTGGCTAAATTGAAGCTTGTTACAAATTGTTAACAGTGGAAGCATAGTAGGTATATACCACGCACACTTAAGCTTCATTCCAGGTATGTCTACGAACATCACGCCTATAACAATGTCGGGGTGACGCTCCCTGACCCGGTCAAGGTTACTATCGGGTCAAATCAACTGGAAACCTCCTAACGTGCCTATACCAGAGTTGTCTATATCCAAATGCTAACTCACGATTTTTGTGTAAGTATAGTTTTCACTTGCAGGCTGACAAACCTGATTTATGTCTTGTATTTTACGTTCATCTCTGCATTATTTTACTAAACCAAATCTGGGTATCTCATTGTTTGGTTTGGTGCAAACTCCAATTGACTGATATCCGTACAAGGCAGATTGCAGGCTAATAAAAAATTTTGTATTGCATATCTTTGGCGGCAAATCCCCGCCATTGTGGTTCGCGACTTACCCACATCTATGGTTGTATAGGTAGTTGAATGCATACGAAAGACTATCCTAGCTTGAAAATTCAGCTTGATACGCATATATTTCGGTTTAAAAACGTAGCTACACACGTAGAAAAGTAGGAACTGAGTGGTCTACAATCTAACTTTTACAATTAACCTTCTACACCCCCCACAAATGCGTCACCGTCCACGACACGTCCTACTTATAACGGACTGTCCTTCCCAAGTCATTAGACGGAGCTTTCAAAGCTCACCTTCGCTCATGGCGACGTGAAAATATAACGATTAGGTTAGGGATAAAGATACCAGATTTACTAGGAATTTGGATTGTGCCCGGTAATTACCAAGAGGCTCACCACCTATTTAACTACCTACTGGAACCTAAATTAAATATAACACAGTGTAGGTAGTGTGTACAGAACATAAAATAAATAAATAACTTGTGAAAAGTGGAAATGTTCAAAAAAACTTGCATTTTCTTGGAAAAATTTTTCCACTACTACCAATTTGCGTCCCATCTCCTTTTTAAAAGCTTTTATTTAACTTCACTCGTATGTCCTGGAATCTTGCAATCCACTTCCACTGTAGCTATCGAGCTGAAATTCGGCACACGTGCTTATTTGGTTCCGATGACAATGCACAAAAATAAAAAAAGTTCTAAAAAGCTTTTTAAAAAAAAAATTTTTTTCAACAGTATAATTATGATTAAGAAGGTAAATCTGCGACAAGCATCGGAATAAGTATAGGGGAGATTATATGAGATCATGAAATAGAGAGAATGATGTAAATAAAAATACCTATGCGTTATTGAAAAAACTGAACGAAGCATATGTACGTCGTTTGCATTTTCCTCCACAAGTTCTTGACTTGTCTGAGTGCCATTAGCAGGCACGCTATGCAGTTGAGAAGTGGGACTAACTAGGCTAGCCTTTTGTTGTTCAGCTGGTTACTGAAAAACGCTACGTGTTAGCTATTCAGTCGTATCCTACGCCTAAACTATTTTATAACATGTTGACGTCTGCTATTATTTATTAAAAAATTGTAAAGGCGGTTTAATAAAGGTTTCTAAGTACTATCTTTATTTATACACGATATACGACGATAGCATTGTTTCACACATTATATAAAATATGGCTGTGATATAAATCAATTGTTTATTTTCATCTTAGTCCTTTAGTTCCATGTGACCGACTTTGAACAAGGCTTTTATAAGTCTTCTTCAGTCTTTCATACATAAGCGTTCATAGCCAAATGGCTCGTCTCGATCGTTATGACCCGATATAGTTAAGCAACCGAAGCAACGACGGGCGCGGTCGGTTTGGGTGACCGCTAGTGGCAAAATATCATAGGCGCTGCCGTGCTTTGGACAGCTCGAGAACATTCGACACTATGTTGGCCATTAACCCCGACACCAATCCGCAGTGGAGCAGCATGGTGGATTATGTTCTAGACCTCCCGCAGCTGTGTCTGTGAGGGAGATCCGTGCCTCCTATAGCTAGCTAATATATAGCTGGCTATAGGTACTTAAGTACAGCCGCAAGCCTATGAACACAGTTTAATACACACATTTGCTAGCTTTTTTGTTGACATAAAGTCTACTCGTCCTTGCGAACCTGCACACATATTGAATGCTGTCCGCAAAGACAAATTACCTACAGGAAGATACCGACGATTACGATGATTTATGAGGGTTTATTACATTACATAATTATAATGAGATACAGAAATTGAATTGAGTTATTTTTTAGAGTTTTGCTTCCTTGTACTTATGCGCCAAGACAGCCTAGCTATATAAATTATGTTTATGTAATTTCTTACGACATTTTATCACAAGCAAGTATCTACGCCTACAGTAACTGGTAATAGTATCGTGAATAAGGCCTTTAATTTTGATGGCTTTACAATGACCTCCGATTTGTATTAGGTATAATCTATTAAATCATTGTGACTACGAATTGGCTTAATTTAATATTAGAAGGTTATGAGTGAAGTTTGTATTAAATTAAGCTTATTTATAATTAACGTTTTATAGATTAGGAAATCCAATGTCTCTAAATTTATACATAAACACGAACGAACTCATGAAACTACTTATATATATTATATGCGTGTTGTAATAGGTACTTAAAAAAAAAACTTTATTTTATTTTATCTACTTAGATTTGGTACAGAGATGAACGCCAATTAGATATAAACAGGCCGTACAGCTCCGTACAACATGTTTACTTTTGTTCTTTATGCGTTTAATGAGATGACACAGAGCTTCTGTTCTACATTAGTTAGCTGCAGTGCCTAATGAGTCATTAGTCACTTATTAAAGTACAAAGTAGCCAGTAAAAACTAAGAGCAATTAACAGTAGGTAGTGTTTACTTATTCTTTATGTTCTTGTGTTCGACGTTGTGTTGCTGAAAGACTTATATTAAATTGTCTTAATAACGTTGTTGACCGCACTTAGCTAAAAGTCAAGGCACTTTTTTGCGTACGGTACCACTGGCACGACAGCAAATTTTACACAGCGAACTGTCTTGAAGGTCGCTTACTTTATTTAAATTTAAGCTCACCTTTAACTTCGATTTATGCACCACTTCATTATTTTGTAGAGAATCAAACGCATGCCATATACAGTTACATACGTTTTTGAGTAACGCTGACATTTTAAATCACAATGCACTTTTGTTCACATAAGCACGAGAATTCGAAATAAGAAATCGTTTTTTTTTGTACAGTAGCACAGCGCGTGTATCGTCCTCGCGTTCGATTTAAAACTGGCTGGCAGCTTGCGATAACAGGCTAAAGGAAGTGGGTGATGCAGACGGCAAGACGTAAGGTTGAGAGTACATTAGGTTTCTTGAGTATTGATTCTGCATTTTTTACGCAGCAGAGACTCTACTACCGAAAATTTTCATTTTTAAGTAAATTGCAATTATTGTGTATAAAAAATTGTGGAAGAACCTACATTGTCCATGAATTTTCCATAATGTCTAACTCATGTGAAGTCTTTTAATATAATAATATATACATATAGATAACCGATGGGTAAAGAGAGTCCTTGAGCGAAGACCAGTACTCAGAAAACGGAGTATTAGCCACCCTCCGACGAGGTGCACTGATTACCTGAAGAAGACAGGGAGAAACCTTGCATAGGGCACAAGATTAGGTGGAGTGGTGTAAATTGGCCTCGTCCAGCGGCCCTTGAAAGGCTGGATGGATGCGTGTGTGATGTCAGTATGGGCCTTCTCTTTGTAAGTATCAGTAAACCTGACTGCACATTAGTGAGTTGGTTAGAGTTTTATTTGTGTTCAATGGTGAGCAGTCAGTTTTATTCGCCTCCTCAATAAATAAAAGTAGCTCCTGTGTGCCACCATCCTAACAGAAGATTGACCGATAGGGGCGATGCGTAAACATCGTATGAGTATCAGAGAGGAAATTAGATAACCACTATTGTTGCTAAATTAATCAACTCTAGTTGATAGTCTAGTTTCTTGTATTTTTATAGCTTATAAAAATATAAGAACCGTGGATAAATTGTCTAAAAATAACTTGAAGTATATAAATAATTTTATTATAACTAATTAATTGTATTATTATTATATTCATAGTTGAAGTTACCGGCTTACTCACGTGTGATTTAAGTCGAAAATAGTCCGACTAGTTTCGATCTATTACGATGATCATCTTCAGGAGTGAATGTGCTCGCGGCGGGCACGGCGTTCACTGAGCACATTCACTCCTGAAGATGATCATCGTAATAGATCGAAACTAGTCGGACTATTTTCGACTTAAATCACACGTGAGTAAGCCGGTAACTTCAACTATGAATATAGACACTCACGAATCGTTCAGTAATAAAATATTATTATATTATATTATAACCAATTGATGGTTAAGTCGATCGAGGGTGGTATCCGTCATGTGTGCCATATCACAACTTATTAAAATGCCTAGAAAGGGCCACTATCTACGTATTGGACTTGTGTCCCCACGCAAGCCTTCCATATTACCGGGTTCACATCTGGACCCGTGCAATTAAAAAGAAAGAGTTATATACCTAATAATAAAATTCAAGGATATTAATCTAATAGCTTATGCTTACCTATAAAATAAAATAAACAACCAGAGTATATATTTCATTTGAAGTCATTTGTGTACTAACTAGCTGAACAGGTAGTCAATTAGCAACGTGAGCAAAATACTAAATCGGAACTCTATATAGAGTCGTAATCTTAATCCAACTGACGTGACTTCTTGCGTTAATAATGTTAACATAAAACAGTAGGCACTGATGCTGTTAAATCAACAACTTTTCATTAAATTATAAAATAATGTCCACCAAAAACAGCTAATATAGACTTAGAGGATTTCCAACGCGCATTGCCGAGGGTCCTCTATCATATACATATTAAACTTGGAAAATAAACATCTGATTTATAATAAAAACCGTCCAAGGCGAGTCGGACTCGCGTACGACGGATTTCCGTACCGGGTGACAGACGGACAGCGGAGCCTTAATAAATAGTAATAGGGTCCCGTTTTACCCTTTGGGTACGGAACCGTAACAAGCTGAATTCTAGCGAAATGGTAGTATGGTAGTGCTCTAGCAACGTGTTGTCGTGATACAAGACTAGTTAGTCACACCAGTCACACTAGTCACAAACACGACAATAGAACACAATATTGACACGAGCAATAAATACAAAGAACAATGGCAATAACCATAGTTGCCGAGGGAATTAAATAATTATACAATGGTAATGTTACGTACAACACGTGAATACTGATAAGAACGAGAAGATTGCCAACATTTATACAAAAGGCGACTGTGACAAATGTAAGACTAGGAAAGGTACTTCATGCTAATTGAACTATTATCCTAACTACAACAAACTTATAGAGGTACTAACTAAAATTAACTAAGTAACACTAAAATTAACTAAGTAACTTATAATGTCCCGCTGGAACAGGTTATTCCCGGTAAGTACTTTATATTACGTAGTTGTACCCTGTACCGTTTTCGGTTCCACCACGGTTCCACCACGATCACTAAGTAAGCGGGAAAAAAATAAAACGTGCTAGCGCAATAACAAATACTTCAAACCAAAACCGGACAATTACACTAAGGTAACAGGTGTCAATGGGCGGCAGTTGCCAGTACAGCCACAAGTCGTGAATATTGATAAGAAAACGCCCAATTACAATAGCCGACTGAACATTGTCGTAAGCGAGCGCCGGTCCATTACAACAAAACATTACATTACTCATCGTCTCAGAAGCGTCCGTCCTCGGATGTTTTCTCCATAACCATGCGCCGTGAGTCACTCTGAGGTGACGGGCTTAAATCTGTTGCCACGCAATATTCTCGATGTTGAGGTACGATCTGTGGGTGTGATTCTGGTGTGAGTGAGTATGAGTAGGTATGTCGGCAAGGCGCTGTGATGTGCGACGTTGCATTGCACGTCTCGGTGCGTCATTTCGCATATGAAGGAGGTATCAAAATAAATGGTGATCGTTTGGATCCATGCGTATTTTTCTTTAAAATTAAATAAACATACCTACATAATGAAGGGCTTGTTTGTCACGATCTTCTTGGAACAAACAAGAACTCGCACAAACTCGAAGGAGTACTTTCACTGTAACTTTACTTTTTACATTTTTGTAAAAAAAAAAATCACCTTATGCAGTCTGTATAAAATACACTACACCAACTGTACCACGAACTATGTATAAAAGAGCTAATGTTGATAGACAGTACGAAATCGCTGGACTCAGTCGGAATCGGACCGGTGACTTATCAAATGAGTCGCTTGACCAACAGTGGCTTTCTAATGGAAAATGAATGAAAATGAAAATGGAGGTTTTTGTGAGTACCTATATTATGTAGGTAATAACGTCCTCGTTAACCTGTTAGTTGGTAGAGTTGCGCTGCATTTCTGTAAGAAACGAAATAATGTGTTCATACCCTTAGGTCTTGTCTTGCGCCTTTAAAATTTCCTTCATTATACGAGTACACACAAATACACAATATACAAACAACTTGTTTGTTAACATTTAAACTTAAACGTAGTTTTTACTTACCTACGCTTGCAACAATTGTTCGCAGGTAATTATCGTATACGTGTAGATTGACATTAAATTTAAAACATATTAATTGTAAGTGTAAGTGAGACGAGAAATGGAATTATTACAAAGTGCACGTACTTACTTTTACGACACATTTGATAAATTATCATTTATTAACTCATCATTCATTCATTGTTTTTTTGATCAGCACGTGTAGGTATTAAATTATTGATTAACTCGTATTTGTTTTCAATTCGTAAGGAAAACCTATCACGTGTAGATGTTAGATGGGATATATACCTACAGCTGGTATATCATCCTGGCACCTACTACCTACTGCATTTTTGTCTGGAAATACTAACTAATAAAGTTGAAATATTGGCTTTCTCCTCCTCGTTCCGCCGATGACACTTGAAGGATAAGACTGTGTTCTGTGCAATTTTAGATTAAATAACTATACGATACATCAAACAGACAGATTGTTGAAAGCAGATCCAAACAAATTTCAGTGGAAGGTTAGTTCTCTGGCAGCGGTAGACCGCAAGCAATGGATAATAATGTCACGGGCACAACAGCCGATGTTTACTAATCGGAAACGTGTCAACCAAACCAATAAGAACTCAATTACTCGCATTTTTGTTGCGTCTATGAAAGACTTGGATCAAGGCTCTCGCTATTTTTAATAGTTAGTTAATTCCTCAACTAAGTTACTGGTTATGAAAGACTTGGTACGAGGCTCTCATTATTGTTAAAATGTTAATAGTTAGTTCCTTAGTAACTGGACTATCACTAACACCACATGACTTATTGTCACTAAGTGTCTAGTCTATGCCCCCATAGTCGACATGCATTATATCTAACGTGCTTTTATTAACTTAAATAAATTATCCCGTGCTGTTTACAAGTGTTGTCACATTCGTCATGCTGTAAGCTCGTTTGCCATCTTATATCCATAAAAATATCTGCGCAGAAGGTTCGTGAAATCAACGGCTGCAGGTAAAAAGTACCTACTTAGTTATATGCATATTAATATCCTAGGTATTTTATTAAAATTTAATAAAGGTCGGGTCGTTGACACTGCGAAGGCTTTTTAAATGCGAATAGGCTGTGCGCTGCTGGGGCAATTTAATTCGCAATGTCAACCACTTGCAGTTACTTCGACTTGAAATGCTCATGGTTATGGTGTGCGTGTCAATTAGAAAGAAGAAAGAAAGAAACAAAAAAAGAAGAAAAAAAACGTTTATCTGGTGTTATGGCGGACTGACATCTTCCCAACTTACCACTACATGGGGTAGTGGAATTTGTGCCTACTGGAGAGGCATAGTAGAATGTGGTCATGAAAGTTACTGAGGCTGCAGTGTGTTGCAGCCAATGTGAACTAGCGATAAAAATGTCAGTCAATTTACCGTGACCAAATAGCTGTCCGGAACCGTCCGCACGACCATATTAGTGCAGCCGCATGCAAATAACAGCTTCTATCGGAAGCCAGTGAAGGTTTCACCCATATTTGGCGGCTGGCGGCAGTCAGATCAAATGCAACGTATCTAAATTATTGTACCTGCCTGTTGATTTACTGAGTCACCTGTAGCACAGATTACTAAATAGTAACTACGTAACGTAGCGACCATAGCCCAAAGGCTCGCGTCGAGTAGCGTCCATACCCCATGGCTCGCGTCGATTCAATGTGATCGAAAGAGTTAAGCAACGACGGGCGCAGTCGGTTTGTGGATGGGTGACCGCTAGTGGCAAAATATCATGGACGCTACCGTGCTTCGGAGGGCACGTAAAGCCATCGGTCCTGGTTGTTTTCAATGCTGGAAACAATCGTTAAGCCTTGTCGAAGACCTTCGGGTGGCTTGAGAACATTCGACACTGAGTTGGCCACTCACCCCTCCACCAATCCGCATTGGAGCAGCGTGGTGGAGTATGCTCTAGACCTCCCGCAGCAGTGTCTGTGGGGGAGACCCGTGCCCAGCAGTGGGACGTCTATGGGTCGCAGCCAACTACGTACATATAAATCACTCCATACAAAATATTCAATGCTTACTGGGATAACCATTGACTTATTATTAAGTAGGTACTATGGACTACTAAAATCGCGAAAAAAATGTCCCAGTTTCACAAACACCTTATGAAGCTTCGATTACATTACACAATATAAGTCGATCGAGAGTGGTATCCGCCACGTGTGCATTTCACAACTCATTAAAATGTCTTGAAGGGGCCCCTACGTGTTGGATCTGTGTCCCCACGCAAGCTTTGACCTTACGCTCAACAGCGGGGAAGTCACCCACTGGGACCACCCCTGGAGTAATTGCTCGGATAGAAGGACATAGGTACCTACATATTCCTTAAATTTATATTCCCACGCAGAAGCGCTCACAGCGTCGAGTGCCTACAAATAGGAGGAAACGTTTCGTTTTTTTAAGCCCCCCGAAACTACCCGATCGAATTAACAGTAGGTAGGTATATATATTCCATGAAGTCTCCAACGTTCCTTAAAAGTCTGTCGTTTTGACGAAGCCATTTGAATGGGTTACAGGGAAATAGATTATAATAAAACAAAATACGTCTTTGGTAGGATTTATTAATTGAAATTACACCTAGAAAGATAAAATACATTTTCGAATCGGCCCATAGTGCGAAGAGGCGGCGTCCTTTCGGATGACAACCTATCTACTATCTATGCTTATCAGTTTCTCATAGCTTGAAAATATTGAGAATGGACGCCAATGTACAACTGTGTATTTAAAGTAATTTAAACAAATAATATACGCGCGTTTTTATCGGTATCAGATATCAGAGTCCGTGACAGATAAGTCTGCCCACAGCTTATACCTCAACCTCCAACGCTCCAACCAAACACACGAAATAAATTAACCGTTTTTAATAAATGATGTGCTTATTAAGGTTGCGTGTTTTTCATATATTCAAAAGTCAAATTTATAAAAAAACCCGCGCTCTATTGTGCCCAGCTTTGTGGAAACCCACCGTAAGATGGAAAAACCTAATCAACCAAGTAACTGACCAGTTTTTTTTTTATAAATCAAGGTAGACACGTAAAGAGATGAGTTTCGCATATCTGTAAAAATTCGCTATTTTGTATGGAAGAGGTTTTTAAACTGTTAGTTGTGCAGTTTCATTTCGTTCATCGTTTTAAGTAACCAGTAACAATAACATCCAGCTCATATTTTCAAGCTTTATTTATTTTTAAGGAAGTTATACTTCTTTTGGGACGTGCTATTTCTTGAAGGTAAAAATATTTAACTGTGTAGGTCAAGGTTTTGACCATGGAGTAAAAACTTCTATAAATAGTTATTCACTAACTCAATCAAAAAGATCCAAATGGACCAACGGAAATGTTTTTCAGAAATCCTGTACTAGGTGTTGTAATTTTTTTTTTCATATTTTATTTTATTCACTAAACCAGTGTTTTCCAATATTTTTGAACACGCCACAGACACAAAAAGGAAGTAATTTAAAAGACTACATTTATGATTTTCTTTATTCTGGTGAAAAAGGAATTTCATTCGCAAAGCGTTGACGTGTTTTGGTTAAAAATAAAAAAGTGAATCCAAAATTGGCACGGGAAGCTCTTCATATTTCTAAAAAAATAGCCCATTCTTCTCTGAAATTGTGGTAGTGAACCGCGGAGTCTTTACTGGCAACTCGCCGAGTAGGGCTTCGCGGCCCAAATATTGGAAACAGTGTACTAGATAAAATAAATCTTAACATTTTTAAAACCTTTTCTATGATAGTTATTTTGGTCAAATTCAAGGGGCCTAGTAAAGTTATTACGACTCACAAATATGTAAAGAAGTATAACTCCTAACACACGCACAACACTCACATTTTATACCTACAACAGACGAATACACTTTAAGCTAAAAGCCGAGATTACAAACGAAATAATGCCACATACGAAAAAATTACCGCTAAGTACTTTTCTATCTCCCAAATATGCGTCTAAATACATTAAATATTAATTCTAACGGCCCTAGTACACCAGCCCCAGACTTTCAGTGTATACTTACGTATATATTGTATAGGTTAGTCACTCTGGTCATGTATTTTATATTTTAGTGTACTAAGACCTTAACATATTATACATATTTAAATTGATGTACTACCTACAAAAATACATAATAAATTGCAAATCTTATTGCAATGGAATGTAAATTAATCTAAAAACACTGAAATATTCTTGCGAATGGCAAGATTTGGTTTGACGCAAAACTATTTTCTATCGCTTTCAAATGCAGCGCTGTATTGTCTATTCAATAAGTCAGTTTACACGGATTATTTTAGGAAAAAACGCATTCTGGCAACACCGTTAAAAATAAGGTTGATCCCTTTTTACTAACGCAGTTACTAAATAGGTATGACTTTTTCAGTGTTGCTATACAACTTTTTCTTAAATTACCTTGTAACATACCCATTCAAACTAACTCATTAAGCAGGCTATACGACACTATTTGATGGGTTATTTGAAAGCCTTTGAAAATAGTAATTCCGGCTTAAATTATTGACTAAATTAAGATTGGTCGTTAAGCGTATCCAGTTCTCCTCACATGACAATATTAAAAAAATATTATATCTAAAGTACACATCATATTATTATTATGAGTATAAACAATATGCCTAAATATACACGTCACTTATATATAAATTTAGAATTTTTTCACACGAACTGACATACTTATAAATAAAGTAAATATTATAATTCCTATAAGAAGAACTAGTCACGAATTATCGGAGACCAATTTAATAACATATCTTTAACTACCAGAGCAAATATAAGTTATACATTTGCGTAACGTAACTGCATGCTTGACAAATGTGTTAGGGTCACTCCATACCTATCGACGCGGAATCAGCTGAATCTGGTTAGAAAATGCTTTATATCTAAGAAGATAATACGGGTGAAAACTAAAAAGGGTGAAAACGACGTCGATCGGTTCACCTCGACGCAGTAATGCAGGATAAATATATCGCGGGATAAATATATCGCCTAATTAAAGATTTGAACAAAATAACTGAATTAGACAGTTCTTTTTTTGCTAGATTTTGAGTGTATACTCACGAGGTTTTTTGCGTTATACTCTGAAATAAGGAAGGTTCACGAGGGTGTGATTGGGTAGAGTTTGTTATGTAATGTCCATGAGGAGGATAGGTAGCGATAAAACTAAATTCTACGCGAGCGAAGCTGCGGGCGTCCTACAGTTTAAAAAAAAAGGCTTTCACTCGACCGAGATTGCCAAGCAAGCAGTAACGACTTACCCAACCCATAATAACACAACCATAATTCTATGAAACCTAAAATGTAGGTATGGGTACGCGATCTATTGTTTTTTCTGCATTTCCATAAATATCTTAGTACTCAAGTACTTGTGTCAACACATGAAAAATTCAGAATACGTATATCACTCAGAATACGTATACTATACAACGAATTAGAATAACTATAAAAATACATATTATCAACGAAACGAATAACTAAACTTGAATATAAAAAAATAAGAAAGTAATTAAACTATTAAATTACGAAGAACATTTTATCATGTTTTTAGAGTACAATAAAAAATCATAAAAATAAATCTGTTTCTAAACATTCTTTCGTGCACGTACAGATAAAGATTGGGATTACAATTACATTAATTTTATACTGTTTTCACCAGTATACTCTCAAGTCAGAGGTTCTCAAACTTTATAATCTTCATAAAATGTACTTAATCGTAATGGAAACATGTGTTATAATGCAATACTATTGAACCTTATACTATTTCCGAGATAAAACATTTACTATTTTTAGTGCGTGTGATTGAAACCGCCAGCATGAATAGTATTGAGTAACGATCATAATTAAAATGAAATATCAATTTAGACCTTAAAACTTCCGCTTTATTTATCAATTGTATTTACATCTCAAATTTTATGAAGTTTTTACCGCCGAAAACTATAAAATGACGCCTCTGTTCAGTTTCAGAAGCAATGGTCTGTTATCATACGCGTTCTCTGATTCCATTCTTTATCTCTACGTTTAGTTAACATTTATTAGTTTATTAACAGTTTCGACACTGATTACAATAATGTGGGATCTTTGCAATGACTAGGGGGCGTCACAGACAATTCTTACTCTAAGTATACATGAACATCTATAGACATATTGATTAAATGTATAGTGCCGCCCCACCCACTAGGCTGGGTATAGATGGATATCAAGGAAAATGGAAGATTCTAAACATACACAAAATTGTTCAATTTCATGAAAGCTGCATCCGACACACGACTTCAACTCAAATGAAAGACATTACAAGGTTAATCTTCCTCATTATAGATAGAAATCAACCACTTTTGCCAACATTTTATTCTGCAGAATCGAAAGCTGTTTTTTCTTCTTTTTAAAAACAAAATTAAATCATAGCACGATGTACAGGTCAACCAAAGTTACTATAAATTATTTAACATTTCTAATGAAACCATCAATATACAATATTCATAACAATTATAATAAGCCTTAGAAAAAGGAAAAATGTACACATTATAAATATCATAAGACTGAGGACTTACATAGTTCACCTTACATATGTATAAATCGAAGGTAAATGGAGTCAGTACATTTTTACCGCTAGGAATCTTTATTTATAATAGTTTGATAAATATTATGGGGTTAGATACTCAAGCAGGGAGGAATAGAAAGGTACTTTATTGAGTATGATTAGTATAGTTAGCCTTTCAGATTCATAAATTTTATAGGTTGCTCAGGAGTAGGCTGTCAGCCATGTTACAGAATTAAATAGGAACTAATTTTTTGAACTGGTAATAATTTTAAACAATAATTTCATGCCGATATTGTCGATGAAACATAATCTCGTTATTTTAAAGAACACATTATACTATTATAATACATTAACTTATAATGACACATTAACACTATAATATACCACAAATAATTACACGGATAAGTATATGAATCTGAAAGTTTAAATAGGTAAATAAGATACTATAAGTGTAATGACGAACCAAAAGTATGAAAATTAACTCTGCAAATAAATTGGCCATATATGTAAATATACTTTTCAAGGATATACATTTTGATATGATCGTAAGGCGCAATAATTTTGGCAGTCGAGGACAGTAAACATACGTATGACCTTTGGTAAATCATCAGTCTTAAGTGGTTAGTTTTAACCCGACTTTGGTCGGTCAACACAAGAAAACAGGACCCTGTATTAGAACTTAGCACTAACTTTGAAACGCTGACGCTTACATCAAAATCAGCCTTCGATTCCACACAACAACCGACTATCGAACTTATTGGTTTCATTTTAAAGCACAGTTCAGATAGTATCACTGGCTTAGATCTATTCCCTTTACACATACTATAGGAAATTCTATACGAAGAGTTTTTCACTTTGCAAGTCTCTGTCTGTACATGTTCAATGCTACAATTTAAACAGTTCAAATCATAAACATTAATTGAAAAATTACAATGATAATAATTCATCATACAAGGAATCATTTCGTGAAACATAGGATAGATCCGTCGAAAGGAACGTAGAGCAATTAAATTTGCCCAATTATTTGATTCAACATTCAACAAAAGTAATAGAAATATCAAGAAATACACAACATTTTCTATTTTTGTATGGGTAAGTTTCATTTTCAGATTAGCACATCTTGAATTTACGAGATTTAAGTTTAATTTTGATCGTAGCCTCAAAACACCAACTGCCGATAATTTCAGACCAGAGTCTGGTAGGAATAGTGCATACCCATTATTAATAAATTTAAAATTTACAATGGCCACGCCAGTGAACTGAAATGATGGTACGTCCATTTTTGACGTTAAGCATATCCCCAAGTTATATTCAATGCAAGGTTTGTGTTTTGAACAACATTCTTGCATTGCAGGAACTGGCGTTTTAATTTTTTGCATCTTAATTATCATTGGTGACTGAATAAAGGTGATAACAGGTACAAAGTGAATTGAATTTGGAAATACTTTGAAATGTATGATACCCTTATAACACGACGAAATGGCTGAGAGTAATAACAAATTGAATATAAATGAGATTTCATGGTAAGTGAAGGAATCAACATTACTGACTATTGTAAAAAAAAATGAATTTGAGGAAATATTAATATTTTTTGGTGGCATTTGTAGATAAACTTTATTAAAATATCTGTCGTGACTGCGCTGTATAGCGAGGCGGGTACTTGAGGCATACGACCGAACAACAACAGGGAAACTGAAAATATTTTTATATGCTTTATGCAATTTTTTGAGATTATCTTTACAGAATTTTGGAGGTTGTGTATTTAATGATAATATTTTTAGGAACTTTAACAAATAATTGTTAGTTTTTGGTAGATGAATTTTTTCATGTAAAATGACGAAATATTTCAAGGGAAACAATAGGTACTGAAATATCAAACGGTCTAATCTGACAAACGCAACTCTTCGGTTGACTTGCGGTTGAACTATAATACCGTACATACATGGTTGATTCATGGGCAATAACTTGGAACGAACCACGCAGCAATTTGAAATTTCAGACAGACTTTGGACTTCAGCGTTTGTTTTCTTTACTACATTAGGTAAGAGATTATTTTCGGGAGCATAAAAGTTATTTCTTTTTCTGTTCAGTGCATTGAGTTGGCAGTGATTTTTTTCTAGAAAACAGACGGAATTTTTTGACGGTTGTAAAATGGTGTGAAAGAGACAACAGAGACTCACAGGTACGTGTGTATGTTGCTCGGAACGAACTACGCAGCAATTTGAAATTTCAGACAGACTTTGTACTTGAGGGTTTGTTTTCTTTACTACATTAGGTAAGAGATTATTTCGGTCAGGAGCATAAAAGTTATTTCTGTTCAGTGCATTGAGTTGGCAGTGATTTTTTTCTAGAAAACAGACGGAATTTTTTGACGGTTGAAAAATGGTGTGAAAGAGACAACAGAGACTCACAGGTACGTGTGCGTGTGCGTCGGTGGTGGGGGGGGCGGCGGGGCGGGGGCGGCGCTAGGCGGGCGCGGGCGGCGGCGGCGGCGGCGCGGGTCACCGCGGACCGCGCCTGCGGCCCGGCTTGCCGCGCCGGTTGAAGCCCCTGCAACGAGCGGACCCAAGTTTACTATTATGTCCTTGGGCTCTATAAAAAAAATTGTCTGTGAAGTCGGTTTACTGACGATAATTGAACGTGACAACGTCTTAAGAAAATACTGATGGAATGGTAGCATTTTTCAAAAGAAAATTTTAATTTCATTTCTTTAATAGATTTGTATGTATATGTAGAAGCAGGTAGGTAATTGGAAATCACAATGAAATTGATCAAGTTTATTTGTACGCATAAATATGTATACGTTAGTAAATTCGTTTAAACTCATCAATCATCATCTACGCAAAGAAAAAAATATAC
This sequence comes from Carterocephalus palaemon, assembly GCA_944567765.1. Taxonomy (NCBI): domain Eukaryota; kingdom Metazoa; phylum Arthropoda; class Insecta; order Lepidoptera; family Hesperiidae; genus Carterocephalus; species Carterocephalus palaemon. The sequence goes on from OX155650.1 coordinate 10,345,740, forward strand.
TGAGTTATAACGAGTAAAAAAGTATCATTGATTAACGTATAGGTTTAGCAGCTGTCCACGCAGACGCATCGCTCACTCAAGTAGGAGAGAGACGGATGTCGAACGCTGCCGAACGCAAAGGCCGATTGTGCTTCTTTGTCGCTCGTTCCGCGCTCTCGCTTGCACTTCAAGCCTTACATGGAACGCCTCAGAGCGAGGTAACGCCGCATGACGTCACACTTTTTCGTATGTGTTGGCGTTCATCGATTTATAAGACGTTATCACGTCAATAAACACATACACACCCGCTATAAGCATGTGTTGCGGTTAACGGACACAGAAAACTTCAAAATGAGCGGAGTCAAGTTTATCCTTCGGAAGGAAAACTATTATATCCTGGGGCTCTATAAAATATAATAAACGCTATACACACACACACACACTAGCTATAAGTCTAACAATGTGTTGCGGTTAACGGACACAGAAAACTTCAAAATGAGCGGAGTCAAGTTTATCCTTCGGAAGGAGAACTATTATATCCTGGGGCTCTATAAAAAATAACCTAATGATGATCTGCCCCGGCCGGGAATCAAACCCGGAACCAACGGTTTGGCAGTCAGGGACACTCACATTGTATCTCGCGTAACTAAATCCGGAGGGAATAGCTGCGCAGGGGGTTTCAGTGCAGGGGACTATTACGAATGTCTACGACTGACAACTCACTCGCCCCGCACTAGACTGTACCTTAATTTCGACTTCTACGCATTGGAGGTTAGAGAGAGAGACTTTGATACCAGTCCGTATACATGGACAATCTGAGACTTAATATTGTGCCTACTATTTATACTTATTGTGCCCTATATCAGTCGGCACCGTGTTACTTTCCAATCGCCTAGTACTAAAAGTATCTTATCACCAACATAAGAGCAATTGGTGCATAAAGGCAAAATATTTTATGTATGAATGATTGAATGAGTGCATTTATTTGTTCAAGCATGTGTACATATTTGGTGTTATAAAAGTAGGCTTGGAACTACATACTTTACTGGTTATACCAGTGTACAAATATTTAATACTAGTGGACGCCCGCAGCTTCGCTCGCGTGGAATTAGACATAATATATGTTTATTTTACACCCTTACAAAATTTTTACAAACTTTGAATGCCATATTTATTTATATCTAATCAACACCCTATAATACAAATTTTATGCTTCTAGTTCTGAAAATGACAAAACTTTCATACAACCTTTCATCCCCCTTTTCAACCCTTTACAAAAAAAAAATCCAATTAAAAAGTAGCCTATGTCCTTTCCCAGGCTCTAAACTATCTGTGTACCAACAGACAGACAGAGTTACTTTCGCATTTATAATATTAGTATGGATTATTTAAGCTACATTCTTTATCTCATGAAATCACTTATATCATCACTAGTGGACGCCCGCAGCTTCGCTCGCGTAGAATTAGACCCATCAACGACGTCTGCCCGCGTTCCGGTTGCCCACTTGACTTTGAAAACGGCAAAGTTTCATACTAACTTTTCAAAAATCCTTTCTTAGTGCTCCCCTACGTTGAACCCTTGTGCAAAATTTCAAGTTTCTAGCCCTTATAGTTTAGGCCCTGCGTTGATATGTCAGTCAGTCAGTCAGTCAGTCAGTCAGTCAGTCAGTCACCTTCTCCTTTTATATATATAGATTAGCTAAAATTAAGAGTAGTGTCTGTCACCTGTAGGGCACCTTCTCCGGCCTGGCGTCGACGGGCGAGCCGGGCGCGTCGTCGGGGGAGGGCAGGCCGTTGGCGCGCGCCGGCACGTCGGCCTTGGCGGCGGCCTGCCCGCTTATAGACGCTTGCACGGCGCGCGGCGGAGGGCTCGGTACATCCTGACAAAGCATACAAAAATAAATACAATCCTGACAAAGCATACTAAAAAAAAAGGTGCGTGCGTACAAAGTACACATGTCAGAAGTGAAACTTCTTTGGCGAAATATTCAAAAATATATACAAAAAAATAATAAATATAAATATTCATTTGAAAAGGCTATCTGCTTCATGCTACGCTCGCCCTTTCTCACTCTTTCTCAATCAGTTATAATCGCCCATCCTCTTCGTCACGAACGTTGCATGCTGCGTGACGCATTATTGCGTTTCATCCGTAAAAAAATTTACCCTCATGCGCCTAATTAATTAACCTAAAGATGTTTCACTTCAAAAAACAAAGCGGTGGAGTCAATAGTATGTAATAGATCGAGTTAAGCAACGTTGGGCTCATTCGGTTTGTGAATGGGTGACAGATAGTGACAAAATTTACATAAATAGGGCACGTTAAGGCGTTAATTTCGGTTGATTTCAATTGTACAAAAATCGTGGTTGGTTGGCCACTAACCCCTCCATCATTCTGGAACTGGGATGGTTAGCAGAGAGTTAGTAAGAACATTAGTTGGTCAGTTCGTTAGTGGACATATATGGACTGTTAGTGATAGTCCTGTTAGCTGGTGTTAGTAATAGTCCAGTTAGTAATTGTTAATAAGAGTCTCGTTCCAAGTCAGTCGTGTGTTGCTACCTTTGAGGACTAAGATGGTCGCCTCCAAAGAAGTGTAACCGAAAACCACACGTTTCCAACCGGACCACAATTGCTTAAAAAACAATTATTACACGGTAGAAATGGTTAGCGTCCATAGCCCAATGGCTCGGGTCGATTCAACGTGATCGAAAGAGTTAAGCAACGACGGGCGCGGTCGGTTTGTGGATGGGTGACCGCTAGTGGCAAAATTTCATGGACGCTACCGTGCTTCGGAGGGCACGTAAAGCCGTCGGTCCCGGTTGTTTTCAATGCTGGAAACAGTCGTTAAGCCTTGTCGAAGACCTTCGGGTGGCTTGAGAACATTCGACACTGGGTTGGCCACTAACCCCACCACCAATCCGCATTGGAGCAGCGTGGTGGAGTATGCTCTAGACCTCCCGCAGCTGCGTCTGTGGGGGAGACCCGTGCCCAGCAGTGGGACGTCTATGGGTCACAGCGAGCGAGAAATGGTACAAGATACTGTAGCGAGCGGTGATACTGCCCCAGAATGTAATATGAAATAGGACAAAAGCAGGGTAATGATACAGATTGATACGGAAAAGATGAGTGAATAGACATCTGACCCCAAACTAGGCAGAGCCTGTACTATGGGTGTCTGAGACTGATATACATACACCAGTGGACGCCCGCAGCTTCGCTCGCGTGATATTAGACATTCACTAACTTCATAGACGACAAAGTTTCATACTAACTTTGCACCCCCGTTTTACCCCCCTTAGCCCCCTAAGGGGAGCATTGACATTTCAAAAATCCTTTCTTAGTGCACCCCTACGTTATAAAAGGAACCCCTGTGCAAAATTTCAAGTTTCTAACCCTTATAGTTTAGGCCCTGCGTTGATATGTCAGTCAGTCAGTCAGTCAGTCAGTCACCTTCTCCTTTAATATATATAGATATATATTTTTTAAATACATACTTAAATAGATACTATTAACATCCAGACACAGAACAAACACAAGTGTTCGTCACACGAATATTTGTCTTGAGTGGAATTCGACCCCACGAACCCTGGCGTAACAGACAGGGTCACTACCGATTGCGCCAAAGGGCCCACCAACCACCCATGGCCCCACCGACCTCATGTCATGAGGGCCGAATCATGTGAGACAAGCTCCCTACAAATTATTTTCTGCTCCTTGTCCCGTTTCTCTACTCGTCTCGCCCCCGCGGGGGCTGGACGTCATTTACGCCTCTGGCGTCGGCGCATTCTTTCTCCGTCGTCTTCGCGTTCCTAAGTGCGTGCCATTTGTAGCAGAAAGCTACAAGATTCCTGTAGTTGCCCGCTGTTTGCCGCCAACGGGCCCGTCGAATGTGAGTCTTTGTCGTGTGCCAACCACATACAGCAGTTCTTACGTTGTCAGCAGGGGTCGTGATAGTCAGCGGCGGCGGGCCGCAGTCCCCGGAGCCCACCACGCCACCCTTGGCGCGCTGTCTCGCTAAAATGACCGCCATCTCGGCTTGCAATGCCTGAAACACCAAACGGGCAACCATTTACACCATACGTAACAAAATAAAGCCATATGAATAGCTAACTCTATATCTAAGCTACAAATTTATTTACTTATTTACAACTATTGGACGCCCGCAGCTTCGCTCGCGTGGAATTAGACATAATAATATACATATGTATGTATGTTTATTTTACACCCTTACAAAAATTTTACAAACTTTGAATGCCATATTTATTTATATGTAATCAACAGCCTATACCTAATATAAATTTTATGCTTCTAGTTCTGAAAATGACAAAACTTTCATAGAACCGTTCAACCCCCCCTTTTCAATCACTTACAACACTTTTTTCCAAATAAAAAGTAGCCTATGTCCTTTCTCAGGCTCTAGACCAAGGCTGCTCAACTTTTTTAACAGTTGGGCCAAACGGAAGATTCAGATTGTTTCAGCGGGCCACTAACGATTCTGTTTTATGAAGTTACTTTGTAACAAAAATAAAATAGGTATTATACTTAAAATGAAATTGTTGTTTATTAAGATTATAAATAAAACCGTTTAAAAATAAGCATCACCAAAGAATAAACAAAGGAATAATCACGGCCATCTAACTCCAAAGTAGGCGCGAGCCTGAGTTATGGGTGTCAGAGACTGATATACATACATAGATATTTTTAAATACATACTTAAATAGATAATATTGACATCCAGACACAGAACAAATACAAGTGTTCGTCACACGAATATTTGTCCTGAGTGGGATTCGAACCCACGACTTTTGGCGCAACAGACAGGGTCACTACCGATTGCGCCAACGGGCCTGTATGTTTCTGTTTTAATAATTTTAGGAGTCAAATCCGATATTGACAGTAACAATTAGTCACAAATGTGTTGCTCAGTTAGAGACGTGCGGTATTTATTTTTTACATAATTAAGACTTGAAAAAACCTTTTCACAAACATAAATGTTGATCCGAACCTACATAATAACTCCAACTTCAACTCAGTTATTGCAGGAAAGTCATCTTTCGGTACAAATTTCCAGAAATCTGCAGTCTTCCGAGGAATTTTGTAACTTCGAAGATAATTTTTCGGCAAAAAGATTCTTTAGCGCAAAATTATTTTGAAGTTCAGTGAGTTCCAACTGAATATTGGGAGGATAATTAATTATTTCAGTCAAACTTTTTTCTCTAAGCTAACAAACACAACACTTTTTCAATATGGCGGCAATTTTCTATTTTGCTTGCGCGGGCCATTCAAAACTCGTCCGCGGGCCATTAATGGCCCGCGGGCCTGGGGTTGAGCAGCCTTGCTCTAGACTATCTGTGTACCAAATTTCATTTAAATCGGTTCAGTAGTTTTGGCGTGAAAGCAACACAGACAGACAGAGTTACTTTCGCATTTATAATATTAGTATGGATAGGGAGTAGGTAAACATAACAGGTAAGTCCCCAATACGTTTACCTACGACACTGAGCTTATTTTATGAGTAACTACTTCTAAATATTTAGCGGCATTTCTGCGAAATACAATACCAGAAACAGTCTATATAAGCTAGGATCTGAGGCCAGGGTACCATTGAGTAAGATCAAGGCTTGTACCAGCTGTGACTCACTTACCAATACAGGTCTACAGTATGGAATGGCAAATAAATCACAGGCGTCCCCCTTTTGGGCACAGGTTCTCCCATAGAATCTCGCAGCTGTCTGTGGGGGAGACCCATGCCCACCAGTGGGAAGTCTAAGGGTTGTGCAACTAGTCTTCGCCTCCACTCCGTCCGACGGCGCCGACCCACTCGCTGCGACCCATAGACGTCCCACTACTGGGCACGGGACTCCCCCACAGACACTTCTGCGGGAGGTCTAGAGCATACTCCACCACGCTGCTCCAATGCAGATTGGTGGAGACCCACTCGCTCGCTTCGATCGTTCGCGGTCTTTTTTTTTTTTATGGATAAAAGATAGCAAACGAGCTTGCAGCACCACCCATCCGCTGCCGCCCATGACAACTGTGACTGACTTTGAACAAGACTCAATTAGGGACTGGGATGGTTAGTCCAATTATGTAGTTGAGAGAGTTAATTAGAACATTAGTTGGTCAGTTCGTTAGTAGGTATGAGGACTGGGGACTGTTAGTGATAGTTAGTCCTGTTAGTTGGTGTTAGTAATAGTCCAGTTAGTACTTGTTAGTAGGAGTCTCGTTCTAAGTCAGTCACAGATGTGTTGCTACCCTTGAGGACTAAGATGGTCGCCTCTAAAGAAGTGTAACCGGAATCCGGTGTGTAAGTGTAAACCGGAAGTGTAACCGGAATTAGACTGGTTCACTGGTACAGCTGTTAACGAGCAACTCACCCTCAGCTTATCGGTCAAGTGGAACGGCGGCTCGTTGGTGGAGTCGACGGGCGGCGGGGCCTTCTCGAGCGCCGCCACGTCACAGTTGAGCACGGAGCGGCACACCGGGCATGTTTGCTGCAAACACCGTTTTGTATAGCCAATATCAATGCACTAGCTTTTACCCGTGGCTTCGCCCGCGTGGTCAAAGGGAATTAACAATGAGTTATTTATCATACATGACACATTTGTGGCAACGCCATCTATTAACAACATTCGGAACTAATCTAGCAAATAACAAAACATCATCAGATGTTTTACCGCGGTAAAAAGTAGCCTACGTCACTCTCCACCCTCCTCACTATCTCCACACACAAAAACCATACCATATAATAGCTTCGTTGCGACGTGAAAGCCGGACAAACAAACAAACAAACAAACAAATACACTTTCACATTTATAATAATATTAGTATGGACTAGTATGGATTAACGACTCCGTCGCGATGGGTCAGTGAACATGATTGCCTAACCGCGGGTGTAGGTTCGAATCCTGGCGGAGTACATAAAACCATGTTCTTAGTTATTAAAAAATAATAAACATATTTAAGCTACAGTGTTTTATTTTCTTTATTCAAACTCAATTCAGAAATCGGAAGAAATGACAATATACTGTAGGTACATATAGATAATACAATATAATATGTACTGTACCTATAATAGATTTATTGATTTGTAAAGAATAAGGGGGAAAGTGTGGCAAAAGGTGGTTTACAAAGTATGTGGTTCAATAAAGATAAACAAGTAAATAAATAAATATTCCAGGCAGCCATTGTAGATAGCACATGGATCTTGATCTCTTGGTGAACACAGCACATGAATTTATAAGTTACTGTTAATAAATGATTGCAACAAAAAACATTACATCTTACACCACCAAAAGAAATCGAATTTTTATTTAAAAACATTATTTAGTAATGTCAACCGATTATGAATATAAATTAGTTATTAATTTGATGATTGATAATTATCAACATTAGTTTTCTAAAGTACCTAGTTTGATTATACCAATCATTCATAATCGCCCATCGACTGTACCTGATATGGCGGAAACTGCGCCTGCTGCCAATTCGGCAGCTTATCACGCTCCTCTTGATGGTACTTCTTGCCGGCCACCAGGTGGCTCGCCAGGCAGCGGTTGTGGAAGTAGTGGTAGCATTGGGTCTTGATGAACGCGTCGCCACTTGTAAACCCGTACAGGCAGATAACACATTGCCCGCTCGGTAGGTTTGAGTTGGTTATGTTCTCGCGAACCAGCTGTAATTATTGGAATGTTAACGGAGGCTGTGTAATAAATTAAGCAGCTTTTTATCAGATCCTCAGCTGCATCTATATATATAAAAGGAGAAGGTGACTGACTGACTGACTGACTGACTCACTGACATATCAACGCAGGGCCTAAACTATAAGGGCTAGAAACTTGAAATTTTGCACAGGGGTTCCTTTTATAACGTAGGGGAGCACTAAGAAAGGATTTTCGAAAATTCACCCCCTAAGGGGGTAAAACGGGGGTGCAAAGTTAGTATGAAACTATGCCGTTTTTGAAGTCGTTAGACGGGTAGACGTCGTTAATGGGTCTAATTCTACGCGAGCGAAGTGGACGCCCCACTAGTTAATGTATAAATGGAACGTGTGTTTGTTGGTGGTCCTTCTTCTCATGCTCAGTGAAATGATGGATCAATTTGATTTTTTGCATTGATGTAGTAGCATATGGCCTGTAGAGTGACATCTATTATTTAACTGTCGATTAACTTTTAATCACTTGATCGATATCTCCGAATTTAATTCGCCAAACTGCATGTTGAAGCTGAATTTTGACTATGTACTGTACTATGTAATACAACAAAGATTTAACACGGACAGAGCCACAGGAAAAGCTAGCACTTAACATTGGTAACCTTAAATACTCCTATCTACAAGTCAACATATGAATGACTTTGCATAGCTAAGGAAGTGTTGTTTTCTTCATTTTCTGATGACTTTTTTCTATGGATTTTCTAGGCATCATCAGAGAATTTTATCAAGGAGATGTTAAGTCAGTCAATAGTTTGTTATATGACAAATAAACACTGTTTTTAATTTATTAATAAGATGTAACAGTATTTTTTTACTAGAGAGCAAAAAATATCAATAGACAGATTTATGGAATCCTATTATATATTATTCCTATTATATCCTATATTTAATATATTATTTTATTTTTATTACTAGTTATTGTAGCAGCAATAGAAATACACGCTCTACAAAAAATTTTATTGTCTACTTATTATAGCTCATGAGATACAGCTGAGAGATTAATGGACAGACAGTCAGAGGGGGCTTTGTAATTCAGAATGGAACCCTGAAACAGGACAGTCCTTGCTACATTCTTATAGAAATTGATAATTTAATCTCTCACTAATCAACTGAACGACATTGCATAGCAAAATCAATAGGCTAACCGTTCCTATCAAAATCAATAGACTATTTCTGTGCTTAAACAGCACTAAACCTATATAAAAACCACAATGTATGCTAATGAAGCTTGAATAATTAACAAAGCTTACCAATCACCATAGCATATTAAAAGTAGGTCAATGTACACCTGTTGCAAAACAATATCAATACATGCTTATATTTTATTAGACTTCAATAGGATGATGTTGGTTTCTCATAATCAGAATTCAGCACTTGATCATAATATAATAAGCCTTGTATTATGAAATTATCATATCATCACACTGTATTTCCCCAAAGGGACAGGTAGAGGTAGAGACACACCCACTTTTCACCAGTTCAGTTTAGGTCCTATGTAATACTAATAGGCGTTGAGCCTATTGTCACACACGGACACAAATCTGAGCTAGTACCATTGGGCATTTCAAGTTATTGTTGTCCAGACTCAGGGATTGAGTCTTAGCAGTTATGCACGTAACCACTAGACCAACAAATATTTTGGTATAAAAGATTTCAACTTTCATGCCAGTAAAAATAACATTTGAAAAATTATATTTTAATCCGCATTGGAGCAGCGTGGTGGAGTATGCTCTAGACCTCCCGCAGCAGTGTCTGTGGGGGAGACCCGTGCCCAGCAGTGGGACGTCTATGGGTCGCAGCGAGCGAGCAGTATTAGCCACTCAATGTAATGAATTTAAATCTGAAATATAATCTTATTAATTAATCATAGATCTAAAAAAAGGGGTGCAAAATGAGCACCTCTTCACGGCTAGCCCTTTCACTATCCCAATATTGAGAGATTCTCTCTCGGAATGAGACAGCGTAGTCTAGCTGGCAAAGTGCACTTCACATTCAAATCAAGAACAACAACAATAAAGTGAAATCTCAGGATATGTATCTTCGTGATGTTTCTCCCCACTGTGTAACAGTTTTTAATTTGTCACTGGGATTTGAATCTGAACATCTCAAATGAGGGCCTGAATTTTTAGCTGCTGCTTATCATCAGTTCTTACCTAACAGCTCTGAACAAATTTTTAGTTCGCTAGCTTAGTTCGCAAGTAATAAAAGAGTTTTTACTTACCTCTATAAGTTCAAAGAGAACTGGCTGTCCAAGACTTTCAGTCAGTTTTTTGAAGATTTGTGAATGAATACTTGTGATAACACCGTCGTCAAGGCCCCTTGGATTCTTGAGGGTGACTATGGGGCTGCTATCTGGATATTCAGGTGTCAATTTGACTTCCAGAGTGACACAAACGTACTGCTGGTCAATATCGTCGCCAGTAGATGGGTGAACGACGGTCTCGAAACTTCTCGGTACATTATCAACTCTTTTTACTACGACATCGTCCATGAGAATTGCCTCGAGGGCACCAATTTCTTCACACACTCTAGAAATACAAAACATTTTGAATATTTTGCAAACAATAGAACCAAAATCAAGTAAAGATCACGATACACACCTATCCTCCGTGGTATTCATCTCGTCGACGGCCGGGTGCGGACTGGCTGGCTGACAAATCTGGGCTCTGTCTGGGATACTTTATTTTTTAGTGCATTTGGTTCAGGCAGGCGCAATGCAGACAGTGCATCGAACAGCTGGTTTCCGAAGACGAGACGATAACCTCGACAAAAATCAATCATCAAACCACAGACTAGGTAGAGATTTCAGTATATAAAATGTACTCTGTGGGTAGAGATACGTTAATATCCCAATAGTCATTCGTTGCCAGAGAGAGACATTCCCTTCGTGTAGGTATTGTATTGTAGTTGCATGCAATTTTATGAAGCATAAGTTTTTTTTTCAACATATTATACTATGTGAAATCTTAGAGCAATAATGCTCTAAGTGTAAAATACATGTTGTCTCGTTTGACGTGATAAAGTCTTATAAATCAATGAATGTCACACACCGAAAAAAAGTGTGACGACATCCTCCCGTGTCACCAAACGTATCCCCAACCAAAGTCCTTACCATGAGTTTACAGTGACTGGACTCGCTAGCGTGTGCGTAAAATAATTCTATGAAAAAATGTACAGCGCCCCTAGCGGCCAGTATCAGAATTAAAATCGGTAGTATGAGTCCATAAGTAAAAAACCTATCGAAATCTTTTCGCTAGCGAAACGCTATCGAGTGACGTTTTGAAGCAGTTTCTATACGAAATTGGTACCATGAGTTACTTTTTTGACGGGTGCCATCGAGAAATACCTTTACTACTGTAGTTAAGTAATTCACTAGCTATTCGAAGCGCGTTTATACGCTAGCGACTGTAGTAACGTAATGTAAATTTTCGATAGCAACTCATTGTAAGGGTACAAGTGTGATACTCGTAGCACCGCCAGGCACTAGCCGCGAGAGCGATGCTCCGGCCCGTGTTGACATCCCGATTACCACTGCGCAACAAACTTGGCATAAACAAGTGCTTTAACCGATCTAGGCTTATGTACGCGGCGCCAGCATGGTATGCTCTGGCGGCGGCCACGCAGCGCAAGCGTCTTCAGGCCCAGCAAAACCTCGCCCTGCGAGAAATTACAGGAGCGGGTAACTACGTCCGCAACGCGGTGATCGCGCGTGACTGCAGGCTGGAGTCGCTGGATGAGTTTGTGATCCGGTTGGCGCGTGTTATGTATAACCGCGCCGACAATGGGCCGCATCCTTATCTAGGGGGGATAGCGCCGCTGCACGCGCGCCCCCCTGAAGGTCGACCGCTCCCTAGAGAGCTGTTGGACCTTCTTCCCCCCGACCATCTAGGGGAAATTAGCGACTAACCGCTAGTGCGCGCGCGTATCGCGTGCGCGACGATCGACTGGCTCCCACGCTCAACAGCGAGGAAGTCACCGACGGGGTTTACCCCTGGAGCAATTATAGGATAGAGGGGATCTCCCCTAACTCCGAATACCCTCAGCGCAGGAGCGCCTACAGCGCCGCGCGAGAGGAGGAAAGGTCTGTCTGTCCAAGTGTTACGCCATCGCCTGGAGTTAAGCGTATTCATTCAATTTTTGTCTGTAACCCATAGCAATAGAGCGAATAATCGGTTGCACTAATTAAAGAACATGAAAATTACACAAGCAATTATTCACATTTACGTATTCAACAAGAAGTCTCACTCAACTGCGTTCAGTAGTAATAATAGAGGAACTGCAGTAACTAAAATAAGAGACAGTAAGTTTTTCACAACTTACTGTGTCTTGTTGGAATCCCTCTGCAAATTTTAGCCGCCGTGAAAAAAGCAGGCCGCGTAAAAATATCGCTAGCGCCATCTATGCACTGCTGGGTGAATCAGTTACAACTTACTGTATCTTTAATTTATTGTTTATAGCATTTGGTATGTACCATAATAATTAGCTTTATTTAATATCAGTTCAGATAGAGGGTTATTTCTTATGACTTTTTACTAACGAAAGTTGGTAAACAAGCATTATAGAAAATGTAAACATTGGTAATTAAATTCCCATACATCACACATTCGTATTATTTCGTATCTATTTTGCTTTTCTTTTACTAATTTCGCGTTAACATTTAAAACATTTCGCATTAACATTCAACTTTACGAGTAGTTAAGTGTTCTTAGATCATTATATTGACGTTACGAAATACGAAATTATAGAAACCCATGTAGGTACCTATACAAAATCCAAGTGAGTTGCTGTGTCGCTGCTCCCTGATAAAAAAATAAACGATTATTTTGGCACCTACAATAAAATTCTTAATTATTATTAGGTTTCAATTTAAATAAACATGCTTACTTATTTTTCATAAAACTATTTAATAATTCTAATACATATTAAGTATTCACTTAACCTACATACATTTACACATCATCTAGGTACATATTAGCCAAATTTAGGCGCATAGTTTCAGAAAAGGGTTACACCATTTTTCTCAGTTAATTATTAATATAAGTACCTAGGCCTGGCCGTACCTGACCGTCAAGTGAAGTCACAACTTCAGAAAAGATAAAATGGTTTAAAAATTCTAACGTTAGTAAGCGAGCGATTTACTACTATTGCTCGGTACCTTTTTTTTTACGAGGGGGATCTGCTCGGTACCTACTAAACGCAATCAACTAAGTCAAAGGCTCAGTCAACAAATTTAACTTTTTCTCATAGGTAAACTTATCGAAAGACTGAACGCATAAAAACGATATAAGGATATACTAAAAATAATCTTCTAAATTCAAATTCAATTTCAATTAAAATTGGCGCGGTAACCACGTAACTATCTTTGTGTAAAACGTCACAGTGAACTTATGCCGTCGAATTGGCATCAAATTAAGTGGATGTTCTTGTCACCAGACTCGAAAAATAGCCTGTAGTCTTATTATTAGACACGTCTTTAATAAGGAGAGGTTCATTTGCTCGTTCCATTGGGATGCTGGTACACCTGAAGGGGCGTATCTTGACTAGAATTCGACAAAGTAGTACTGCTTGTGTGGCTCTTTGCGAGGTAAGGTAGCGTTGGTCTCCTCTGGTTCTGGAATCTGAGAGCAAAATATTGTATTATGTTTTATATTATGAGTAACGAATAACTGTACTTACGATTAAAAAAAATTTAGTTGGGCATAGAAGACCGTAGAATAACAATTCAGAAGAATATCTATTTTTTCTTTTCTATAGTCTGTACGGCCTGCAGGTTGCGAGCAGGCCATAAAACAGTTAGTAGGTACATATTTGAACACATTGTATCTTGTAATTTTAGACGAGGCACCAGCCACTGCCCTTCAGTGTCCCACTGTTGGGCATGGGAGGGGTCTGCCACCGCAGTATAGTTACCGCATTAGATTGTAAAACTTAATGTACAGGTAATTCTTACCCCGTTTTTAGTTTAATGAATATCTTCCTCTTGCAAACAAAGATCAGAAAGATGGTGAAACCAATAAGGAGGTTGTATATGTCTGATATAATCCAAAATTTAAAGTCTGGAGTGAATGAGCTCACTACTTCTAGTAGCCAGTTGATTCCCATTATGATAGAAAGCTTCAAGTATATGAATAGCCTGAAAATAAAACAAACATGAACATAAATCTACGAATACGTATACGCTTAGTCTGATTTAAATGTTTTTGGTAGGAATTCATACTCAGCTTCACTTAAGTAGTTGTAGTAATAGTAGGTAGATATTACTATATTAGATATTAGTAGTAAATGGGCAGGCAAGCAAGTCGTCTAAAGAAATTGTTAGAATGAGAAAAATGCTCAGATTTTTTCGATAACGTAAAGAATCTTTTTCATTAATATTATCTACTTCGGATTTATTCGACCATGCCCAAGGTCCATACATTTTTGGAACATCGCCTTTATTTAATGAATTATATTAATTTCTAGATACTTATCAAGAGTAATTTTAAAATCATACAAACAGCTGCCGTATTCCCAAAACTCTTTTGAGTTTTCGGGTTCAATCAAGTCGAACGACTGTTTACCAAATTGATGTTTGTTTATGACCAGTTGTTGTTTAAAACATCTTATTTTTTTCATTTCGCTCAAAACAAAAATCAAACTTAAATGTCATCTAGAGTAAAGACTAGGCCTAAATTTTCATGCCGCCGGTACGTCTAATCACGTAATGATTAGGTATTTATATCATTTGCCGTAAATTATATAAATACCTAATCATTACGTGATTAGACGGACCGGCGGCATGAAAATTTAGGCCTGCCGTGAATGTGTAGAAGTCGAAATTAAGGTATCGTCGAAATAAAGGGCGTGCGATTTGTCAGTCGTAGGTAAGCGTTGATTCGATCGCCAGCCGTATTATGTCCCCCGCACTGATACTCCATGCGCAGCTATCCCCTTCGGATGTCGATCAGAGCTAAACTTTCATGCCGCTAGCTGTACCTGTTTCGCTGATTCCTATGCGCCTGCGGAGTCCCAGCGGCAGGGGAATCTAGCACGGCAGTGTCTCGGTTCAGCCGCCAGATGTTGAAGGCCGTCATCAGGAAGAATATCCAGTTGCAGATTATCAGGATTAGCATTGGTGCATACAGGTATACTAGTTTCTGGCCTCCTATAGGACAACATTATGTTCATTAAGATTAGGTACTACTTAATTGATTACTGATTTAATGGCTTGTTCTATTTTACAGGACAACGAGTAGACGTGATATTGTTGATTGTTTGATTAAAATGGTCTTTATACTGGATAATTGTGTATCGTATGCCTATGTATTGGATTTGAAAAAATGGTCGGATTGTATCCAGGTAATACTTAGTATATACTTAGTCAAAAGAGAAAGGATAGCAAGTCAAAGGCTTTAAAGTAAATTATAGTTAAGTACCTTCAATGAAGCATCCCAGTTCTGGTACTAGAGGTTTGACAAACCAAGGCATATGTGTCAAGTCAGCTCCGTTAATAATGACAAAGGCAATGGACATGGCTAGCGGTACACCAAACCCGTATATGCAGTACATAAGGAACTTGAAGGTTTCTCCACGACGATGGATAGGACGGGCTTTGGCATATCCTCTGAAAACGATCATAACATTCACCGAATTGTAGTAAAAAAGCAAAACGTTTACCTCGTAGTTGGGATGGGAATGGGGATGAATGGGAAGTCAAAAGGTAGCTTATTAGAGGCAGGTAATTTGAAATTTCAATGAGAAGTAAACTCACCGGAATGTCCACCAAATGTCGTACGACATCACATTCATCCAACAAAAACTTGCCAACAAAAAGAAGTACGTCGTAGTAGCTGAAATATATTTGGAATAAGGATTCAACCAGCACAAAACTTAAAAAGTCTAGGGTTTTCACACACATAGATTTTTCGCTACAGTTACTATCAACAGGCCTTCGCAGTGCCTTAAACTGAGCCGCTTCTACTAGAAGCAGTCAAAAGAAAATCATTGTAATCGACGTCACGTCTAACTCCAGAGATGCAAAATCGTCTTCATCAGTCAATTTAGTCGTAGAAACTTTTTTATACAACATTTTTGTAACAATGGATTATTTAGATTTCTTGCGTTTGTTCATATCCGATTTTCTTAACTTTTGCCTATCTTTAGATTTTAACTTGATTTCAATACAAATATGTCATGTCACTTACTCAGTCTTATGCAGGTGTCGGGCATGTAACTGTCAACTTGGATGATGCCAAGGAACAAGAAACCGAAAAACAGGCTGAATACGTAAGCCATGAGCACCATCCCGCACAGATTCCTGAGCTCTGGGAGCCGCAAGTATACCACCAGGACGAGGAATAGGAAGAAGGAAGATATAAATAGCGCTGCAAAGAGAAAATATTTTTAATTACCATACGTTACAAGTGTGCTGTGTGCAGCCGCAGTTGGTTATCGACGATTAACCCGCAGTTGTTTAACAAGAAGGATGATGACTTAAAATTAACTCATTGTAAAAATAGAATGTGGTTCACTATTTGGTAATATAATTATTGTGGTAGTGGTTAGATATGTAATCGGGGGTACAGGATAATTAAGCAGTTTTGAATGGACGTTAAGTAGGTACCTATAGTTTTAATTAATTAAGTTAGTGATGTTAGTTATGATACCATTACCAAATATCAATAAATCCAGTATATCCATACTAATATTATAAATGCGAAAGTAACTCTGTCTGTCTGTGTGTCTCGCTTTCACGCCAAAACTGAAACTTGAACTTTATTAGTTCAAGTTTCAGTTTTGGCAAACAAAACTGAATACTGAACCGATTTAAATGAGATTTGGTATACAGATAAAGATAAGATAATAATGTTGTAAAGGGTTGAAAAGGGGGATGAAAGGTTGTATAAAAGTATTGTCATTTTCAGAACTAGAAGCATAAAATTTATATTTTAGGTTGTTGATTAGATATAAATAAATATTTCATTCAAAGTTTGTAAAAATGTTGCCCTTAAGAGTGTAAAATAAACATAGGCGATAACACATTTACGGATTCATTACAAATTTTTGGAGCTAAAGTTAGCGCCTTAAGAAGAATCTATTATTATGTTTAATTCCACGCGAGCGAAGCTGCGGGCGTCCACTAGTTTCTAATATTTCATACCAGCAGTGAGAATTTTAGTAGTTTCTTGTGGAGGGTCACCGCTTGGTATGCACCAAAATTTGAAAGTGTCAGATATAATTGTTATGTTATCTTCAGTCATCTGTAGTTCATAATCAATGCAGTAGTTGCCGCTGTTAACAAATTTCCACCTGTCGTAAGCGTTAGCATATTCCAGATAGAGAACTCCATCCTGAAATAAAGATAGAGAAATAAAGATGTATTCTATTCTATTCTATTCTTGAAATAAATAGTAAAAAATACATTATTCGATCGCTTGATTGGACTCATCATTTGATGTATATGACGACGACGTAGATATACATAAAATAATTTTAATAGGAGGAAGCTTTGAAAGGAAAATAATTCTTATTCTACAGAAATCTACAAGGATCTGAAGACTACTGGAACTGACTGTTTTTCTAGGTTTAAACCTAGAGTAGTTTTTCTATGTTATACTTTTTCTATGTACATACTTTTGTTTAATAAATAGGTGGTTCAAAGTTCAAACCTACCTATGGGTAACCGTTATTTTATTGTTTTTAAGTACATATACAAATACCTACGTATTTATTATTACGGAGCCACGTCAACTGAGCAGGAGATTATAAAAACCACAGTAATTCTCTGCACAAGCAATTATTACACATCCATTTTCCTCGTAATCAACAAATAAACAAACTAATATTAGTCACATGACATACTTAGTAATAAATAACGGAAAACTTGGTGTCATGTGTGGTTTTACCTAACAACACAAAAAATAGGAATTTCAATAACTGAAACCCCACAGACCTCTTTTATCTGTTCTTTGTGAAACACTATGTTAAGTTAGGCAGGAAAGTTTCATGAAACATTAATCCGTTAGAACTTTTACTTATTAAAACCTAAGAATGTAACGTTTGTAAAGTTTACAGTCGTGATTCAATTCTAAAACCTGTAATTTATAAAACTTATAAACTGTATTAAATAAATAAAAAATACTTAATTGTTACATTGACCCTTACATAAATGTTAGAAAATTTATTTTTCATATAAAATTAACACGATCGATGTACTTTTTAACCGACCTCATTTATGTTCTAAGTATTATAAACATTTATACAGTCTTCTTGCCATTTGTAGGTAGATAAATATACTGATTCTATGAAGTAATTAACACATTCACTGCGTTACGGGGCTAAAGCAACCCGACCTAGACTTTCGATCCGTGAATTAGATCTTCCAGATATTTTTACTTCGTCAAAAGGAATAGTAAGTAATTCGTAGTTAACAGCATTCGGGGCTATTTGCTATTTTAGCCAGAGAGAAAAAATATTACTTCAGTGTCATTATAATTCCAAAAGGCTCTTGGTCCCGTGACATCACACGCGCTTAGTGTTGCCCAAATGCAAGACCAAGACGAGACTTAGCCAGTCTTGGTCTTGGTCTTGCGCCAATACACCTGGTCTTGGTCTTGGTATTGCGCTCCCAGTCTTGGTCTTGGTCTTGGTCTTGCAGCAAGAGTCTCGCAAGTCTCGCAATTACCTATTAGCCTATTACTATTTATTAAACGTTACTTTAGATCTTCTGTAGCGTCCATAGCCCAATGGCTCGCGTCGATTCAATGTAATCGAAAGAGTTAAGCAACGACGGGCGCGGTCGGTTTGTGGATAGGTGACCGCTAGTGGCAAAATTTCATGGACGCTACCGTGCTTCGGAGGGCACGTAAAGCCGTCGGTCCCGGTTGTTTTCAATGGTGGAATCAGACGTTAAGCCTTGTCGAAGACCTTCGGGTGGCTTGAGAACATTCGAAACTGGGTTGGCCACTAACCCCTCCACCAATCCGCATTGGAGCAGCGTGGTGGAGTATGCTCTAGACCTCCCGCAGCATAGTCTGTGGAGTCTGTGGAGCCCCGTGCCCAGCAGTGGGACGTCTATGGGTCGCAGCACACTTTAGATCTTAGAACAATGTAACAGAGTAGTAGGTACATTTTGAACTTGAATTAACATAGCCTTAGTAAAGACCAACCAAATTAATAAATGTCTAAATATTTCATGAGAAATTCGACAAATCAACTGACAAAGGAAGGGGTTTGAGAACCCACGACCTAAGCGATCCGTGCTGAAGCTCCAACCAATTGAGCTGTCTACCGTGTCCCAACAAACAAACAAACAAAGTTAAGCAACAGCGGGCGCGGTCGGTAGTTGGATGGGTGACCGCTAGTGGCAAAAAATTCTTGAGCGTTTCCGTACTTCGGCACGTAAAGCCGTCGTTCCTGGTTGTTATCATAAGATAACAGTCGTTAAGCCATGTTGGAGGCCCTCGGGCGGTTCGAAAACTTCCGACGACACTCGGGTTGGCCACTAACCCCTCTACCAATGCGCACTGGAGCAGCGTGGTGGAGTATGCTCTTAACCTCCTCAAGAGGAGAGACCCGTGCCCAGTTGTGGGCCATTAATGGGTTGAAGCCCATATTTAATATATTATTTTTTATTTACTTATTCGGACTGCGTAAATTCGCCCTTCAACGAAAATGCACACATTGTCATTTAGATTTGTACTTTACGTCTTCCTATTTTCTGCCCATTTTATTCTTCAAAATTTTATGTACTAAGTAGTACTTTCTTTTATTTTGTTTCATTTGTTTTCTATGTGACAATTTCTTGTATTATACGTAAAAACGACAGGTTTTTACGATAAAGGTCGTAAAAACCCCGTAACGCACCAGGGGGAAGTTTAAAAAAATCGTAGCTGCAGCGAAGGTGTACCTATTACAGAATAATCATAACGTAGTTGTTAGAAAAAAGTATGAACATATAAACTCACTTCATTTAAGTAGGGTTTCATGATAAGTTCTATCTTCATGTACGAGTTTTCGAACGTTTTTGCATCAGGTGTCCTGTCTGTAACCACGCGAAATATATCTGAAAATGATTTCTGCACCTCCTTGTCATGTATATTCTTATCATAAACAGCAACGTCTGCAAACGGCAACACTTTAGCCCCAGAATCTATACAGTCCAGAGTGAACGTCATAAGATCCATTACCACAACATTGTTTTCCGAACAACATTTTGGTATCACTATTTTATTTTCGTTTGAATCTGGAGTGGCTTCATCTGATCTTAAATTTTTATTTACTTCCAAAGAGAAAACTTCATTAATTAAACCTAAATAATCTACATTTATTATCAATAATACAATTGCACATTTTAGACGGACCATGGCGACGGTCCCCTAGCTGGGGACGACTGAATTAATATGTCTTGAAATAACAACTAATGAAGTCAACTCAATACTATGAATTATATTTTGTACAACAATAGGTATTTTAATGATTAATCCTTTAGGGAAAACGAATAGTACAGGATAGCATTAGAACTAATAGTACAGGAGGTGGTGTATCTATATTTATTCACAAAAATTTTACATGTGAAGTCACTGACTCGCACTATAGCGACCGCAATAATTACCTGTGGATTTATATTCATACACTCGCCTTAAATATTGGATAAGTATATAAGCCACCGGATACGGACATGAATAACTTCTTGGATGTATTCTCAGCTTATCTAGAACAACGTAAGCGATGTAAAGTGTTTCGAGATTTCAATATCAATCTGCTCTCCAATGACTATCGAACTATTGAATACAAATACTGTATTAAAGAATCTGGATATACATTACTAAACAAAGTTGATTCTAAATATTGTACGCGTGAGACAAGTACCACGAGTACAATATTAGACCACATTTACTCAAATTTACAAAACCACCCGTTTCATTTTACCCTTATAGACGTATGTCAGATCATAAGCAAATCTACTTCGAACTGAAGAAACGTATAGATGTGCCCAAGCAAAGGATACCATATCAGGCAGTAAATTATTCTTATCTCTACACTTCAATGCTACAAGAAAAATATGTAAACAAGGGTCATGAGTACCAGAACTTAGAAAAATTCATTACAAAAAATGTTAATCGCAGTAAAATGTTAAAAACAAAAATTCTAAATTTGCCGAAGAACGATTGGATAACACATGATATCATTAAAAGTATTAACTCAAGAAATGAAGCATGGGTAAAATTTAAAAAGAATCCAAATGATGAGAAAGCTAAAGAGCTATTTACAATTGAGAAAAATAGAGCACACAATTTAATTAAAAGAAAGAGACAACACTATTTCTTCAACGCCTTTGCGAATTGCATGAAAACACCAAAGAAAATGTGGAAATTAATATCCACCCTATCAAGCAACAACTGTGATAGTGTACCTTCGAAACTAATCATCAACAATGAAACTGTAACTGACTGTACAAAAATATGTGATAGTTTCAATAACTTTTTTGCTACAATTGGATCTGTTTTAGCTAGTAACATTCCCTTACATTATCATAATCTTGACTCATATCCATTCACTCAACAAAACGCCTCCACTGTTATCTTAAAAAAATTCCAACCATGTACGCAATCTGAAGTTCTTAAATTAATATACAATTTGGATACAAACTCTAGTTCCGGAATAGACGAAATAAATACTAAAATACAAAAATGTATTAAAAACTTAATCTCCAATGATTTGTCATCTTGTATAAATAAATGTTAAGATGAAGGAATCTTCCCTGATAGTTTAAAAATAGCCAAAGTCAGTCCTATTTATAAATCTGGCCCTAAAACTGACCCTAATAACTATAGGCCTATCTCGGTTCTACCAGTAATCTCTAAGATATTTGAAAAAGTTCTCTATACTCGTTTAAATGACCATCTTAATAGTTTTAACTTTCTCTCAAAAAAACAATGGGTTCAGTCAGACCCAAGTCAAATACTTCTGCTGCTACAATTGATCTTATCACTAATATAAAAAATGCTATTGATAAAAAACAAGTGGCCTTAGGTATATATATTGATTTGAAAAAAGCATTTGACAGGGGTTCCTTTTATAGCGTAGGGGAGCACTGAGAAAGGATTTTTGAAAGTTCACCCCCTAAGGGGGTAAAACGGGGGTGCAAAGTTAGTATGTAGGTACGCGAGCGAAGCTGCGGGCGGGCGTCCACTAGTTTAAAATAAGCTTATAGGCATTTCGAATTAAAAAGTACAGATTTGTTCCGCGTATAATTTTTAATTTAACTTTTTTAATTTAACTTCACTCGTATGTATCCATTATTAATGTATGTAAGTATGTAAGTATGTCCTGGAATCTTGCAATCAATATTTCACCCACTTCCACTGAAGCTATCGAGCTGAAATTTGGCACACATATTTGGTTCCGATGACAATGCATGAAAATAAAAAAAAAGTTTTTAAAAGCTTTTTAAAAAAAAAAAAATTAACGGTATATGTACCTAATTATTAATTTACCACAGAATTACAATTTAGGATGATTCTTTTTATACACTACAGTCAAGAATAATAAACGAAACTCAGATGAGAATCAAGATCAGGATTAGCTGATTTGTCTCCAAGATCACACGTGAGACGGCTGAATTATTTACTAGTGTCCTCCGGTTTGGTTTATTAATACCTACGGGCTTTATACAAAACGATTATTTACAGGATATAGCTATGCCAACCTATGCTACAAACTTGTCATTTCCGTAATATAAATTATTATACATGTATACATATATCTAGGTATGTAGGTACTTATATTATGTCGCCCAAGAATAAAAAGAAATTAGTTCCTATCAATTTCTTACGCTACTAATATTTTTGAAGCCTCAAGACATGCTAATATTGGCTCTATATATTTAACATTGTGTAATGCTCATGTGGTGTTATTTTGGTATCCAAACTAGATATCCAAAGTGAAATAAAAATGAACCTCCTCTCGTTTAACATATTTAAATATTGCAGATTTTCTCCAGACTCTTTTTTACGCGACTGTGCGACGCAATAGCGATATAATAATTTTACATTATGTCATGCTCATGTAGTGTTATATATATAATAAAAAATTTGCGTCAAAACTGACGAATCAATTTTATTTGATGACAATATGTTTTTCTACCGTAAATCATAAGTAAGTTTAGACTAATCTAGAGTAGAACTACACGCCTCGAAACAGAAAGTTCCGCTCGATCTCGATCCCAGAAACACTCATAGGATAGATCATGGACTCAGCACCTAAAGCAGTTGCCGGGTTATGCTGACAGCTACTGAATTTTTTGAAGTGTTGATCACTGATGAACCCATTGTGTTTCGATTATATTACCCTGAGATATAAATATTACCTGTCATAATAATAATTAAAAGTTGTACGAGGGTCTCTACTGACATATTGTGCAAATGTAACACTAGCTTTTGATAGGTCGATAATTACTGTATCCGATTTAATTTATTATGTGCAAAAGTATTAGTATATTTTATGTATGTAAGGTACAGTTTCGATAACGGACACAAACACACTCTGGTGTCTGCTGTTTCTCAATTAGCTTACACCACAACGCCACACGAACACAGTCATTCCATTGGCTTCCAAAATAAAACAAAAAAATATATTTAAGCTTTAATAAATGCAGACACTTGTAATAACATTAATAAACATCTTTCGTATTGGTACAAAGCTTTTGTGACTTAAAAATTAGCTAACAACTAAAAGACGAAATATTTACAAAGATACGATTGACAGCCGTCAATCTGCATGTTGCATGCATGCTGCATGGCTATTTTTCATAATTATAGGAAAACCAACAAATAAAAACACATACATATTTGGTAGAGGTCAGAACATATCGACGCGTTTAAATCAAACTGAAGCACAAATTACTAAATAGTTACTGAAGTTTGAGAAAGGCCGGTATGGACCGACTCGCGTATCAGATAACCCAAATCTAACCGAATTAGGTTTATACACCCACCGCCGATTCAGACCTATATCACGGTCACAATATCTCGGCACCTCGTTGGAATGCGATGCGATCTGGCTCTACCCCTTCAGCCCACATGCCGCGGCCGCATTATAATTTGGTTATTTTCGTGATATCATTGATTTTAGACATAATCAAATTCAATCAAAAATTTCAATAAAAAAAAATCATTTTTTTTTTATTGTTTAACTCGGAAGACATGGGAAAGAATATAGGTTTAGCAAGTATACTGATCTTAAAAGTACTAAAGTTTTTATACCTCGTAATCTACATAGTTTTATTTATTTTCTATCACATAATCATGTCATATCATATCATATATCTAGTAAGCATACTTTCATTCAATCATTACACAATAAAGAGTAATAAGTAATTGTAGTTAAATAAAATTCCTAGTGATGCTTGTTTTGAACACCACAGCTCCTATATGACGATTTCGACGCCAGGTGTAGGTACAGATATTATGACTGTGTTATAAATCTACTACAATTTTCCAATATAAAAAAAAAGCTGAAATATTAATAGGACTAGAAATATATGATTATTTATCAAATTGGGTTTCCCTTAAAATATTACCGATTAATCATAAACACCGAGTTAAGTTGCAGACATTAAAATTATTATACAAAATATTTTATAGCTTTTCTGAGGTAGATCGTAGAAGAGAGATAATCTTAACCGGTATGTTCAAACATTCTTTCAGTATGTACACAACACACTTATGTTTTGCAAGTCGATTCACTATTCACTTCTATGCACAACATCTTTACGCTCGTCGCCGGAAACCAAAATCAAACAAATCGCTTGATTTCAAATTGTTGTACCTTGCCACCGCACCGCCGTATGGCAAATCTAACATAAAGTGTTTTATGGATCTGATGTATAAATATTCAATTGTGTAAAATTGTTCATACTTAGATGAAAAATCTTTCTGGGGATTTGATATTTAATTGAATTGAATGAACAACTTCCACCAAAAATGTAAAAATTTCTTGTTGTGTATTGTTCAGGGGACTCTTGAGTTTGTAGATAAATAGTGGGATCTGCACTCATTTTATGTTTGAGTGTGTGGTCCCAATTAGAAGATCGGTCGATAGATCTTATAACTATTTCTTATCCATTTAAAAACTTAATAGGTACTTAAGTATTCGAGTGCTTAGTTATAAATGACTTTTAGAAATGCTTAAAAGTATTAAGATTACTTATTTACTACTGGTAAACAGAAAAACGTATCGATGGACATCACTAACAATGGGAGAAGACAACGACATCCCTAGCGGGTGTAGCACATCCCGGGAGCTGTGAGTGAATGAAGGGTTGGAAAGTTACACTTTTCTGTATTTCTATTAGCTACCTACTTTAATAGTTACAATAGTTTTATACAAGCTGTATACTAGCAAACTTATATTTGTGTGTCAGTCAGACAGAATCATTAACCTAGCTAGGCGCAAGACTAGAATGTTGTTAAAACATTCTAGCATAACTCTCATTAGGGATCATAAAGGTAATTCCGATAGGTGTACTGTGTACTGTGTATCAGTGTCAAAAATTTATTAAAACTATTATTGACGTGTTATAATGGATATCTACCTCAGTTATATTCTTCTTAAGATAAAAATAGGTTATATGCGGCACACAATTTCGATTGCATGGTTTTTGTGTAACAAACTTTTAGTTCAAATGCGGAATGCAGTTCAGTTTTGTATTTTAAAAATTATGATTAATTCTTATAAATTCTTTTGAATCCGACTCGAAAGCGGCAGCTCTTCGACCCTTCCAACGATGCTGAGCCATCTAGTCGAACGAAGTTAACTGAATTGATGTCTCCCTCTTCACTAATTACAGCTACTCTTCAGGGCCATCTCGTCCTTAGTGGAGGTGGAGCGAGACCACGCTGTGTTGCTCTGAGACCCGGGCTCGCGTCTCACAGCCTTATACCTGAATAGAAATATTTTTTATTACTTAATCTAGTTTTTTTAGGCTCATCTGTTCTGATATCTGATAAAGGTTTATAAGACATTTTTAAGAAAAGAAAGCATAATGACGCAGTTTGAAGGATGAGAGAAAAGGATAACTATGCATAGTAAAAGTATGTGTGTTTATAAGAATTTAGTTAAAAATAGTTTGCGAGGATAAAACTAAGTTAGTTTAATATTAGGGGTAGAATCTTCGATCAATAAATTGATCGAAGGGTAGAATAGAATATATTTTATGAGAAGGAAGCTTATGTGAGATTTAACGAATTTATAGTTATGTAATATTATTAAGTAAGTAAATATATGGTGAGAATTTATGTAAGGTATTAGAAAGGGGTTAGTTTGAAATACCTGCTCCAGGCGCACACAAGTCACAACATTAATAATAAAATGTTTCAATTAGTTACAATTTCACATCACAAGTCACTAAAGACCATGCTTGAGTTGTGAAAGAAATACAATAACGTGATTAACTTCTTTCATTTCTAATAAATGCGTTTATTGTATTTTTTTCATTTACATTGTTAATTTCATTTACCCAAAACATAAAGCGTGTTCAATTAAATCATGGCAAATGTTTATATTTTGGTTCATTTAGTTAAAAAACATCTTGATATGAAAATATTCCATCACAGGCCTTACATAATACCAAAGCTATAATTCCTTGGAATCAATTTCTGATACGTCGTGTTAGTTATACCATAAATCACCAGTTAGATTATAGCTGCAGTTCAGAAAAAAAAATCCACTCCAATCTTTTAAACCGTGTTCATTATACCTCTCGTTTCTCGTTTCTTCTCCTCATATTGGTTGGTTTAACTTCTTCTTTGGGTTAGGTATTTATTTGCCCAAGTTCTTGACAAACCATTCCGCAAGGAGGACTCGTCTCAGGAAGTTAACAGTTGATCCAAAAATAAGAGCCTTATCAAATTTAACAATTTCATTTTAGTAATATTGGATATTAGTGAAAATCTTATCTATCATAATATTTACGTTGTCAGTTGTATCATCCACTTGTGATTAAGAAGACTCTCGATGTTTTATCCAATTAATCTGCGTATGTTTTTTTTCTTGTGGTAAAGTCAAGCTTACATTATTTAATTTTATTTGTTCAGTCTTATACAGCCTTATAAAATGAGTTCAATTCATTATAAACTTATTAATGAATTACTTTGTGATTATGATTGTCACTCAAAGTAGCAATTGTGGTATGAACCTTGTTTATTCTTAAATTACATTTGAATAGTTGGGGTTTCTACCGATATCTGAATCTCCGATAACATTTGATCGAATAGTTTCTTGACTTTCTCTATGTTTGAAGTCATTCAAATTCATCCTGATGGTGCTCCTCAAATCTCTCTTCCGAGATTTTTGAAATTTCTCTTTGATCCTGAGTAAGAATGCACTTAGTTAAAGCTTGTTATTATTTCTATAAGATTTAATACCAATAACGTTTAGTTCAAAGCGATCCTTTTCTATAAAGTGAATTATTTTTGCTCCCATTATTACATAAATAATGCGAGCTAAAAATCATCAAATTATAGTTTTATTTATTGAAATAAAAGGAATCATGACCATGATCAAAGATTTATACGGGAACAATGCTTGTGACGCAATTCACAGTTGAAATTATATTAAAACACGATGTGTCGATGTGTGTATGTTATCACAATGCACAATACATAGATATCAATAAATATCATACGCTTAGTAAATAGCACAAACCTCTCCTTCATGAGCTGAATGATCTTCCGCTTACACACGAATATGATGAAGATGATCAGGCCAATGAGGACGTTGTAGGCATCGGTGTAGGCCCAGTTCCCATTCGGGTAGAAGGAGCTGATCACTTCGAGGATCCAATTGATGCCCATCACGATGAAGAGCTTAATGTAAAGGATAAGTCTGAAATCAAACGAAAATACACATTAATGATACTCACTTTAAATTAGGTAATATAATTTCATCAATCCATCCACCTTTAGGAAGACTGGACGTTGGCTTCTCCTGAAGGGGTTGGATGGTCATCATCACGCTGGGTCAATCCAGTTATAATAATATAATTTGTTACCAGTAAATTGTTCTTAATGCCGTTTTTATTACGGGTTGAAACTTTCGTTTGCAACTTATGAATAGGTACTATCTTAAGAACACTAACTTATGAACACTTGGAGATGAACATGATCAGAACAATTTGATGATATGTGTGACCTATAAGTCCTTTTTTTGGTACTAAATATAACTGTTATGTAGTTAAAAATGTGAAAGTGTTTATGTCTTTTTTGAACATAAAGATTTGAGTGTATGCACTTACGTTTGCGTATTGTCACTATGGTCGTGGCGGCTGCTCTCTCTGGTGTTGAGAGCGGAGGTATCCTTCTTGGTCTTGGCGATGCGCAGCGCGGTGAGGACAAACAACACCAGGTTGGCTATGCACAGCACCACGATTGGAACGTATAGGTAAATCAGTTTACTTTTGCCTAGAACAAGGAAATCAATCAAATTCATCATCATTTAAGCAGCACTGCAAGTCAAGCTAGTGATGTGTGGATTTTTATATTTGAAATCAAATGATGAAGCCTCAGATGGGGAATCTCCAAACACTTATTCGTGTGCAAATCGTACCGCTTAAGAAGCATCCTTGGTACCGGAGCATGGGCAGTAAAGGGTTCGGTGGCAGGCCTGAGAACTCAAGGCTGGCCAGCAATATCGTCAGAATCAAGGGGATGCCGAAAGCGTATATCGCGTACGCGCGTAACTGCGAACGCACCAACAGCTTCTGTAGGCGCATCTCCCGCTTTCCACTGGAATGTTTTTAGTTTAAGTTAGATTCGAATCATTCAAAGTAAATCGTTCATATTCTAGCGCTATATGCTTGCGATGATCGACAGAGTTAAGCAACTTCAGGCGCTATTGGTAAGTGAATGTGCGACCGGTTGTATTAAAATTTCATGGGCACGGTTGATTTCAGTTGTTACAAAATCGCTAAGCCCTGCAGAAGATCTCTGGTTGGATTTAGTACTTTGGGTAGGCCACTAACCTAACGCAATGGAATAATCCGCAATGGGACATCATGGTAGAGTGTACTCTAGACATCCTAGCGTATATTTTCTGGAGTCCGCTACGAGTAAATGCATGAATATTACTTCAATCAAACATAAAATAAACGAGTTTATCAGAGAAGCATAATTAAACATAATTTTTTAATATAAGCGGAACCGGTATTTTTGGACGGTCGAAGTCTGCAGGTTTTCTGAGCTTGACCTCTGTGGTTTTATGTTTGATGATGTTTTTACTTCACTTGTATTCAGAAAATGTGAGGAATCCAAAGACGTTCTCATTATAAAGCAGCAAGGTGTAATATTATGTTCAAGCTAAGTAAAGATAGCATGTAGCGTCCGTAGCCCGTGGGCTCGCGTCGATTCAACGTGAACAACAGTGTTAAGCAATAACGGGCGCGGTCGGTTTGTTCATGGGTGACCGCCAGTGGCAAAATTTCATGGGCGCTACCGTGCTACGGAGGGCACGTTAAGCCATCGGTCCCGGTTGTTTTCAATGGTGAAAACAATCGTTAAGCCTAGTCGAAGACCTTCGGGTGGCTTGAGAATATTCGAGCCTGGGTTGGTCACTAAACCCTCCACCAATCTGCATTGGAGCCGCGTGGTGGTCGAGACTTCCCTTAGATTTTTCTGTTGAGGAGGCCCGTGCCCAGCAGTGGAACGCCTATGGGTCACAGCTTAGCAGCTTTTAAAGTTAGCAATAAAGATTACTGGACAATAAATGCTGCAAACGTTAATTAGTTAGCCTTTTGGGCTTATCTAAACTTGATGGTTTATAAAAGTCGTAAATACTAAAATAACCTCTGTACTACAAAAAATACGGCTGAACTAAATACTTACTCACCTAAAAACACGCCATATGTCGAAACACATCACATTGAGCCAAAAGAAAGCGGACAGCAGTGAGAAGTAAATGATGATTGCTGAAAAGAGTGAAATAAATAAATTGGATTATTAAATAGTTCTATGTAAATGATAACCAAGTTTTAATGATAATAATGAAGGATTAATGCTGAGGATTAATGATTGGTCTTCATTGGTCTCCGAACGCAGTAAATTTATGAGGTTGTGGTGGAACTACAAATTAAACAAATCTATAGTTTTAGTTTAATCCGTTCAAATATTTTTCAATCAGGTATTATGTATATGTAACCTGTCTACCAATTTCAAAGTCCATGTACGAATTTCCTCTAACGTAAATGTTTTTCTTAAATTCAAAAGGATTTACAGAAACTTTTCGAAAATATCCACTTGTTATATACCTAAATCAAGCGTTATTACAATAGCTATCTATTGGCATAATATTATAATTCAAATATTAGTCAAACCTTAAAAGAGTCGGGTTTTAATTCAACATTATCTCAAGACATCGAAATCGACAGTAATAAATTCAAATGTTCACGACTGAAGATAATAAATTGTTTCGGAAAAAAAGACCGTAAAAGATTCCTTGATCCCGATTTCGAACAGATGCTCAGATCAGTCACACAGGACTTAATTTATTGCTAACAAATTGTGCGTTCTAAATATGCGACTCTGGCAAAGACACACTTGTCATGTGGCTATAACCATGGTGTTTAAAATTTAGGCAATGAATCAGTAGATGCTTACGTTATATAACATCTGAACGTGGGAATTGTTTTCCCAAGTTGAATAAATTAAATATATATTATTATTGTAATTTAAATCGATGTCTTATTTAATTTTGGAACTCCGATTATTTGAGCGATTAGACTAAACTGCTTAATTGTGTGACATTTGGGTGAAGTGTGACTAAAACTGATAGCCAGATTAAGAGGACTACAGAGGCTAAACGCGAGTTTTATAAACAAGATATCACACGAACCATTGCAGAGAATCAAATAAAAAAAATATATGGTATTCTTGGGGATATATGTTAGATTGCTACGGCCTTCAAAACATAATACATTAATGTTGACTCGATAGAAAAAAATCACGAAGATACCTCTAAAATAATCTTCTAAACAATCAAATCCCTTCTAAAATACGTGTTTTTTTTTTCAATTTAACATATATTTTTCATCACAATAAATACAATATATCAGTTATACCACTTTTTAAATCCATTTTGTAGAATTTCCAAAAAACCCTTGTTCTCATTTGCGCAGAGTTTTTGAACATAACTCGCGAGCATGTGTGTGTAAACGCCGTGTACCGACAGTCGCGGCTGAGGCCTCTTGCTAGACGGGCGTGTCGCGCTTTCTGCCGCAAAATTTCTGCAAGATTCCAACGTTATTTCATTACTTTTATTGATTGGTTATTACATTAGGTTAATTTATATAAATAATTTAACGTTATAAGTATTTTTTTAAGTTAGAAGGGCGTAAACGGACTCCTATTTTGTAAATAAACATGGGAAATAAATCAAAAGTGTTCATATAAAGCAAACGTCACACACATGAATGACGTAAAGATTTAAATTTTGTCAAACATTTATTAATTTTCATTGTTCTCTGCAATCCTGCAGAGTACAAAAAGATAGATACGTACACAGTTTTTCAACCCTAATCGTATAGCTGTAAATGGCGTAATTGGAGTTTGCGGCGAGTAAGAATCTCGCTCCAGAGACTCTGGTTCAAATCCCAGTTACACTTCCTATCTTTTTCAATTTTTTCTTTATTTTTTATGACTTTTTTTTTGTTATTATTTTATGCAAATGAAATAAAAAGCTAATAATATTTATATATGTCATAATATGTATTTATTACAGGAAAAGAGAATCCAAAGATAATATCAATAACGGGGAAATTATAGACATTAGCAGTGAGTAAGAATCTCGCTCTAGAGACTCGGGTTCAAATTCCAGTTACACTTCCTTTCTTTTTCAATTTTTTCTTTATTTTTTTATGACTTTTTTTTTGTTATTATTTTAAGTAACTAAAAAAATTGCATAAATCTAATTTCATTACGTTGTCGTACCTTCCTATAAATTTTTTGTTAGGTCAATTATTACTTAAAATAAACGCCATCTACTGAAACACTTCCCCGTATAAGCCGCGCAGATAGAGAATAGATTTGAAAATGGCGTCCTCTCGCATGCGTTCTCGCTCACTCTCTATCGCTGTCTATACTCACACAGTGAAGTACGAGCTGCAAACAAATAATCAGTCGGGATTCGCTTTCTAAGCTACTTGACGCACTCCGAGTAATAGTTGTTTTCGTTGATATTGTTGTTTTTGTTTGCGTTACATTTGATTGTTATTTATTTTCGTTAAGTTTTTGTTACGAACGTTGACATTTTGTGATGTAATTGAACAGCAACACCGAAGATGAAAGTGACGACTCTGAAGACCAGGACTGTGAAAGTGACCAGTCCATGGAAGATTTTAACCAATTCATGGAGGGAATTGAACCAGTAATGGGTACAGATACTACAGATGACCAGGACACTGCTGGACCAAGCGGTTTATAAAACCTTTGATACCATTCCCATCCTATTGTTCTTTATTTTTATAATCTGATTCTGAAATGTCACAATTAATAAAGGCAAATTTTACAATTGACCAGTCCATGGAAGATTTTAACCAATTCATGGAGGGAATTGAACCAGTAATGGGTACAGATGACCAGGACACTGCTGGACCAAGCGGTTTATAAAACCTTTGATACCATTCCCATCCTATTGTTCTTTATTTTTATAATCTGATTCTGAAATGTCACAATTAATAAAGGCAAATTTTACAATCCAGTGTTTTAAGTACCCTTGCTTGTGTTGTGTGTTGTGCTTGTATTTTAAGTGCCATTTTCAGATCTATTCTCTATCTGCGCGGGTTATACAGGCGATTAATACAGTACCTCATGACATGTCATTGTATGCTCTGTAAGGTAGTTCTGAGGTTTTCCGTTAGAGGCGCTGTTGTCGTTTGTGAGAATGTGTGCACCGATTCTCAAGGTCATTTTGCACCACTAGGCGCCTTAAGTTATTTTCAAATTTTAAGTGTAGAGACACCTCTCACACTGTCGTAGTGGTTTAACTCATACCTATTTTGGTATGTTTATTAATGATTAATGAGAAATAAATAAAAATAACAATAAATAATAAATATTAAAAACAGATCTTTACTAAGACAATAACGATCTATCTCTCTGATGATATAACTAAGATAGGTGTATATGTATATATATAGCAGGTATAATTAATGCTTGTAAGATATTTGGTCTGACGTCAACTCACTTTACAAAACAATCGGAGATTCCCACGAATAAAACAGATATTGTAAATGATACAAAAAAAAACTTTTAATTTGAGTTAAGTTGTACTTCATCTATGGTTGTATGTTGTTGTCTTAGATTAGACATATTAATAATCTAAGGTTGTTAGGTTGGTACTTCTGAGGAGGACAACACAACTCTCTGGAGGTTTATTCTGCTTGGAACGCACAGAGAGCTCATTCAAGCAGTGGGAACCGATCTCTCGCTTTCTGCTGTGGTTAGGTTAGCTAACTGGACTACTAAAACCAACTAACAGAAATAACTATCACTAACAGTCCCTAGTCCTCATACCCACTAACGAACTAATGTTCTAATTAACTCTCTAAGCTCACTGGACTAACCATCCCAATCCCTTTTTGAGTCTTGTTCAAAGTCATTTACTATTGTAATGGTTGGGCGATACAAGCTCGTTTGCTCTCTTATGTCCATAAAAAAAACCATATTGAATTGAGAATCGATCGGAATTAGGTACCTAATAGTTGATGGAAGTAATCACTGTCTTGCTGAATATTTTATGAACTAATTTATCTCTGCGAAAAAACACGGCTTGTTATGCCAAACAAGGTACGATAAATCAAACAGTTTGTTCTAGAATATACATAAGTGAGGTTTTGTTTTGAGAAAACTGCCTCGTTGGTAGTGGTCGCAAGCGTGACTGCGAAACTACAGGCCCTGGGTTCAATTCCCTAGTCGGGCAAAATATTATTGTATTTCTCTAACTCGAAACATTCAGTAGTAGTTTGGAGTTCTAAATTGGAGTTCTGAAAAGTATTTGAGTTCTGAATTATTATTGTGGCCGGTTTATGGCCAGTGGCAAGGGGCTCATCATTACATGAGACCTAAACAGAAGAACTGGTAAAAAATGGGTGAACAGTTGCCTAGAACTTCAGGGAAATACAAGCGTGATGTTATGTTATGTTATGTTTGTAACGAGATATTATATTCATAGGAAACACAATGTTAATATTTCCCATAATTGAACGCCCGTGTCTACGTGTCTCGTAGTCTATCTTGATGGATTATATTTTCCGTGAAATTACTAACAATTATATTAAGGGAAAACCGGCGCCACTCGGCAGACTATGCTGCCATTACACTTTATATTGACGTTGAGACAATTTTTTTGTATAAAGAGCAAACGAAGGTACCACTCATCTCTTTCCTTGACAGCTAACCTTGAACATGCGAGACTACTTAATGGTCGAGTTAGGTACTCCATCCATTAATATTCCAATTCATCTAGCTTTATGACATACCTACTGCTGGAGTTGCTGAACTGCTTCCCCTAAGAAATGGTATGTGGAATTTATATTCTCTAAGGTAATTCTCTATTCGACTCTGGTGACTCTGGAGGTGAACGCCTCTTACAGAACCTGCCACCGTACACAGTATTTTCTAGAAGGTAGTCTTCTATTCTAATCATTAAATTTACGCTGATTCTATCTTGTTTCTAAATGGGTGCTTATCTAATTTTGTGCCAGTGTGTACATGGAAGGATTAAGTTAGTTGTCTTTGAATTAATGCTAGAGGTTCATCGTGGACCTTGAGACGGGGTTACATTGGTACTCTTTAGTAGACAAGTAAGTAACACACATGGATTGAGAAAAGTGGTAATTCAACCCAAAAAAAAACTTGAAAGTAATATACTCGTAACAAGTAACTTATACAGATATAACTTAAGAAATAGTCACTTTAATCACTATCAGGAAATATTTGTAAGTTATAAATAACAAATTTTTTTTTATATGTAACTTGAAAGAAAGGTTATAATAAAAATATTGAAATTAATTTTTAATGACCGATAATTTATTTTTAACCAT
The DNA here is from genome assembly GCA_944567765.1 of Carterocephalus palaemon. Taxonomy (NCBI): domain Eukaryota; kingdom Metazoa; phylum Arthropoda; class Insecta; order Lepidoptera; family Hesperiidae; genus Carterocephalus; species Carterocephalus palaemon. Next base: position 10,380,504 of record OX155650.1, read on the forward strand.
GGAAGTATCCGCTTTGCGTTTTGAACGTAGTACCTATATACTAGAGTAAAATACTATAGAGGATAGAAAATATAGGAATATAACCTTGGTGATCAAATTATATTAGTGGATCGTAGGCATCTTCATTTCAAATGTGAAATACATGGAACCGGTCGCCTACTGATTGACTCATTTGGTAAACAAATTAGTTTGGAAACTTTTATGCAATCGTAACAACATATATGTATAATCAGCAGATAAAAATGTAGGCACTTAGAATCCCGAAAAACAAAGGTTTCCGTGGAATACGCGAAAACCCACTGACGTTATGATACATGCAATAAAATTTTATTCGAGCTAAATATCCAGAAAATAAGGTTGGTTACCTACCTAGGGTTTCACTGGGTAAACTTTCTTCAGTAATGTCATGAGGAAGATTGGTTGAAATAGCAACGTAGACCAAGCTACCGCATTGTATAATTCCACAGGGTGTAGCTGCGGGCTTCCTCTATTCGAAAAATAATACTCACAACAAGTCACGCAGGCCATCTGAGTAATCTTGTTGCTCCTTATCAGAAGTTGCATGGTTGCCATAAACATGAACCCCACGAAGAGGCACATGAGATAGGCTATGAGGACTCCGCCATGGATGTTGTGCAGTTTGGGCAGCCACGCGTACACCCCCACCGTGGCCAGGATGAACACGCAGGATATGAGCATACCTGGAACAGGAATTCTTAATTTAGTTCGCTGTGACCCATAGACGTCCCACTGCTGGGCACGGGTCCCCACAGACGCAGCTGCGGGAGGTCTACAGCATACCCACCAGACAGACAGACAATAAATTCGATATTTTCATTTTAAATTAATTCATTTCTTTATAGGATATAAATTATATCGTTGAATTTTTTTTTTAAAAAAACGCTTTTTAAAACTATTTTTTTTATTTTCATGCATTGTCATCGGAACCAAATATGTGTGCCAAATTTCAGCTTGATAGCTTCAGTGGAAGTGGGTGAAATATTGATTGCAAGATTCCAGGACATACTTACATACTTACATACCTACGAGTGAAGTTAAATAAAAGCTTTTAAAATGGAGGATTATAATATTAAAAAGGAATAATTCAACTTTCTCGGGCATAAGTATATATTTTTTAAATATTTTGTGGCTTCATCTCTATACCATAATATTAGACATCAAAACTCGAATCAAACGTAAAAAAAAAATCAAATTACAATTCAATACAATACAATTCCAATACAAGAAAAATTACGTAGTCCCTCTTATAATATGTCTCGTATTTAACTGCTCAAAATGCACATAGCTCGCTTATTTATTTCAATGTGATCTCTGCTGCCTATAACAGCTCTGCTATTATTGTGATTTCTACGTATTTATAAAATGTATTTATAAACTATGACGTACACATGTCATAGTGATTTTAAATATGTGGTATGGTTGTGCGTTTCAATTATTTCCACATAATTTAGCCACAATTTCAATTATCGTCCCATTGTTTTTTCATTAATGTATTGTATCAATAAACGTAACTTAGGTAAATTAAGCATTACGGCTACATTAATATTGTCATCGGTGAGTAAATAGAAACATTTTGCAGAATTAAGTATCTATGGCAATTGTTGGTAATACCTACCTAGATTATAATATAGAAAACGTGCTTATAATTTTATCTTTTTTTGGAGTAGTTCATAGGTTCCGCTTTAGCATTAATACCAGCTTGTTCAATGGACTGTAGATCCCTGTTTCGCTAGTTAAATAACGAATTAAATAAAAGAAAAAACGAGTATGCTTTAGACCACACGACTGAAGTAAAACTTCGTTAGCTCCGTCTATTTATTATTATTATTGGAGTCCCTTTAAACTTCCTGTCGCTTCGCCCGATCGATTTCCGTATTTCTCTCTCTTTCTGCCTTCACTAACTTATATCTCCTTCTCAACTTCCGTTACACTTTTTTCCGTAACACTCTCGTCACACATTCTTCAGCTTACTCCCAAAGTCAAGTGTGCGTAAAGAAGTTTTACTTCAAAAACTCACTATGCTCCCGAGTACCTACCCCTCGATAGTTCGTCATATGGCTCAAGAGATCTAATCGCTGGCGTCGTTATCTCCTGCGCTATTTCCGTACTGTGTGTGTCTATGGTCCATACTAAAATAATTTTAATCAGCAACCAATGAGCGCTGTTTATGTGAACCTTTAGGTTCGGATCTATCGCCTGAATTAGGCTAAAAATGTTCCATTTCGGAATCCGTTTCCCACTGACCCATACTACTCTGAAAATAAACTGAAAAAAAGTAAAAGGAACTGACTGAACTAAAGGACTGAAGGAGAAGACTAAGGACTGAAGAAGGAGGAACTAAAGGACTGAAGTAATTAAACTATTACTGAGGTCTTGGGCGAATAATTTATTCATATTCATTATTTATTGCCATCATGCTAAATGTTAGTACAATCCTAGATGTTAAGATTTTTCATCGTCGTGTTCGCGTGAACCCTGAACGGGCATTAATAATTGTAGGAAGGGGGTGTGGGCCATAATGCCCTTAAGCCACTGCGACCTGAATAGATGTATTGTAGCTACTAGCTGTCAGATATCATATTAACAATAATTTTAAAATATAAATTAAAATATCTGGAACAGTGTCAAAAATATAAATAAAATGTCATTTTATTTGTACTTTTGATATTAACAATTTAACTTACAAGTACTACTGAGCACGTAGTTAGTGTTGTCCTCCTGGGCAGAATGGCAGACCAGCGCGTCCAGCTGAGTAGTCTTGGTCCCATCAGGGTTGTTAGTCACGAAGTTATCGATGCAGTACTTGTCTGGTCGCACGAGGAACCACGGCGGGATGTTGTGTGGTACTTCCACGTATAAGTTTCCATCCTAAAACAAACCCTTGGATTATTGTCGAGTTCAGGTCTCTTCGTGGGATGAGGAATGAGAACGGGGTAACGCACGGAGCATAAGGATGTGACCTTCACCGTTGTAGCAAGTGACATTTAATTTTTAAATCGCATCTAACTTAGAAAACTCATTGGTGCGTGCCATTGGAGTTTGAACACGGACCGCTCGAGTGAAAGGCGAATTCGATAGCCACTGGGCTGTCACCGCTTCATAGGTTAAGGCCGGTCAAAAACAATAGATTTTCCTCCCATTGTAACTTTACATAAGTGGTGCAAAGTACAGTTGTCAACTCCCGTTGACGATGCCGCAAAAATAAAGTAATATACCTATATAACCTCGTGATGGATTAAGACAGCCATTGAATTAATTTTTCATCAACGTTGCATTGTTTTACGCTTTGGAACACAACAAACAACGTCTGCTACGCTAGTTAAGAATGTAAGATAATTTGCTTTTATTATGCGATCAGTGTAGTAACAATCGAGCTGTTAACACATCTAAGAGCGTTGTCAGATCATTAGTCAATACATTATGTATTAAAAATATTTGGTAGATCGTTCAATGTATGCAAATGAGTATAAGGATAACTTATCGTCATAAAATGAAGCAGGAATAAAATTAAAATTATTCAATTTTTCTTTTTCAAACCAGACCTCTTGAAGTAACTAATTAAAAACTAAACTTGGCTATGACCAAGACATTGGCAAATACGCAAGACGTGCGAACCTCACCTTGGCAGGATGCGTAAATTCATTTTCAACTTTAAAGTTTAACGTGCGTTAAAAAAATATGGTTTGTGATTTAACTGGGTTATACAGGTTAACTAAAACGAGTTAGTCAAAGATAAAATGCTCGTTTTCCGCGAGTTTTTGGTCTAATAGATAAGCAGATGGGTACGACGCACTAGCTACATTGCAAAGCCACGAGCTGAAGGCTGAAGGGGGTTGAATCTGTTTTGATTTTTGCGTCGATACAAGTCTATGGCTAGATTTTTATTTATTTATTTATTTGCTTTGAATACATTTTACTAGGTGTTATATATTAGTTTATGATATTCAGCTATATGTTACTATTAGCATGCAAATATTAGATATTTTAATTAAAATTATCCATTCTGCATTTATATCCATAAACTTGAAAAATGTCAAATAAATAATGATACATAAAAAATTAAAAGAAAATGTCAAGTAGGTAGGTACTTACATGAAAAAAATTAACTAAATTGATTAATTGTTTAAATTAGTTCAATGTCATAAATTAAATTAAAAACAGCAGCAAATGTCAACAATATTAATTTTATGCACTATTATGTATTATCTGATAATTAATAATATATTCTAAGAACTGCTAACTACTGCTTTCTGCAGCTGTCTTGAATAGTTGACATTTAGTTACAAATATAGAGGCTTCTAGTATATACATCGAGACTAGACCAGACTAAGTAAGTACACCTAATTTTTTGAACTAGCATGAATGATAAGGATATTTTGACTTCAGCGTGCTTACGATTTTGTATTAGTCTTGTATTCATAAAGTTGGAGATTATGAAAATGAATATAATACACCTGCATTCCATCGACTTGATAGCCTACCGTTTAGGTATTTTTCGCTTGAATGCACTGCAATTATGCGACCAGGGCGTCCCACTTTAGTCGATGCTAGGGTTGCCACCTCTGAAAAAAATTATTCCAGGAGCCACGAAAAATTACTAGTCAGTCTGCCTCGTTGGTCTAGTGGTCGTAACCGTGACTGCTAAGCTAAAGTTCCTGGGTTCGATCCTCGGATCGAGCAACAACTATTTGGTTTTTCTAATTTGAAATGCCCGGTAGCTGCTCGGTGTCTGTATTTATGCCCGGTGTATGGCAATAGGCTCACCACCTATTACAAGGGACCAAAACAAAACTGGTTTGTATGTAACATTGAACGTACTTTCTCCTGCCTTAAAACGTCAAAACTACACGTTAGTTCGGTTATCTACAATTGTTTTTTTAAACGATGTTGTTATTGAGTCAGTCGTATGCAAGTACCAGTGGCAATACCAATTGGTTTTAGCACTGGATTGGCGGGCCGAGAGCTAGAAAATATTGCGGCATTGTTTGTATTTGACGATAATTTCGCAATCGAGCGATTAAGTAATGTCCCGCAAACGATTCAAAACAGAGCTCCAGATTTGTATTAGACGGACACATAAAGCAAGACAAAACTGAAATAAGCAAATGGCAACCCTAGTCGTGTCATTAATATAGTCGTCCCAATCACTGAACATTCACATGTAGGGTAGATACCACATCCCTGCGATAAAAATGGGCAAAAAGAGATTACGAGTGAACATTTTCAGTTAATTTTGTTAAAAACATTGCATGTGAATTAGGTTATTGAGTATGACTTATAAATGTCGAAGCATAATATTTGTATGAAGAATTTTGCTACAAATTAAAAATGTTCAACTGCTGGGCACGGGTCTCCACAGGCATTATGTCTATAAAATAAATAATAGCATACTCCGCCACGCTGTTCAAATGCGAATTGGTGGAGGGGTTAGTACCGTTAGCGCCCAACCCAGTGTCGAATGTTCTCAAGCCACCCGAAGATCTTCGACAAGGCATAAAGATTTTTTTTGACATTGAAAACAACCGGGATATACGACTTAATGTACCCTCCGAAGCACGGTAGCGTCCATGAAATTTTTGCAGTCCGCCATCCACCCACCGGCCGCGCCGCGTCGGTGAGCGTTGCGTGATTGATATAAGTACATGTTTCAATTTTTTTCCTAATCTGAGGTAGTACCTATTTCAAATATCATCTCAAAGAATTGACCGTTCTGCTACTATTATCCCGGAGCACATGAGAAGAAATAGGCCGTAATCGTTACCTATCGACAGATTCTGAACATTGGGGATGACGAACTATCTAGCATGCAGGTTTTTATGTTACTGCCTAGCCGGTAGCATTTCATTGCTTCACCATGAAATGAAATACACTGTCTTCAATAACATTTTTGATTGGAAACAACTGATTGAAATATGACAGTGGAAACGTGCCCTAATTAAAAATTATTTCAATGTTTCCAATCGGTTACATTCGGCCGATATTTTCACACGAGCGTTATCTAACTTCTGGGTGGGTTTATAATGGTTTCTACTATTATTTCATTAAATTTTTACTAAAATTTCAGGATCCTCAGGACTTCATGCTTCAAATTACTACGAACCACTTGCTTGCTTCAAATTTTTTATATAATCTGTGCAGACAAGGGACTATTGACATCTACGTTTAGTTTACATCAAAAGGTAGTTAACCAATTATTATTAACACTTAACTTATAATCAAGTTAGCATATCAGTCGAGGTAGTTATTAAAACAGCAAATGTGTTGTATGTATATATTGATATACGCTTTCACTGAATTTGATTCTTCAATAGTGGTGATGTATATAAAAACCTTCTAGATCATGATGTTAACTAATAGGAATGTTCCTACATTCTAACGATGTAGAAATTAAAATTCAAAAGAGGAAGAATTAATTAGCTTACGCTTTAAGCTTACTTTTATCACGGCTAAAATAACACGCTGATATGTTAGTGATAAGACCCCGAATACTTTGTAGTTATTTCCATGACTTAGATACTAATAAGTAGGTACTTAAGCAATACAATAGGTTCATTTATAAGCTGTACGTATTTGCCAATTTCTGAGTCATCACCACTTTTATCCCGGAGCACGTAGTAACTGTTGGTACCAAGCGACGCCAAATGTTCAATAATGGCCCTGTATGACTATATAGCTATTATCATAAATCTAAGATTATTGATCGTAGCTTACGATCCTATGATATAAATTATGAGTACCGGCATTCCCCGCCTTACTTAATTGTTGTAATAGGTTATTTAAAATTGTAAAATAGGGTATTAATATGTATATTTATAAAACGCAATGGTACTCGTAGTGCTTAGATGCTAACGTGTAATGATTATTTTTATAAACAGTATTTCGTTGTAAGTAATTTCTGATTGCGGACTGGTTATTAGATAGCGTATCAGTCAAGCTCAAGAGTAGGTAGCCCAGTGAAAACAATATTTGACTGAACACAAAATTAGACCTGTTATTGATGTCGACGCTACGCCGGGCCCATTTTTTATTTATGTAGGTATTTATTTATTTTATTTAATAATTTATCTACACACTTTAATTAGGACAAAGGTACAGAATATAAGACAGGAAGAAAATGGTACAAGGGTAATCCTTTTTTCTATGTAAGCTTAAAAAAGTCAGTACGATGGTAAATCAAAGGGTAATCAGAGGTTACTTACGTACATTTCTTGATTATTTACTTATTTATTTCTTAAAAATACTCAGTAAAATAAACTCATTTGACTGTTTCCGTCCGTACGCGTACCCGAGATACCTGCATACCTACCGCAATCTATTATTTTGATCATAGATTGTCCAATTATAGTATTATCAGAGAGAAATTATAGGAACCGTATGTCATTATACTGTGCTATTATGATCTCTGTCATAATGTCATATTTCCACGTTTGTCAAATGTGGTAATATAATGGTCGGATTTTGCTGGTATGTTCTTAATTTAAAACTAGGTATTCTTAATGACATTTTCCTATCCATGGGTATAAAACAGATACATCGGTTTCAATTTTGCTTCTTATTGGTCATGTTTATGAACATCTTTAACGGCTATAATATTATTGGGTATTATTATTATATCTAAAACAGATAAAATAGTACTTTAGTATTTATTTAAATTATCCTTTTAATAATGATTTCCCACATAACATCAACTGTTATACAAATGCGAACGAAGGATGGATATTTGTAACTCAACCATTAAATAACTTCTATGGAATTTCATAACGTTTAAAAAATGTTAAAACTGTTTTTAACTTAATTCATGGGAACCGGGTTATTTTTTGAGCGGCTTTGATTGCATCGAATCTATTTGTGGCGATCATTTAAGAGTGCTTACACATGTAGAGTCAAGTCACATCGGGATAATTACATTAGTCTTGTAGGAGTGCATTGATTGAGACTATGATTTTGTCGACGTTCCGGGGATGGATACATTATGTTCCTAAATAAGAAACATGCCAGGCTATCAGAGAGATTATAGTCTTTTATGGATTGTACGCAGTAAATATGTTACGTTTTTTGGTTTTGTACGCTTAGTATTTGGTAGTTCTATGATATTGGATTCAGAAATACATTCGTTCAAAAAGCCTTTCTTACCGTTCGGAGGTGAAATTCTTGTTTATTTTTCTGTGCATAAAATGATATCCTAAACCGGACCTCCTTGTCTGTACAGTTACGAATGCCATCGTTGAAGTGGAAAAACTTGACCGCTCTGTCGCTCTGGGGTCTCAGGAATTGATCGTGGAGCACCGGATTAAATATCTCCTGAGTCTTCAAGCACTTTTTCTCCTTTGTATAGTATTCGAATCCAAACGGACAACATTTCGTTATGCAAGTTTTTTTCTTACAACGACACCCTTTTTGAACGAGTGGCGAATCGTTGTAGTAGACATCAGTCAGATTACCCTCTATGATTTCACTTATTTCTTCGTCACACAAATCATCCGCACGAACACTTATACCTAGTATTAATAAAGCTAGTATTAAATGCATCTTTTTGGTTTCTTCTTTAAACACTGACGGAGAAAATGTTCATGTATGTTACCGGTCTATGCAACAATCGTCTCACGAAGGCGTTCACTTAAACGAAATGCAACAAGCATTCTCCATTACTCAACGAGGCAATGCCACAATCATTTGTAGGTAAAGCGTTCAAATTTAAATTTACGTTCGATTAATTACACAGTTCACTGTTGCTAATTTAAAATTATAGTACATTATTATAATATAATATTATATCCTGGTCTACATGTAAACTTCTTATGAAGAGTTCTCACTGAATTATGTACAATAAATTCTTTAAGATTGTTAACTTATTCCTAACGTTGATTGTGATCGAATAATCAACGTGTTTTGTATTCTAGACTGTGTTTTGCTACTTCACGAGAGCTAAAGAAGCGCGTGCTCTTTCCAACGCGAAACTGGTTCTCGATGGGGCTTACCGCAACTTTATAAATTATAATGTTAAGTTTGAAAAAATAAATGGTAAAAAATCCTTATAATAACTTGTTTGCAGTTTTTACATTGCACAAATAAAGTTATAAATGCAGGTTACGATTATTTTTTACATACACTTGGATTGCATTTTATCCATGTCAAAAAGACAAGCTTCAAGATAGATAGATATACCAATAGGCATATATGAGAAACCTGCCGAAGAAAAATCGTTAGTTAATGAATACGGCAATTGACAAACATATTAAGGAACTGGATTATTTTCGTGTCTTGCCGAAGCGTATACATTTAATTATAGTTTTTGAACACTTCCGTCTCAAATCACTGACTTGTACATTGATTTTAGTTAATTTATTTTCTTTTATAAAACACATGCGAGTTTTCATATAACTTGGAACGTGCACGAACAAAGTTGAACAATAAGATAAACTCGCGGTTAGATTGCTGATAACACTGACACGTCCGATTGCTGTGGAACCTTTAACGCGACTGGTCTGATCGTCGACAAGGCGATTGATCAAGATAAACGGAATTTTTTTGGTCAACATGGTAATTTAAAGTCGTCATGATGGCAATAGGGTGCCTTCTAAATTTCGTCAGTTAATTGTTCCCAGTAGGGTGACCATTATGTACAATCAGTTTTAATGGACGCATTTATTTTACTTACATCGCGTCGGCACTCCCGTCTCTAGGGCCAAATTGGGCGCTTTTAACCAATTTAAAGGTGTAAAAGTTGTACATGAATGTTTACTTCAATCTAATCTATTACTTATCATTCTTTCAGTTAATTTACTGTTTAATTAAAAACGTTCACTTCTCATTCTAGTAAGGGTTGAAAAAGTTATGTACAACGAAGCTCTACTTTAATCTAATATATTACCACAGCAAATAATTCATTTGTTTATTGTTCGCTCGCATGCACATAAATCGTTTCGAGTAGGTGAAAGTAATTAGGTAAAATGTTCTGGATTGTTACCTCTAATGATTCGTGCAAGTGATTAATTACATTGTATAATTATTAATCAACTAGTGGACGCCCGCAGCTTCGCTCGCGTGGAATTAGACATTCACTAACTTCAAAAACGGCAAAGTTTCATACTAACTTTGCACCCCCTTTTTACCCCCCTAGGGGTTGTATTTTCAAAATCCTTTCTTAATGCTCCCCTACGTTATAAAAGGAACCCCTGTGCAAAATTTCTCTCTTTTTCTCCTTTTATATATATAGATTATTTCAATTGTCCCAAATTAAAAAAGTTTAAATAATTCCATTACCATTAACCGTTCAACAGATGAGCAGCAATTTGTATACCGAAATGAAACAAGTTGCATAGTTTAAAAAAATACAAAAATTCTACTGCAAAACAAATGATATAAGTAGGAAAATTAACCAGAAAGATTGTTAACCAACTTTAAATCGTCATATATCCTAAACTGTTATTTAAAATGAAAAACTATAAAAGTAACCTTAAAGAGATTTTTAAATACCTATTCACGATACCCCACTTGATATAGTTGGTAGTTACTTTTCGTTTTAATTTTGACAATATGGTGTCTGATTGTCGCTGTGGTGAATCTTGGTTACTGTGCTGTTAGTGACACTCGCAAGGTTAAGACGAATGGTTTGACGTAAGAATCATCAAAATCGCCTAACGAGCTTGGTCTCTAGAACGCCATAGAGGAACGCCATATACATACATAGACTGATAAACACAATAAACCTTCTTTGCGTCGCACAGCCGGGTAAAAAAGATTAAATCTCGTACAAGAGAAGGATGTATGTAATTAAATTTAGCATTCATTTTTATTTCACTTTGGATACCTAGTTGCTATTTCATGCATTTTAATGTTGTTATTCAGGAAGCTCTAAACATCATTTGCCCATCCATCTATAGCCTTTTCGGGTCCACTGCTGTACGAAGGCCTTCTTCAATCGCCGCCCTCCTCCCGATCCTGCGCCTCATCGATACCTACTATGACTTTTTGTATTTATAGGAGAATATAAATCAAAATACAAAACAAAGTTATTCACATTTGCCTTGTGAATCCAGTTCTTTCTTTTTCGCTGTCTTCTTCAGGTCATCTATCGACCTGGTCGGATGGCGGATGTTTTCCGAGTCGTGGTCTCCACTCAAGGACCTAAGGTACTTATGGATACAAGATGCGCATGCAGCACCACTAGAACCAACCATTCGCTGTCGCCAATGACTGTGACCGACTGTGACCGACTTTGAACAAGACTCAAATAGGGACTGGGATGGTTTGAGTTGAGTGAGAGAGTTTAGTAGGTATGAGGACTGGTGGACTGTCAGTGATAGTTGTTGTTATTAATAGTCCAGTTGGTAGTTGTTAGTAAGAGACTCCTTCCAAGTTGGTCACAGATGTGTTTTTAACTAAGATGGCCTCTAGGCTCTAGATAACCAGATTTGTCCAAAATTGCTAATGTATAATTTTTAAAAACTGTTTGAACTTCTTTTTAGGACCGTCAATATTCAATGGTATTCTTCATATCGTCTGTATGGTTGCTTCATGTTCATTACGATTGCCTAACAATGTTCACATGCTTGCGTGCTTTTACATTTCCTAATACCACTAACGCACCTAGAGTCCGCTTAGTCATACACTCGACGAATAATTTCGTACTTCAGCTTTGGTTCAAGTTTATAACTTTTTCAATCCTTGCATATCCTAAAACACACACACATACTTATTAGTGTCTTATGAAGTTCTGGGTGACATAGACTGGGCCGACCGGAAAGCCCTAAAGCTAACCTTTTGGCTAGAAAAGTGCATGGGTGACCGTCCTGGGGCCGTATTTCTGAATCCCACTCGCATACGAAAATCGCCAATGAGTCTACGAATTTCATGTGGTCTTTATTTTTTAACGAGTGTTCCGCACGTATCCTTATAATAATATAATGTGATAGAATGTGAGTAATATACTATTATTTCATTCATAGTGTTTCAGTTTATTTTATAGTTTCAGTTTTATTGTTCGGATACCTACGATTAAATGGTTACGAAAATGTTTCGTATACGAATGCCTAAAGTCTAAAGTCTCTAATTGGGAGTGACACCACTTTATTACGTGGTCTCTAATGTAAATTAGAGGGTTTTTTAATTTTTAAACCCACAAATGGGTTGAAACGGAGATGAAAGTTTTGACTAGAGAGAAGAGAAATATTGTTTATCATGTGAAAACAATATTTCTGAGAGGAGACCCGTGCCCAACAGTGGGACAAAGAAAGGGTTGTGATGATGATGATAATGATGATGTGAAAACAATTTATCCTGATAAACATGAAATGATACCTTGGAAATAAGGAGGGTTCCCTAGGGTTTCATTGGAAGAGATTTTCCAGTAACTTTCCACTATAGAATAAAGTTACAACAATAAACCAAGCTGCAGCAATGTCTGTCTTACTAACTCCAGGCGAGCAAAGCTACGGGCGCCCCCTAGTAATCCATATGTAACTAAAATGCTTTTATTTTCGACTCATTTACAATCTTTTATCTGGAGTATCCATTACACGTTTTACTTAATTCATTTGTGGATACTAAAAAAATGTTGATAAGGCTGGATTATGTCATATTTCGTAGTTCACGATTCGTAATTTTTATTATAATTACATATACTGATTTTACAAATTGTAACTCAGCCTTTTCTTATATATTTAATTTTTTAATTCAATGTATATTTTTGAGAAACAGTTTTCCAGGTCAATGAATATACTTAACTTATATCTGAATAACTGTGATATCCGTACAGTTTTTTTTGTATTTTCTGTCTTCAAGGGCGGCAATGACAATGCGCTATAATTGCTGTAAGATACTATCATTTAATTCCATGATAACTGCATATTTTCAACGAAACCACAGATAAGATAATAATTAATGACTGGCTTGTTAAAATCTTAAAATATTTAAGACTCAAAACTCTTTATTATTTTTCCCTGGATTTGACTGATCTTATTTTTATTCTACTACAAAAAAGGCTCTTGACACTGTGAGTTGTGACAAACTTTGAATAACACTTAAAGGCACTAGGGCTGGGATGATTAGTCCAGTTAGCTAAGAGCACAAACTAATAAGGGATACTACGTATGCTAAGAGAGTTAATTAGAACAATAAGTGGTCAATTCGTTACTGGGTATGAGGACTGGGGGCTGTTACTGACAGTTAGTCCTGTGTTGGTGTCAGAAATAGTCCAGTTAGTTATTGTTAGTTGAAATCTTTTTCCAAGTCAGTCATAAATACAATAAAATCAACAAACTAAAATTAAATAAGGAAGATAGCATTAATTCATAGCGAAATTGAAACTGACAACGCAAAAATCGCGTCTTTTTCAGACATAGTGCAAAATGATGGCGATTGGAAAGATCCTAAAAGATGCGAAGAGTGGATTTTATACCAAAAACGAAGGCTGAGAAACCGCTTTATTAGTAAAAAAGGCTGTGCCATTGAGTCTGAGCCGACCAGCCAAAAGTTTAGGGCGGCAGATATAAAAGTGCCGTTATTTATATCAAATGTAAAGAGGTTTCTAGCCAGGATATTATTGACTATATATATATGAAAAAACACGTGAAATTGTTTCACTTGTGAAAATAAACATGAAACGGCATAAGGAGTATGATGCCTGTAAGGTCCTGATATTCCTAGATGATAAGCTGTGGCCGTCCAGCATTACTTTCCGTCGTTTTGTAAACTTTTACGAAAAGCGGAGTAATATAGAAAATAATAGATAACAAATTGTTTGGAACTGTTGAATATACTAAATAAATAAATATATAGAATAATTAATATATAATAAAGAATACACAATAACTTATGGATAAACTAAGTAAAATTATAAGTTTTAACTGTAAATCTATCAAGAGATCAGTGGAAGGTGTGAAAGAGCGGTTAAGGTGCTTGACAGTGTATTAAATGGGTGTCTTAGTACACACGTATCTATTAGTGATGCACAATTTGGGTTTAGCCGGGGGTATCGACCGAGAGTGCCATTTACTGTCTGAAACACACTGTCAGATACTACACTGCAAGGCGGACGCCGGTGTACGCGTGCTTTCTCGACTTGTCCAGAGCTTTCGACTTGGTTTCGTACGAAGTGCTGTGGAACAAGTTGAGGGACGCGGGTGTGCCGGCGGAGTACACGGCCCTTCTAAGATATTGGTATGCTAATCAGCGAAACCAGGTGAGGTGGGTCGGTGCTCTGTCGAACGATTACAGGTTGGAATGCGGCGTGAGGCATGGCGGTTTAAGCTCCTCAATCCTGTTCAACCTGTATATTGACCAGCTGGTTGAACGACTGAGCAGCACACATGTCGGCTGCCACATCGATGACATATGTGTCAATAACATGAGCTATGCTGACGACATGGTGCTGCTCAGTCCTTCTATAGCTGGGCTTAGAAATCTCATCTCTATCTGCGAGACATATGCGGAGGTGCATGGCCTTAAATAACACTAAAAAAAGTGAAGTATTAGTATTTAGGGCAGCGAAACAGCGGCCACGCCATGTACCACCCGTATGTCTCAACGGTGTACCGCTGAAGGTTGTGGAGAGTCTCAGATACCTCGGGCATATCGTCACGAGTGACCAGACGGACGATGACGATATTGAGCGAGAACGCAGGGCGTTGGCGGTTAGGGGCAATATGCTTGCTCGCAGATTCGCTCGGTGTACTGCAGACGTTAAAATCAGTTTATTTAAAGCGTTCTGCCAGTCCTTTTACACCGGTGGACTGTGGGTGACATATACGCGCCGGCCCTACAACGCTCTGCATGTTCAGTATAACAACGCCTTTAGGATGCTGTTGCGGCTGCCGGGGCGCTGTAGCGAAATGTTCGCAGACGCGCATACAAGCGACTTTTACGCCCTAATGCGTAAAAAAGCAACATCCCTCCTACAGCGCTTACGTAACAGCGGCAACGGCATCCTAAAGGTGATTGCTGCCAGATCTGACTGCTTCATAGTACACCACTGTATGGAGATAGCCATTGCCTATGCCAAATAAATTGTGTGCATTTGTTTGTATTTATAAATTGTGTGTGTTTGTGTTTAACTAACAATACTAACATAGAATTAAGTAAAAATTGTTACTAACATAGTAATCAATCTATACAATTAAATTAATAAGCAGCACAAACCACAAAATTAAATGACATTTGACTACAAATTATCATCGCTGTACAGTATTTATGTATAATGGATACTATTTTTTATATGGTCGTAGGAATTCCCAGAGAACTTTTTTGTTTTTATTCCAAAACGTGTTGGGTTTTTCAATGTTATTTGATTGCATAAAGTACAAATAAATTCAATTAGGAGTCGATTCGCCTCAATTCATTAGCGGCATTAATCTGTGCACGGGTCTCTTACGATAAGAGGAACAGAAAAACAACATCATCATAGAAGATAGGTACACAGAATCTGGGTTAGGAAACTCCCTAGCTTTTTTATGTAACCTAATTTGATATTTAAATCCGGCTTAATTTGTGTTTACCGTGAGTTGTCTGTCAGTGAAAATGGAAAAAAATACAGAAAATAGTGTTTTAGTGAGTGTCATGATTGAATCAATGTCCTATTGATTCAGTAAACATGGCACTCGTTTCATTAATCACTTCAGCGTCAAAAAAATATTGTAATAGCAAAATTTTGTCAAATTTCGTTTTTTTTTTAAGGGAAAGTGCGAGGAAATCAGTTAAGAACATGATCAAAGTTCTGCTATGATTCTTTTAAGAGCTAGTATTAAAAGGTCATAGGTAATATTATTTCCCTTATTGTGATGTGCGTCACCAAAACAGGTTGTTATGACGTCAACAAAACTGGAAGTTCAGCAAATTATGTTTATTTCGGTGGCAACGGCTCTGCATTATCAATGTTTCGAATAACTTTTTTTTTGTTTAACAAGTGGAAAATCTTTTAAAGGTAGGTACCTACCTATCCGGACATGGTGGGAGCGACGCCCGTCTATGTGGTACTTTTATCCACTAAAACCCACTCGGTGGCATACCTCTAAGCTAGAGGAGAGCTTAGAAATAATGCCACCGTTTTAGTGGATAAAAATACCATATAAACCGGAGAGGAATTCAATAATGCGCACTCCTCCGCTGCCCATTATTGAATTCCCAACACAGGATCTATCCGGTTTCAGGTGAATTAAAAAGATATGACTCCAAACGTTACGTCGTCAGCGTCTATACAGTGTTGTAATTTCTGGGGTTAACAACTCCAGAAGCTCGGATAGTTAATTTATCGTTAAAATATGCAATCGAGGCGGCAGCGGCCATTATCATCTATGAGTTCTGTGACTAACCTCGAAGAGACTGTAAAAGTCTCTCTCTGTGTCTCTGGTGACCCAACCCAATCATTATAGAGTTAGAGCTAGTACGTTATGTAGGTATTAGCATAAGAATTTTACATATTTTATTTTGTAGAGTTTAACTATCTCATACTTTATTCTTTCATTTATTTGTGCGAATATTTAATAAAGGAAATGTACCAATATTTAAATTTAAATTCTGGTCTAACTTGTTAGCGGTTACAAGTTTGCACTCGGGACTCTATGTTAAGGATCTATTTATATTTATATTCTATGACGGGGAGAGAAGAGCCACATAGCTCGATTTCCTCCGGGTTATCTTTCTACTCAGTGATTGGTGGAGGACGATTACTGCCCATCCACTGCGTGGGCGCTTTTTGCATTTTCAAAAGTGACGACTAGTCACTAAAACCACGGTCCTTACTCTATGCTAAAACATAAAATGCAACTTAAACTTGTATTAAATATCTTATTTAATATCTAACTTTAAAGTTCAGTTCTATAGGTATATCAGTATATTAGGTACAAAGTGTTCAATTTTATAAGATTTCTATAAAGCTGTAACTATCTATTATTTTTAAATTCCCAATTGATCATAATACTATAAGCTTACAGTAATTATTAATCTATTGTGGTATTTGTGGTGGATATAAATATTAAAAGAATTTACCGTTAAAGGTGTAAAAAAGAACGTAAAAAGTCTTACAAATTTAATACCAACTGCGTAATGTTAAGTTACTACAGCGTCATCTATGATTAAAACAACGTACTTATTTGAACAGTAGTCTGTTCAGTAGTCTGACCTTTGATTGCGATTGGGACCGTGCAAAGCTTACTACCGCGAGTCGGTCGTAATTTATAATTTTGTTTACTTATGTGAGTTTTGGCTAGGTGTCGTTAGTGTTCGCCCCTGTAGCTGACCAGAATAATAGCTCTGGCGACTCCGCGACTAAGGAATCGGACCCGTCAATTAAGTGACACCGGAAAAGACGACATTGTGAGTGGCTCTGTAGGGGAGGGTTAGTCAAAGATCCGGTAGTATAGGTTGTGTTGGGCACAGCGCTAAAATGCCTTCTAGCAATTCTACCGGGGCGTGTCGCATTATAATCCCGGAGCCCTCCTAAAGCGACGAAGTAGGCCAACGAGCGGGTTTTAGTGGATGATAATCCCGTGTCGTTAGTGTTGGTAATGTTTAAAAAATATACAATAAATACATATAAATAAAATATACAATTATTCAAATATTATTTGGAAGTGGTGGAGCCCGCAGCTTCGCTCGCGTTACACATTCACTAACTTCAAAAACGGCAAAGCTTCATACTAACTTTGCACCCCCGTTTTACCCCCTTAGGGGATGAATTTCCAAATTTTTCTCGCCGTAGAAACCATCCTTGAACTTCAACGAACATTTAAAAAAAAGAATTGGCCAAATTGGTCCAGGCGTTGTTGAGTTATGCGCTTACCAACACATTTTGCGATTCATTTTTATAATATAGAAGAAGATAAAGTTGATTATTTAGTTGGGTACTTAAGTAGATACCTATTTATGTAGTGTAGCATTAATAACTTTAAAGTTAAAACTGTTTCACAGTTAAAACGTCTTTTATCTCTATTCTAAAAATGAATGTCTAGATCATTCTTTTTTTAAATAGAGACTATAAATCCTCCATTGTGAATGAAGTTTAATCTAATTTACGCAGCATTTATTTAGATGATTAATATTTATTTTCAATGTTATTGAATATCCGTTGCGAACGGACGGATGTGCAATCAGAATTACAAATAAGTAAAGTAACATTGTTAGTTCAAAATGATTTTGTTCTATGGCTTTGCCCATATATACCTACTACATATATGGCAATGTTTATTTTTAAATTAAAAAATCAAACTAAAATATAATGTTTATTGAACAGTTCTGTTGTGGACTTGCAAAATATGATAAAAATATATGGATGGGAAAAAAAGGATATCTACCTAACTGTTTTAAAATTAAAAAAACTATCCTTTTTGGAGCTCTACTTATGAATCGCTCGCCGCCTACCAAACGCTCGCTTAGGTACGATTTATTTTATTTTTGACAGGGGCAATTTTGTATTTCCAAGTCGCTCTAATGCAACGAGTGAACTTATGCCGCGAGCGTTTGATTTAAAAATAGCAGCTCTGGAACAATAAAAACTTATGAGAATTGATGTAGATATTGAATCATTTTATCGGTATTTGGGTTAAGGGCACTGTGAATATGATCAGGAAATGCTTTACGACTAAATATGAATTGTATTCTGTTCAACTATATTTATATTTTGTCGACCCCACTACAGACAGCAGCACCCGTGCCGTCCATTATCAGTTTTCGTGTCGACTACGAAGTATTTTATGAGTTAATTAGTGGACGCCCGCAGCTTCGCTCGCGTGGAATTATACATAACAATAGTTTTGTTTACACCTATTAATATTATTATAGCCTATGTCACCAGACCAGTGAAGATGCAGCTATCTTATGGTGAAAATTTTTTGAAATCGGTCCAGTAGGTACTTAGATTACATGTAAGGTCCAGTATTTTTTGTGTGAAAACGTTACAAACAGTAATGGGAGTCAAAACTGAGTTTGTTGTAAGAGTAGGAAAATCAGTAGGTCATTATCAATACAACAAGCATTATTATTATGTCAACTGTTGAAATGTTTGATTTGCAACCTGGACCGGGGCTCGTTGACGACATGTCACAGTATAGAGAGAGACAGCGGGGAAGTATAGAGAGAGGCAGCCGGGAAGTGTACAGCATTGTGTACGAGTACGACATAACGTTAAAAACTGTGAGGAGAATGTCAGAAGCGACTGGAGGGCAGTCCGTTCTAATAGACATTCCGTTTATGTTTCTTCACGTCCGTACTATGAAAGGTTTCCTACCTCCTTAAGAAAAAAAGAATTAAGAGCCAAACTACTTCTGACAATATTTCACTCGACTACAAATGACTTGCTTCGCTAAAATTCAAATGATATCAAAACTAATAAAATGAAACACCTGACGACAAGCAAGGAAACACGTGTTAACGTGGGTCATAAATTCGTGGTAATTCTACTCATTGTACGAGTATACTCCAAAATTGCTTTTTATGAAACAATGGTTTACTTACACCGTTGGCGAATTCTAAAGTTGGTAGATTATTTTTATTCGAACTATAGAGGTAATGAGTCTCAAATAATCGAGTTGTAGAGGTTGTAAAATAAAACATTGCTTTATTCGAGATACAGAGGTAAAATATAAATTTTCGAGTTATAGAGGGAAAATATGTAACAAAATGGCTTGAAGGGACGCACTGATTATATCGACTAATAAGAGGGTTGAAATTTCGAGTAATGGAGGTTTTGGTCTTTGAAGGGATGGGAACAAAACATTTTTTAGAGATTTAGAGGTTTTCAACTTATCGAGGTTCAACTTAACGAGGTTCTACTGTAATTACTGGTTTACGACAACGACTAATGGGCGTCATGTCGATCGGTCAAACGATCGGGCATTTATTTTATGACTTACAATTGAGTGGATTGGTTTTGGTGGTTTGGTCGTTTATGTTTTGATCTATGTTTATTACGTTTTCAACCAGTGTTGTAATTTTGTTGTGTGATCGTAGCATGTTTCTTTGGTTCTACGATTTACATCGGACGATGGTTAGTTTAACAAAAGTAGTGAAAATTGGGACATACCTACAGGTGTGGTACTATAATATATTAAGAATTACGTAGATATTTATATCCTTTATAATTATATCAGCTATTCATGTGATCATTGTTATTGACTCCCACATTATTTATCTCATCCTGTCATGGATGTAGATATATTTTATTACATTATACGTTTTTATTATGTTTTCATGATTTAACCACATGATTAAATTTTTTTTATAAATATACGCAGTAGGTCAAAGTAAGTATTTAGAAAGTAAATTTTCCGTCTGGATTACTAGTCTATATTAATACTAGTCTACCCGTCTAACTACTTCAAAAACGGCAAAGTTTCATACTAACTTTGCACCCCCGTTTTACCCCCTTAGGGGGTGAATTTTCAAAAATCCTTTCTTAGTGCTCCCCTACGTTATAAAAGGAACCCCTGTGCAAAATTTCAAGTTTCTAGCCCTTATAGTTTAGGCCCTGCGTTGATATGTCAGTCAGTCAGTCAGTCAGTCAGTCACCTTCTCCTTTTATATATATAGACTAGTGGACGCCCGCAGCTTCGCTCGCGTAGAATTAGACCCATTAACGACGTCTACCCGTCTAACGACTTCAAAAACGGCAAAGTTTCATAGTAACTTTGCACCCCCGTTTTACGCCCTTAGGGGGTGAATTTTCAAAAATCCTTTCTTAGTGCTCCCCTACGTTATAAAAGGAACCCCTGTGCAAAATTTCAAGTTTCTAGCCCTTATAGTTTAGGCCCTGCGTTGATATGTCAGTCAGTCAGTCAGTCAGTCAGTCACCTTCTCCTTTTATATATATAGACTAGCTGAACCGGCAAACGTTGTTTTGCCAATCAAAATTATTAAAAATAAAAATCGCGATGGAAAAATAGGGGTTGATCGTAGAGGGTTGAAAATTCAGGTTTGTATGTATTTTCTAATGTTGTATCATAAAAAAATACAAAAATAAAAATTTGTCTAAAAATTAAAAAAAAAAAATTAGGGATGGACTACCCTTAACATTTAGGGGGATGAAAAATAGATGTTAGTCGATTCTCAGACCTACTGAATACGCATATAAAATTTGGTAAAAATCGGTAAAGCCGTTTCGGAGGAGTACTGCAACAAACATTGTGACACGGAAATTTTATATATAAGATAGATTACAAAGAGGAAACATTTGTTTGTAATGTTTTCACACAAAAACTACTGGACCGATTTCAAAAATTCTTTCACCATTAGAAAGCTGCATCTTTACTGAGTAACATAGGCTATATAATATTACTAGGTGTAAACGAAACTATTGTTATGTCTAATTCCACGCGAGCGAAGATGCGGGCAGTCCACTAGTTAGAAAATAATCTTTCCCTTGAAAGATTATTTTCTAACTAGTATATATCCTTATATCCAACATCTCGGATTTAGCCAGTAGCTAGAATTCCACGTTTTATATGAGAAAAGACGCATGTGACATCGTTACATACCAGCGATTTAATAAGCTATTTTTAGTCCAGACACGTCGGATTCGGCTAATGCGACCTCGGCTTCGAAAGTGATTCTTAAAATCTTTCAATGAACCAACGTGGCCTTTGAGGAAATATTTAAAAAAAATCTTCTATCTATAGAATATATAAAAACAGAACGAGCACCTAGTAGAAATTGCACTAAGTACGCAATGTCAAAACTAGGAGAGTCGACCATGCCAACCAATTTAGTAATCTATGCCTGCACCTTATCTTAAAAACTCTACTCGCGAATTTTGCTGCTAGGTAGCCGATCCTAGTTAGGTATCAAAAAAGTGTACCGAACTTATAATCGTTCTGTATTAGCAAGTCGAGTGTGACATTCATTGAGTGACGAATTGTACATGAAAATGGCAGTATTTCGCAAGAATTCAAAGGCCAGTGGTCCAGTGTAAGTCGATAGTTCAGTCACAAAGTAGATGTTCAGTAGTAGCACGGATTACATCCTTACTCTATGGTGGTAGTTACATACAAAATGTCTTTCCCCCGATTTTAATAAAACAGCGACCCCTGCACGCTTCCAAATGAACTAAAACGCTCTGAAGCTTCAGGGCACGTAGAGCTGAAACAGTGGCGTGTGTGTAGAGCTGTAGAGTCTACACAGTAGAAGGCATCTGCAGTATTAAAATGACTATCATTAAAAAAATGTTCATGATGAACATTTTCATTTTAGACAGTGACTCAAATTATTTTTCTTGCATTTACAACAAATTTCTATGTAATTTTCCTTTAGAAAAATAAGTGGCAATCTAAATTTGGCGTTTTATTTTATTGTTTTTAACATACATCATTATGTTTTTCCTTTTTTAGTCTTATTCCTTCTTTCAATGTGTAAGTTAATTGAACCTACTCTATACCTCTATAGGTACTAACATTAAATGATTTTCAAATTATAAAAACTTGATTTCGATTTATTTCTTGTTATATTTCATCAAGCATTACAGAAAACCTTCCAAATACCCTTGTCTTGAAAATACGATAGCATTTTCCCATTTAATTTTCGAGTATTTCATAAAAACCTAGAACGCGCTTTCAGTATTTTTTCGGTCGAGCCGTATATATACAACCGCCCCCACCCTAACCTTCGGGGGTCCGAGGTCTCGGTGGAAGCCAGTGACGTCACGCTGGTCTAAAGTGACGCTCGCTTGACGTACGACGCATGCGTTGACAACATTGAGCGATTGTGTTTGGTATCGATGTAATATGCCGTGAACTTTGGAGCAATCCACAATAATTCTTGTAACTTCGAGGCTGCTTGACTCCTTTTGCCATTCTGAATTCGACAGTCAACACCAGTAGTTAGAAAAATGATCTGTGTTTTCTAATGTCAAATTGAGCTTGTACTCTTACAGTTTTCAAATTAAAGCGATCAAGTCTACAGCATGTTTTAGAAACGAGTAGGTGATTAAGCTAATTAAGATTCAAATTTATTTGTTTTTATTTTAAGGTATTAGTATCAGAATTCAGAATCAACGTAGGTACTAATTAGTATACGCTTTAAGAAAGTCATTAAATTTTTTTTCTACCGCCGCACCGGTTCACAAAGTAGATGCTACCGACACAGAATACTTACTACCGAGAACAACACGGCAAGAAATTCCCATTTCGGCATAGTTACCCTTTTTAAAATTTACAATTTCATTATTTGATTATCGAGTACACGACAGGAGCACGAACTCCATTCAATTGCAGAGAGGTATCAGGCAAGCGGATGTCCCCAAAGCTTTTCACCGCTGCATTGGAGGATGTGTTCAAGCTGATGGTCTTGGCATAAACATCAATGGCGAATACCTGAACGATCCCTCAGTAAAAGGCCTCGAGGAAGAATCATGACTGGAACATGAATCCCTGGGTAGCTGGGCACTCTCCGATTACAAATTGAAAATAATTGATTTAGATTCTACATTGTAGAAGATGGCGGGAATCCGCTGGTAACTAAGGGATGCGTTGAAAAGTTTAAAGTTTGGAAAAATTTACTATGTTAACTTTAGATATTTTAGGCTAGATATCTTAATATCTTATATCTGATAGCATATCTTAACGTGACGGAGCACTTTGTTTTTGAAGATTATTGTTTGAAATCTATCATTTTATACGGCAGTTTAACTAATTGTAATTGAATTTAAATATTTTTTAACTAATTCATGTGAGAATTAACAAATTTGATATTATTTCGGCATATTCTGCTCAGTTTTGTATTAAATTATTAGAAACAGTGTTTTTTGTTGTAAATTACGTTGAGCGTGAAATAATATATTTTAGTTTGATTTTTAAGTAAGTAAAAATACTTGACTTATTAATAAAAAGTATTTATGGTGAAGATAGAGAAACCATAATAGATATTAGACTGCAGCTAGTATGTGTATTGTACCTTTCAATATCTCTTTTTAGCTAGGTACTTCACTGTATAAAACCCATGACTCATAATTTTTTCTTTCGTTTCCACACCACTCCACTCGAGTGTGATCATTGCCTTTGTATTCGTATGCAAATCATTAACTGATAAATCTTGTTGTTTAATTAATGCAATTATGTGATACCAGTTCAGTTGCTGAGGGATATGTCGTTGTCGTGTTTTAGAATTTGATTATAATAACTTGCTAAGGTCTCTCGGAAGAGATAAACCCTTAACTTTAACTTTTACGAAAGAACGGAAAACCGCTATCTAACATGGAAACATGCATGCCTAGAACTTCTCCATTTCTAATATATATATCTAATAGATATGTATATATACAAAAACCATATTTTTATGATTCCGGTTCCTGTTTACTGCATTATGATGTATCTTTTTTCATTTATTCTGTGATGCTAGTTACACACGTTACCTACCTATACTTTGTTCCACTGTTATAATCATCAATGTATGTTGCCAAAATAATCTTAATAAATTTGAAAGGAATCAGTTAAAAATTGCACGTTGAACATTGCACAGAAGTACTTAAGAAATAAATTAAATTTACTTCTTAATAGATACAGTTAGGAAGTTACGTTAAGTTGAATAAAGTTATTATTTTACGTACTTGTACTCATATAGGTACGTCAGTTCCGCCACCCACAATATAGCAAATCATAGAGCGGCACTGTGTGAGTTTATTATTTTTAAAAATCATTGTTATAGGAAGTTATAAAAATGAAGATAAAAATTGTCATATGATTAAAAGCAAAAACTTATAACTTAAAAAATCAGAAATACTTGTCTCTACTAATAAAGGAACTTACCTCTTGGATATACCAGGGAGCAGTCTCCACATACATTAAATTACAAGGCTTATTATGTATCAAAAATAAATTAGACGATTGCAAATGAACAGATCTTTTAAAGTAATTTATGTAATACAAATCCACTCGGTCGTTTTTAATTTTATCCAAGTCCGGCATCGGCGTACAAGTTCTGTTGTATTGCACAAATCCTAGCTCACAACACTTTCGGAAACAATTTTTTAATTCACACACACAGCCGAAGGTTTTAATTTCACCGCTGACTTTTTTAGAGTACATGTATTTTGGAGGGAAACTAATCCCATCATGCAATATGGTTCCATCACTAAGCATTGGTTCCTCTAATTCGATACTCAAGGCGTCGTCACATGGCTGCGAGAGTCCATTAACAATTGCTACTAAAAAGATCATAAACAAAAACGCGAGCATTTTTCTTTTTTTAAACGTATTTTGGCGGCGAGCGCCGCGATATTTTTTTTTATTTACGCGCGGCTCGCCTTTGCGCCGATAAGTTAAGACTGGTTTGCTAACTGCCTGACCATCTTATTTATGTACTCAGTAGGCATTGCCCACGGTTTCGCATGAAATTGTCATAATATCTTTCTCACAGGAAGAACCGTGCATATTTGGACGAAAAAAAGTTCTACTAACATGTATTCACTTACTGCTTTACTTATTCCCTTAGTCCCGGTTACCCTTCAGCACTTTTGGATTAAATATAACACTGACTAAATTTTTATTGGTCTTCCCTAAGAATTATTTGCTAACTGCACTGTAAACTGTAAATAACAATAAATAACCTAGTTTTAACTAAAGTTAAAGCTTTTCTCTTTACACAATCAATTGTGTTGGTGTCAATTTGATTGCTTCTGCTTGTAAGTTAAATAAATAAATAAACGCTACACACCCCCGCTGACCCGCTCGGGATTCGAACCCGGGATCCGCGGTTTAGCAGCCAGGTTCACATTACGACATTCCATTACATTGTTGCATTACAACATGAACGACTGATGGTTTGCTAGGGATATAACGCTTTCAAGCAGAAGTCTGCTATCATATTACAACGAGAAATGTTATGACCACATTGACCACTAAACTTGTGCCATTTCTTGAGAGACCTTTCTCTACGATTGTAGCATCCTAGGGTTTGAACGTTGAAGTCCTAACTCGCTAAACAAGCTCGGCTATCGTCACTTCTGATAATTAAATTGTAGAGTTATTCGTCATCTCGCACGACAAATCTCGCCCGATCGGGCGACTTGGCACCTTTCGAATTTACCTAATATTTCTGTCGTCAACTCGCACGACCATAAAAATGTGAGGTAACTTAGTACAGTCAACTACAAAAATCCTTTTTAAAAACGTTTAATATTTTATGGTTGGACTTTAAAATTAAACAAAATGTTATTATATCATAATTTAGATATATTTCACAAATCAACATCTCAAAAATATAAAAACATGTTACACCAAATAATAATCAAAGTAAAACAATATATATCACAAAACCATTTGGCTTGTTATTATCTAAGTTTAAAAATGTAATCAAAAATATAAAATATAATCAACAATATCACAAAAGCATTTGGCTTGTTATTATCTAAGTTTAAAAATGTTATCAAAAATATAAAATATAATCAACAATATCACAAAAGCATTTGGCTTGTTATTATCTAAGTATAAAAATGTAATCAAAAATATAAAATATAATCAACAATATCACAAAAGCATTTGGCTTGTTATTATCTAAGTTTAAAAATGTAATCAAAAATATAAAATATAATCAACAATATCACAAAAGCATTTGGCTTGTTATTATCTAAGTTTAAAAATGTAATAAAAAATATCAAATATAATCAACAATATCACTAAAGCATTCTAAGTATAAAAATCAATAATATCACAAGAGCATTTGGCTTGTTATAACTACTTCTTACTACATACAATAATTGTCAGTACACATCACAGATCACGATTTTTGTTCTTATTAATTGTCAAATCAAAATATTCGAAAAATTATAATATAAGAATTTCGATACATAATTCAATATTTATGTTTCCGAGTCTGAGTTCGGTAATTGTGGTAGCAATATGTTTATCAATAGCACAAGTTTCTTTCTGTTTTGTCGTAATATTTGATCCTTTTAAGTTTAAAGTTTGATAATAATTATCTTCTCGTTGTAAGATAGTCAAAAAATGAGCAATGCTTTTCGGTTTACTGTTTACTTTTTTGTTTATAGTAGCATGCCAGCTCTCAACCATATTTGTAGTACGGTGATGATTGTTACTGCACGACCATTTGTCAGCAAAAAATGAAGATTCACTTAACCATGTTTCTACAAAATAATTATTAAATTGGACAATTGTTTCATCGTTGGGGCATTGAGACATAATGTACAACCAACCGCTGTCAATAAATTCTTTAGGTAAATGTGCCAAAACAGTACATCTTTTTACATGTTTTCGAGCCAGTGCAGATTTAGTAATGCCTACTTCATCAGCCTTTCGCCACAAACTTCTACAAAAATGAAAGAAACACCCACAAATGCAAGTATCTGGGAATAAATCTTTGATCGCTGACATTGCTGCCTGCTCGAAGTCGAGTATAATATTTTTTGGATAGAATTGAGGAATTCGGCTCTTGATCAGGGAAAACAACACTTTGTAAGTTATTTTACTTTTGTTTGGCAATAATGCATAAATCACAGGTATGATGTTAGAATGTGTTTCACTGCTTCCTAAATCAACATGTAAGGTGTACAATTGCTGGAAGGGTTTCAGACAAAATTTAAACGTTCCGTCACATAAAACTGTCAAATTACAATTTGCTAATATTGTTTTACAATTATTACTAGCGAAAACCAAAATTCTATTCTTCGAGCTGTAGTAGTCAGCTAATAAAAAACTTTCGAATTTTTCGGGCACGACAACTTGCTTTAAAGTGTTAGAACATAGTTTTTTTACACCCAGTGACTTATTTCTATTTCGGTAAAACTTATTTTTAACATTTTTAAATTGAGGAATTTTTTGGATAAGGTTGGTTCCTTTGTCTTTTAGCTCAGCAACACTCTGTCGAAAAACACTTGGTATGGGTACAGTATAATCCGTCTTCACTTTTTCCATGCACTCGTTGAATTCTACTTCCAACTCATTTGACGCAAAATCCGGCTCACAGTTGTGTCTATCCTCCCGCTTGATAGAGTTATCTATATTATTTATAATAAGGTTTGCTTTGCATATACTTCGTTTGGAGCATCTCCAAACACAGGATCCGTTATTTTTCCTATGTAAATTATATTTATGGCCCGCGCGAAGAAGTACTGGCTTTCCTCTTTGTGAAATAATTGTTTCCACATCAGTTTCAGAATTAGATGGACCAGATTGTGATTCAACTCCTAAAAAAATTGTTATTATTGAAACCGGTTTTTTGAAACAAATCGTGAATAAATGTAGGCAAAGCAAAGCATTTTTTTTTATAAATTTCGCATATAACTTATTGTTATATATAACATATATTATTTAATTTATGTCTCATAGTTTATTTCAATGCCAGTCAATATATGACAAAACAAGATGGTGGCCACAAAAGCCATATTTTTAAAAATATTATCCATGCTCTGTTAGGACAGTATTAAGATAAAACTAGTAGTAATAAAATGTAAAGGTACTTCATAAAATGATAATTATTTACTTTACTTTGACTGATCAATATGAAAAATGGGCAGATGAGAAAAATTAGGCACTCATTTTTGATTTCATTAAGACATAATAACACTCTGTAAATAAATTGAATACACTTACCTCCAACATACATAAAAAACACTAAAAACACCCACATTTTAATAAAAAAAATAATTCTTATCGCAGCTTAACATGCGCGGGCGCAGTAAAGTACGCTTAAGGGAAGACTGACTGACGTCACGATGCGCCGCGATTTCGATGGAGATAAAGGTTTAGATAAAAAGAAAGAGATAGCGCTATTCTTTTGTGAGCATAAAATTGTTTAGCTCTGCAGTGTAGAAGAGCGCTGTTCTTTTGACGGCCGAAATATTTTTATTTTATTTTTATGTGTACATATATATATATATATATATATATATATCTATGAAACAACAATAGTTAGTCAGTAGCTTTATTTTAAGCTTTAATATAATGTCGTTTTATTTGAAGTCATTTTTTATTTAAATTTAGTTTAAATTTTTTTACCTGGCTGTACTTTGTTCGAGCGTGCGAGTTGACGACAGAAATATTAGGTAAATTCGAAAGGTGCCAAGTCGCCCGATCGGGCGAGATTTTTTCGTGCGAGATGACGAATAACTCAAATTGTATACCTAAGGATAATCTAATTTACGAAATTGTGCTACTCGTTTCAAATTATACCTTCGGGGATGCAATGAAATAAGGCATTACTATCCTGTCGAGAATTGAGACTCAATTGACATAATTTAGCTGTACGGTTACTGGAAAAGTGAGGGTGAAATTACATCATTTACGCGAACAAAAACCCACGTGTTATATAGTTTACCTTCGTTATTATGCTAAATAGTCAGCTACAAATATTCTTGACTGGACTTGAACGAAATAAGGTTGAAGTCATGTACCTAGATATTACAGAGATCGTTTGAACTGCTAAACCGCATCGGCACAGGTTTAAATCCCGGTTAGGGCAGTGTGTACCAGAATGACCGGAAAAAATATTTTACTTGTATCTGTGGAATTATTTATTTCACAGATACCTATAACAGATAGGTAAAATATTGGTATTTTTTTGTCCTAGAATCAAATAGAGCTTAGAGCCAATTGAATCGTCGTGAACACCAATCGCGATCAAGTCACGACGTTGCAAAGCAGAAGGAAATACTAACCATTTTAACAAGAATTGTCTTAGGTATAGTAGCCGGCAACTGGTTACCTATGCAATGCCATTACCTTATAATAATTTTGCATAAATTTATTATTTGATAATACTGATAATAACGAATGATTTGAGGGTTTAGCTTAGTAAAACGCAAATATATATAACTTAATGAAATAATTTCAATTATTTAGATTTCGGTAGGTAAATGAGGCACAGAGTAGTTTCCTATAAGAATAACCTAAATCACTCCGCCGCTTAAGTTTACAATGACGCGGTGAAATGTACTGAGTTGAGAGCTGTCGTGAACTACTGTTAAAGAATTGAGTTGTAAGAACAATGTACCTACCTACGTTAAAATGGTTTTTTTTTCAAGGTTTCTACAAATTCATCTACCCATAAATTTTAATTTTTCCAAATTTCACATTCAATTTCTGTCTTTTATTTAAAAAAAAAAGCGTACAAAGATTTTTATTACTGAATAATAATAATAATAGATAGAATATGTGGTTATGACCTTATGACCAGGTAGTGACCCTAGTTGCGCCAAGGGTCGTGGGTTCGAATCCCACTCAGGACAAATATTCGTGTGACGAACACTTGTATTTGTTCTGTCTCTTGATGTTAATATTATCTGTTTAAGTATGTATTTAAAATATCTATGTATGTATATCAGTCTCTGACACCCATATCACAGGCTCGCGCCTACTTTGCGATCAGATGGCCGTGTGTGAGAATGTCCATGGTATTTATTATTATTATTTAGTTATCATCCAAATTATTCACTTTTCAAGTAGGGTCTACTTTATCGGAAGTAATTTTACAAACCCATCATCTAATGTTAGTATCTATCTAGTAAATGACTTACCTCTTGTAAATAAACCAGCCTGTATTCCTTGTACTTTTTAATACATGTGATTCCGATCAACAATTCGTAGTGTTCGGTTAAATTGGTGTAATGCAACACATTATTCTGGATGTGAATCGACTGAGCTTGCTCCGTGATTGCATCACCATCTGTAGACTGGGCACAAACGTATCTTTTCGTTACCATCTTCGTCTATTCGAAGCCTGGGGGACAGCATTTACTAACACATTTGCCAGATTCACATCAATTTTCCTCTCGCCATTTTGATTTCATCCCATTTTTAAGCACCTCTTGTTCAGGTCCTAACATCAGAAACGGTAATAAGGTTAGTCGACATATAATAAATTTATCAATCATGATCAAAATAAATAAAAAAAACATTTTATAAAACCGTACCTAGTTCCAACTATGACTTCAGCAAGTAGTATATCCACCTAATTTTAAAATTATAATACAGAGCATTTTACGATTCCTCCTCTTTTATAATCCGAATCGAATCCATATTAAAGTAATGAAAATACTTCGCATAAGATAAGAAACGCTTGGGGAATAACATAAACACGCTTGTGTGGTAGGTAATTTTAATACTGTTAAAATTCAACAATACAAAACGTAGGAAATAGAGACTATACAAAAGAAAATAAACAGTAACGAACGATAAAAATATAGAGTAAGTTTGTCAAAGTGAGCGTAAATTGAAGTAATAAATGCAGTAATATTTCTTAAGTACAATATTTTCAATAATGCGTCGTCACTTGTCAATTAACATAAGAATATTATACAATACATAACACAAATCATCAAATTTTTGGATATTTACATTAATATCAGTCAAAGTTTAAAAAACAGCTTGCAGTACCGGCTCATATTGAGTAACTATGTATATCATTTTATTATTGGTACCTATTAGTATCAATACATGTAAACCCCGTGGTACGTTTTTGTTAGGAATATAAAAATGCACGACAATATTTTTTAGCTAGAAAACTTTAAAGAAAGGCGCAAACGATCAATTTCGAAATTTCAACGTTACTCAAATAATCATTACAGTGAATCCATACTAATTACCTGCACAGAATATGAATATAGAATATATAGGCAGTTAGGTAAGGTACCACATATCAGCCGCCTAAGTTTTAGGTACTTAATAAATTGACATTTCATGCTTTAGAACACATACTAGGTCACGACCATAACATTTATGATTTGATACTTTTAATCTCTAGTAACAATAAGTTTTCACCATCAATTCCATCTCAGTATTACAATGTGTTGATGTGAGTAGTTTCTTAATACTAAGAACAAGTTATGTAAAATGTCTACAATTTTTAATATTAGCAACAACGACATCATTTTTATTCATCTTAGAAATAAAAGCAATGGTAATATATTTTGATACAATTGTTTTAAATTAAATGATTTTATTGGGCAAAGTATTTATGTGTCTAAGTTGATACATCAGCGTGAATTGTGGATTGTTCGTAATAAATATAGCTAAAAGAAGAATTTAATACCTAAAGTCTCATTATTATTCACATTTTTACACTCACGTTCATATGTAACACTAAACAGAGATCTACGTTACAGTATAATCATAAACACTAATCACAACGCATCTAAATCTCTACGGCATCCGGGAAAATATGGTCCAGATATGCTTGGTCACAACTTTGTAATGGTTTTGGTCTGACTGTCTTGAAATTCACCGTTATCTCTTACGACTCAAAAAAATGGATCTCTAGAATATTCTATATCATAATTAGTCTTACAAACGTAAATATTTTGATTTTTATTATTTCTTCTATTATAACTTCTATCGGACTTTCTGGTTTTGGTAGGTCCGTCTTTGAACGTGGAAAGTCGATTGTTATTTAGGTAAACGGTTATTGTTGTCTATATCGTAAGCGGTAATGTTGTGAGGGTCAAAAGCGTGCGTTTTTTGGTGTGTTAGGGGCTTAGAGAGCGATAAATATTTAGGCGGTTCTCCGTGCTTATTTATTGTTAACTCATATTGTACATGTGGGTCTAACACCGCATATACGTTTTCTTTGGCTTCTCTTTCCAGCGACTTTAAAGCTGCCTGTAAAAAAGAAATATTTTAATACACATTACTATGTTCTAATGGTTTTTTTTCTGATATTGGTGCCATATTATGTTATTCGAAGTCATTGAGGCTTAACTTGAGATTAATAAAATTATACTCGTAAAGGTTTATTAACTGTTAATGCTATCAGAATCAGGTTAGACATAAAATGTTGCGAGGCATCAATAAACAACAGTAATATCAACTTGATTGACTTTTGATGAAGATCGCTTGTCTTGATAGTCGGCGAAGTCAGATGAAGTGGGTTGTGTGAAATTCACTGAATAAGAAAAAGTAAATTTAACAAAGACAAAGGTGTAGTGCTCACGAAATTGAATTGACTATGTTAATCCCTCAACCAGTCGACTTAGCTACCGCTGCACTCAGTGTAATTAATCCGCCACCCAGCGTGAATCATGCTGACAGGACGACTCCAGTCATAGTTATATTAGTGCTCACTAATTGTATGGAAATAACGCAAATATTTCGGAAAAATCGTGAAATTACACTTAAAATGAAGTCCGCGTGGAATTTTAAAAACATTAAAATATTGATACAATTTTGCTTCAATCCAAATGATCCAAATTTCAACATTAATAATGACTTTCTTCGTCAAGTAAATGATGAGTTGGTACAAATTTTAATTAAAAAATAATCAATAGATAGGTATCTAATTTTATGCCAATGCCAGATTTAGGTTAAGGTGAAATGACAAACAGTTTTATTTCGTTATCTTAATATTAATATGAATTTACATATCTACATGTTGAATGAGAATGTTGCCTGATTTCATAAGCCACCTCTTCGTCCACCGAAGCGCTTTTATTTTAAGTAAATAAACAAAACGTCCTTAAACAATTTCTTTTTGTATCCACAAAGATGGTACGAGTACCTACATTTTACCTACCTTTTATAAATTTCTGCCAAACTGTAGGCCAGTTTGTCGGCAGTTGAAACACTTATCTCCAGTTCCACTTTAAATTCGCTGCGACCCATAGACGTCCCACTGCTGGGCACGGGTCTCCCCCACAAACACTTCTGCGGGAGGTCTAGAGCATACTCCACCACGCTGCTCCAATGCGGATTGGTGGAGGGGTTAGTGGCCAACCCTGTGTCAATTGTTTTCAAGCCACCCGAAGGTCTTCGACAAGGCTTAACGACTGTTTTCACCATTGAAAACAACCGGGACCGACGGCTTTACGTGCCCTCCGAAGCACGGTAGCGTCCATGAAATTTTGCCACTAGCGGTCACCCATCCACAAACCGACCGCGCCCGTCGTTGTTTAACACTTTCGATCACATTGAATCGAAGCGAGTCATTGGGCTATGGACGCTAAACTAAAAATGGACGCTTTAAATTCAATAGTACCTAATGTTACTATTCGGGCAAACGAATGTTTCGCACATCAAAGGGTTTTGTCGCGGCTTGAATTGACACTTCTACGATGTTTGTATCGCGACAACGCGACACGAATATTCGCGCGATAATGTGGCCCCGGCTATTTCATGGCTTAATCGACACTGGCTGTTGAAATCAGGCGACCTTCTGCGCCGGGGTTCGAGTCACAGGACAAACATTCGTGTAAAGAACACGAACGTGTTCTGTGTTTGGATGTCTGTTTATGTAGGTATTTAAAAATATGTATGTACCTATGTATATCAGTCTCTCGATACCCTCTGTGCATATTACAGGCTCTGTCTAGTTTGGGGTCAGATGGGCGTGTGTGAGGATGTCTATGATATTAATTATTATATTATATGATTTCCCAGTTAGTAGTGCGTATCACACCTGTGCACACCTGTGCATTCACACTGTGGTGGGCGGCTGCAGCACGAGCGCGGCGCGGCGCACCTTTTTTTTTTTTTTTTTTCGCTGGGAAATGCCTTTACGCATCCTGCCCAGGTCTGGTCTGGGCAGGTATGTGGGTCTCACTGGCAATGACTTGCCACAATACTCACTAAAACCCAGCGGTGCCTTCAGCGACAATGTGAGTGAGACGCCACGGGATCGCTAAGCATTACTACCGCGGCGTCTCTGCGCTAGCCGTAAGCGCACCTGCAGCGCGGCGGGGGAGTACCGGCCCCCGTCCTGCCCCCCCCTGTCCCGCCTGGGCCCCTGGCCCCCTGGCCCCTGCATCATAATTATTCGATGTCAATATGTTTTTCTACCGTAAATCATAAGTAAGTTTAGACTCATCTAGACTAGAACTACACGCCTCGAAACAGAAAGTTCCGCTCGATCTCGATCCCAGAAACAACATAGATCATGGACTCAGCGTACCTGAAGCAGTTGCCGGGTTATGCTGACAGCTACTGAATTTTTTGGAGTGTTCTGATCACTGATGAACCCATTGTGTTTCGATTATATTACCCTGAGATATAAATATAACCTATCATAATAATAATTAAAAGTTGTATCTCTACTGACATATTGTGCAAATGTTACACTAGCTTTTGATAGGTCGATAGTTACTGTATCCGATTTAATTTATTATGTGCACAAGTATTAGTACATTTTATGTATGTAAGTAGGTACAGTTTCGATGACGGACACAGACACACTCTGGCGTCTGCTGTTTCTCAATTAGCTTACACCACAACGCCACACGAACACAGTCATTCCATTGGCTTCCAAAATAAAACAAAAAAATATATTTAAGCTTTAATAAATGCAGACACTTGTAATAACATTAATAAACATCTTTCGTATTGGTACAAAGCTTTTATCACTTAAAAATTAGCTAACAACTAAAAAGACGAAATATTTACAAAGATACGATTGACAGCTGTCAATCGTATCTTTGCATGCATGCTGCATGGCTATTTTTCATAATTCTAGGAAAACCAATAAAATAAACACATATTTGGTAGAGGTCAGAACATATCGACGAGTTTAAATCAAACTGAAGCACAGATTACTGAATAGTTACTGAAGTTTGAGAAAGGCCGGTATGGACCGACTCGCGTAGGTATCAGATAACCCAAATCTAACCGTTTATTTTAGGTTTAATTAGGTTTATACACCCACCGCCGTCGCGTCGTGAAATTAGCTGATAGATCATATCTACCTTTTGATTCAGACCTATATCACGGTCACAATATCTCGGCACCTCGTTAGAATGCGATGCGATCTGGCTCTACCCCTTCAGCCCACAAGCCCGGCCGCATTATAATTTGGTTATTTTCGTGATATCATTGTTTTTAGACATAAATAAATTGTTATGTTACAAATTTTTTTTTATTGTTTAACTCGGAAGACATGGGAAAGACTATAGGTTAAGCAAGTATAGGTACTGATCTTAAAAGTGCTAAAGTTTTTATACCTAATAATCTAGATAGTTTTTTTATTTTCTATCACATAATCATGTCATATTATCAAATCATATATTATTATGTAGTAAGGATACTTTAATTCAATCATTACACAATAAAGAGTAATAATTGTAGTTAAATAAATTTCCTAGTGATGCTTGTTTTGAACACCACAGCTCCTACATGACGATTTCGACGCCAGGTGTACAGATATTATGACCTTGTGTATAAATCTACTACAATTTTCCAATATAAAAAAAAACTGAAATATTAATAGGACTAGAAATATGTGATTATTTATCAAATTGGGTTTCCCATAAAATATGACCGACTAATCACACCCATTTAAGTTGCAGACATTAAAATTATTTTACATAATATTTTATAGCTTTTATGAGGTAGATCGTAGAAGAGAGATAATTTTAATCGGTATGTTCAAACATTCTTTCAGTATGTACACAACACACTTATATTTTGCAAGTCAATTCACTATTCACTGCTATGCACAACATCTTTACGCTCGTCGCCGGAAACCAAAATCAAACAAATCGCTTGATTTCAAGATGTTACCTTAATTAATCTATAGTTACCTTAATTAATTTGGTCAAAACCAAATGGTCCCAAAGTGAGTTTCCACCAAAAAAGTAAAAAAATACTTGTTGTGTATTGTTCATTTTATGTTTGAGTGTGTGGTCCCAATTAGAAGATCGGTCGATAGAACTTATAACTATCACTTATTAATTTAAAAACTTAATAGGTACTTATTTATTCGAGTGCTTAATTTTAAATGACTTTTAGAAATGCTTAAAAGTATTAAGCAGATTACTTAATTACTGGTAAACAGAAAAACGTATCGATGGACATCACTAATAATGGGAGAAGACAACGACATCCCTAATAGTTTATATGCGGCACACAATTCGATTGCATGGTTTTTGTGTAACAAACTTTTAGCTCAAATGCGAAATCAGTTTTGTAT
Organism: Carterocephalus palaemon; assembly: GCA_944567765.1. Taxonomy (NCBI): domain Eukaryota; kingdom Metazoa; phylum Arthropoda; class Insecta; order Lepidoptera; family Hesperiidae; genus Carterocephalus; species Carterocephalus palaemon. Next base: position 10,417,347 of record OX155650.1, read on the forward strand.
TTTAAAAATTAAGATTAAATCGAGTAAATTCGATTGAATCCGACTCGAAAGCGACAGCTCATTCGACCCTTTCAACGATGCTGAGCCATCTAGTAGAACGAAGATAACTGAATTGATGTCTCCCTCTTCACTAATTACAGCTACTCTTCAGGGCCATCTCGTCCTTAGTGGAGGCGGAGCGAGACCACGCTGTGTTGCTCTGAGACCCGGGCTCGCGTTTCACAGCCTTATACCTGAATAGAAATATTTTTTATTACTTAATCTAGTTTTTATAGGCTCATCTTTTCTGATATCTGATGAAAGTTTAAAAATTTTTAAAAAAAAAAAGAAAGCAATTTTATAATAAGGTTTGAATGATGCAGATTAAAGGGTGAGGGAATAGGATAGTTATGCATATTTAAAGTATTTGTGTTTATAAGTAATTTAGCTAAACATAGTTTGCGAGGATAATACTAAGTTAGTGGTAGAATAGAATACCTATATGAGAAGAAAGTTTATGTGAGGTTTAACGAATTTATAGTTATGTAATATTATGTAAGTAAATATATGATGAGAATTTATGTAAGATATTAGAAAGGGGTTAGTTTGATAAAATGTTTCAATTAGTTACAATTTCACATCACAAGTCACTAAAGACCATGCTTGAGTTGTGAAAAAAATACAATAACGTGATTAACTTCATTCATTTCTTATTAATGCGTTTATTGTATTTTTTTCATTTACATTGTTAATTTCAGTTACCCAAAACATATAGCGTGTTCAATTAAATCATGGCAAATGTTTATATTTTGTTCATTTAGTTAAATAAATCTTGATATGAAAAGATTCGATTCCATCACAGGCCTTACATAATACCAAAGCTATAACTCCTTGAAATCAATTTCTGATACGTCGTGTTAGTTAAACCATAAATCACCAGTTAGATTATAGCTGCAGTTCAGAAAAAAAATCCACTCCAATCATTTAAACCGTGTTCATTATACCTCTCGTTTCTTGTTTCTTCTCCTCATATTGGTTGGTTTAACTTCTTCTTTGGGTTAGGTATTTATTTGCCCAAGTTCTTGACAAACCTCGCAAGGAGGACTCGTCTCAGGAAGTTAACAGTTGATCCAAAAATAGGAACCTTATCAAACATATCAATTTCATTTTAGTAATATTGGATATTAGTGAAAATATTATCTATCATATTTACGCTGTCAGTTGTATCATCCACTTGTGATTAGGAAGACCTTATGACTCTCGATGTTTTATCCAATTAATCTGCGTATTTTTTTTTCTTTTGGTAAAGCCAAGTTTTCATTATTTAACTTTATTTGTTCAGTCTTATACAGCCTTATAATTATATAGTTCAATTCATTATAAACTTATTAATGAATTACTTTGTGATTGTGATTGTCACTCAAAGTTGCAATTGTGGTATGAACCTTGTTTATTATTAAATTACATTTGAATAGTTGGGGTTTCTACCGATATCTGAATCTCCGATAACATTTGATCGAATAGTTTCTTGACTTTCTCTATGTTTGAAGTCATTCAAATTCATCCTGATGGTGCTCCTCAAATCTCTCTTCCGAGATTATTGAAATTTCTCTTTGATCCTGAGTAAGAATGCACTTAGTTAAAGGTTGGTATCATTTCTATAAGATTTAATACCAATAACGTTTAGTTTAAAGCGATCCTTTTCTATAAAGTGAATAATTTTTGCTCCCGTTATTACATAAATACCTATTGCGAGCTAAAAATCATCATATTATATAGTTTTATTTATTGAAATAAAAGGAATCATGATCATGATCAAAAATTTATACGGCAACAGTGCTTGTGACGCAATTCACATGGAAATTATATTAAAACACGATGTGTCTGGTTATCACAATACACAATACTACAATCGCTGCGACTCATAGACGTCCCACTGCTGGGCACGGGCCTCCCCCACAGACGTTGCTACGGGAGGTCTAGAGCATACTCCACCACGCTGCTCCAATGCGGATTGGTGGAGGGGTTAGTGGCCAACCCAGTGTCGAATGTTCTCAAGCCACCCGAAGGTCTTCGACAAGGCTTAACGACTGTTTCCAACATTGAAAACAACCGGGACCGACGGCTTTACGTGCCCTCCGAAGCACGGTAATACTACAATACAATAAATATAATACGTTTTGTAACTAGCACGAACCTCTCCTTCATGAGCTGAATGATCTTCCGCTTACACACGAATATGATGAAGATGATCAGGCCAATGAGGACGTTGTAGGCATCGGTGTACTCCCAGTGCCCATTCGGGTAGAAGTAGCTGACCACTTCGAGGATCCAATTGATGCCCATCACGATGAAGAGCTTAATGTAAAGGATAAGTCTGAAATCAAACGAAAATACACATTAATGACACTCACTTTAAATTAGTTTATATAATTTCATCAATCCATCCACCTTTAGGAAGACCGGACGTTGGCATCTTCTGAAGAGGTTGGATAGTCATCATCACGCTGGGTCAATCCAGTTATAATTATAATTTGTCACTAATTAATTGTTCTTAATGCCGTTTTTATAATGGGTTGAATCTTTCGGTTGCAACTTATGAATACTATCTTATGAACACTTGGAGATGAACATGATCAGAACAGTTTGATGATATATGAGACCTTTAAGTCATTTTTTGGTACTAAATATGTACCAAATATATATTGTTATGTAGGTAAAAATGTGAAAGTGTTTGTCTTTTTTTTAAAAGCTTTTATTTAACTTCACTCGTATGTATGTATGTCCTGGAATCTTGCAATCAATATTTCACCCACTTCCACTGAAGCTATCGAGCTGAAATTTGGCACACATATTAGGTTCCGATGACAATGCAATAATATGGTACTGTCGAACTGATCTGATGATGGAGCCGGAAGATATTAACTGGAACTTCATGATGGAATATCGTATCATAGTCGTGTTTGCACTTGTGGTAAAGTATTGTAATGAACTTTGACCACGATTAGGTTTCAAGGTTAAGTTATAAAAGCTTTTTAAAAAAAAATTTTTTTTACAGTATAATTGAATGTATAGATTTGAGTGTATGCACTTACGTTTGCGTATTGTCATTATGGTCGTGGCGGCTGCTCTCTCTGGTGTTGAGAGCGGAGGTATCCTTCTTGGTCTTGGCGATGCGCAGCGCGGTGAGGACAAACAACACCAGGTTGGCTATGCACAGCACCACGATTGGAACGTATAGGTAAATCAGTTTACTTTTGCCTAGAACAAGGAAATCAATCAAATTCATCATCGTTGAATCAGCACTGCAAGTCAAGCTGTGGATGTGCAATGTGTGGATTTTTATATTTTAAATCAAATGATGAAGCCTCAGAAGGAGTCTCCAAACACTTATTCGTGTGCAAATCGTACCGACTAAGAAGCATCCTTGGTGCCGGAGCATGGGCAGTAAGGGGTTCGGTGGCAGGCCTGAGAACTCAAGGCTGGCCAACAATATCGTCAGAATCAAGGGGATGCCGAAAGCGTATATCGCGTACGCGCGTAACTGCGAACGCACCAACAGCTTCTGTAGGCGCATCTCCCGCTTTCCACTGGAATGTTTTTAGTTTAAGTTAGATTCGAATTATTAAAGGTAAATAATAATATAATAGCGCTATATACTCGCGATGATCGAACGTGATCGACAGAGTTAAGCAACGTCAGGCGCTATTGTTAGGTGGATGGGCGACCGGTTGTATTAAAATTTCATGGGCACGTTAATCTGTCGGTCCCGGTTAATTTCAGTTGTTAAACAATCGCTAAGCCTTGCAGAAGATCTCGGGTTGGATTGAGTACTTTGGCTAGGCCATTGACCTCCTCACCAATCTACTACTACTACTCTAGACATCCTTTTGCTGAGCTATGGAGAGACCCGTGCCCAGCAGCGGGACGACTATGGGTTCTAGCTTAGCATGGATTTTCTATTAATAATTCAAAAAAACAAAATTTTGTTTCCGCATTATGCACAAATGCACATCCCTACACATATGGACAAGTAAATATAATCAACCCACATACATGCAGCGTATATTTTCTGGAGCCCCCTTCAAGTAAATGCATGAATATTAAATAAATAAAAAAATATAATCAAACATAAAATAAACGATTTTATCAGAGAAGCTTAATTAAACATTAATATTTTAAATAAGCGAAACCGGTATTTTGGTACGATCGACCGTCTACAGGTTTTCTGAGCTTGACCTCTGTGGTGTCTGATGTTTTTGTTCACTTCACTTGTATTTAGAAAATGTGGGGAATCCAAAGACGTTCTTTTAAAAGTGATCGACAGAGTTAAGCAACGACGGGCGCGGTCGGTTTGTTCATGGGTGACCGCCAGTGGCAAAATTTCATGGGCGCTACCGTCGTCGTCGGTTCGTCGTTCGGAGGGCACGTTAAGCCCGGTCCCGGTTGTTTTCAATGGTGAAAACAAGCGTTAAGCCTTGTGGAAGACCTTCGGGTGGCTTGAGAACATTCGAGCCTGGGTCGGCCACTAACCCCTCCAGCAATCTGCATTGGAGCACCGTGGTGGTGTATGCTCTAGTCTTCCCGTAGATTTTTCTGTTGAGGAGACCCGTGCCCAGCAGTGGGACGCCTATGTTACAGCTTAGCAGCTTTTAAAATTAGCAATAAAGAGTTACTGGACAATAAATGCTGCAAACGTTAATTAGTTATTCTTTTGGGCTTATCTAAACTTGATGGTTTATAAAAGTCGTAAATACTAAAATAACCTCTGTTCATACTACAAAAAATACGGCTGAATTAAATACTTACTCACCTAAAAACACGCCATATATCGAAACACATCACATTGAGCCAAAAGAAAGCGGACAGCAGTGAGAAGTAAATGATGATTGCTGAAAAGAGTGAAATAAATAAATTGGTTTATTAAATAGTTATATGTCAATGATAAACAAGTTTTAATGATAATAATGAAGGATTAATGCTGAGGATTAATGATTGGTCTTCATTGGTCTCCGAACGCAGTAGAGTTATGAGGTTGTGGTGGAACTACGAACTAAACAAATCTATAGTTTTAGTTTAATCCGTTCAAATATTTTTCAATCAGGTATTATGTATATGTACCTGCCTACCAATTTCAAAGTCCATGTAAAAATATCCTCTAACATAAATGTTTTTCTTAAATTCAAACTTTTCGAAAATATCCACTTGTTATATCAATCAAGCCTTATTACAATAGCTATCTATTGGCATAATATTATTATTCAAATATTAGTCAAACCTCAAAAGAGTCGGGTTTCAATTCAACATAATCTCAAGACATCGAAATCAGAATATAGCTATCATATGATTCTATTACCGTGTCGAAATCGACAATAATAAATTAAAATGTTCACGACTGAAGAAGATTATTGAATTGAATTGTTTCTGAAAAAAAGACCGTAAAAGATTCCTTGATCCAGATTTCGAACAGATGCTCAGATCAGTCACACAGGACTTAATTTATTGCTAACAAATTGTGCGTTCTAAATATGCGACTCTGGCAAAGACACACTTGTCATGTGGTTATAACCATGGTGTTTAAAATTTAGGCAATGAATCAGTAGATGCTTACGTTAAATAACATCTGAACGTGGGAATTGTTTTCCCAAGTTGAATAAATTAAATATGTATATATTATTATTGTAATTTAAATCCGACCGATTATTATGATACATGCAATAAAATTTTATTCGAGCTAAATATCCAGAAAATAAGGTTTATTCCCTTGGGTTTCACTGGGTAAACTTTATTCAGTAATTTCATGAGGAAGATTGGTTGAAGTAGCAACGTAGACCAAGCTACCGCATTGTATAATTTCACAGGGTGCAGCTGCGGGCTTCCTCTATTAGAAAAATAATACTCACACAAAGTCACGCAGACCATGTGAGAAATCTTGTTGTTCATTAACAGAAGTTGCATGGTTGCCAGACACATGAACCCCACGAAGAGGCACATGAGATAGGCTATGAGGACACCGCCATGGATGTTGTGCAGTTTGGGCAGCCACGCGTACACCCCCACCGTGGCCAGGATGAACACGCAGGATATGAGCATACCTGGAACAGGAATTCTTAATTTAGTTCGCTGCGACCCATAGACGTTCCACTGCTGGGCACGGGTCTCCCCCACAGACGCAGCTGCGGGAGGTCTACAGCATACCCACTACGCTGATCCAATGCGGATTGGTAATTTAGTTATTATTATTTAATTTTTAAAGGCCCACCGTACCATTTCGACCTCAATTTCTTTTTTATATTTATTTACCTTCATTGGTGTATAATAAAGTATTTTTGTATTGTATTATTGTTTTGCACCACCTAGCGTATGACCAGGCGTACGTAGATAGGTTTTACTAGTTTTAATGCGAAGACAATCACGCATTTATAGCTTGGATTTCTAGTTAGTCACCATTCCTAAGCTAGAAGTACGAGTGGAGGGGCGAGCGAGTGGACTGTAAATTTTGAAGATGAGAGTAGGGAATAGGAAGGGGAAAGGGCGTGTAACAAGGAAGTAAGAGGGAGAGGGAGGAACGCGAGCAGCGAGCACTCATGGCGAGGTTTTAATTGCTACTGTCTATCTTTCAACGCTTGCGGGTGGACAGATGAATGAACACCGTTTTAGGTAGTCTGTCATCGAGGGAAGGTATTGGGTTCGATCAATAATGTACATTATTGATCGAAGGTATTGGGAATTGGAAATAAATGTCAAAGCGGCGCATCCAACGAGTATGTAGAGATAGAGTATGATAGAGTCCATAAAGCTTGTTACATAAAACATAACCATCATAAATTCATGTGAAATAAGCTAGTGCATTAGATTACATTACCTTTTTATCAATATTTGACATACTAAAAATGCACGCCAAATACCTAGGAACGCTACTAATGCCTAGGAACGCCTCTTGAAAAATTAAAAACCTACATTAATTTTTTTCTTTATCTTACAAAATACAAAAAAAAAAAATATTATACGTTTTCTATTCCTTTCAATAATAATCCTTAGCTGCAAATTTATCAGACAATGTTTGAGAAATATTCTACACAAACTTGCATCCTGTATTCCAGGAGAACCTGTTTACTTTTCGGCATGAATGTCTCAGCGATGCATGTTCGTACAAAGTTTCGTTATAATCGGTTCGGTTCGGTAGTTTTTGATTCCAACGCGCAGATAGTTACAGACAGACAGACAATAAATTCGATATGTAAACAAATTGAATCATTTTATTTAAAAAAGGAATAATTCAACTTTCTCGGGCATAAGTATATATTTTTTAAATATTTGGTGGCTTCATCTCTATACCATAATTAGACATCAAAACTCGAGTCAAACGTAAAAAAAAACAAATTACAATTCAATACAATACAATTCCAATACAAGAAAAACTACATAGTCCCTCTTATAATATGTCTCGTATTTAACTGCTCAAAATGCACATAGCTCGCTTATATTTCAATGTGATCTCTGCTGCTTAGAACAGCTCTGCTATTATTGTGATTTCTACGTATTTATAAAATGCATTTATAAACTATGACGTACACATGTCATAGTGATTTTAAATATGTGGTAGGTATGGTTGTGCGTTTCAATTATTTCCACATAATTTAGCCACAATTTCAATTATCGTCCCATTGTTTTTTCATTAATGTATTGTATCAATAAATGTAACTAAGGTAAATGGAGGCAGTATTACGGCTACATACTCGTATATAATTATGTAATTAATTGATAATATTGTCCTCGGTGAGGATAAATAGAAACATTTTGCAGAATTAAGTATCTAATAGCAATTGTTGGTAGTACCTACCTACAATTACCAACCGATTATAATTTAGAAAACTTGTTTATAATTTATCTTTTTTTGGAGTAGTTTATAGGTTCTGCAGTATTCCGCATAGTGCAACTTGGTAGCGGTCTAGCGGTGCTTTAGCATTAATACCAGCTTTTTTCCTTAACATTCGTCACACATGCTTCAGCTTACTCCCAAAGTCAAGTGTGCGTAAAGAAGTTTTACTTCAAAAACTCACTATGCTCCCGCGTACCCCTCGATAGCTCGTCATATGGCTCAAGCGATATAATCGCTGGCGTCCTTATCTCCTGCGCTATTTCCGTCCTATGTGTTTCTATGGTCCTTACTAAAATTCTTTTAATCAGCAACCAATGAGCGCTGTTTATGTGAACCTTTAGGTTCGGATCTATCGCCTGAATTAGGCTAAAAAATTTTCAATTTGGAATCCGTCCCACTGACCCATATACTACTCTGAAAATAAACTGAAAAAACGTAAAAGGAACTGACTGAACTAAAGGACTGAAGGAGAAGACTAATGACTGAAGAAGGAGGAACTAAAGTACTGAAGTAATTAAACTATTACTGAGGTCTTGGGCGAATAATTTATTCATATTCATTATTTATTGCCATCATGCTAAATGTTAGTACAATCCTAGATGTTAAGATTTTTCATCGTCGTGTTCGCGTGAACCCTGAACGGGCATTAATAATTGTAGGAAGGGGGTGTTGGCCATGATGCCCTTAAGCCACTGCGACCTGAATAGATGTATTGTAGCTACTGTAAGGGCATTACCATATAAATATTTGAGGTTCAGATATCATATTATTAAGAAGGCACAGGGAAGCTAACGCGATCTAGCGCCGACTGGTGGAACCACTAAGAGAACGTAAAGACAAGATGAAGCCCCCTACTAATACAAGATGGCGTTAGTGGAACTATAGTCTCGAAAAACCGGGTATATGCGCAAACATTCTAGAATGATCTGGACTCGTGTCGGCCCGTGTATAAATGGCTGCAGGGAGGCGGGCGACTTCAGTTCAGTTCTTAGCTACTTTCGAGGCGACTTCGAAGTGAAAACTAGTGATCAAGAGTGATATAAGTGAAACCTACGACTTGGCTACGACCTAGGACATCGTTAGTGCTTAGTGTTTGGACCTAGTGCTTTGTATTAGACCTAGTGTTTAGTGTTTGGACCTAGTGCTTTGTGCTAGTGCTAGTGAATAAAGTCTTCATTGAGTCAGCAGGTCTTTCTCTCCAAATCAGTCGAACCCTAACACGTGAGAACTGGAAGTGAGATTTGGAGATGCACAACACGTAACGATATTAACAATAATTTTAAAATATAATTTAAAATATCGGGAACAATGTCAAAATTATAAATAAAATGTCATTTTATTTGTACTTTTGATATAAACAATTTAACTTACAAGTACTACTGAGCACGTAGTTAGTGTTGTCCTCCTGGGCAGAATGGCAGACCAGCGCGTCCAGCTGAGTAGTCTTGGTCCCATCAGGGTTGTTAGTCACGAAGTTATCGATGCAGTACTTGTCTGGTCGCACGAGGAACCACGGCGGGATTTTGTGTGGTTCTTCCACGTATAAGTTTCCATCCTACAACAAACAAATATAATAACGTCATGATGGATAACACAGCCATTGAATTAATTTTTCATCAACGTTGCATTGTTTTACGCTTTGAACACAAGAAACAACGTCTGCTACGCTAGTTAAGAATGTAAAATATTTTATTTTTTTATGCGATCAGTGTATTTAACAATGGAGCTGTTAACACATCTAAGAGCGTTGTCAGATCATTAGTCAATACATTATGTATTAAAAATATTTGGTAGATCGTTCAATGTATGCAAATGAGTATAAGGATAATAAATTTATCGTCATAAAATGAAGCAGGAATAAAATTAAAACTATTCAATTTTTCTTTTTCAAACCAGACCTCTTGAAGTAACTAATTAAAAACTAAACTTGGCTATGACCAAGACATTGGCAAATACGCAAGACGTGCGAACCTCACCTTGGCAGGATGCGTAAATCCATTTTCAACTTTAAAGTTTAACGTGCGTTAAAAAAATATGGTTTGTGATTTGACTGGGCTATACAGGTTAACTAAAACGAGTTAGTCAAAGATAAAATGCTTGTTTTCCGCGAGTTTTTGGTCTGATAGATAAGCAGATGGGTACGACGCACTAGCTACATTGCAAAGCCACGAGCTGAAGGCTGAAGGGGGTTGAATCTGTTTTGATTTTTGCGTCGATACAAGTCTATGGCTAGATTTTTATTTATTTATTTATTTGCTTTGAATAAATTTTACTTCTTCTTTCTTCTTCTTTGTCGTATCGCTCTTGTCAGAGCGGTCGTGGTCGTCACGTAGTATCATCATTATTGCGGGCAGATGTTATGCGCCTCACGATCAATCGCCACTTGTCTCGGTTGGTAGTGAGTCTGGTACACTCATGTAAATGACCGCCAACAGCCGACTTAACCTGGTCGGTCCATCGCATGGGTGACCTTCCGCGTGGCCTGGTGCCTTCTACTTTGCCTTGAACAACAAGTCGTTCTATGGAGTCATTCCCTCGCCGCGAGACGTGTCCAAAGAATGTTAGTATACGTTTTTGAACAAGAGCAGAAAGGCGCTCTTTAATGCCGAGTTCCTGAAGAATAGAGACATTGGTACGAAAATCGGTCCACGAAATTCCGAGCATTCGCCTCCAGCACCACATCTCCAGAGCGTCTATCTTCTTTTTTTCGACTTGACGCAAGGTCCACGTCTCCGCAGCGTATAAAAATATGGGGAAAACAAGCGTTTGTACGAGCCGGATCTTTGTGGCTTTGGTGATGTTTCTGTTCTTCCATATTTTCTTCAGTCTATCCATTGCCGTTCTCGTGATCGCCATACGTCGTTTGACTTCATCTAAATTTTACTAGGTGTTATATATTATTTTATAATATTCAGCTATATCTTACTATTAGCATGCAAATATTAGATATTTTAATTAAAATTATCCATTTTGCATTTATATCCATAAACTTGAAAAATGTCAATTAATATCTACTAAAAAATTAAAAGAAAATGTCAAGTATATAAAAAAAAATTAACTAAATTGATCATTATGTTATTTATCATTATGTTAATTAGGACAAAGGTACAGAATATAAGACAGGAAGAAAATGGTATGAGGGTACTTTTTTCTATGTAAGCTAAAAAAAGTCAGTACGATGTTAAATCAAAGGGTAATCAGAGGTTACTTACGTACATTTCTTGATTATTTCCTTATTTATTTCTTAAAAATACTTAGTAAAATAAACTCATTTGACTGTTTCCGTCCGTACGCGTACCCGATATACCTGCATACCTACCGCAATCTATTATTTTGATCATAGACTGTCCAATTATAGTATTATCAGAGAGAAATTATAGGAACCGTATGTCATTATACTGTGCTATTATGATCTCTCTCATAATGTCATATTTCCACGTTTGTCAAATGTGGTAATATAATGATCGGATTTTGCTGGTATGTTCTTAACTTAAAACTATGTATTCTTAATGACATTTTCATATCCATGGGTATAAAACAGATACATCGGTTTCAATTTTGCTTCTTATTGGTTATGTTTATGAACATCTTTAACGGCTACAATATTATTGGGTATTATTATTATATCTAAAACAGATAAAATAATACTTTAGTATTTATTTAAATTATCCTTTTAATAATGATTTCCCACATAACATCAACTGTTATACAAATGCGAACGAAGGATAAATATTTGTTACTCAACCATTAAATAACTTCTATGGAATTTCATAACGTTTAAAAAATGTTAACACTGTTTTTAACTTAATTCATGGGAACCGGGTTATTTTTTGAGCGGCTTTGATTGCATCGAATCTATTTATGGCGATTATCTATGAGTGCTTACACACGTAGAGTCACTAGCTAGCTTAAGCTTTAGCTTTAGCACTAACTAGCTTCTGAGTACTCACTCTTCCTATTTTCTTCTTCGTAGAGTCATTTCATTTAGTTGCTTAGATCGACGGTCCCTACGTATAAAAGGACAAGTCAAAAACCGAGGTTTACAGGAGAGCGTATTTTGTGTTCAACATGTGTTCAACACGCCCTAGAAATAATTCTATGACAAATAATAAATATTTTCTTTCTACAATATTTTAACAGTTTTAAGAGCTTTTTAATGCTATTTACACATATTTTATTTTTTTAAGTTTTCTATGCGTTTTCTTGAAAAAACTGATAGATGACCGTTTCTACGCCAATAATAAAACAGAAGTATGTCGGTCATGTCATAGTTACCTTTTTATACGCAGGAAACAAAAAAACAGTGTCTGATATAGAATTTAAATAAAATGTTTTATGAAAATGTTGGATTATGTTACTGTTTTTAAATCAATACGTTAAACATCCTGAAATCGTCACCCATGCATATAAAAAGTACTTCAATGAAGACATATCACTTTATACGTGGTTTTAGTCATTCGGGGTAGGACTATTCTTGTAATGTAAATAAAGACATGTCTTTTAAAATTATCAGGTTTGTGTTTTATTAATTAAACAAGGTTTATAATTTATAAATTCAACATTATTTATTATTAAAAAACAATCTTCTTAGCATCTAAATAATAGGTACATACCTATAGACTCACTGAAGTAGGAACTAAACATAAAAAATCACTTTTGTCTAATATTAGCAATTAATAATTTTAAAATTGGAAAATCACTACAAGAGCAAACCAGCGAGGCAAGGACTAACGAGTCGAAAGACAAACGACACCAAAACCACAAACATTGCACTCAATGATTGTAACATCGAAAAACGAAATGGAGACAGGAGAAGAAGTGCTTGCGAAAATCAGAAAAGCAGCAGATGCAAAAGAGGTGTGGATCAAGGTTGAAAAAATAAGGACAGAAAAGGATAGAAAGGAAGAAAATAATAGGATTCAAATCAACGTAGGAAAGAAACAGACTTAAAAAAAAGTTGAAAAGGATGCTGACCTAGTCATCGAGGAGGTCAAGAACGTGTTCAAAGCAAGAAATCCGCACACCAGCCATGTGGTAATTAGTGTCTCTCCAATAGTCTGGCGCAGGGCTATGGACGTTGGGTGCGCCCACATAGATCTTCAGCGGGTCAGAGTAGAAGATCAGACGCCGTTAGTACAGTGTACACGGTGCCTCGGCTACGGACACAGTAAGCGCTTCTGCTCTGACCCGGCTGACCTATGCAGTCATTGCGGGGGTCCTCACTTAAGAGCCGACTGCGTGGATCAAATGGCGGGGGTGCCTCCGAAATACCGAAATTGCTGCAAGGCGAAATTGGAGAGCACTGAGCACAACAGCTTCGACCGTGACTGCCCCATTCGTAAGAAGTGGGATGCGATAGCCCGCTCCATGACGGCATATTGCTGAGGGCCTCCCAGGTGACCAATCGAATATTAGCGTCAATACCGCGCACAAAAAGGCTTACAAGGTTATCCAAGCTAACCACCAACGAAAGCACTTAGCCACCACAGAAGCTTTACTAGAAGCTAATAAGAGGGACATAGCCTTTGCACTGCTCCAGGAACCATACGTGGGCAGCTCAAAGTGTATGAAAAGTTATGCAGGAGTAAGGATCTTCCAGAGTACGAGCCCAGGAGACTCTACTGTTAAGGCTGCCATCGCCGTCCTAGAACAGGACCTCGACATAAGCCAGTACCCACAGTATACCACGACTAACATCGTAGTGGTGGGGATCCGAACCCGAGTCTGGGAGATCACTGCGATTTCATACTACTTTGAGCCGGACCAGCCCATTGGGCCATACCTGGAGCAGTTAAAGAAAATAAAAGATGAGCTAAAGCCCGAACTTCTAGTAATAGGTGGTGATGCGAACGCAAAGAACCCCTGGTGGGGTGGCAATATCATAGACCATAGGGGCGAGGACATGCATGGCACGTTGGAAGAAATGGGTTTTGCAGATACTCAACGAAGGCGACATTCCAACCTTCGATACTATAAGGGGAAATAAACGCTACTCCAGTTTCGTTGACGTTACGGCCTGCACAAGCGAAATGGTCAGCCTGATATAGAACTGGAAGGTAGAGGAAAATGTCACAACCTCGGACCACAACACCGTGACCTTCAATATCAGGCTGGCTTAAAATTTATAGTATTGTTGGAGGTAATAATGAGTACTTATAACTAAATAACACACCACTAAATCTAAACTGTATCAAAACATTAATATTGTTTCATCACACGAACAAGCAACCAAGTCGACCTGTCTCGTTCGGGGAACTCCCGTAAATGGCGATAAGTCTGACAAGACCGCGTTCGCACCGAGTGGCACGCATTTTAAAACACCGTACAAAAAGATATGTATAGATGTCCGCATCTACGACACTTATTCGTTGTATTTATAATACTTGTTCTCTTATACGATTTGTAAAACAAGGTAAATAAATTAGATATAAAAAAAAATCGTATGTCAGTATGTGCGCATTGATAATCTAAAGCCAATGATACAATAAAAAAAAAATGCCATTTTCGACATGTCTTTATATACGTAGGGACCGTCGAGATTATTTACTGGTAAGCAAACGAGTCGAGTTAGTTAATGAGAATATGTGCTGGTGATGGAAATTAAAGAGAGGTGTTCGCTTACAGACCTACTCAATACAATTATGAGCTGCTACGATGCCGTTTACAGTAGGTACTAACTGTGCCTGTGTACACCTGGCATAACCACTAGCTAGCACATCGGGATATTTACATTAGTCTTGTAGGAGTGCATTGATTGAGACTCTATGATTTTGTCGACGTTCCGGGGATGGATACATTATGTTCCTCAATAAGAAACATGCCAGGCTATCAGAGAGATTATAGTCTTTTATGGATTGTACGCAGTAAATATGTTACGTTTTTTGGTTTTGTATGCTTAGTATTGGTAGTTCATCGTAATATCATATATTGGATTCAGAAATACATTAGTTCAAAAAGCCTTACTTACCGTTCGGAGGTGAAATTTTTGTTTATTCATCTGTGCATAAATTGATATCCTAAACCGGTTCTCCTTGTCTGTACAGTTACGAATGCCATCGTTGAAGTGGAAAAACTTGACCGCTCTGTCGCTCTGGGGTCTCAGGAATTGATCGTGGAGCACCGGATTAAATATATCCTGAGTCTTCAAGCACATTCTCTCAGTTGGATAGTATTCGAATCCAAACGGACAACATTTCGTTAAGCAAATTTTTTTTTTACACCGACACCCTTTTTGAACGAGTGGCGAATCGTTGTAGTTGACATCAGTCAGATTACCCTCTATGATTTCACTTATTTCTTCGTCACACAAATCGTCCGCATGAACACTTATACCTAGTACTAATAAAGCAAGTATTAAATGCATCTTTTTGGTTTATTTTTTAAACACTGACGGAGAAAATGTTCATTATGTTACCGGTCTATGCAACAGTTCAATCGTCTCACGAAGGCGCACACTAAATAAAATGCCACAAGCGTTCTCCATTACTCAACGAGGAAATGCCACAATCATTTGTAGGTAAAGCGTTCAAATTTAAATTTACGTTCGATTAATTACACAGTTCACTGTTGCTAATTTAAAATTAAAGTACATTATTATAATGTAATATTGTATCCTGGTTTACATGTAAACTTTATATGAAGAGTTCTCACTGAATCCTGTACAATAAATTCTATACAATGGGGAGTATCGCGTGTCAATTTGCCGCTAGAGGCGCTTGTGTCGCGTGAGGTCCATTAACATTCCATTAGTCATGACATAAATTATAATTTCTTTAATTTACCTGTTGAAAAGTGATCTCCTTCGTGAAATCATGGCAAATTATGGATTAAGTAATTTTTTATAATGACTATGGTGCACCACCATTATTGTTTTATGTTTTGGAAGCTGTTGTGATAGTATAAATAATTAAGATTATCTTTTTCTTTTAATTTCATTTCTCTCTTCACTTTCTTTGTACCAAGAAAATTGACTAGGTACAACTTTTGGCTTTATTTATAATATTCTCCTAGCTGAATATATGTGAACAGAAGAGATACAAGATGGCATACAAGAGATGAATGTAACTTAAAAGTTATTCAAATCAGGATGAATAAGAAAGACAACTTAGGACAACTTAGGATTTTCTGTATTTAATTCTTTGGGTAACACATAATCCTCGGGGTTAAATTGTTTTATACAAACACGAGAATGTTTTGTCGGAGTAGGTATAGTTATTCCTGCTAATCGCCACTAGCCACTATTTTAAAAGAGTTTTAGCTTTTGTAAACATGTGTCCTCCTTTTTTTCCGAACAAAACGGAACTGCACAACATTGCGGCATAGCTATTCGATATGATAGATAGTTATTAATAATTAATAAACCTATTGAGATTTAAGATTTAAAACTTTCTTTTGGCGCCGATCTCATATAGTCGCCTTTGACAGCTATAACTCTGGACCTTAGTCAACAGTGGCGCCAACTGGTGAGCGAAGAAACGATAGTCCCCATTGTTAACTCCTTCCTAACGTTGATTGTGATCGAATAATCAACGTGTTTTGTATTCTAGTATAGACTGTGTTAAACTGTGTTTTGCTACTTCACGAGAGCTAAAGAAGCGCGTGCTCTTTCCAACGCGAAACTGGTTCTCGATGGGGCTTACCGCAACTTTATAAATTATAACGTTGTGTTGGAAAAAAGAAATTGTAAAAAATAAATAAAATAAGTAAATAACTTGTTTGCAGTTTTTACATTGCACAAATCCATATCCATATCCATACTAATCCATACTTCCATACTAATATTATAAATGTGAAAGTGTGTTTGTTTGTTTGGTTTTTGTGTCTGGAGATAGTGAGGAGGGTGGAGAGTGACGTAGGCTACTTTTTACCGCGGTAAAACATCTCCATGGGAAGATATCGATGTTTTGTTATTTGCTAGATATATAGTTCCGGATGTTGTTAATAGATGGCGTTAGTAAAATTCATTTACAAGTTCTTATCTTAGTATCTTTTAATCGTGGAACTGTCGCTATTCATCCACCACAAATGTGTCATGTATGATAAACAACTCATTAATAATTCCCTTTGACCACGCGGGCGGAGCCGCGGGTAAAAGCTAGTATTATAAATGTGAAAGTGTGCTTGTTTGTTTGTTGTTTGTCCGGCTTTCACGTCGCAACGAAGCTATTATATGGTATGGTTTTTGTGTGTGGAGATAGTGAGGAGGGTGGAGAGTGACGTAGGCTACTTTTTACCGCGGTAAAACATCCTCATGGGAAGATATCGATGTTTTGTTATTTGCTAGATATTTAGTTCCGGATGTTGTTAATAGGTGGCGTTGTCATGTATGATAAACAACTCATTGTTAATTCCCTTTGACAATGCGGGCAGAGCCGCGGGTAAAAGCTAGTAAAGTTATAAATGCAGGTTACGATTATTTTTTACATATACATACTTGGATTGCATTTTATCCATGTCAAAAAGACAAGCTTCAAGCGTATACATTTAATTATAGTTTTTGAACACTTCCGTCTCAAATCACTGACATAAACATTGATTTTAGTTAATTTATTTTCTTTCATAAAACACATGCGAGTTTTCATATAACTTGGAACGTGCGCGAACAAAGTTGAACAATAAGATAAACTCGCGGTTAGATTGCTGATAACACTGACACATCCGATTGCTGTGGAACCTTTAACGCGACTGATCTGATCGTCGACAAGGCGATTGATCAAGATAAACGGATTTTTTTTTGGTCAACATGGTAATTGAAAGTCGTCATGATGGCAATAGGGTGCCTTATAAATTTCGGCAGTTAATTGTTCCCAGTAGGGTAACCATTATGTACAATCAGTTTTAATGGACGCATTTATTTTACATCGTGTCGGCACTCCCGTCTCTAGGGCCAAATTGGGCGCTTTTATCCAATTTAAAGGTGTAAAAGTGAGTTATTCGTCATCTCGCACGAAAAAATCTCGCCCGATCGGGCGACTTGGCACCTTTCGAATTTACCTAATATTTCTGTCGTCAACTCGCACGCTCGAACAAAGTACAGCCAGGTAAAAAAATTTAAACTAAATTTAAATAAAAAATGACTTCAAATAAAACGACATTATATTAAAGCTTAAAATAAAGCTACTGACTAACTATTGTTGTTTCATAGATATATATATATATATATATATATATATGTACACATAAAAATAAAATAAAAATATTTCGGCCGTCAAAAGAACAGCGCTCTTCTACACTGCAGAGCTAAACAATTTTATGCTCACAAAAGAATAGCGCTATCTCTTTCTTTTTATCTAAACCTTTATCTCCATCGAAATCGCGGCGCATCGTGACGTCAGTCAGTCTTCCCTTAAGCGTACTTTACTGCGCCCGCGCATGTTAAGCTGCGATAAGAATTATTTTTTTTATTAAAATGTGGGTGTTTTTAGTGTTTTTTATGTATGTTGGAGGTAAGTGTATTCAATTTATTTACAGAGTGTTATTATGTCTTAATGAAATCAAAAATGAGTGCCTAATTTTTCTCATCTGCCCATTTTTCATATTGATCAGTCAAAGTAAAGTAAATAATTATCATTTTATGAAGTACCTTTACATTTTATTACTACTAGTTTTATCTTAATACTGTCCTAACAGAGCATGGATAATATTTTTAAAAATATGGCTTTTGTGGCCACCATCTTGTTTTGTCATATATTGACTGGCATTGAAATAAACTATGAGACATAAATTAAATAATATATGTTATATATAACAATAAGTTATATGCGAAATTTATAAAAAAAAATGCTTTGCTTTGCCTACATTTATTCACGATTTGTTTCAAAAAACCGGTTTCAATAATAACAATTTTTTTAGGAGTTGAATCACAATCTGGTCCATCTAATTCTGAAACTGATGTGGAAACAATTATTTCACAAAGAGGAAAGCCAGTACTTCTTCGCGCGGGCCATAAATATAATTTACATAGGAAAAATAACGGATCCTGTGTTTGGAGATGCTCCAAACGAAGTATATGCAAAGCAAACCTTATTATAAATAATATAGATAACTCTATCAAGCGGGAGGATAGACACAACTGTGAGCCGGATTTTGCGTCAAATGAGTTGGAAGTAGAATTCAACGAGTGCATGGAAAAAGTGAAGACGGATTATACTGTACCCATACCAAGTGTTTTTCGACAGAGTGTTGCTGAGCTAAAAGACAAAGGAACCAACCTTATCCAAAAAATTCCTCAATTTAAAAATGTTAAAAATAAGTTTTACCGAAATAGAAATAAGTCACTGGGTGTAAAAAAACTATGTTCTAACACTTTAAAGCAAGTTGTCGTGCCCGAAAAATTCGAAAGTTTTTTATTAGCTGACTACTACAGCTCGAAGAATAGAATTTTGGTTTTCGCTAGTAATAATTGTAAAACAATATTAGCAAATTGTAATTTGACAGTTTTATGTGACGGAACGTTTAAATTTTGTCTGAAACCCTTCCAGCAATTGTACACCTTACATGTTGATTTAGGAAGCAGTGAAACACATTCTAACATCATACCTGTGATTTATGCATTATTGCCAAACAAAAGTAAAATAACTTACAAAGTGTTGTTTTCCCTGATCAAGAGCCGAATTCCTCAATTCTATCCAAAAAATATTATACTCGACTTCGAGCAGGCAGCAATGTCAGCGATCAAAGATTTATTCCCAGATACTTGCATTTGTGGGTGTTTCTTTCATTTTTGTAGAAGTTTGTGGCGAAAGGCTGATGAAGTAGGCATTACTAAATCTGCACTGGCTCGAAAACATGTAAAAAGATGTACTGTTTTGGCACATTTACCTAAAGAATTTATTGACAGCGGTTGGTTGTACATTATGTCTCAATGCCCCAACGATGAAACAATTGTCCAATTTAATAATTATTTTGTAGAAACATGGTTAAGTGAATCTTCATTTTTTGCTGACAAATGGTCGTGCAGTAACAATCATCACCGTACTACAAATATGGTTGAGAGCTGGCATGCTACTATAAACAAAAAAGTAAACAGTAAACCGAAAAGCATTGCTCATTTTTTGACTATCTTACAACGAGAAGATAATTATTATCAAACTTTAAACTTAAAAGGATCAAATATTACGACAAAACAGAAAGAAACTTGTGCTATTGATAAACATATTGCTACCACAATTACCGAACTCAGACTCGGAAACATAAATATTGAATTATGTATCGAAATTCTTATATTATAATTTTTCGAATATTTTGATTTGACAATTAATAAGAACAAAAATCGTGATCTGTGATGTGTACTGACAATTATTGTATGTAGTAAGAAGTAGTTATAACAAGCCAAATGCTCTTGTGATATTATTGATTTTTATACTTAGAATGCTTTAGTGATATTGTTGATTATATTTGATATTTTTTATTACATTTTTAAACTTAGATAATAACAAGCCAAATGCTTTTGTGATATTGTTGATTATATTTTATATTTTTGATTACATTTTTAAACTTAGATAATAACAAGCCAAATGCTTTTGTGATATTGTTGATTATATTTTATATTTTTGATTACATTTTTATACTTAGATAATAACAAGCCAAATGCTTTTGTGATATTGTTGATTATATTTTATATTTTTGATAACATTTTTAAACTTAGATAATAACAAGCCAAATGCTTTTGTGATATTGTTGATTATATTTTATATTTTTGATTACATTTTTAAACTTAGATAATAACAAGCCAAATGGTTTTGTGATATATATTGTTTTACTTTGATTATTATTTGGTGTAACATGTTTTTATATTTTTGAGATGTTGATTTGTGAAATATATCTAAATTATGATATAATAACATTTTGTTTAATTTTAAAGTCCAACCATAAAATATTAAACGTTTTTAAAAAGGATTTTTGTAGTTGACTGTACTAAGTTACCTCACATTTTTATGGTCGTGCGAGTTGACGACAGAAATATTAGGTAAATTCGAAAGGTGCCAAGTCGCCCGATCGGGCGAGATTTGTCGTGCGAGATGACGAATAACTCGGTAAAACATTTAATTTCTAAAATCGCACAACTTAGAAAAGTCGTTTGTGCGAGCCGCTTGAATTTGAACCCGTAGGTACCTACTGCTCGAGTGAGAGGCGAGTTCGATAGCTGTCACCGCTGTAAGCTCAGCTATGTCTGTGTGAGACCCGTGCCCAGCAGTGGGACGTCTATGGGTCGCAGCGAGGTACTAGTCTTGTCTCAAGCTAAATGAGACTTAAGACTCGACTTATAAGCGACCTACTTCTTTGGCATTACATAAGAAAAGCATATACCTGAAGCTTTATATAATTTATGTTCCACAGCCCCTAGTTTGTTATATAATTTGTATTTTACCTCCGAAACTAGGTCACTGTGAGAGCCTCGGAAGATACGAGAAAACCATTGACGTCAGCGGCGTTCTATGTGTGTGTCTTCAAGCCTGGCATTACATAAGAAAAGCATATAAAGCTTTATATAATTTGTGTTCCACAGCCCGCCCCTAGTTTGTTATATAATTTGAATTTTCCATGCGAAAATAGGTCACTGTGAGAGCCTCGTAGTTATGAGAAAACCATTGACGTCAGCGGCGTCGTGTATGTGTGTGTTGTTTGTCGCTTTGCATGTGTTAAGGATCTGGGTCATTCTAAAATAGATCATAGAGTAGGAGCCTGTGTGAAATTAAATGTATTAAAATAATAATAGTAATCTATATATATAAAAGGAGAAGGTGACTGACTGACTGACTGACTGACATATCAACGCAGGGCCTAAACTACAAGGGTTAGAAACTTGGAATTTTGCACAAGGGTTCCTTTTATAACGTAGGGGTGCACTAAGAAAGGATTTTTGAAAATTCATCCCCTAAGGGGGTAAAACGGGGGTGCAAAGTTAGTATGAAACATTGCCGTTTTTGAAGTCATGTGGGCAACCCGAACGCGGGCAGACGTCGATTCTACGCGAGCGAAGCTGCGGGCGTATATAATATAATATATAATTTATTTATAATTTATATATATATATAATTTATTTCTGGCAATATTTAGCGTAGATGTTGAACACCCACCCAGTTATGTTTAGGTCCAATAAGCGGTGAGCATATTCACAAAAACCGTGCACAATTCCAGACTTCGGGCTGCTAATGAGAATTTCATTACCAATAATAGATACTTTGCATGACTAGGGGATCAAACCCAGGACTTTTTGTTTAACAGTCGCGCTTGCGACCACTTCACGGACTGCGGTTGTTTTCACAAGATAAAGTCGTCTAGCCTTGTCTAAGGCCTTCAAGCGTCATCGTGTTAGGTACATTATAATTTGCTAAGCCCGCTTGTGCGGTGACCAGGCCGAGCTATCGAACTCGCCTCTCACTCGAGCGGTCGGGGTTCAAACCCCAGCGGCACACACCAATGACTTTTCTTATTTATGT
This sequence comes from Carterocephalus palaemon, assembly GCA_944567765.1. NCBI lineage: Eukaryota > Metazoa > Arthropoda > Insecta > Lepidoptera > Hesperiidae > Carterocephalus > Carterocephalus palaemon. The sequence continues at coordinate 10,439,649 of OX155650.1, forward strand.
GCGATTTAAGAAATTTAATGTCACTTGCTGTAACGGCGTAGGACACATCGTGAGGGAACCTGCATGTCGAGAGTTCTTCATAATGTTCTCGAAGGCATGTAAAGTCTGCCAATCTACACTTTGCGGATTAAGGCCTAATCCCTGGCATTCTGAGAGGAGACCCGTACCCAACAGTGGGACAAAGAAAAGGTTGTAGTGAAGCCCGCTTGTCGTAACGTTGACTCGTTCATCATTCCGTGACAATCCACTCCAGATCTCTCCGATTCAAATGAGCTGGAGTCATAGTCCTGCCACTATGTTAATTCCACTACTTCGGGTGCTGTAGGATAGGTAGTGGTCTAGCACAATCCAATAAGTCTATATATGTATTTATTTATTATAAGTATTTAGGGGCGGCAGCGATCTAGTGTCCATAAAAAATGAAGATTAGAAAGGGAACGTTATATCTTTAGAACCAGGTAAATTATTTGGTTAAAATTTAGTTCGGTTCGGCTTTTTAAATAATTTCCATTACCTATCCCTTTACTACTGCACTACTCCCCGTTAAACGTTTACGTGGGATGAGTTGGAGGTTATTTAATGCTTCGCTCCGATTGGCCCACGCATTTCTCTCCGGCCCCGCCTCCAGATCTACTTAAGCCTGGCGCGAGCTAGGATCCCCGGGCAGTCGTCGGCAGCACCTCGTAAGGTAAGGACCTATTTCAAACCCCTCCAAAAGTCTCTTGGGAGTCGTGAAATTGTTGTTAGAATTCTTTGTTAAATAATTTTAATTTCAGAATTATGGAGCATTTTAAGTGGCAGAATCCTGGCAACACTGGGAGGCAGGAGAGTTCGAGAAACACCAGAAGACCCGGCACCACCTCGACGGTCACCTCCGGGTCCAGCGCAGCCGTGGAGGCCCCGGCTCGTGTCCTGAATATTGGCGAAGAACGGTAAGTAAAATTGAAGGTAAGTACAATTTTTTATTATTATAGGTAATAGGTATCAGATTATGTAATTTGGTTTTGTACGTTTAATAAAAAATAATTGAAATAAAATGCAAACATTTTTAGTAGGTACTAAAAATGTAAGGACCTATTAAGGACCTATTTCAAATCCCTCCAAAAGTCTCTTGGGAGTCGTGAAATTGTTGAGTTAGAATTCTTTCTTAAATAATTTTAATTTCAGAATTATGGAGCATTTTGAGTGGCAGAATCCTGGCAACACTGGGAGGCAGGAGAGTTCGAGAAACACCAGAAAACCCGGCGTCACCTCGACGGTCACCTCCGGGTCCAGCACAGCCGTGGAGGCCCCGGCTCGTGTCCTGAATATTGGCGAAGAACGGTAAGTAAAATTGATGGTAAGTACGCTCGCTGCGACCCATAGACGTCCCACTGCTGGGCACGGGTCTCCCCCACAGACGCAGCTGCGGGAGGTCTAGAGCATACTCCACCACGCTGCTCCAATGCGGATTGGTGGAGGGGTTAGTGGCCAACCCAGTGTCGAATGTTCTCAAGCCACCCGAAGGTCTTCGACAAGGCTTAACGACTGTTTCCAACATTGAAAACAACCGGGACCGACGGCTTTACGTGCCCTCCGAAGCACGGTAGCGTCCATGAAATTTTGCCACTAGCGGTCACCCATCCACAAACCGACCGGGCCCGTCGTTGCTTAACTCTTTCGATCACATTGAATCGAACCGAGCCATTGGGCTATGGACGCTACAACCGAGCCATTGGGCCGAGCCAAGGTAAGTACAATTTTTTATTATTATAATAGGTATCAGATTATGTAATTTGTTTTAGTACGTTTAATAAAAAATAATTGAAATAAAATAAATTTTTAGTATGTTTAATAAAAAATAATTGGAATACTTACATTAAACAGAAATTACATTAAATTTTAGTAAGAATTACATAAATAAAATAAAATATTATTACGTAGTTATTATGAATTACTTTTAAAAATATTTAATATGAAGTTTTTTTGGTTTTGATTGAATCGCTAACGTCGCAAATATCGATAAAGAGTATTTTATTAAGACAGAAGATAAATAGGGGACTATCACTATTAAAAAAGCAAAATGAATTTATTTATGAACAACTTAAAAGTAGAATAATGCGGCAGATTTAATTGTAAAATGATAAACAAAGTAATTTAATTTTTTTATCCTTTTACATTATTTATTTAGATAGAAAGGACAAATTAATACTAAGATAATAATATTTAGCTATTAAATTAGTTGGTAGGTATCTAGTCGCAGAAAATCAAGCTAAAAATCGCTACCATTAAAATTTTAAATTTAAAGTTTCGATGTTTAGCTGGTCTGGGTTAAATGAATGATAATTAATTGTAATATATAGTATAATATATTAATTGAAATAATAATTCTAATAATTGTATAATTGTAATAATTTATTGTATATCTTATTGTTCTTTAGGTATCCCTTAAACTTACTTAAATACATAAATGGGAAAGTGTGTAGGTATATTTGTCGGAAATCTGCAAAAATTTATATATAATTGAACTAATTTTGACTGAACGACAAATATTAGCCAGCGTGGACCCTGACCAATTTGTCAACATAATTGTTTTAAAAAATAGAAATTCTCTTCGGTATAAAATTATACATTATTTATCTTATGGCCGCTAAGACCCATGGATATTTCCCTAATTTAAGGCAAACTATTTATGGTAATACAAAACACGTACTTAGTAGGCCGCAAAAACATTAGATAATTTTATTAATCATCACTAGCAATCTGTGAAAAGATATTTTACTTTATTTGAAAAGAAAGATATATTTGAAAGCAAAATTTATAATATTTTATTACACAAAACGGCATGTTTATCATAAAATTATAAATCAGTTGTGACGTGCGTTAACACAACGGTTACGTGCTACGGTCGATGAGTGACTTCGCTTTTGATTTTGGAATTTGCTTTGCTAGCTGCACTCTGAGTTGCATTCTTGTCTTCAGATTACTCCTGCCTTTAGTTCTTTAATCTGAGGTTCAAAGAGTTCATCAGTGGGATTACCTATATACTTTAAAAATATCATAGCATTCATAGTAATTTTATTTTTTATTAACATTGAAACATTCAATTTCAAATTTTGTTCAGGAAAAAAATACGACCAGATATAAGAGATTAATAATAATATAATATATCATAATCAGGTACAAGGCTGTCTGCGCCGGTTGGCTGATTTTAGTAAAAATAATCTATTTTTTATTAAAATCAGCCAGAAGGCGTAAATTAAGTACCTATTAATTGTACCTAGTAGTAATTTGAAAAAGTATTCTGGCGGCCATTATTTTTGTGGTGAGTTTCTATTTGTGTTTGTTTACAATAATCCTGTAAAATTAGGACTTGCCATGGTGTATCAAAACAAATTGGATTTAATGGAAACGTAGTTCTTGAAATACAAAGACATAATAATATATTTTTTAGCTTTGGTACTTACCGCGAAAGATCTTCCAAGCAATAGATAAGACAACCGTATCTCGATTTGTTTTGAAAGGTTCATTGGTAGTTTGATTTAGGTGAACTCAGCTCAGCATATTGATTTACTTTGAAGCAAACCCTAAATATTCAGTGAAGAAGCAATAGGAATTTCTAAGACTGAAAAAGAACAGATTCAAGAGTTATGCTGAAGGGCAATCAATACAATGCGGCCGGGTGAAGGCGAAAGAAGACATAATTTCTGCCAATATTTTGTCAGAACGAGACAAACTTTAGCATATACATATACAACCGGCGCAACAATCGCATTTGGTCCACACAGAATCCCCTGCGGATCCGCGAGACTAAAGATCAAGTACGTTTTTAACAGACTTCAAAAAAGGGTGGAGGTTCTATGTTCGACTGAATGTATTTTTTTATGTATGTATAGCGATTACTTCGTCTTTTTCATGAAAATATTGTAGATTAGCATAATAAGGACAGCAATGTTTTTTTATTATTATTATATAATTATTTTAAAAATAAAAAAATATTATTATCTATTAAGTACTTGTTAATATTAAAAATAAAATATTAAACTCCTTTTAATTGATCCATCATAAAATACACGTGGTTACAGTACCCTGTTTATATAAATAAAAAATGATACCTTCTACCTGAATATTAAATTCCAACTCGAACAAATTGTTATTTTCACTATATCACCCACTTTAGACGCTCTGCATTTTGAAGCAGTATTAGAAATAAATATTGCCAACAAAGTGGGAAACAGTTGGTATTACAAAAAACATTTCGTTGTGTAGAAACGACCTAATTTCTTATTTTTGGAAAATAAATGCTTTTTGTTCATTTACTGGGTCGTGTTCTTATTATAAATTTATAACATACTGTTTTTTTACCGACACAGTATGATTACCTACATTCGATTCCGTAGAAGACTCCGTAGACCGTATAGTAAGAAGATACCGTACCGTAAGAAGATAAAAAGATGACTAAATAGGATTAATTACTCTTTTATAAGATAACCATGAAATTATTGGTCATGCATGACATTATTTAAGATTAAATCAATAAGATACAGTATTATTTTTCTTAAATACATTTTAAATACCAGTAAGTACTTTTGTTTGTTGTAGTTTTGGAAATTCTGATGAGCAGGAGGTGGCACCCTGCCTTCCGATCGAAGAAGTCGTTATGAGTGAAGATGACGACGACTGTCCTTTGTTAGCCGAAGATAGTCTAACTAAACTTCAGCAGGAAAGTGAGGAGAATAAAAAAATGATAATGTACATTTTGAATAGCATGAAAACAATAAAAAATGAATTCTATTCAAAAAAAGAATACAATCGAATGCAAGATTTTACAAGTAAAATATGGTTTGCAATCAATCCCCATTTAACAAAATTGTCAAATAGAGAAAAAAAAGAGCTATTGAATAAAATAATGGAAATCAACAAAGATTATTTTAATAAGCCCCCTACGAAAAAACAGGGACCCAAAAAGGCATAAGAATCAAGAAGTGGGAGGGGAAGGCCTCGAAAAACGCAAAAGCAAACAGCTTCTGATCCAATTGCAATAAAATCGTTACCCACTGTGGGATATGATGATGATATGATAGCTGGGCCTCACAATATATTGTGGCCTTTACAATCATCACATTCTACGTCTGGAGACGAGCAACTTCATGATATTTTACACCCAACACCAAATAATCAGATAAGTTCATCTGGAGTGAGACTTCCAAATATATTTCGACCAACTCAGTCAATACAACATACGTCTGATGATTCGGGCCAATCCGATAGAGTAGAGACAGCACAAAATGCCCTGATGACTGCATATGCAGGGGGACAACCAGCGCGAACTTCAAGGACCAGTAAGTTCAATTCACAAACAACCTGGTTATATGTAATACAGCCAGATGTATGTTAATTTTCACTATTTTAGTATTTAAAAAAAATAATTTTAATAATTTCTTTTAGGGAACGCAAGCGTGGAATGACGTGGACTACAATGAACCAGCGCGGACTTCAAGGACCAGTAAGTTCAATTCACAAACAATCTGGTTATATGTAATACCTACAGCCAGATGTATGTTAATTTTCACTATTTTAGTATTTAAAAAAATTTATTTTATTAATTTCTATTAGGGAACGCTAGCGTGGAATGACGTGGACTACAATGAACCAGCGCGGACTTCAAGGAGCGGTAAGTTCAATTAAAAATTCAAGTTCAAAGTAATAGAATATTTATATTGTTAGAATAGAAAAAGTCCATATATAATCAGTTGAATTAACTCAGTAAGTGCCTAAATTTATGACCTACAAGATTTCCCAGCGACCCCGCCTGCGTCCAATCGTTTTGCATGCGTGATTCACCTCTGCCATCCAGGGATGTTCTAAATACATATAATAAGTAGACTTTCAACTGCAAGCTAATCAAAATCTAGTCCCCGCCCGCAGTCTGGCCAATCCTAATCCGAGATAGTCATCAATCGATTAAAAATCGATCGATAGTTAATGATTGATATGATCGGACGATTATTTCAGTGTTTTGACATTTATGGGATATAAACAGTACACTACAAAAAATCATGTCGATCCTTGGAGGCGGAGAAGAAGGACTAAAACAAACCAACAAACACATTATTTCCCATATTAGTGAGGATTATTAGAATAGGTCATTTCAGGTTTACAAAAACCCTAGGTAATTTATTTTTCTTACTGTTAAGGTCACACGGGAATCACTGAAGACAGGATGGCGTTTTTCGACTGCAACACATATCTATATTTAAAATAATATATATTGTGTTAAAATAGATTACTAATATGTGTGTTATACTTATCCCAAGCTCTGTTTACCCTTGTTACGTACATATATTTAATAATACTATATTTATGTAACTTTACAAAAATATTCAGTTTCACGTATGTTATTAATTCTGGATTATTAATGTTATTGATTCTTTGAATATGAATATTTTTATACATAAATTCTTTAGCGCCTTGAAAGAAACTTTATTATGTTTAATAGGAATAATACAAGGAACGCACGAAATTGAAATAAACGTAAAAAAATGAAAATGTTAATGCATACAGGGGTTAAAATTATCACAAACAGTCACCCCTATCACCTCCTAACGGGAATACGTAGAATTACCAATAATCCTGTATACTAATTTTGTTACCCGTCAACGTAATAAACACCCAACTAATCGTTAAAAGCTTGTTTGATAAAATGTATGGATGGATGATGTCTGCTAGATCTGGGAGAGCGTCCCCGTGTGGTGACCGGGTAGTAGAATAGTACCACCGCAAGCCTTTAGCGAGTCGTAAGAGGCGACTGATAAAGGTCCCCATCACGTGAGAGAGTGTGTGTGTGTGTGAGCGCGCTTGTGCGTGTTTTTGTGTGTGTGCTTGAGTGTGATGGGTGAAAATCATAGTAGGTAGGTACATATTTTGATTTCAAACCTATTTGTTTTTGTTTGTAAAAGTATGTATAATAGTAATTTCCTTTTATACATAGCAGTTCAGATTGTACATTATAACGGGCAACATCAGACGAGAAGAGCTGTATTACATTAGGAATAACCATTTAGCTTTTTCTTTGCTTGCAAGGTTTACGTTTTTTAAACATTTACTGAGAATAATTTGCTCAAAATGCAATATTTCTTTTAAAATAAAATCTTTAAAACTTGTATATTAATAATTAACGTTAGTAAATATTTATTAGTGTAGTGTAGCAGAATAAGTAACATTATGGGGAAAATATCCGCTTACTATCGTATTGGAATCATCGTTATCTTTAGTATTATAATGGTCTGCCAATAAAATGTAATGCGTGGTCATGATAAAATGAAATATAGTATTATTGTTATGTTTTTTTAAATTAATGATATATAAAATACCCGTAGATGCAATCATTTCGTACCTTGGTCTAAACAGGCATTTAAAGCAACCTATAAAGTATACTTTTACAATTACAACCCACAATCATAATTCATTATTTCATTGTACCTCGATAAATAAACAAATCGAAACAATAATAAACATCATACAACGTCTTAAGGAACCTCACTACAGAGTGGTAAATGATCTTCAACCTCAAACTTTTCTCGAGCGCTCAACATTCGTACACGCTATGATAACGTTTGTTAACTTCCATTATTGCGTATCGTTGTTTTTATTGTTAGTAAATCGAACATCTTGAACTAAAACAACATAAGCAGCGCGAGTTGTCGCTGATTTGCGAGACCGCGGACAATGACATTTGTAAATTATGAGTATTTATAAAATTAAATGTTATCTGCTGTAACGGCGTAGAAAAACTTCGTGAGGTTGTCAGGAGACTCGAGCCCGACAGTGGGACAAAGAAAGTGTTAGATATGGTGGTTAGGTATTATGTGGAATTATGTAAATTAAATAGCTTGCTATATTTGGTATTTTTTTGGTTCTTTAATAGATACGGTATTTTTTTAGTATCATGCGTGATTAATTTGCTCCACTTAATTGCCGAAGGGTTTGATTTAACATTCAAATAATATTCTGTGGATATAATTAATTATCTGGTTTTATTTTATTCTAACAAGTTATGACCGATCCTTCAATACCTTTTAACTTGTGTATACTGCTTAGGTAAGCAACAAAAACTTGCTGTGCGTTTATTAGGACAATAGGTACACGAGTACTTATCTCGAATAGTGATAGGTACTAGCCAGTAAAATATTATCTCGTAAAGTGAGAGTATGAGCGTAGCTTGTAGTTTTTACGAGTGTGTAGTGTAAAGTTACGAGTATGTAAATATATATAATTTACTAATATATTATATATTATTTATTTATTAATAATTTGGTTATCTATCATATTATAATATTTACTCTGTGCTAAGTTATTAAATCTACTTATATTTTTTTATTTTATTTTATTTTAAACATAAATGTAAATGTACATTTCTTTCTGTATAATACAAAAACGAAACGTTTAATTTTTTTATAGCTCTACTTTGAGATGCACTTAACACACTACTACGTACTAGTTCGTCGCTCGTTGTTCGAAATTTGAATATGCCTAATCATTATTGTACATAATAGAATAGAAGTACAGAATATATATTCAAGTTAAGTGGTAGAGCCTATATGGAATCGAATAGGTTTTATATTAAACCTGTTTGGTCCATTTAGAGTTCGCCCGGGGTAGTACCACCGCCCACCACAGTATCTTGTACCATTTCTACCATGTTATAATTGTTTTTAAAGCAATTGTGGTCCGGTTGGAAAGGTGTGGTTTCCGGTTACACTTATTTGGAGGCGACCATCATAGATCTCAGGGGTAGCAACTTATCTATTACTGACTTAGAATGAGATTCACACTGACAATTACTAACTCGACTATCATTATCACCAGCTAACAGGACTAACACTATCAATAACAGTCCCTGCCCAAGTCCTCATACGAACGACTACATACGAGTAACGAACTGACCAACTAATGTTCTTTGGTTACTAACCGATATCTAATACTCGAGTCATGGGCAGCAGTGCCATCTTAAATCCATAAAAAAATTGAATATAATACAATAGAATAATATGGCTATCCATATTAATAGCTACCGAACAAATCAAAGGTTGAAAATAAGGGAAATAGTAAATTTAACTGATTTGTCTTAAAAGTGTATATATTTGTGTAAATATATATATATGTGTATATATAGGTATATAGGCATATTGGGTTTGATTAACCATGGGGCAACGTACAGGTCTATCCTTAGAAAGTAGGTATAAGTAGGTTGTTAGTAATTAATTAAGAACGTATTTTATCGTAATGACATGTAAATTGATACTCAAATGCGTACCTGTGATATATATGTAGAACGTAGCAGGGCAGTTTGTAGTAAGATCTAATTCTAATTTTTAAAAGCTTTTATTTAACTTCACTCGTATGTATTCATGTAAGTATGTCCTGGAATCTTGCAATCAATATTTCACCCACTTCCACTCGAGCTGAAATTTGGCACGCATATTTGGTTCCGATGACAATGCACGATTCAATATTTTCCGCCATTTTTAATCCAATATGTTCCTACTTAGCTAAAGGAAGAATTAGTTGCTTCATAATCTGTTTTCCGTGGCATAATATAAGCTTTCTGGAGGCGTAAGCAATTTAAGGGTTAACATTGAAATATTTTTTGTTTTGATCATATAAAAGTAAAAGTAGAAGTTTCATAAATGTAACCTATACAAAATCCTTCACTCCATTATAAACTACGTTTTATGAAAACCCGGCAATTGATTGCCTTCCGAAAAACCTGACTATATAGGCAGTTAGAAAATCACATTTGTAAGAACATTCAACCATGGAAGTAATAGACCCAGCATAGTCTTCAGGTCCATGTTTTCTACTGTTTCATTTTATTTAAACCATTTTAAACTTTAACAACAAATAATGTTAGCCTATAACGTCAAGTATTTATTTACGGGTTGAATTAAAAAAAAACTAGGGAATCCATTGAGGTTTTAAATTTTAATAAATTTGTATATAACTATTTAAAATAAACATTGTCAGATCAAACCGTCCTAGTAAGATTTTATTGCTATATCTATACTAGTTTATAGTTCTATACTTTTTTAGGTGGTAGAGCCTATAGGAAACCAAATAGGTTTTATATGAAGCCTATTTTGTTCCATATAGAGTTCGCCCGGGGCAGTACCACCGCCACGGTACATAGTACCATTTCTACCGTGTAGTAATTGTTTTTAAAACAATCATCGTCCGGTTGGAAAGGTGTGGTTTCCGGTCACACTTCTACAGAGGCGACCATCTTAGTCCTCAAGGGTAGCAGCACATCTGTGACTGACTTGGAACGAGACTCTTACTAACAGGACTAACTATCACTAACAGTCCCTAGACCTCATACCCACTAACGAATTGACCAACTAATGTTCTCATTAACTCTCTCAGCTATCTGGACTAACCATCCCAGTCCCTATTTGAGTCTCTATCAGAGTCAGTCACAGCTGTCATGGGCGGTAGCGGATGGGTGGTGCTGCAAGCTCGTTTGCTATCTTATGTCCATAAAAAAATCACTTAGACTACATAATGTAAATATTAATATTTAAAAAAAACTACTGAATGAGAGATGAAACTATCGATAGATATAGAATTTATGATATTAACTTTGAAAATATTTAAATATAGAGAAGACTAGGCTTGTAAATACAGACATGAAAACCAAATCGAATTTACTGAGTAGTGTCTCGAATATGTGCATTTTTGTGTGCGATAATGGTCGTGTGTGTGTGTGTGACCTTAGTTTGTGTGCGTCAGATATTTGCGTGGTTCATTAAATTTAATCGTAGGTTTTTAATAATAATATTGATATTAGATGCATTATTGTTAAAATTAAATTAAATTTGTATATGAAATGAAAAAGACGTATAAAGCTTTAAAGAAAGTAGTGTTTTGTATTATACTCAGTTGACACTCGAGTTGAAGTTACGATTTTAGATTTAGGTATGTTTTATATACTTAGATACAATTTTGATTTGTAAAAATTCTTTATTCCTCTATTCTTCCTGGTTTAAATGAATTACTAATTGAATATGATTCTATAATTTCATGATAATAATTCTCTATTTGCATATTGTATTTGGAACTGTGTATATGAGAGTGTTTTTGAGTGAATGTGTATTTTGTGTTGGTATAGGATGTATGATTTGTGAATTAATGATTGAGATTATTGCATGGTTATTATGGTTACTCTACTTTTTCTAGAACTACTACTCTACTTTTCTACTAATTTCATGAAATGAAAATTGGCTGTTTACCTATGTGTTTAGGTGAAATTATTAGATAATTCTATATGTTATCTAATAATTTCACCTGTATGTAATAATATGTAAATAAATGTGGTTTGTTATATCAATGAACGGTAAAATCTGTAAAAATATGTATATATGTATATTTTCATGTCCAGACAGTAACTGTCCTGTATAATGTAGTTTCGGCGAAGATTATAATTTGCTATGTATATTTAATGTAGAGTCCATTCTTACATAGATTAGGTAGGACCTATGCATAAGGGTTAATTAACGTAATTAGTACTAGGCATTTGGGGTAATATACAGGGTTATTGGTAATTCGACGTATTCCCGTTAGGAGGTGATAGGGGTGACTATTTGTGATAATTTTAACCCCCATATGTATTATGCAAAAGTGAACCATTTTCGAGTTATCAAGCTTTTCAGCTTTTTTCAAAATAAGTCAGAAATGCAACATCAAAAATTTATTTAAAAAAAAGTATCAATTAAATCAATTTTTTTCTTCTGATTTGTAAAAACGATTAAACAATGGTTATTTATCAACATTAAAACTACAATTATCGGTCCAACTTTAAAAATGCGAGACGATTAACGATATTACTTCAATATTTTTTGAGATTTTTGTCCACTAAAATGCCTTAAAAACAAAAAAAACTTATATCAAACTTGGCTTGCAGATTCTTTTAAAAACATAACCGTTTTCTTAGCTCTCCAACAAGGCATAACAACTAGGAACTTATTTTAAAAAACTGGAAATAAACCGATCACAAAGGAAGCAGGCGGAAATTTGTATTCGAAATAAACTTAAGGTCGTTCTTTAAAATTTCCATAAAATTTATTAAAAACAATGCCCAATGTAAATAAAACAAAAAATATAAATTTAAAATTAAATTTAGAACCAGTAAAAGTTTAGTAATAACAACAATTAATAATAAGTAATAAGACATTTTGTAATTTAGCCTAATTAAAGTTCTTGCGAACTACTTCTTGCTCCACCAATCCACATTGGAGCAGCGTGGTGGAGTATGCTCTAGACCTTCCGCAGAAGTGTTTGTGGGGGAGACCCGTGCCCAGCAGTGGGACGTCTATGGGTCGCAGCGAAAGTTCTTGCTCGAAGGGACTTCGAGTCGCAGTCTCATTCTTTTTCTGAGGTATAACTTAACTACCGAAGTGTTAAAATTATTCCGAATCACATTTGCAGGACATCCGTCTTGCTAGTAAATCATGTTTTGCCTTATAGCTAAAGGCACGTCTTCAAGCATTTAATTTGTTAAAAAAATTCGTAAGCGAGCAAAATTGGTTCATCGAGAAATTCTTGCACATATTGCACATAATGCAGATTAATTTGACTATTTCGGTAGTTAACTTACACCTCAGAAAAATAATGAGACTTTGCGTACGCAATAGGGGAAGTCCCTTCGAGCAAGAACTTTAATTAGGCTAAATTACAATATGTCGTAATTGTTACTTATTATTAATTGTTCTTATAACTTGACTTTTACTGGTTCTAAATTTAATTTTATATTTATATTTTTTGTTTTATTTACATTGGGCATTGTTTTTAATTACTTTTTTTGAAATTTTAAAAAATGACCTTAAGTTTAGTTCGAATACAAATCTCCGCCTGCTTGCTTTGTGATCGGTTTTTCTCAGTTTTTTTAAAATAAGTTCATAGTTATTATGCCTTGTTGGAAAGCTAAGAAAACGGTTATGTTTTTAGAATAATCTGCAAGCCAAGTTTGATATAATTTTTTTTTGTTTTTAAGGCATTTTAGTGGACAAAAATCTCAAAAAATATTGAAGTAATATCGTTAATCGTCTCGCATTTTTAAAGTTGGACCGATAATATTAGTTTTAATGTTGATAAATAACCATTGTTTAATCGTTTTTATAAATCAGAAGAAAAAAATTGATTTTAATTGATACTTTTTTTTTAATAAATTTTTGATGTTGCATTTCTGACCTATTTTGAAAAAATCTGAAAAGCTTGATAACTCGAAAATGGTTCACTTTTGCATAATGCATATGGGGGTTAAAATTATCACAAATAGTCACCCCTATCACCTCCTAACGGGAATACGTCGAATTACCAATAACCCTGTATATAAAATAATTTAAACCGCGCCATTATTAAAAATATCATCTTTCACTTGCACTCTATCAAGATAGAGTCCGTTTTACAGCTCAAAGTTACGATAACTTTCACACATACAGGGAGTCCGCTCGGAACAAAGCAAATTCTAGGACACACCCATTGTTAAGTTGGAAATCCCTTTGGTTTACCTAAACCAATCTAACCCCTGGGCAAAACTGCATTGTCACCCACCAATGGTTTATTAGATGATCTTACTATATTCTAAGGACTATTAGCACGATAAAATGTATGTATAAAAAAATCTGTGCATGTAAGGTTTTTTATCATAAAATACTTTTTTTTTTCAAAATTCAGAATCAATGCCGTAGCAACCCTACTTAGGCAAGCAAGATTAGGTAAATATTTCAATGACGCCGGAAGTGATTTTTGTATTGTGCCATTATCAAACTGATAAACTAGCCTAGCCATGCTTAGCCACAGTTCACCCGCCGTTGGTGGGCCTTTTTTTTTTTTTTTTTTAAATTTTCCGAGGGGGAAATCTTCCAAAGATCCCCGACCTCTCTGGGGGAAGAGGCCGGGGTATGTGAGATTTCTACTCACTAAAACCCCCTCGGCAGCCTTCTAGCACATCTAAGGAGGCTCCGGGATCTCCTACGCAACGCACCGGTGCCTCCCTTGCGCAATCATCCTAGGGCTAAGCCCTGAAACTCCCCGAGCATGGCAGACTGCGTTCGTACAGTCTGCCATCTTCAAAAGAAATGCAGATATGCTTCGGTCTGAGCCCCCAAAACCGATCTGCGAGGTCCCTACTGAAGGGACGGTCCGGGGCGATGGTGGCCACTACTACCCTGCCCTCGTCTCCGAGCCGGGTCTGCTCTTTCCCGCTCCCGCTCTGCAGTCTCTTTCTGTGTCATGACAGCTTCGCAGAAAGAGACTACTGCCTTCCAGGCATTGCTCTGCGAAAGCATACCCGCTACAATTGCTGACGGGGAGAGGTCACCTCCAATCCGTGCCGTTGGTGGGCCTAGCCTAGCGAATGACATATTTGACTATATGTATGATTGAAGCTGATTGTATTCTTGGAGCTGTTAAACGTGTCCGCTATAGCTTGTTTTTTGACTAACTTCAATTACAGAACGTTATCTTTGTCTAATATCTGTCATTTTTTGTTCGACGTTTTTAGTAGACATTCTCTTCTTGTTCATGGCCTGTCACCGTTGTCATGGGTCGCAGCTGCTGGATGATGCTGCATGATCTTTGTTATCTTATATCTATATTGCATTTTTTTATAAGATACATCTAGTTATAATATAACTTAATATAAGTAACTGTAATATAGTATATTCGTAGTTAATTATTTTAATTAAATATAATGTTAAGGTGAATCACTTGTACATTTACTAGAAACAATGGTACAGAGGTAACACGAGTAGCTGTAGCGCATGGGCAGGTATTCTCTGGGAAAATTATTTGGAGTTCCTATTATGTAAGTACATAATAATTATTTTTTGTTGAAATAAGCTGGTTCTTTAATAATTTTGTCATAGTTTTCTTGCCTCGCATCGAAGCTCGCAGTATGGCTCGCACTTAATAGTACCTAATTAATTTGTAACACGTACCATTTATGACAAATAAATGAAATTGCGATATTACTGGAATTGGATTGCTGGAAACATTAATAGGCGACAACCTTAGTCATCCTATTGAGTCCTAATCCTCCAATTCTTACTGTTCTGTTTGAGATTATTCACAGAGACATATTCACATTCACAGAGCAGCGAAAGGATAGCCTGTCTAATTAAAATAAATCGGCTTAACCATACGGCTAAGGCAGTTGCTTTTGCAGTGGCATCATATGAGGTTCAAAACTATGTTCAGTGTAACTATTTAGCAATCTGTGGCATAATATTATGTCCTTTCTAATGTATTATACAGATAATTTATTCGTACTTTTACTTTATGATGATCGTGATTGGAACTCCAGATAATACCGCCTGTGCTTGATGTTGTCTGCTTTTTAGTTACTCCGTCTTTGGGTTTGTTTGAAACTTAGTTTAAAAACCTTTTTATCTGTTAACTGTTTATCTCTATGTCTGTTTGACTGTGCGTTTGTTTATTTTTTTATGGTTTGCGAGTGTACTCAGTTTAACCTGTTGTCTTTCTCGTCGACACTTAGTTCTTGTTGGCCTCTATTATTCTTATTATTGTGTGTTAATCTGTATTGCGTAAATGTTTTTTATTTTATTATTATTATTTGCCTAAATGTTACTTTGGCTAAGTAGTGTAGAAAGCAATCAAATTGCTGATCTTGTTATCTAGATTATTAAAGTATCAATTTAAAATAGGGCTATTAATATGTAATAGTACATACCTACTATTATTATGATGTTTTGATTTTACGCGTCATATTGAATACAATAATTAGACCAAATTTTGTTCAATTTCGTGGCAGTATTTTTACGGTAAAATATTTTTGTATTTTTTATTTAAAAAACTTTTGGGCACCCTCTAATGAATAAAATGGACAATGGGCTAGCTTAATATCTCATGGCATTCTGTGGAGCGTTAATAAAAGAGTCTACCTCTTTCTTACTGAACGATCTAGATCTAGACCCGCGGCCGTAGCTTAAAAATAGGTATTCCCCACGTCTTTTGATTATAGTTTTATTAACTATTTTTTCCCACTTCAAAATGCTGAAAATGAGGTGCAAGCACTCAGCAAAGCTGTATTTTGATACCTAGATTTAATCTGTAGGAGTCTGTAAATATCTGTAAATATAGTTAGAATTTTCTTACACTTCATATGACAATTTTTTTCTAATAAGCTTAGGTATAAGACTTGTAGCATCTACACCAAAAATTAAAAAAATAATACAAAAAAATGTCTTAATTAATTTTTTTTCTTTCATATTTATTAGAAACTTCTTTAAATACTCGAAATAATGTGTATGTAAATTACGTTTTTACGAATTCTTATTCAGTTATAAATAATATAATTAAGTTGAAAATCAATTTACTGTATCACATCATATAAAGTCAAAACGTCCACACAAAGTAGTTGGTACTACCCCACTAGAGAATATATTGATCTCAAATTATTCAAATAATTCGATTCAAGTAATTCTTGCAAATCGTCCAACGGTAGGTACTAGAAATGTATGTCTGTAGAAATGTACAATGTACTCGTATGTCTGGCAATTTAACCAAAATGAACGCGGCTTCTGTAATTATTTTGATGAAACCGACTAGTATATACCTATAAACACTTATGTAAACAGACTTAAAAATTCCATGTAAGTATAATTTATACACTTTATACACAATAATATACAATGTATAAATTATTATGCATGTTGTAAAAATACATGTGATTATTTAAGTTTGACATTTAGGTGGTAGAGCCTATAGGGAACCAAATAGGTTTTATATGAAACCTATTTTGTTCCATAAAGAGTTCGGCCGGGGCAGTACCACCGCCCGCCACGGTACCTAGTACCGTTTGCTATCTTTTATCCATAAAAAAAGTTTAACATTATGGCGAATTGTTAGGTAGGTGTTGTTTATTAGACACATATTAATGTATCTATCTGAGAAAAAAAGCGTGGAAGTTCTAAAATTGTACAAAGATAGTATAATGTAGTATTTATATTTACTGCAGCTTATATTTCAATCTATTCTATTATCCTGAGATCATCAAATTTAGATATAGGGAGTGTTCTATTCATTGTATTATTATAATTCCTACATCGGTCAAATTGTAGCTTAGATACCAAAGTTAGATCAGTGTAAAATAAAATTTCAATTATTTCAGTAGCTTTTAATTATCTACGTAAATAATTTAGGTATCAATGTTCATAGAGCACGGGTTAGCAAATCGCGTATTATAAAACAAGACCTGAAGTTCGGTGCTTATTGTCGATATGCAGGACATGCCCTGAATCAATCTTTACAATTAAAGAGAGTGGATCGATCAAAACGCCTTCTGCCGCGATACGCAGCTGAAAGGCACAGAAATATCCTTTTTACCGATGAAAAAATTTTCACGATTGAAGAACACTACAATAAGCAAAATGATAAAGTGTACGCTCACAGTTCTAAAGAAGCTGTTCAAGTGGTCGGAAAGGTACAACATGGTCATCATCCTGCGTCAGTGATGGTTTGGTGGGGCGTGTCTTGTTAAGGAGTCATAAAACTACATTTTTGTGGAAAAGGAGTGAAAACTTCACCCTATGTGTATCAAGATACAGTTTTGGATCATGGTGTAAAACATCTCAGCAATACACTTTTTAAAAATATACCGCGGATTTTCCAGCTGGACTCTGCACCTGGTCACAAGGCACGAACTACCCAAGCCTGGCTTGAAACCAACGTTCCAGACTTTATAAGAGCTGAAGACTGGCCCTCATCTAGCCCAGACTTCAACCCCTTAGACTTCAAATTATGATCAGTTTTAGAGGACATGGCCTGCTCTAAACGACACGGCGACAATGAGTCTCTTAAAAAATCTTTGGAGCAAGCAGTGGCGAAATTTCCCTTGGAAACAGTGCGTAAATCCATAAATTCGTGGCCAAACAGATTTAAAGGCCAGTATAAAACCAAAGGTGACCATTTTGAATAGAATATTTTTTATTTTTTGCTGAGACTAATAAATATGTAGGTATAAATTTTAATAAAATTACATTACTTCATTAAAAAAAATGCATATTCTTTTGTAACAGACCTTATGGCCGGACTAGGTAGATAATTCTAACATCAATTGTAAGATCAGTGTGGTAAAATAAAATTGTCAATAAATTCAGTACCATTTAATTATATTCATAAATAATTTAGGTATCAATGTTCATAGAGCACGGGTTAGCAAATTATAGCTTATATTCCAGTTCTTATAGGTAATTTGTGTAAATAACTCTAACATCAATTGTAATTTATGTAGATACAGTGTAAACTCTTTATAACGTCGTTCGTTATAACGATAAACTCTCTATAACGTAGAAATTAGTACAATTTGGTTGGTTTACCATAAAACCCATACATTAATTCACTCTCTATAACGCATCAGCCATTCTCTATTACGAATAAATATCTTCATATTTAGACATCAACTACATATTAAAACAAAACAAAACTAATCTTTTGAGGTGCCGCAATTTCTAAGAAAGATACCTGAGGTCAAAAACAGCTATCTAGCTTTTGTTATTGTTAATTGCCTTAACACGTGTGCTATTCATAGATTACATTGGCTGTAGGAAATTTGGTCTCAATTATTAAACGCACCATCGTCACCTATCGTGTATTAGCAGTCGTAAACCAACACGTCAGGCAAAGTTAACAGAATATAAGTGTTTAGAATAATTTATCTATTGTATTGATAGTAATAAAATTAGAAATAATTGTAATTAGTTACATTTGGTATACTTTTTGGTATACTATAACGAAAACTCTTTATAACGAAAGAAAATGCTCGGTCCCTTGAAATTCGTTATAAAGAGTTTACACTGTATTTCTAAAATCCATTGTTATTTGTGTAAATTACTCTAACATCAATGGTAATTTATGTAGATTTTTCTAACATCCATTGTAATTTGTGTAAATTATTCTAACATCAATTGTAATTTATGTAGATAATTCTAAAATCCATTGTAATTTGATCATTGTAACATCCATTGTAAATTACAAAAGTAGGTAACTATTATTCTTCAGTGTTGTACATAATAAATGTTGTGAGTAGTGGATTTGTTGGTTTTAATTAAATCATAATACCTTCAATATTCAATATATCCCAAACACACAACTTGTTTCAAATATATATAAATTAAGATGGAACCTAACTATTACATGCAGAAGTCAAGGGTTCGATTCCCGGGTCGGGCAACGTATTGAGTTTTTGTAGTAGGTACATTCCAAACCCAAACACACAACTAATTTCAAATAGAATAAATTAAGTAGGTAACTATTACATGCATCGTTAGTCTAGTTGTCACAAGTGTGACTTAAATCTACAGGTCCAGGGTTCGATTCCCGGGTCGGGCAAAGTATTGAGTTTTTGTAGTACCTACCTATATCCCAAACACACAACTAATTTCAAATAGAATAAATTAAGTAGGTAACTATTACATGCATCGTTAGTCTAGTTGTCACAAGTGTGACTTAAATCTAGGGGTCCAGGGTTCGATTCCCGGGTCGGGCAAAGTATTGAGTTTTTGTAACTTCAATTTCCCAATAGTAGTTTGGAGTTGGAATTGTTCCCGGTGTATGGCAATAGAATCACCACCTTACATTTGACCTGACTAGTAAACAATGCGTACCCTTTCGGGGAAATAATAGCGTGATATTATATTACGATTTTTAGAGGAGGCCTGCATAATCAGTGCAGAGAGATAGAGAGAGAGAGAGTTTCAAGCGTCATCGCTGCGACCCATAGACGTCCCACTGCTGGGCACGGGTCTCCCCCACAGACACTGCTGGGGGAGGTCTAGAGCATACTCCACCACGCTGCTCCAATGCGGATTGGTGGAGTCCAATGCGGATTGGTGGAGTTATATTCGTACATACAGCTTCTCCAGAGCCAAAGTTCCAGTGATATAGTTTCGAGGTTAGAGATGAACAGAAACTAAAGTTAGGACTGTTTTTAATAGATTAAATAAACGGTTCAAATCTCAAGGTGAGTGCATTACCTTGAGATTAGGCTTTATTGCCTCTGGAGGCACTAAGATGAAATGTCAAAACCGAGTCTATAAGTTCTCATTAATGTTTTCGATGTAGATGGAATTTGCAATCATTTGAGATCGATGAGTAGTGGACTAGTTTAAATAGACACTCGTGATCATCGGTAAGGTGAAGCGTTCACAACCCAATGGCTCGCCTTGATTAAATGTGTTCATCCGAGTTAAGTAACAGCAGTCGCGGTCGGTATATGGGTAAGTGAGTGGTGCTAGTGGCAAAATTTCGTGGGTGATACAGTGTTTCAGAGGCCGGGCCAGTTGTTTTTAATTGTAAAGCAATCATTAAGCCTTGTTGAACATGTTGGGATGGCTTCAGTACATTCAACACTCGACAACTACTTAACTCTCCACTAATACACATTTGAGCAGCGTGGTAGAGTATGCTCTAGGCTACCCTCAGCTGTGCTGTTGCTGTGGGACAGCGGGACGCTTAAAGGTTGTAGCTTACTCGTAGATCAAAAGGTTGTGATGAAATTGATGATCGTTTTAAGCGCTTAAAGCATTTCGATGTCGTGTATTTTGCAAAGAGTAAGACCATAAGCTTGGAACTTGCCTCTCTCTCGAGCGGTCCAGGTTCAAACCCATGCGGCACGCACCAGTGACTTTTCTAAGTTATGTGCGAATTAAGAAATTAAATGTCACTTGCTGTAAGGTGAAGGACACATCGGAGGAAACCTGCCTGAGAGTTTTTCTTAATGTTCTCGAAGGCATGTGAAGTCTGCTAATCCGCACTTTGCCAGTGTGGTGGACAAAGGGCTGACTCCTCCCATTCTGGAGGAGACCCGAGCCCAACAGTGGGACAAAGAGGGTTGTGGTGTGTGTGAAGCTAAGCGTATACATATCCATATGCCTCCCATCATTTGGCATTCTTCCACTGTTACAGCTTAGGGAAGTCTAGATAAGTGTCGAAGTGTCTTTGATGAGGTTTAGTCATTGTTTCAAATTTGAAAATAACCAGGGCTACAAGTTGCAGTACTTACACTTTTTACCACTCAATATATTATGTTTTCACGCGTTTTAAAAATGTACGAGTAAATTCATCAGGAAACTGTTGCTCAGAATACGAATCGCCACCGAGCTGGGATTTGTGCTGTTTGAATATCTCTGTATTCACTCGTCGGGTAATTGCGGTGCCTCTTAGCGGGCGCAAGCGTAACCAAACATTAATTCAGGGGCTCTATTTTTAAACCGTACGCGTGACTTAATCGCTTGACTGTGACTCTTATTATATCGCTAGTGGCAAAATTTTATGGGCGCTACCGTGCTTCGGAGGGCATGTTAAGCCGTCGGTCCCGGTTGTTTTTCAACGGAAAAAATAATCGTTCAACCTTGTCGAAGACCTTCGGGTGGCTTGAGAACATTCGACACCGGGTTGACCACTAACCAATCCGCATTGAAGCAGGGTGGTAGAGACCCTCTAGACCTCCCGCAGCTGTATCTGTGGGGGAGACTCGTGCCCAGCAGTGGGACGACTATGGGCAATTGTAGCAATTATGCAAGGTATATGCACTCGCAAGTCGTTTAAGTGGATGCTTCATTATTAATAAAGAGTATTATAACAGCAGTCATTGTTTTAATATCCCTCTCAAGCGCAAAACTCACAACCCTCTGCTAACTGGAATAACTATTCCAGTCACTATTTGAGACTTATTCAAAGTCAGTCAGAGTTGTCAGGGCCGGCAGCGGATAGGTGGTTGGTGGCGGTGGAAAAAAATCGATGTAAAGGTGAACATTTCGATTCAATCGGACCTAAAACAAAATACATTTATTAAATTATCAAAAGGAAATAGCAAACTGAAGAAAACTCACTCACACAACCAAACTCACATATACAGAAGAACAGAATACATAATAGTACAAGTACAGAAGGTAGGTTGAAAAGACTGTTTAAAGATTACATATACGTTCTTTCGTAAGAGGAAGCCTTGTTCGTTTTTTAATAGCATATCTGTCTGGAGAAGGGCCGCTCAATCGGGGAATTCAATGGGCAGAGTGAAACCTAAATCCTAATTG
The DNA here is from genome assembly GCA_944567765.1 of Carterocephalus palaemon. Lineage (NCBI taxonomy): Eukaryota > Metazoa > Arthropoda > Insecta > Lepidoptera > Hesperiidae > Carterocephalus > Carterocephalus palaemon. Next base: position 10,461,740 of record OX155650.1, read on the forward strand.
ATTGCAGATGTGAATACAATCAGTCTTTGACATTCAGTAAGCCTGTGGGGAAGGGCCCGTTGGCGAACTAATTAAATTAGTTACGTGTGGCGCTGTTGGTGGAATACCACCTTTAGAATGTGCAAATTTTGTTAGAGTAAGATTAAGTTTTTGATGACATTGTATAACTCGTGAAGTTATTGGTATGTCTATAAAAACTGAAAGGGGTAACATATTTGCAGTGCAGAATTTTGTTAACGGCAAGCTTCACCCGTAGTTCGGCCAATCATAATCCGAGATAGACAGCAATCGATTAAAAATTAATCGATAGCTAGATACATATATTGATTGAAAAAGGAAAAATAAACTTTTTAGAATCAAGCTTTTATTACTTGTTAAAAGAACTTTGACCAACTCACGTAATACTAACAAACTTCTACCAGCAGACTTACCGTCTCAGTCCCTTTATAATTCTTGTTAATTGTCTGCCACACAGGGTAATGGGCTATGATTTCGTGACGAGAAAATTTAGGTACAATCCCTCAGAATGGAATGATTGCCTGTTAGAACCCTGACACTTCCGGATAAATTCCGTGTCGCCACTTTCCGCGCTAATTGATTGCTCGCAGCCAGCGATATACCGGAAAAACGTGACTAGCTCACTTTGAATGGAAAAGCCCTTTGTGTTCCCGTATATAAAGGCCCTTTGATCATTTCCAGCGTCGAACGGATTCCGCGTATCGCCGACAAATCTGCCAAAACCTTATCGGTTTATTTTCGATTGCATTTTTTTTATGAGTGATTTTTGCAATTATATAATAATATAACAATATAACTTGTTTGACGTGAAAGACCAATGTGTTTCGAACACGCCTCACACTCGAGGGAGTGAGGCAGAGTCAAATGCAAGCGGCACTCATCAATGACATTTCTGTTAAGTGCGATTGAGTAATTACCCTATAAGTCCAAGATCCCAGGGCCCCCAGACGTTACTTTTTCTCATAAACAACATAAATGGGATAAGCTAGTGTTAGTATATACGACTGAACGAAGATGTACTTAGTATTTTAGTACAGCTAGTTTAGCTACCCCTCCGCATTCTAGGATTACTATTACTAGGATTACTAGAGATTGTCGGTACGTATTGATTTTTGCCCATTGATCGGAGCCAGTGCTTAAGCTGATTGAATACTACAGGTAACATTGGAGCAAGGCCAATAGCGATGGAGACGGATCCCCTTTTAGACAGCTGATCCATTACTTAAAGAGCCACTGTGCTCTTTGATACATTTTAAAGTGATTTGGTCGTTTAAACCCTACTCACACAGGTTGGACTGGAAGCTTTTGTAACACTAGTCGGTCTGTAGCGACAATTTTATGTTTTACTCTGCGTCGTCCCTGCGTTCAGTCAATAGACGTCAAAACACTGAAAAAACTGCACATTTTTGATGAAATAAATTTTGAATGAAAGCTTGTACGTAAATAGAGATATATCGTAATAAAACTTCGCATTAATATGACAAAAAATTTGTTCCGGCACTAGAGCTGAGTAGACAGCTGGAAATAAATAGAATAATGGCATCGCATCGTACAGCCGTCGGCAAATAAGGCAACAGGTTGGGGCGAGCGAAATTGTAGTTACGGAACGGCGGCCGTCTGGGGTGAAACCTGAGGGCTAAACTTTTTTTTTTTTCTTCATTTGGCAATAGAGAGGGCTAAACTTGTGCCGTTTTCTTTCTTCCAATTTACTGTGATGTTTGAGGTGAAGCTCAGTTGAATATAGGGTCTACCGACACACTACAAGATATTCCTACCGACATATTTTATTTTACTTGCGATGCGAAACTGAGTTTTCTGTTATTTTGTTAGATTGGTATTTTTTTAATCTCGTGCCATAATAAAAATCTAACGTTTTGAGAACCGGGTTTTTTTCACAGTTTATTGACATCAGTAAATGTTTTTTTTTTCCAGTTGCTCACTCACATACTGTGCATACAATAATATACTTTTTTTTAAATATGATAAACACCAGTATCAGAATAATTACCAGGTGATGAAGACATGCAGTACTTACTTATACATAAGAGCACAGGCAATATAGGGATAGTCACAAGAGCAAGTAATATCTTAGTATTACTAATGTATGTCAAATAATGTCAATGCATAAGAGCTAGTAATTAAATTATTAGTATAATACGTAAAAGCAAGGATCTTATAATGAAAATAAATGGATCTGAATCTGACCAGAAAAACCGCTACCCGTAGAAGTTCCTCTACCCATGGGAGCGGTATTGATCAAATAAAAACTGCCCTTTCTATTCCAAAACAAGATTTTTTTATTTGATTATATTATATTAATTATATGATATTATTTTTTATATATTTATTTATTGATTTATCTACACAAACTCACAGATAACTTTATAGGTCTGTATTAGTGTAAACACAAACAGTATTACGGGCTACATATATGTATAATCTATAATATTATTGTTATAGACCATACACAAATAAAACATCAAAACACACACACAAAAAACACAATCTTACATCAATGACCCGAGCACAAGTGTTTATCTGCCAAACAAAGAATTGCCCCGGCCGGGACAAGTTTTATACAGACAGACAGAGTGACGAAGTTACACTGATCATAAAAACAACATCAATAGTCAAAGTAATGTATATAATTAAAATTGATTAATGTGTCAGTTGTAATTACTCAATAGCTCTCGAATTTAGTAGTCTCTGTGGCATGATAAAATTACTCACAACAAAATAGTAGTACAGGGCTACGAAATACTTCTCTTTGTCTACGGTCCGTAGACAAAGTTCGGGAGGCTTGAGAATATTCGACACCGGGTCGGCCACTAACTGCAATAGTAATTGAGACCTACCATTATCTACGAGTTCCCCTAGGTTTCCATTACCATCCATCCACTCAAAAATACTATCGCCATGATATCCATCATAAAGTGTGTTCTATGTTGGATTGCACATTCTCGAGAACCATATCTAATACTTACCTACCTATGAATTTTTTTCATACAGAAAGTGCGGCACGTATTGTTTTATAACTTCAAATAGGAGACAAGCTGGTGTAGCTATATATACATATATATTGCATTAATTTAGAGTCTAGATATTGTGTGACATGGCCTCACGGAAAATCAACATACATTTTGTATTCTTTGTTTTCAGAAGCTAAAAAGGTACACAAGTACATACTATAACTATGTATATAGATGTCGAGCATTGCAGACAACCCTTTTGCGTTCATCAAAGGGGTATTAATTTCATGGCTCTGCTTCCTTTCAATAGCAATATGCAATTTGAATTGGTCACGGTTCTATGGTATTAAAATTGTCATTATAATTTTTAAGTATACGTATAAATTTGAGAGGATTTATTGGATTGACAGCAAGAATACGTCATGATTATGTATTTCAAAGTAAAGGCGTAGTGATGGTTCAGTGGCAAAAATTCTGAAAGGGCCGGGTTCAAATCCTTATTACCTACAATAATTTTCTCAGTTATAATAGCGCGCTTAAAAAATTCAAGTTTATCATGCACATGCATTTTAAGTTTGTTCGAATCGGAACATGTCAGTCGGTAAGCCATGTGAAAGGCCTTCGCATAAGCCCTCCTCCGCACTAGAGTGTATGCTGGAGTGTTCTAATTGTGAGATACATCCTGCCCCCAGCCTGCAGTGGACTGCCAGAGGGATGCAGACTGCAGCTCAGTGACACTCGCAGCGGGTAATCGATTGATATTTAATTTCCGAACCCATCTCATATCGCTACCTTATCGATAGCTTGATACACCTCAAAGGCACAAACGCTCTGTGTAAACGGAAATTAGGATAGCAATCAACTCTACACGACACTGTATTACCACAGCGAAACTAAATTAGACTTTGAAGTAACTTTGAAGTCTAGCGAAATGCCGTCATTGCAGTAGGGGTGACACAATTTTAAAATTTTATATTTTTTGCTGTCTATTGTTGTACGATAATAATACAAATGGTTTACTCAAATATGACACCCGGTCTGCTAATACCGAACGAGTGCTATGGACTCCTTCTACCCTTGAATCCTGCTCTATTGACCTGCATCCGATAAACGACCGTAGGAAAGATTACCTACTTATTAGGCTCCTGTGTTTTATAAATAATATATTTTTTTGTAGTATATACGAATTATATATAAAGCGGTGATAAAAGCGGTGACAGCCCTGTGGCTATCGAACTTACCTCTCACTCGGACGGTCTGGGTTCAAACTCCAGCGGCACATGAGGAAACCTGCATGCCTGAGAGTTCTTCATAATGTTCTCGAAGGCACGTGAAGTTTGCCATCCGCACTTAATAAGCACGAGCCTACGATCTGTTCTGTGAATATTTATTACTAAACTCGACTATACAAATGAACGGACATTTTGTTTCAAACATAGCAGCAAATTTACCGCAGGTGAAATATCTCTATTAGTACCTATCAGCTCACTAACTCCCCATGAGTTTGTAAAAGCAATAAAACAAAAACCCTACCTGCACCTACCTTGTTCGAAGGTAATATGCGTTCGCCCGGGCAGAGCTACGTAACGTGAGGACCATTAATTCCCTCGCCTGCACACACCTATCGGTTGTCATAGCGGCAGACTCAAACATACGTGCAGTCTGCGTTGAAGTGCAATTGTATGTGTGAGAGAGTTTTGCATCTGTATTATTCGGGGGAAGTAGACTAAACATAAAACCCGCCTCGCCTACCCACTTTCATGGAATTAATAATACATAATACTGATACCACGGTGATTCCGTGCTTATACTCTTTTATTTACATCCAGTTACTTTGAGTAAATACCATAGATTTTTGATTTCATTGTAATTACCTACTCCACACACTAGAAACGGCGCATGTCGTTTCATTGAATTAAACATATTAAAGTTAAGAAATATAACAAGAAACTTTTTTTTTGTCGGTTTTTTATTTTTAGTTCAACTGTTTTTTTCAACCGTTTTCAGCTTGTCTTCAACTGTTTTTTTCAAACGTTTTCAGCTTGCTTAGTCCAACACGCTGGCCAAGTGCGGATTGGCAGACTTCACATGTCTTCGAGAACATTATGATGGACTCTCAGGCACGCAGGTTTCCTCACGATGTGTCCTTCATTGTTAAACTAGTGTCATTTAATTTCTTAAATCGCACATAACTTTGCGTGCCGCTTAGGTGTGAACCCGGATCGCTCGAGTAGGTGGCGAGTTCGATAGCAATGTCTGGGAAGACATCGGTGTGCGGCAGTCTCGAGAAATAAGAGGGTCGCTTTTAGTACGGATATTAAATTTATAAAATTTTTATTTCTCGACGGTCGCAACGCATTTTTTTACTTAACTTTGAAGTGAGTCTTACTAATTGAAATGTTACTAGCATTAATTAATACGACTTTGCTTCGACCCCTAGACGTCTAATTGCTGAGCACGTGTCTCTCCCACAGACACAGCTGCGGGAGATCTAGAGCATACTCCACCACGCTGCTCCAGTACGTGTTGGTGGAGGGGTAAGTGGCCATCCCAGTGTCGAATGTTCTCAAGCCACTCGAAGGTCTTTGAAAAGGTTGAACGATTGTTTTTCCATTGAAAAACAATCGGGACCGACGGCTCAACGTGCCCTCCTAAGCACGGTAGCGCATGAAATTTTACCACTAACGGCCACCCATCCACAATCCGACCGTGCCCGTCGTTGCTTGACTCTGTAGATCGTATAGAATCGTCTCAAACCATTGGGTCACACGATGGAACTAATAATCCCATCATTAATATACTCTGCTGCTATACTAACGGCCCGACGGCGCCAGCATCCAAATTAGTAATTTAACAATCTAGCGGAATCAAACTCTTCACGTAGCTTACTTCACAGCATTCGTACTAACACGGGCTACACGTCAGATAGAAAGGCATTAATTCGGACTGGTAAAATTAATTTTGGTCCGTTGTGATTCCAACCCTTTGAAATGGAATTATTGATACGAGCGCGGCGCTAATACTATTTCAGAACGCACAGTCCATTTGGCTCAAAGGATGGCCGTTACCGGATTTAAAATAGTCACGCGAATCACCGGGAGCGATAAATGATAATGGGAATTTTTAAACTATTCAAAACGATACTGCCTCGTTAGTGTAGTGGTCGCAACTGCATCTATTTAGCTAGAGGTTCAGGGGTTCGATCCCATAGTTGGGCGAAGTGTTATTGGGTTATTATAAATTGCAATTTTTCAGTAGCAGCTTGGAGTTTGCGTTAATATGTTACATGGGACCTAAACACCAACCTGACCTGAAAAGATATTAGCTTTTCCAATTCATTATTTTTGGGAACAACCTTCTTCTTCTTTCTTTCTTTCTATTCATTCTTTCTTTCTTTCTTTCTTTCTTTCTTTCTTTCTTTCTTTCTTTCTTTCTTTCTTTCTTTCTTTCTTTCTCTTGATTTTGACATTTGCTTTGGTGGCTGCACTCTTGTCTTCAGATGGCTCCATCTGCCTTTGGTCTGAATCTGACACATATCGGTGATATGATTATATTTTTACATATTGCCGAAAAAATTCGTCCGATATGTGACGAGTGCCTAAATCCTTCAGTGGTATTAAACCCTAGAAGCTTTCCAATAGTCGGTAAGTCCTTTTGATTTTAAATATGGAATGGCAAATGAATGAAGCTGGTAATGATAAAACTGAATGTTTTTTGTAAAGGTATAGGCCCAATGTAAGATATAATAAAAATATATTCATGAAGTACATACTCATAGTCGACAAGTTGCCTACTTACCGAGTTCTGTCTGCCGGGTACCTAACCATTGTCTTAAAGTAATTTTACTTTCGTCGCTATTAAGGCAATTTTGTTAAATTATTATATCGTTCGAAGTCCTCGAATAGAGACCACGTCTCAGAAAAAGGAGTACAGGTCGCCCTTCGATAAGGTGGACAGACGACTTGAAGAAGACGGGGAGAAACCGCTGGATTCAGAAGGCACAGGTCCGGTCGGTATGGTGTCGTTTAGGAGAGGCCTATGACTAGCAGTGGACCTCAAAATACAAAGAATCGAACATAGAACCTCGTCCTTTTTTCGATGTCCGTTAAAAATTCAAATTCCAACTCTGTACCTTTTTTCACTTGTTATCGCGCGTTATTAATTTTTTTAACTTTCCATTATCTCGTGGACTGTAGCCTAACCCCTCCCAACCCTAGAGGAGACGCAACCCCAACAGTGGGATAGAGAAAAAAAAGTATGCTGTGATTAGCAGATTGGTGCTATTGTATATAGCACCAATCTGCTATCTTATATTCATTATTTTGTATATTTAAAATAACTCGAATCGGAATCCATACCAATATTATAAATGCGAAAGTAACTCTGTCTGTCTGTCTGTGTCGTTTTCACGCCAAAACTACTGAACCGATTTAAATGAAATTTGGTACACAGATAGTCTAGAGCCTGAGGAAGGACATAGGCTACTTTTTAATCTATTATTATCTCTAATTCCACGCGAGCGAAGCTGCGGGCGTCCACTAGTCAACAATAAATTAAATGATTTTAAAATCAATTTACCCTTAGTTGCAGAATAAAGTACAGGATAATTATTAGAAAGGCAATAAGCCATATTGAACACAACAGTAGATATAATATACCTAAGCTAATTTGTTTCTATGATAATGCCTCCGTTTATTTTATTTAATCCTCTTCGTTATACAGATCGATTTTCAATTAATTATCGTGCTCAAGAGTGCTTCAAAAGGCTTGCGAAATATCTAATAGTCCTCTATACTGCTTGCTCAAAAATGTGCTTTGATTTGCGCAGGTAAATAAACTCCTTGAACATCTATGAGTCTTGTTCAAAGTCAGTCACAGTTGTCATAGGCGGCAGCGGATGGGTGTGCTGAAGCTCTTTTGCTATCTTATATCCATAAGAAAATCACATGCATAATCGAATAATTTAATCAAATTGAAATAATCATGTAATAATCAAATATATCAAATTCGATTATAATGCTTAATTAAGCACCACAGAATACAAAACCAACTCTGTATTTCCACAAAGCTCAGTTATGCACAAAGCTCAGTCGTGTAATTTACGAATGTACGTGTAACCGCTTCCACCATACAAGGGTAGGTTGGTAGTATCAAAGCTATCTGTCATCTAGATTAATCTCACAAGCAATATAGCAAATGACATTCGATAGGCCAGCGAGCCCTGTTGAGTTTAGAGAGACATCAAAGGTAACAATCCCTTCTGTTGATTTGCAGCCAAAGATTAAAACTTACGCAGAAGTGGCTGTTTATAGAAGATGGTTCCACCGGTAATATTGTGTGTTTATAGTCCAGGACAACATTACTGGGCTAGTAGAGTAAAGTACCAAAATTTGAATAAAATGGTCTATGAGTATATGCGCAAGAAAGCGGGTTGCTCGGTACAGTGCGTGATTGTAAATTGAAACTTATTTACTTCATAAGCTACGTATTTTGTAATGGCGGCAACATCATCCGGTTATTGATTATTGGTCTGACTGCTGCAAATTTCTTTTTGCTTCGTCTATTTTACATTTTACTAGAGGCAACCATTTTATCTTCTCATAAGTAGCGTCCATAGCCCAATGGCTCGCGTCGATTCAATGTGATCGAAAGAGTTAAGCAACGACGGGCGCGGTCTTGCTCAGTTGTCATAGGTGACAGTAAATGGGTTGTGCTGTTGTGTTTGGCGCTGCATGCTCATTTTCTATCTCATATCCATGAAAAAAATGGTTACGCAACGCTTCTGACAAATATAATCTGTTGTAACTCCTCCCTATATACACAGGTTTCATGTTCATATATACCTTTCTATCATTCCTTTGTGGTAATACACAGATGCAATCACTTCAGCTATCAAATGTCCATCCGCAACATAATTAAATGTTCGACTATCTATCTACTAACTAGTCAATCATATCTGGAATCATCCCCATTACCTGGAATTAGACAATTACGAGTATGGTACCTATAATTAATGCACTAATGATGGCAGGGCCTTAACTAATTGATATTGAGGCCGCTCCGTCCCCCTAATATGTAACTTGAAATCCGTAATCGATGCGCACGAGGGATTGTTATCAACAATAAAAAATTCAAATTCAACTTTTTTAATTGCAGTCTGTCTGTTGGTGGTTGGAAGATGGTACAGTTACAAGTATTCTCCCTAAGACAGAAACCCTGTGTAACCCTGAATACATTACATGTATAGATTATAATTATACCATAACGATAATGTTACCAGGAAAAATATTTACACACATTAAATTCAAAACGATGTTAAAACACGAAAACAACAAATTCATCGCGCTGCGTTCTGGTATAACAATAGCATATTTGAGTTTGAACATGCCAGTCCATCGGAACGCACTTGCAAAATTCCCACTATTATTTCGGGAATGCTGCACAATGTAATAACCGGAATAACGAAATCGACGCTCCCCGAACCAAGCGTAGTTTAACAGGCAATGAACCAGGCTTTAATAAACTGTACCGTATGTACAGTTTATTAGTACAGCATTGATTTGTAAAGTAATTACAACAACGTTTAAGAAGATTATGCAGGTATATGATCTGATACTATCATAGGTACCTATCATATAAATAGAAATAGTTAGGTATAGAACCAAGAACAACAAAAGCGCCTCTCTCCGTATCGAATCACGGGGACACGCTTTTCATATAAAATTTTTCTTATAATTGTGCCTGAAAAACAACCTATAGGGTAAAATTATCCTCATGAGCGAGTCGCCTGCGCCAGTCCTTTTAATAAAATCTCGTAAAGCGTTTTATTATACTCATTTTGAGACGAAGTTCATTCATGCAGAACTCAATTTAAACTTTGCAGCATGACATTTTAACTGGCTGCAAACAGAATATTCCTAACTACGAGAACAAGCGGGTTCTCATCCATTTATTTGCGCATTTATATGATTCCTAACAATTCCTCGTATCTGCAGTTCGCTGTAAAGTTTGATATGAGTTACTTTGAGCTGCCGTCACATGCCAGAGAGCAACAGGGTTGTAGAATAAAAACAAAAGTTCCTTGTTAGCAGACATGTAATACAGAAAATGCGAATATCCAAATTTGAGTTTCGAGAAGGGGCTGTTTTCAAACATACGTCCTTATTATTAAGCAACAGAATGATATGCATTTAGCGAACTTAGTTTTTATTTTACAACAGTAGTTAGAGGGGGTAGAGCTTATAGGGAACCAAATTGGTTTTACAAGAAACCTATTTGGTTGGTAGTACTACCCGCCACGGTACCTAGTACAATCGTTCTGCCAATCCGCGCTTGCCCAGCGTGGTGGACTAAGGCCTAATCCGTCCCATTCTGAGAGGAGACCCGTGCCAAACAGTGGGACAAAGAAAGGGTTGTGATGATGATGTTCAAATAAAAGCGGCACGACTTTTCTAATACCGAAGTACTATATTAAATTTCAGCTGTTGTAACGGACAGATTCGTGAGAAAACCTGTTCTCGAAGGCATGTGAAATCTGCCAATCTAATACTTGGCTGGCGTGCCGTACTTATGACCTAACCCCTCCTATTCCGAGAGGAAGCCTAACAAGGAAAGAGTTGTGGTGGTGATAAAACAAAGAAAAAATCGCGATTTAGTGCAATTGGTCCGACGCTGCTTTAGCCACATTGCCAGGGTCCGTAAATGACTACTTAAACGATAAAAACGCTTGGTGCGTAGTATTAGTGCTATAAACTCAGAAATAAATACATGCGAGCATTATCTGTACTAACCAAATACAGTTCTATTGAGCCGTATCAAGTACAGACCATGTAGGTACTAAAGTATCAAAACACTCTTTTGTGAGAATAGTTTTGTTCAAAGGCTTTGCCGCAAACAAACAGCTTCCCAGGTGGTATGCATACCTGTCTGTTTGACGTACGAGTACATCAAACACCAGCAATCGGCCGAGGGCTGGCAATGCAAACAGGGCGAACGCACACAGCGACGGCGGCCCGAATGCAGTCGTGGGTGTAATCGCCCGGGCCGAGCCAATGCATAACCGAGCTCCGAACGGGGAATTTGAAGAATATTTAAAATTGAATTATTAAAATATTTAAAAAAAAAGCTTTTTATAACTTTTTTTCTATTTTCGTGCTTTTCATCGGAACCAAATATGTGTGCCGAATTTCAGCTCGATAGCTTCAGTGGAAGTGGGTGAAATATTGATTGTAAGATTCCAGGATATACATACGAGTGAAGAAAGCTTTTAAGAGGATATCACAAGCGAACAAGTCGACACTTTTTCCATACAAACGTAGTCCCCTGTTTCCTCCTAGGATAAAGAAGTTACAGAAGAGAAAAAAATACCATACGATTTATACGTACCTCTGCCATGACTGTACGTTTTTTCATAATTTGATTAATAGAAAAGAAAAAAAAAAAACATTTAAAATCAAAAAAATCGACTTTTTTTACATACATTTTCAAACATCAAGCAAACTGGTAATTACTAACATATCCCAAAAAAGCAAAACGTACGGGCATAGCTTAGACCCTGTTCTACATTTTAACTGAAAGAAATATTGAAATCGGTCTAGATTTCGAGGAGGAAACAGGGGATTACGAAAGGACGATTTTCTTAATTTTACGTAGGTAAAATCAGTTCGAGACTGCACTTCTCTCTATCGCACGCTAAGGGGCTCAGCGCGACGGCAATATTTTTGGTAAAAACCTATTCTTCAAAAGTGACGGTCGACTGATATCCTCTTAATAAGAACAGATTGTCTGGATAGCCCAATGGCTAACTAGTAGAACACCAATCCTCCAGCAAACCGCAATGGAGCAGCGTGGTGGAGTATGCTCTAGACCTCTCACAGATTTGTGTGTGGGAGACCCGTGGCCAGCAGTAGGACACTATGGGTTGCAGCTAGCTGGTAGAGAATGATTTTTTTATGAAGCTCGCCATTTTTTTACTCTGCAATTTTATATTATATTTTATGCCGTGGTACCCAGGTAACCATTAATATAAATATGTTGTGTATCAAATTAATGCTGGCAGGGTGGGTAAAGTTTTCTTTTGTTAATTGAATGTTATTTCTTTTATTTATTTAATTTAATTTCTATTCCATACTAGCTGACCCGGCAAACGTTGTTTTGCCATATAAATAATTTTTACTGAATATTTTGGGAGAACTTCATGTAAGTGTGTGGACAACAACTACCACTACCAATACTACTACCACTACCCCTACCCCTACCACTACCCCTACCCCTACGACTACCCCTACCCCTACCACTACCCCTACGGCTACCCCTACCACTACCCCTACCACAACCCCTACCACTACCACTACCCCTACCACTACCAATACCACTACCATTACCACTACCCCTACCACTAACACTACCCCTACATCTACCACTACCCCTACCACTACCCCTACCACTACCACTACCCCTACCACTACCACTACCCCTAACACTACCTATCACGCACCGGCGCCATCTACTTAAAATATTGGTTTGTAGTACATGCAGTATGTGAAAAAAGATTTTCCCGCTTTTCTGTTGAAATTTTTCCTGAATTTTCTGTGCTATAAACCTCACGGAGCCCGAGACCTTTCAAACGAATGCAAAACCGTGGAAATCGGTTCGTGCGTTCTGGAGTTATAGCGTCAGGAAGGAAAACCCGACTTATTTTTATATAGTAGATTACATAGCTGTCATTATACGTCAATTACATAGCTGTCATTTGCGTTTTGTTATTCCGAATCTGATTCTTTTTTGTTATACCACGTTTTATAGTGACTGACGTTTCATGTCAAGTCACACGGGAACGCTGTCGAACGGGATAAAAAGTATCCTATGTCCGTCTCCTGGCTCTAAGCTACCTCCCTACCAATTTTCACCCAAATCTGTTCTGCCGTTCTTGAGTTATAAGTGGTGTAACTAACACGACTTTCTTTTATATATATAGATTATATAAAAATATAAGTCTTCTGCACTTCTTATACAAATAAACTTGCCAAATTTCATACACCTATGTCCACGTAACTTTTGTAAAAAGGGTTCCAATGTTTCATATTATTATCATTTCTGAAAATCATCGCAGCCCTATGAATATTATGTAAACGGGCCCTTACAGCTTATCAGTTGACGCACACATCGACGTCAGTCGCTCATAACGCAGCCTGCATCGAACCACCCCGCCAGCGCCCAGCCGCCTGCCCGGGCTGACCTATTTACACGATGTTGAACTAACAAGCTTCAACTTCCAGTCAAACTCAAATATTATATTTCTAAGTGAAACTCAAGGCTCGTATTTATAATCCAATCTCAAGATTAGGATTGGTTATCTCTCAGCTAATTGAGATCGCCGCTTATTAGTAAACATTTGTCTACATGTCTGTGATCTGAATCTTAAGTTCAAGTTAAGAACTTAAGATTCAGTTAAGTTTTTTGGCTTGGTTTACTGAGCTGAGATCAGATAATACGACCGCAATTTGTTTTTTTTTTTTACGTAAGCCAGCACAATTCTTTTCTCGAGATCCTATCTCTTAGATCGGTATCGAGAATAATTTATTAATACGGCAATCTCAGAGCAATCACTGAGAACTGACTGAGAACACACAGTTTGATATTTTACGTCTAAACATAATTATGATTTTTAATTAGGTATATGATTTCGCAAGAGGTTATATAGTAATTATAAATTATAAATTATACGTTCCTCGATTTTTAATCGAAATGATACTATGATAAAATTGATTTTCCATTTATATCTAGTTATGGTCGTCTCGAAGAGTCTAAGTCGAAGTCTATAAGTCTATTTCCTTTCTCTCATTTTCTTTCATTCATATATGCAATAAAGCGTTTTTGTATTGTAATAAATATGATAACCCAATTTCGCATACATTTTTTTTTTTTTTTTTCCGTATCGGGGGATGCGGGAGATTATGTCGGACTCCTACCGACTAAAACCCCACGGTATCCCTCTCTGCACTAATTCTGCCGGGATCACGGGTACGCTTTCGCATTCTTCCGCGATCCCGGCGGCGTTGGTCCTGTTCTAGACCCCTCCTCATATTTAAAGCACCAGTGAGTAGCACGCGGGGATACCGCACGCGCCACCTCGAGGCCCTTTGCTGACGGGGATATCCCCCGATATCCGCCGCCAAGGTCTCATTTATGGAGGTCGCAGGAGGGCTTGATAGGCCCTCCGTCGACCTCCTGGTCTCCTGCTGCGGGTTTGGGGGTTATTCCGCTCCCTCTCCCTCCCGGCAGCTTCCTTCTGCGCGATAACCGATTCGCAGAAGGAGAGGACGGCTTTCCACGATCTCTTGCTTTCAACCATGGCCTTAATCACAGTTGGCAGCGAGAGATCGGCCCCCACTACTGCAACGAGTTCTTGGCGCTGCTCCCTCCATGCTGGACACACCTCTAGTGTGTGTTGCGCCGTGTCCTCGATGCATCCACATTGGTGGCACTCCGTCGTTGCTTCGCTCCCAGCAATTTTGCATTACATTGGTTATCATATTTCAAGGTTTGCAAATAATTAATAACTACATTTCTTGAGTTCAGCTTTAAGTTTTTAAGCCGACTTCCGTTCGATACCGTAAGTCTACGTCGACTGGAGAGAAACATGAAAGCCTTGGGGTGACCTTATATATACTTCTAGTTTTATCAAAGAGTACGTCTCAAATGGATTTTAATTAACGTTCGTTAGCTCTTGTATTCAGCCAATATGGGCGACATTCTTTTTAAAAAGAAACAAACCTTCGGAATCGTGCACACCAAAATTCTAGTGATGGATGGTTGAAAGTTGATGGCTATTCGTGGTACCTGTCAAAACCCAACAAATAGGATGATAGATCCAAGCTTTATGCCTAGTTGCATACTTTGCTCTACTGTAGAAGGATCTCCAGTTAAGAGAACATCGGTTTACGCTGGATTTCAATAACCTATCTACGGATTGATTTGTCTATACACATTTTATATGGAACTTATGTCAAATTTCTATCTCTGATAGCCAAATCTATCCGTAGATAGGTTATTGAAATCCAGCATTAGAGGTCAAGATTCAAGTCTGATTACTATTTAACGAATACTTAAGAATCAATAACATACGCTATGCTAAATTAAAAAGTCTTAAATAAATGTGGTATGTGAAAAATATAATTTTAAATAAATCTAATGGCCATATTCATATCATACGCCATGTAACGCAACTACATTTTTGATGGAAACTAGTGAAAGCCCGCACCTTCGCTCGCGTGGAATTAGACATAGCAAAAGTTTCGTTTACACCTAGTTGCCTCCTTACTCAAAGATACCGATCGAATTCTGTTCTTCAAACTTAATTAATAGGGAAATCACTGGGATAAAAAGTACCTACATTCTAAATTTGTATTTGTTCAACTATTAACATTTGTAACAAATAAGAAGCAATTCTATTCGTTTATTATTTCCGGGAACGTCTACAATGTTTTACCACCTGTCAAAATAAAGGTACAAAAACCGTCAAAGGTTTTCATGTTTCATAACTTGATATCATTATAGTTGGAACTTTCCTTCCATTTTTAACGCTATGTGGATTGAATATACAAAAACTGCTGAATTTTTATTGACGAATTAGCCAAAATTTCATGGTCACTACCGTGCGTCGGAGGCACAGATTACCCCCGGAGGGCACGTTAAGCCGTCGTTCCCGGTTGTTTTCAATGGGTTGGCCACTAACCCTTCCACCAATCCGCTTTGGTGCGGCGTGTTGGAATATGCTCTAGAGTCTAGACCTCCCGTAGATTTATTAGGGGATTAATAAAATTAATATGTGTTAATAGTGAAGTATAGTTTAGTCTTGCTTGATGTACTTTTTACCTGACTAGCGCCTAGGAAGGTTCTTTGATGGAATTCTTAGACTGTAAGACATGAATAAAGTGGAATCGAAAGGTCATGTCACGCGATGTTGTATAAGGAATAGGCAGCGAGCGTTAGCCTATTGAAATATTTAATTATTAGGTACCCTTTCCCTCGTCGTCCGTTCAATACGTCAGTAGGTAGCACATGCACTGTGCACAAGTAATCAATAAAACGGTGGAGCATTGCAACCCTAAAGTGACGATCTGTAATAAATCGCGAATGGGCTTTTAGTACAACTCATAGCGGTCACCCATCCACAAATTAACCGGCCGTTGCTTAACTCTGTCGATTACATTGGCTATGGCATCGGCTATGGCCGCTAAAATTACTACATTACAATATCTACAAAGTGCAAATAATTTTGCTGCGCGAATTTTTCAATTTTTACACCTTTGGTCTACGTGAGTAGCTGTACGAACTCTGATCAAATCAATAAGAAATTATATTTTAATTAACAATTTATTTAAGCATCAAATAATTATGTATTTACATGTTTAAAATTATTTACATGTGTAGTTTTATCGACAAGCTTAGGTATAGCTTGTCGATAAAACTACACATTATAAATAAATAAAACTTTTGGCCAGTATCTGATATATTTAGTTATTTTTCAGAATTAATATTATAAGGTGTCCCATGGTCATGCCACTCGGAAGGAATGTAGACATGACATTATTTTTTTATTAGATTTCACTGTAACAAATTATAGGATGCAACGAGTATCACAGGGTAACCCGATGTCCTGTTTATTTAATTTTTCCGCGGGCAAAGCTGAGCGTAAAAGCAAAAAGCAAAACAAGTATAATAAAATGTACGTAGTGGTACACAGTTGCTGGCTATCAGAATTCACTCCGTTGTACTGTGTCGAGGGTAGCAGGAAACGTTAATTAACGGATATTGGCATTTTTTTCCGATCCACGATTTCCGAGCTCACCTACTACTTTATACGTCCTACTAATATTATAAAGGGGAAAGTTTGTAAGTATGTATGGATGGATGGATGTGTGTTACTCTTTCACGTAAAAAGTACTGAATGGATTTTAATGAAACTTTACAATAATATAGCTTATACATCAGAATAACACATAGGCTACAATTTATAAAGATATTGTGTGACTTGTCCAAAATATGACGATAAGTGTCAAGTAAGTAGGAAAATATCTACCATCTGCGAGCTATTCTGGCGTGCGCTGCCGAAGCTACTGGACCGATTTCAAAAATTCTTTCACCATTAGAAAGCTGCATCTTCACTGAGTGACATAGGCTATATAATATTACTAGGCGTAAACGAAACTATTGTTATGTCTAATTCCACGCGAGCGAAGCTGCAGGCGTCCACTAGTAAGTTATAATTTTGTTACTTGGATAAGCATTTATTTACGCAGAAAAATTAAATACTACATTCGCAGGACGGCCCTCAAAACAATCTTAATATATATATTTCTTGTGTACGTGTGTATGACAGTGAACTCGTCCTAAACGGCTGGATAGATGTTGATGAAATTTTTTGTGTGTTCGACGGGGGATTCGAGAATGGAATTAGAATTTAGATTCACAATTTGGTCTACTCAAAAATGTTTTTTAAACACTATTTTCGTATTTTTATTTTTAACTGTCATTCATTGACGTGAAGCGTCGCGTCACTTTGACATTTCATATGGCTGAACAACGTTTGCGGGATCAGCTAGTTTATTTTATATATTTTCAAGAAATAGTAATTCAGAACAGTACTAAACGGTACACAGTACATAACAGTAGGTACTACTACTGCTACCTACTACATAAATACAAAAAGTAAGATAAATTATGTCCGTTACGTATCACTGAAAATCAGAGCTGGGGCTTAGCCGCCTAAAGCAGTTAAGCACTACACACACACACACACACCAACACACACAGATATAACTACCTCTTTAGAAATAAAAACAATACCTATGTATAATGTTAAAAATTGTAAAACCTACCGTAGATATGGAAGACCGACACATCCTAACACAGGCCTTATGTGGCTTAAAAGGGTGTACCGATCACTAGTTATAAAAGCACTGTAAAGTGTAAGCAATAAAGAAAGAAAAAGAAAGAAATTTGTATGCACATACCTAATATAATAAAACAAAGCATCTGTTGAAGGCATCTGTCCTTTGTCAATCAGTTTATTTCGCTGAAAACCAAGTGATCCTTTCAGCACCTAATGGTTACGGAATCTGAGCGAATAGTGCAGGCGACCCTCGGCGCACGCATTGATTGGATATTCAATATCTACGTCTGTCGACAAACAATGGAATTCGGGGAATGCTTTGGAAATCCGATGTTCATTTTACAGTGATTTGCTTTACGAAGTTTGGTATGGAGTGTACTAAGCTATTATATAAATAGAGCGGACATTCGGTACAAATTAAATACCTATCAAATTTTAAAGTAAATATAAACTAAACGATATAACTATACTCAATATTTAATGCGATGCATCGCTATCAAAAGACAAAGTTTAATGCGCTATACGACTTCGTGTTTTTTGTTGAGAACCAAACTGGACAGAAAAGAATTTTGTTTATTTTACGTGAGATTTTATGATGAAAAAATTCCATTCAGAACTTTATCATCATCACAATCCTTTCTTTGTCCTACTTTTGGACACGGGTATCCTCTCAGAATGGGAGGGATTAGGCCTTAGTCCACCACGCATATAGAACTGGTAATTAAATCGACTGACATTAATCTGGAAAATAACGCTCTTTATGGCAGCTTAACTATCATGGTAATCAACTATACGGATACTATCAATGTCGCTAAAGGTGATTGTATACGCTCAAGGAATGTCAGACAAAATCTAAGATTCTAATTATTTAAATCTATAAACCTTTATGTAGCTAAATTCTAGCGTTAGGTTAGGTACATTACAAACATACCTCTAGCTAGCTATAGCTACCCTAAGTTGAATTAAAAAAAAAAACTAAAAGTAAGTAATAGTGCATTATTGATTGAAGGTAAAAGTGATGAGTCGTAATTAACAACAGATTGAAGTGCAGTTATGTCCGCCAGCATTGTATTCCATTAAAATGAATGCTTGAACGGACTTCAGAGGTGAAAATTAATAATCTCCCTTTGAGTCATACACAAAGCGACGTGGGTCCCACCCTTTCAACAAATAACACCGATACTGTACTGCACATATACCTACCAAATATAATATATATGTATATACAATTTTCCCCAGAGTAGGTTTCCATGATCCCAGTGTTTTGTGAAGACTTCCCAATTTTTTTAAAATAATGAAGGAAGGAAGAATTATCAAAACCAATTTACAAACACCGCTATAGAGCAATAAACACAAAGAACGCATTTATTATTATGCTTGTTTATTATTCTAAGAGGTGGAATTTTTACTTGAAATTTATGTGGGATTAATTATGTATGTTTTATCAAACACAACAAGAATCATCAAAATCAATTAATTATTGGCGGAGAAATTGCGAATTGCCACTTTTACAAAATGACCCTTCTCTGTTTGAACCCGGACTGCTCGAGTGTGAGGCGAGTTCGATACACACTGAGATGTCACCGCTAATTCCTACATTTCATGTAAATTATGGGCTATCTACTCTCCACATCACCAACTTCAACATATTGGTACAGCACGTCGTTTGGTCTGTCTGTAAATATCATTAGCTTTGTGTCACAAAACCAACAGACATCACGGGAATTTCCCAATAGAAGTAGAAATGTTATTGAATACAGCTTTGTAACGTTGCAGCTGCAGGGTTATTTATTTGCTTCGTGTCGAGCTCCAATATGCATTTTGTACAGACCGTCGCGTCCTGAAATTCTCGGCAATATCATTAAAACCACTTTATAACATTATTTGAGGAAATATTAGCTGTAAAGGAATTTCTAATGAGAGAAATCCCTTGTACAAGGGAATCAATACACAGAAATACATCAATCATTGCGTCTGGAAGCTTCCATCTTCCGATTGATGGCTGTTTCATAACAACTCCATGACAGCGACTTGTAACTCTAGTGGGTACTTTTTTATTATTATTAAATTAATTATTATTTTAAATTATTATTATTAATAATAGTTAAAAGCTTTTATTTAACTTCACTTGAATGTACCTATGTCCTGGAATCTTGCAATCAATATTTCACCCACTTCCACTGAATCTATTGAGCTGATATTTGGAACACATATATTTTCGATGACTCAAATATTATAAAATGGCTATTTATAATTTTTACAGCAACCCCTATGACATGGATATCAAATGAATGAGCTCGATGAGCAGAACGCAATAAGTAAAGTAACGTATGTAGTTCTAAATTCAATTTACATTACTGATGATGATTACATTTTTATTGTTTAATAAAATCCTTTTAAAAAATATTTTTAATGAATATTTATTTTGACGTAATATTACAAAGTTCACGCATCTTCTTATCAATTTAAAAACAATAAATACCAGTAAAAAAAAAACCTGTGGCGTATAGACTATTGTTACTCAGTAGATAATGGATTTTAGATAGTCAAACCTTTTTTGAACCCTATCATGAGATTAGATACTTATTTTAAAGTCAAGAGCTAATTTCAAAATAGAAGAACAATTACATTTTCATACTGTCTATGTTGCTTTCATTGAGAATAACCTAAACTAGAAGAAGAGATATTAATGAAATTTTAAAAAGTTTAAAGAAATAATGTTTATTTTGACTTTTACTTTAATGTTCGCAGGTGATCAGGCAATTATCCGATTCGCGTTAAGCCCGCACGGTCGGAAGGGATTGTCTGCACCCCTTGCTCTCCAAATTGACGCTAATTAGACGTGTCGGTGGATCTCTGAGAGGGCTTTTATTTGTCTGTTTACTCGACTTTGTTTTTGACGAGGATTTTTGAATGTAAATTTTAAAATACTGTAAAATACGACTATGTACTTATTTGTGGCGATACGAAATTATTGGCTTATGACCCTTAGATCCAGTACGTCAGTACCAACCTAATCTTATATGTCTTACGAAAGTAGATACCTAATATAATAAGTAATTTATAATTTTATATAATTTAAATAAGCAGTTAAATGGAGTAATTAATGATGCCGGCGTACGTATGATCTTGGGGAAGGATCAGACATGTAACCTTGATCTTGATCCTGATTTTAAGATTTGTGCAGAGAATGGATCAAGCGTGCAGTAGGTACTAAACTACCTTAAAACTAAATAAAATTATTTTAAAATCTTTTGATATCTTTTTTGTTTTAAGGACCTAAAGAGTTGATGAATGAAATATGTATGTGAAAATGTTAGAAATAAACATGCTACCCCCGCCACGAATATGCTGTGTCTAACCTACCTTACACGACAGAACAGGTAATATTCCTGACCAAATGTAAGGACTCGATCTACTATGAATATTATCTATACCGATATTTGGATGAAAACAGCGAGCACTGAAGGGTTATGTTCACCGACTGAATGTCAAACCGCAGTCGATATCAAAGGATAAGGATTCACTGACTTAGATAATATGTCACGAAGTTAGGGTTAGGCGGCGTTGTACTGCGTCTAGTCAGTTAATATAGTCGGTCTAGTGTGCCACTTTCATGCTAATTAAATGTTGGGGACGAATATGAAAGGAGTATTGTTATTGGAATGCAATAGGGATCGAGTGTATGTAAATTAGTGAGGATTAAATGGATATTATTTATTATGGCTATGATTCAGAAGGCACAAGACCGGTTGGAGTGGTTTCGTTTATATCCAGTAGTGAGCCTCAAAAGGCTGATGGGTGGATGGATGAAATTGCTATTTTATTTGCAAAAAAGTTGCAAAGAGCCTACGGATTATTTTATTCACGCTGACTTACATTATTATGTGACAGTGATTAGGATCAACGAATCAAACATTATCAAGTATATAAGTATATCAGTAAGTACATACTTACTACATTATTTATACTTTGAAACAATAATATTATGCTTTGTTTAGTTCCGTAAGAAGGAAAGGAAAATTTCTGAATAATTTAATAAAATATCTACGACCATTTTGTACTAATTAAAAGGATAACAAAAACAACGTTCAAGTACAGACTTAATAAACACCGTGATACTTGTGATTTAACGGGAAATCAGAAATATGTTTATTATGAAAACGGAGAGAGCACGATAATTGGACGTTACAGCCATTTACGGAATGGAAAAATACTTCAATCGGTGGAAAATGTAGAAATCGCAAGAGGATTTGAGGAAAAAATATATAAAAATAATTTTCTACCGATAATGACCGGGCGGTTCGAGATCTTATAATATAACCAACTACTTTATACGCGTGTTTTTCAATTTAAAAAAATAGCGGTTTGAACGAGTTTATAAATCTGTGCTTGGCTCGCCATCAAATTGACTGAACATTACTTGGACTCTATCGAACGTTTTCAGTATTATCATATAAAGTTCTTTTTCCCTATTGATATTTTGGGATAAAAATTATACTATGTGGTTAGCCAAGATATTTATTGTATGATGCGACGGGAAGTGTGGAGCGCGCAGCCCTTTATAAAAGAAAAGAAAAACTTGCAGCTATCAACTTGACTGGATATTCGTGGAACTTCACCCTATGATAGTTTTTAGTATTATCTATTTTAAACTAATAGCCTTAGTTTTAAATTTCATAGATCATCCCTTTCTTTGTCCCACTGTTCGGCACGGGTCTCATAGAATGGGAGGGATTAGGCCTAAGTCCACCACGTTGGTCATGTGCGGATTGGCAGACTTCTCATGCCTTCGAGAACATTATGATGAACTTTCAGGCATTCAGATTTCCTCACGATGTGTGAGGTACCGTTATAGCAAGTGTCATTTATTTCTTATATCACACACGACATAGAAAAGTCATTGGTGCGTGCCGCTTGGGTTTGAACCCGGACCGCTCGAGTGAGAGGCGAGCTCGATTGCCACAGGGCTGTCACCGCTTTCTTTTCATAGATACAGCCTCAGAAATGACGCAGTTGTGTACAAGCTTAGCACAGTAACATTAAACATTCAAATCATCCCTAGTGAGCATATTTCTTCGATAAAATGTATTTTGCATGTTAAAATAGGCTATTATATATTTGTGTACCAAGTTTCACTGAAATCCGTTCAGTGATTTTTGCGTAATTGAGCAATATTATGTTGACTCCCTTATTGTACACCCTAAGGGTGGTACTTATCAAAAGCCTTTCTTAGTGGATGTCTATAATAAAAAGAGAACTTCCAGTAAAAAATTCGATTCGAAAGCGATTTAGGCAGTACGTTGATATATGTCCAATCAGTGATCAGTCAGGACTTGAATTTTAAATATTTAGATGGATAGTGATAAGCCGCCTAGATGGGTAAAAAAAATATCTCAAGCGCTTTCTTGCTTAATTTGCAAGCCATGTCGAGGCGTTCTTAAAGCTTCCGCTAAATCGTGGAGCAGCGTGGTGGCAGTAGGCTGCAATTAAACCGCACTATATCAGCAAAACCCGACAAAATAATTATTTTTATCGGTCAAAGTGGCAAATTAAAGACTACAATTATTATTTTTAACACGCTTTTACCAGCTTGGTATGTAGGTAACATACCAAGCGAATGTACTTATAAATGTAACGGAATCTTTATACGTGATTTTCGCCCACTTTAAAACGTCGGACAACTTTGAAACTTTGCACACATATCAAGGACCTTTTTTTTTAACCGCTACCGCGCTGTTGTTATTTCATACCTATTGGCCGCGGGTGAAGCTTCAGGAAATACCTAGTATTTTGTCTTCTGTAGTTATTAGTTTATCCCATAATCTTTGGCTCTTTATAAGCATAATTGTTGAAGAATCTCATGTTTTTCATCCTGTATCTGAACTGTCCTTTCTTCTTGAGCCTTCCCATGTGCTGCAGGGTTCTGATCAGAGGCAGAAACCGATACAGTCCGTTCAGTTGGTCTCCGAGACAGAACAGAAATGATGATTCTATGTATGCTGAAAATCATTAACATTTTAAACTTATTTTTCAGCACAATTTATTTAAATCAAAATAAAAAAAAATTATTGCCACAGAAAAAAAAATTACATGCTTAAATTATAAAAACAAAATACAGTAAATGGGCAATAGGGGGTGAAGCTCATCTTTAGCTGACATAGGATTGGTTCCATGCAGCACTGTTTTTCAGCCATCCCCTATCCCTGAGATATTGGGTGGGAAGTAGTGTGGTCCCCGGCTACCTTTTCACACTTTCTCTGTCGCATCCTCATTAAAAAATTCATTAATTCATCAAAATTTAAACCAAAAAAGAAATTGTAAAACTAAACTTAAAAAAATAAACTTAAACAGTAAGTAAAGTTTTAAGATCAAGCAAGCAAGATCAAGTAAAGTTTAGGTTTCCAGTAGGCATGGTTCAGATTTTCTGCAGCAGATTGTCGTTTTAACAATGCCAATCATAGATTTATTACTCTATATTAGAGAATCTATGATGCCAATCGATATTTAGTCTTGAAATAATCAGAACTCATTTTTATTCTCATTGGAGGTGGTAAATCGTTCCAAATTCGGGCTTTTTATTCCATATAGGTAACTCTTTGAACAACACAGGCAAAATGAAGTTCTTTTCTCGCACTCATGTTTAACATGCTTTGGTTATTCAAATATGGCGTACCTACCTAATATGTTCTCTCCTCTACTTATATTCTTAAAGCAGACACGAATGCAAGCGTTTTGTACTCTTTGTACTGCTCTCTCTGTACTGGCCATATGTTTTAGGCCATAGATAGATAATAATAATAATAATAAATATCTTGGACATTTTCACACACGGCCATCTGACCCCAAAGTAGGCGCGAGCCTGTGATATGGGTGTCAGAGACTGATATACATACATAGATATTTTTAAATACATACTTAAATAGATAATATTAACATCCAGACACAGAACAAATACAAGTGTTCGTCACACGAATATTTGTCCT
Organism: Carterocephalus palaemon; assembly: GCA_944567765.1. NCBI lineage: Eukaryota > Metazoa > Arthropoda > Insecta > Lepidoptera > Hesperiidae > Carterocephalus > Carterocephalus palaemon. The sequence continues at coordinate 10,486,609 of OX155650.1, forward strand.
GAGTGGGATTCGAACCCACGACCTTTGGCGCAACAGACAGGGTCACTACCGATTGCACCAACGGGCCTGTCAAGATAGAGTTACAGTAGTTAAAATGAGAGAGTACTAGTGAATCAATGAAAAAAAGAAGCACACATACTTAATTGCTCATTAATATACTTCCTAATTCTATACAGTATTTTAAGTTTAAAAAACGCATTTCCTATTTTATTATTGACGTGTTCTTCATATGGCCATCCAGAATAAAACTAGGATTGCGAGCTGAGTTAACCCGCTCGAGAATGACCTCTTCAATTTTAATTTCAATTTTAATATGCAACACTTTTTGATTTGCGTTTTTGTACCTATGTAATACTAACATTTGTGATTTTTTCGGATTAAGAAACAGCGAATAATTTTTTTAACAATGTGCAGATAGTGCTAAGATCTTCGTTAATTTTTTCTAAAGCTTCTCGTGTATCCTTATTTTAAAAAGAGTAGTATAATTGTGTGTCATCCGCTTATATATGACATTTGCAGTGTTTAATAAGTGTATGTAGACTAGAATCAGTAACAAAGTAGGTAGTCGTAGTAGTAGGATAGTCAGTGAAGAACTAACAGGAGGTGATAGCCGTGGAACTCTTGTTCTCCCAGTACATCTTACACTGCGCGACGTCCATATAGCAGTGGTTCTGGAACATTATGGAGGGCTCCCGCGCCCGGATTCCCGGGACTCCACATACCGGCGCATACGTGTCTGGACAGTACTGGAAGTTGAAGTCATCATAATAATCAATTAACATCATCAATCTTGTCAATCATTGAGATGGAACAGTATGGCATAACCACACGCTATTTAACTGCGGATAGTATTACCATTTATACATAGCGTAATAGCGTGATATAATAGCTAGTGTACGGGTTAGTAGCGTCCATAGCCCAATGACTCGCGTCGATTCAATGTGATCGACAGAGTTAAGCAACGACGGGCGCGGTCGGTATGTGGATGGGTAACATGGTAAGCTGATAAATAGATTTCAACTATCACGAATCTTAATATTGATTAAGCTTAATATTGCCTATTTAATGCCAATGATACATTTAGTACCTACTTAGTAACACTTACCGTAGGACACTTATGATAACAAGTTGACAGAAGGGGACGGTGGTAATAATCTGTCTCAATCTTCTTAGGGATTGTGATCCAAGGCTGGAAGACCTTGACGGGTCCTGCAATTTTCAACAACATTCGTCGCGTTTTCAATTCTTTTTCGTCGATTTCCCTTATTGGTATATCTAAAACGTGTGTAGCAGCGAAAAAGTTTTCTATGGTACTATTCACATCAGTCGTTCGGCCCAACATAGAACCATCGACTACGATTAAGTTTTTAAAATTTTCCGACGACTTTGTATACTTATTGGAATATCTTACATCACCTTTAGCGTTGATTTTACTATCTATACTATTATTTCGAGCTCTGAAACTACCTTCACAAATAAACATATCTGTTAGAATAAAATGAGTTTCAGTGTAACAGTTAAATTTTGCTAATTCGCATTTATTTTCAAATAATTTAATCCTGTATCCGTCTCCATCTCGTCTTATTCCACACACTTGTTCTTTGGAATCGTTACAAATATTACATTCCCTATTAAGAGTTTGTAGTGGACCCATAATCAATTTATCATCACGATACGGTAGAATGTGTTTTTTATTAAGATCATTTTCCTCGTGCTCCACTCTATGTGCAATTTTATAACTCTCAGGTATTATTGGTGCCCGTTTATCGAGATAAAATGTTGCACCCTTCCGTAAACAGTATTCCACGCCAATCATTCCGAACGCTGTGAATGGGAGAAAAACTTTATTATATCCAGTCTACAGCACACACTTGTGTAAAATTGATTGGGTTTTATCAAAGCCAGGTTTTTAAAAATAAAATTATCTACGCTACGACAGACTAAGCGATGGACCCTGTGAGTGAAAAATAAATTACTATAAATCTAATTTGAAAAACATCTCTGAATTAAAGTTAAAATGGAAACGGAATATTGTCTTTTACGGTTTTATTTTTTAATTTGTATAGGTTTAATATTTTTATTTCCTTGCATTTTCTAATCTAAGCAAAACATTATATACTTACTACGTCTCGGCTAAAATGGTAATTGAATTGATAGACTCATATTAGTGAATTGCGTGTCCACTTTGAAGCCTAGATTTCAATCTCCGAGTAGTTTTTAATTCAGTTGGCTACTTTTCGAGCCATGATTAATTTTACTGTACCTAATATTTTATGATATCCGTAGTAGTCAAAAAAATTTAATCTTCTCTTAAATCATCTTAAATTATTTTGATTACTTTTCGGGCCATGATAGTCATGGTCTTACTATTTTATAATATCAAATCCAAAAAGCACTCGTTAAACCCTGACTTGTTTCTCAGTCTTGCTTGAAAAGTAAAATAAATGACCTACCGTCTTTATTCCCGACTGAACACCCGTATTGCAACAGTGCACATTCGTTTTCAAATATCTTCAATCGAATACCGCTTGTTTCGTATTTAATTCCACACACACTTAGATTAGAAGTTGTCTCGCATTGCAAATTTTTACACATTTCAATTATTTCTTCAGTCTTTGCCGTTAACACAGCTGTAAGAAATAAAACAGCTAAACCACAGATAACCAAGACTTTCATTGCTTAAGTATCAATCAATAAAAAAATTATTAATGAAATTGTAAAATTGAAATAAAACGATTGTAATAAAAATAGTTTATACCTATATTCAATTTGTATTAGCAGGTACAGACGCCTAGACGGTCATAAGGTTCAAAATGCACTACCTACTAATTAATAACGCAGCTTCGCTTGCGTGGATTTAATCATCGTTTACTTTGTTGTTTCATATTCAAACCATGGGACGTTACTGGACAAACTTTGCCCATGTTAGCCCAAATCTGGACCTGGACATCTACTCTTCACTAAAGTTAACACTTTCATCTCTTCATTCAACCGATTATAGATTGCAAATAAAAAAAAAACGCTGATTTTTTATTGGAGACCACATACCTCTGAGCAATGAGACCTTTATAAATAAGGAATACTGGTATATAGGTATACAATTTTTTCTAGTAATTTATGTAAGGAACGTTCGTTGTATATTTGAAATGAAACGATAGCGATTTAAAAATACAAGCATGACAACACTCTTCCTCCTAGCTAGATAGGAATTTCAATATATTTCGGGAAAAAAATATCCCTTAAGTTAAGACAGACACAAACAGAGTTCTTCTACTAGGTTCTAGTACGTCACTATTATGCCCAAATTAAAATAAAAAATCGATTTACAGAAAACGTTCCTCTTCAGTTTTATTTATAGTAGGATACTAGCTTTCCCCACGCCTGCACCCGCGTCGAATCGTTTTATGGCAGGATGTTTTAAAATATAATAAGTAAGCATATGTATTGCCTTTATCAACGACAAGCTACACCAAAGATTACCACTAATGGCCGTTCAACTTGATTGAATCTTGAATCTTCTTGAAACGAACAAAATAATGAAAATACACGTCAAAATTTTGTTTTATTAGGTCCGCTTAACTTCTTCACGCGAAATATTTTTCTTGTCGTCCTATCTTACCATACACCCAGTATAGTCATCATCAAAAAGTATTCCCTCGGCCCTCTTCTATACACAGGTTTTTTGAAGTTTTGGTCCAATATGAAACCATATAAAAATTTTAACACCTAGCTCCCTGTTTGCGTACATCAACAGTGAACGCAGTAGAAGCGAGACAACAGCATTTCGACGCGTTCCTCGACGATAAGTGGGTGGGGCTCCGACCCAGACTTCGTTAACCGTCGTAGTGTCCTCAGTGCACAGAGTACATTTTGCTTCAGTGTACGTCGGCCTGTCAAGGCAGCAACTGTGGAAAGTTCACTGTTGACCCAGTTTTGTATATACGAAGACCCAGATACCCACTTGAAATGTAGGTCACATTTTTTTTAGTAAAAATGTTTATTGTTTTTTCAAGAAAGGATTTTAGGAATGATTCAAGAATAACTTTTAGTCGTATTTTTTATAATTATTAACAGAAAAATAAAAAAAATAGATTTTTCATATCATATGATTGTGAGAGTGATTGTGGGACGATTGAAGGCTAAGCGAAGGAGCCATTGGTAAGTTTTGGTAAGTATACGTTCTCCAATATCGATATGTGGGGTACAGTAATGCCGGTGTTCATGTGTTCGAATCCCACTCAGGGCAAACATTCGTGTGACGAACACTTGTGTTTGTTCTTTGCCTGGATGTTAATATGTATTTAAGTATCCGTCTATCGTTGAGACGGGCCCGTTGGCGCAATCGGTAGTGACCCTGTCTGTTGCGCCAGGGGTCGTGGGTTCGAATCCCACTCAGAACAAATATTCGTGTGACGAACACTTGTGTTTGTTCTGTGTCTGGATGTCAATATTATCTATTTAAGTATGTATTTAAAAATATCTATGTATGTACATATATCAGTCTCTGGCACCCATAACACAGGCTCGCACCTAGTTTGGGGTCAGATGGCTGTGTGTGAGAATGTCCAAGATATTTATTTATTTATTTATCGTAACTCTTATATACCCAGTAATTAAAATACATTGGCAAATTTAAAAAAAATCCACCCGATCAAACTGACGTGTTGTTACAATACTATAATTACACCCCTCCCACTTCCTTCCATTTATTTCACTATACCCGAATAAATACTGTGAAGCGCTAGCGCAACTGACACATTTTTGAACTGTTTTTGCCATTTGTATTGTACCTCTTCAATTGAACCTAAAAAAATAATCTTTTAAATGATTTTCTATATTGCGGTGACATTCATTATTTATATTTAAACATATTGTAAATAGTGGTACAAGTTATTTAGTTGGTTATGCTTTGATTTGTGCATTTCAGTTTTTATCATCTTTCCCAATCAACTGGTGTCTATGCTTGTGCGATTTCTGAGTAACTATTTTATTCCAACTTTTGTAGGATATTAAAAAATAGTAACATTTTATATGATTTTTTATTAAATCTTGCGACGTTCCTGGTGCTTTATTAAGTTTTTTGTTTCCCTCCGGTCACCGATTTTTTTTTAAGTTTAAATTCTAGTTAAAATGCGCGATAGCTGCTTTGCGATGTTGATTATTTGCGAAAATAGTTAAAAAGTGTTAATTTTACTAGTGACTCGCGTTACTACTTCTATGTTGAATAATATAACATTTGATAGAAGGTGCCATAACTGTATAATATAAACCAATTCTCACCTTTTTCGTTTGCTCCACCTAAAGACAATACGTATCACAGATAAAATATGAGAAAAGCAAATGGTCTAAGAGCCAGTGAACGGATACCTGTATGTATTTGACCAGACTTGGGTTTTTGTACATTGAGACCCCTATACCTACCGTACATGAGATGGGGACTCACTAAGCCCAAAGTGGTGGACGCGGCCAGTGCGCAGGTAAGACAGGTATCGATTTTTGGCTATGTATAAATGCATTTGACCACGTCTGCCGTTTTGATATTTGAAAATATATTATTATAATTAATGGAAAATAACAATGGCAGACCATTATCACGCGTTTAACATTGTGGCAGACAATTTTGAAAATGTAAAAATTTTTTTTTTTTTAAATTAATTGACCAAATCTGCCATCAATAGTTATATTTTATTTATTATAGTCTTAAAAACTTATATTGATAACGGCAGACGTATTCATTGCGTATAAACATCAGCAGATAACAAAATCTGAGATACTACCCGGTCAGATGTCTAATATTATGATAGCAGTTTTACATTAATATAATTTACTTAATCACTGTATTTAATGAAATTCATATTTTGCATGTAGTCTATACTTATACTAAACTTTTAAAGATAAACGATAAAGAAGGAGATACGTTACGAAAAAATCTTAAATATTAAAGTATACTGCTAAGAACAAAAAATAATTCAAATTTGTATTTTATTTTTCACATTTATTTATAGAATACAAAATTTAAACGTTAGATAAATAAAAAACAATCTAGCATGCATTACTAAATCAATATATATGTATATAGGTATATATATATTTATTGATTTTGATCTTCATTCATCATCATCATCATCATCATCCGAGCCGTGGTTATCATCATTGAACTCGTCTTCATCATCCATTGAATCGGATTCTGCAAAATTAATCGTAAATTTTAAAATATAAATAATTTGTAAATTGATTGGAACATATTCGATAAAGAATGGATTTTTATCAACTTACCAGGAACATCGGTGAAAAAGATGGAAGTTGATCTCCTTCGAACAAATTGAAGACTAATTTGTTGTCCTGCTCAATCCAACCATAATCCAATTGGTTTAAAGCAGTAGGTTGTTTTTTGTAAACATTTTTCCAAATCATAGAAATATAATGAGCTCTCAGAAATTGTTGGTAAAGTTCACTCTTTCACGGTGGAATTGTGGTTGCGTCAAAAGTTTGCACTTTTTTGCTGAAATTTTCATTGATGTCTGAAGCTTTGTAATTGCGGACAAATAGTTGGAATCTTCCATCATCGACGTCCGACGAATGTTAGTAGCTATGAGTAAAAATACTATAGGCTAGAATGAGTACAATAGTAATACATGGGAGAAAGGAGGAAGATAGCTATATATATGCATACATCTGACCGGGTAGTATCTCAGATTTTGTTATCTGCTCATCAGCAGACGTAAACATTGCGTATATAGACATCTCTATACGCAATGTTTACGTCTGCCGTTATCAATATAAGTTTTTAAGACTATAATAAATAAAATATATTGATGGCAGATCTGGTCAATTAATTACAAAAAAAAAAATTTTTTTACATTTTCAAAATTGTCTGCCGCAATGTTAAACGCGTGATAATGGTCTGCTATTGTTATTTTCCATTAATAATAATAATATATTTTCAAATATCAAAACGGCAGACGTGGTCAAATGCATTTATACATAGCCAAAAATCGATACCTGTCTTACCTGCGCACTGGCCGCGTCCACCACTTTGGGCTTAGTGAGTCCCCATCTCATGTACGGTAGGTATAGGGGTCTCAATGTACAAAAACCCAAGTCTGGTCAAATACATACAGGTATCCGTTCACTGGCTCTTAGACCAAAAATATGCATCAATGATATTGTTCGCGCCAAATACGGCACTTCCAATGTTTAACCTCAGACACATAATATATTATTTCAGAGGTAAACATTAACTTATCCTATTTAATCGCTACATTCCTTTGTCTTTCTCAATGTCAGTGTCACGTAATAAAAATAAGTTTAATGCTTAAAGTAAGATTCAGATTGGTATTCCATATTCCAGCAAAATAACTGTTAGTGAAGTTATAAGGTATAGTATAAAATGTATATACTAAAAAAAAATAAGCGTTAAAGTTTTAAAAAATCCATACAACGTTTCATACCGTTTCATACCTATCCCAAAGCAACATGTTTATTTTACGAGAATTAAAGTGACCTAAATGTTAATCCAAAGTATGAGTAAGTTTCATCAAAATCCGTCTACGGGTTTTTAAGTGATATTTTCGAAAAACCAATGTTTGAGTTATTATAATGCCCCTGAATTGAAATTTTGTGAAAATATTCAATATAAAGAAAAAGTTTTTCTTCAGTTTTATTATAGTAGTTAAAGTAGTGAAATTTACTTCATAGTAGTAACTTTAGCCAGCATTTAACAAACATACAAGATAATAAAAGTATTTTGATTGTATATTGGCCAATTTAAAGTGTTTGCGCTGCTACTACATTACGTAGGTACCTAAGTCAAATCAAACAAATACTCCAGAGTACATAATGTTTACATTATAGATAACTAATCATAATAATATTTACGTAAACATAAGAGAACATAATTATGAGACTTATTATATTATGAAATACGTGCAATGTAAAAGATGTAAGAATAAATAATTAGAAAATTTATATTGTTAATTCACTTGTATATTGTTAATTCACTTGTTAAAACAATATTTAGGTAAGTCTATCTTCTTCTTTATTATGTCTTCGTATAAATATGACTAACTTACAAGCAGTAATTTTAAGATAAGTTTCCTATGAGGATGGAAGTAGGTTAGTTTTTAATAGGGTTAGATTAAGTTATATGTCTTATATATTCTGTATAATTTTATGTGACTCTTTGTGCTGTTGTGTTTTGTATAAATAAATCATTCATTTATTCATTAATTCATTCAAGTTGTTGGCCAGATCAACACAAATTAACTGGCCAACAATGTCTGACAAGTCGCCCACCGCTCAGCGCCGCTACCGCTCGGATGCCACACTCTCCCAGAATTCTTTCAAGAGCCGATAATATGCCTGCGTGTATTATATGTATACGATGCACTCATCATACTGATACGGTCAGAGAAAAGAAAACCATTTCATTTCATCAAACGAAGACAATTATTTCTACAAACGCGTCGTTTACACGAAACGCATGAGCAAGACATGCATGCATATGCTATTCATATATATAAACGGCTTAACAATAGCAGTAGCGATCACGATTAATTTGTCGCAGCTGTATTGAAACTGTGAAGGTAATATAAATGCAAACCACTTACAACTTCTACCAGCGAATCTGCGAAGCTATATTTCGCGAATCATCTTAAAGTTACTTAAACCGATCGAGTAGCAAACAAAGTAGAGTGATGTGACATAAGAACTACTGATATCAAAATTTTGATAAGGATGACGAGAGTGCATCGTTTCGTCGCTTCAAGTTTGCGCTGAACGCTGATCTCCCAGTCTGCGCCGATTCCCACGCAGTAGTCGACTCGAGTATATAATGCCTTGGCTCGGTGACAATACGAGCACAAAATCAGTGATATTCGGCAGCGAAATCCAGGCTCTCAACCATTAATGGAACGTCATAAGAAGTCGAGGCTCAAGATGATAACAAGATACTTAACTTATAACTTACTTAACCTTATGCTTATGAGCCCTAAATACCTAAATATAACCATGTTGTGTTGTGCTGAATATATTTATATTTGTATGTTCTGAAACTCTGTCCTTATTTTCTTGAAATTCATGTATTTAATCAAAGAAATTTATTATTGTTATCGTATTCCATTATAGTGATACGAACAGAAAGGAGAGAAGGTTAGTTAAGCCAAGCCAATATGCTACTGTTTACTTTACTTCTTTCGTACCTACATAAGTCGCCCAAATTAATTTAATACCTATAATATTATGTAATTTGTATCTGTTGTACGTGCAAAGTTCCGTTAATCCTAGTAGATATATATACGAGTATATGTAGGTCCGATAACGAATTTACTATATGGATAAGTATGTAATTAAAAGTAGTAGGAGAGTTCCTCTATGGATAAGTAAGTATGTAATTACAGTATTTGTATTTTAAGGCTTTTCGGACGGCAGTTTTAATATATGAATACATTACAGTGATATATTTCAAATGACTATCGATTTAAGCCACATATATCTACGAATATACACATACATATTTTATTTATAACTTCATAATAAATAGATGTTCAAAGTTTCATAATAATGTATTCAATACTTCGCTACTCAAAGGTTGTCTGGTAGAGATCGCTTACAAGAGATAAGGACTTTTTGTATAGCGAACTTAGTACTATTTAAAAACATTAATAAATGTACTTATAATAGATTTCTCAAATACATAGATGTAATTAAGCTTTCCTACATACTCGTAAATGGTAACAATTTATAGTACCTACGTTATAGTCGCGTTCTTAGAAACAATACCAAATTTTTTGGACTATTCTTTATAGAAGTTAACAAAAATGATGACAAACACATACTGTTACGTGTTTTTGAATCTCATTGTAAATGGAACTTATGTTTTTTATGAGAATAAATTCTTTAAACCGACTTGTGTGTGTGTATTTTGCCATAGAGTAGTTAGTGTCTAAAATATTTAATGTTAAAATGTTTATGTTTATCATTAAATGGTTACATTTATATCAATGTTAATTTAATGTTTTGGAAAGTAGTTATAACATTGTATTATTAGATTATCATGTCAACTACCTATAATGTCAATTAATTTACTGTATTTAATAAATGTTTGGCTCGTAAATACTACATACTTTGTTTGATTTATTATATTCTCAAACTCTTAATTTTATTTGAGTTTGATAGTAGGCCTGACGCCTGAACCTTCATAGTAGTCGAATATTTCATTAAAATTCGCATATCTTAGAATACGTCACGTACGGACACGAAACTAAGCTAAAGGTGAACAACTTTTGTCAGATTAGTGTGCCATTTACAGACGCAGATAACATTTCTTCTTTTTCATAGTTGAATTAATCTTACTTTTCTTAAATTTCCTAAAAATGCTTTAATGACAATTGATTTAATAAACATTTTAATTGACGAATACATCAACTACACTTGACAGCATACATTCAACAAAAGATAACACACAAGCTTATTAAGTACTCAGTTAATATGTTGTGGAAATCAAGGGTTACGATAAGGTTACGATGCCTCAAACAGACTGTTTCATTACAAGGCACGCTCCGTTCAACCCTCAGTTATAGATAGATTACTACTAATTGATACAAGGGTTCGGGCTTAGTACATATTGCCGGGATGTTGGACTTAAGTGTACACGTAACACGCATTCAGTGAACGCATGCAGGTTTCCTACGTGGTTTTCTTGATCAGTTACGAGACTGGTAATTTAATGTCTTAAAACATAGGTACCTACTTGTATAACTTATGTTGCGTACCGCTGAGATTTGAACCCGGATCTCAGCGAGCGAGAGGCAGCTACTGAGCTATCCACAATGCATTGAGGCTGAACATTCTGGTATTAAACCGCCTATATACCTATAGCTATTTGCGAACCGAAGAACTAATGTTTAACAACATCTGCTAACTGAACTAACCACACCATTCCCTATTTGAGTGAGTCTTGTTCAAAGTCGGTCACAGTTGTCATGGGCGGCAGCGGAAGGGTGGTGCTGCATGCTTGTTTTCTATCTAATATCGTTAAAAAGCATTTCCCTGCTGAATTATGTACATAATATGTCTAAATGTCTAACGAATATTAAACGCAGAGCTTCAAGCAAGAAAACTGCCAGCCGTCGGTATAAAATACTTTAGTATTTGCTGCCAGATAACTTTGAGACGTACTCGTAAGTTTGTACTAATACAGCGTAATAAGTCTTGAGTGCTTCAACAGAAGATCCTGAGATTAACTATAGATACACGGAGAGGAACTTTTAATACGGTCGCAAATCTCTTAGCGGGCTCAAAGCAAATTGCATATTAACTTACGTGTCTACCGTGTCTTACGTTCTCTCTATGCACGATATTAAACTCGGGAAGAAAATTGAATTTATAATGGTAATATTTTAAAATGAATGAAGCACGAATAATGCTTTTTTAAAATTAAATTGTTTAGATAGTTTATATAGATAGAATTAAAGGAACTTGGCTCGTCCAACACAATTAAATATTGTATGGTGAATTGCATGAGGTGACGTCGCACTTGAAACGCTTATCAGTAATAGAGCGTTATCACCTGTGATCACTGTTTTATTCGGCGATATCAACAATACAGATAGGTCCTTGATTATAAAGCCGATGACCATATAGATAGTCTATCGTGATTTAGAGCTTAGCTTAGTGGTAGGTAATTATTGTAAATTTATCCTAAGGCAAGTTAGGCACCTGTGTGGTAGGATAGGATTAGCTATTCATTCAATGATCAATAGCTAATCCTTTGCCTTATATAGATCAGTTAGTAGTTTAAGACCCGTGCCCAGCAGTGGGACGTCTATGGGTCGCAGCGAGCGAGCGAGTAGTTTAAGTAGTTTTTAGTTACCTAGACTTTCGTTAAGCGTGTCTAATCACCTTATAGCGAAATAAATTATTTATACCATACAAAATATTGTTCTATGCATCGGTATGTCATATCTATGCATATGTATTTGTCTATAAAATGATATAAGTAATGTATCTACAGATAGTCTTTTTTTTATGGATACAGGATAGCAAACGAGCTTGCAGCACCACCCATCCGCTGCCGCCCATGACAACTGTGACTGACTTTGAACAAGACTCAATTAGGGAGTTAGTCTCAGACTTCTGTATGTATTCTGAGCAACGAATATTATTTTGTCCCATTCGATGTCGAGACCTATAAAGCTTTATATAATAGCGCTATAAGGCTTTTTAAGGAAATAGCAAAAAGTTTTTTAATTTTAGGTTAATTTATTAAGTAAATTTATATAATAATTCATTATAATTGTTTAAATAAATAATTTCATCTTACCTATTCATAATGACAATAAAGCAATTCTCTTTAATTCTGAGCAATATGTGGTACCTATCTTGTTTAGCTGTCTTCAGTATAATAACTTTAAAGTCTAGTATGGTGTTGTGATATAAATCCCGTACTGATCCCGTAAAATCTTTATTCACTTGCATTCGTTGTTTGCACTACCTACACAAAAATAATCCGAAGTACTAAACTGTATTACTTTAAAGAGCGATTTACATTTCAAATATTCGTTTAGCTCCAAGTACCTACTCGGATTACATGTTATCAACATGAGGCACTCTTCATAAGTAACCACCAACTCAGTAATTAAATGGATGAAACGAAAATTCAGTCAAAACATAATAAAAAAACATATACCACCTTTACTGTGATCAAATGCAAGCGCGTCATCTAAATAATGTTAAAACAGTAAGTATAATATATATAAACTTGTGTCACACTGCGAGTGAGGGGGACTTAATCCGTTGTAAGTTTGGAGGGCCGAGGGCACAGCGTTGATGGAGGGCCAAATTAATTGCAAATTTGATGGGTGACGGATGACCGAGACGAGCCTGTCATGGACACAGCGCTGGCACCGGTGAATTCTAACAGAGATCCCGGAGCCCTCCACAAGCACTGAGGAATCTACCGTTGGGATTTTAATGGTAAAAATCCCACATAACACGGTGCGACACCGTGTTATGTGGGATCCCACGATACCTTTAGTAAAAAAGGCATATGTTCATGCCATGTACTTACCTAGACGCTAGAAATAGGGTGCTTGGCTTTCCAGTATTTTGTATGGGATAGTTCTTAGTTTTCCTTGAAGAAATGAAGGAGGAAACAATTTGTGAAATTCGCGTCTGCAAATAAGAAACTGCGGGCGGCCACTAGTTATCGAATATAATTTCTATTGTAATTTATTCGATAGGATTAAAATTGGGAGGCATTGTAGACTTTCCTGGGATCACTGTCACACCGACATGCTGTTGCCTCCTCATATTTCCTTTAAAAATCGCAGAGTTTTATTTTTAAATCACCGTGCGTCGAGCAAGTCGAGTCATTTGTCGATAGGCAATTTTCGAGTCACTCGAATGCAAAAGTGACTTAACTCATCTGGCAGGGCGAGGGATAGACTAAACAGCACGGAATGTTTCTATCGAATAAAAACGAGTCGCAATCGAAGGCAAGCGACCCGCGAGCGATTCGAAAATAGAGGTCCTCCAGCCAGTACCGTAGGGTTAATGCGATCTGTAAACTAATTAGTTACTCACGGCGTTTTTGCATCGCAGTTCGACGTTACGGGAAAAATTGGATAGAGTGCTATTAGGAGCGCATCGTACAGACGAGCTCGGGGCTATGAAGGCTTCATATAACTAGCCGATACCCGATACTGGTGGCGTGGTGGGTAGCACATGCAAAATTTTATATACTTACAACGCAAATAATATGACGGGTGTTATCATAATTTTCTTTGTATTTGAGCATTTGACTCGATTTTAGATGTGTGATTATGGTTGAGATAAAGCAAGCAAGCAAATTTAAAAAAAATATATTCCCAAAAAATTTGTATACTTATCTCTTGGGAGTGTTCTAAATAAATGTTTCAATTTGTTTACATAAATCAGTATAAACCTTGTATATGCAAAAGATATTTCATAAAACTTTACTTTCTGCATCTTTGAATGCTGTGTTACATCGAAGATATAATTATTTAATTATTTATAAAAATGTAAACGGTATCTGTATCTTTTACTTTGGAATGCTCAATTATGTTACATACAATACCTAAAAAAACTGTAAAACAGAGAGTAAGTGATAAAGTGTCATCTGAAATTTTATTTTTTATCTATGAATATATGATCCCAATTCAGACAAAAAGTATTCAATAACTAAGGCTTCGTTAATAAAAAAAATAGTCTATTCAAAATTAATATAATATTTTAAAACAATTGTTGTATGCAGTTCTCGTTGTATGATAAATCAATATTAATCTCGGGACGCCCGGACTCTAGTCCTTTATCTAGTAGTAATTGAATTCTGGACCTCGCAAATTAATTCGCATTGTGTTGCATCGGATGTCCTAAATGATCAGCCGTGGCTTGATTGAAAGCCTGACTATTGTTGTGAGTATTAAATTTATCGGTGGTAGAATATTGGTGTCTGGTACAGTATGCTGTAAATTTCATATAATTGTATAAGCCAAGCAATTCAATGAAAGTGGTCAGTGATCATTTTAAAATATTCGAAGTCAGTTAATGCAGTTCACCTAAAGTGCCGTCATCAAGGTACCATACATTAAATTTATTTATAATTTAACTGGGTTATGATTGGATTTATTGCCAAACTAAATAATACAGGGCCGTGTGATGGGCATCACACGGCCCTGCTGACAACCCACGGAAGAATATTTTTTGTTATTTTTGAACAATAATTTGGAAAGAGTGCCATAACATTGCCAAACGTAATCAAATTTGTCTAATACCTACTTCATTTTGAATCTATATATATCTTCTTAAATAAAAATGTTATGTTGGTTTGTGTACGCTTCAAAAACTCAAAAAGTTCTGCACCGATCGAGCTGAAATTTTAGCATGATATATAATCCGCATCAAGGATTGTTTTTATCTAATTTTTGCATCAGTCACATATCCGCGAAAAATATTGTATATCCACAAGTATTGCAAAATTAAACTTATATGATATGACATGTATTCTTTGTTTTGTTTCTAATTTCGCAATCATTCAATCACAATGTGCCACAGCGAACATGAACAACACACAGGCATGCAAGCAGAAAGACTGTAATCGAAATAGCAACTGTTGATTTGATAAGTGAAACGAATTAATTTTGCAATAATTTAATAATTTTGCACCCGTCATTCCTTCGATGGAGAAGAAGAACGAACCAATAAACCAACAGACTAACAAACCAATAAAAATTATTTCCCATTGCTTTATTAGTAAGGATAATAATTGACTAAATGAATTACTGTTTTCATGTCGTGGAAAAATTGCGATCACAAATTACATGGTCCTTCAATAAAGCTCCGAGCATTCTCGGACGAATTTGCTGTTTAATAGAATTCTTATTATGTTCTTAAGAATGTGCTTCATAAAGTTTTCATTGTGTTCTAGACAAGACGTCAGACCGAGCCAGGTACATTGACCGATGTAAAAGGCTTATAAAATAGGTGTTCACAGCTGTCGCCCCAACAAAGGGTGTGTAACAATAGGATGCCTGTCTATCATGTTT
Organism: Carterocephalus palaemon; assembly: GCA_944567765.1. Lineage (NCBI taxonomy): Eukaryota > Metazoa > Arthropoda > Insecta > Lepidoptera > Hesperiidae > Carterocephalus > Carterocephalus palaemon. The sequence continues at coordinate 10,502,175 of OX155650.1, forward strand.
TGTTTGTGGACAGAATCCGAATTCAGAAAGATATTTTTGGAAAAATGGACGGAATAATGGAGAAAATATTGTCGGAAAATTTGCTTAGATTCATAGAAGAGGTATTATGGGAAATTCGTATTTTATAACAGAAGGCAAGGATGTTGGGTAAATTGATCTTTACGTCAGGCAGCTATGAATTATGTATAAGCTTAGCAACGACACGAGTGTTCTGAGCACTCTGCCCCATGGCTAGCTTGGATGTTAAAACTTTTTAATAACCTTTTTTTTAATAGTTTTAGTTTTATTCATTAGTAGGTTCATCCAAACTCAAATTCAAAGTGTCCAATCCCAAGCAAGCCCTTAACATTACTTGATACTAGTAAAGGATATGATTACTTTATGAGAAACCAGAAACCACATCTTTCTTGAATGCTAATTCTCTAATAAAGTACCGGCGATTAATGCGTATGATCTTCACTCACATAGCTTAGCTTAGCTGTAACCCATTGACGTCCCAGAGCTGGGCACGCATCTCCTCACAGAAAAATCTACGAGAGGTCTAGAGCATAATCCACCACGCTGCTCCAATGCGGATTGGTGGAGGGGTTAGTGGCCAACCCAGTGTCGAATGTTCTCAAGACACCCAAAGTTCTTCGATAAGGCTTAAAAGCTGTTTTCACCATTGAAAACAACCAACGGTTTAACGTGCCCTCGTAAGCACGGTAGCGCCCATGAAATTTTGTCACGTGTGGTCACCCAACCTCAAACCGACCGAGCCCGTCGTTGCTTAACATTGTCTATCACTGCCATCACACTAAATCGACGCGAGCCCTTAGTCTAAGGACGCTACGCTTCATTCACTAATTTTATTTCAATTACAAAAAGTCTAGAACAGTCTACAAAACTCAGTACAAAACGCTCTCCCCTAGAGCTTAAAACGACGTGATTTTTAATTTCCCTTGTCGAATACTGAGTCTGACCATTTTAGGGACAGGTAGGGTCGGGATTATTAAAATCTGTATAACCTATGCCGCGTATGGTGTGTTACGTTCTGTAAATTGATATTGCCGTAGGGTGCCGTTTGATATTGGCGACTGCACACAAGGATCTATAGGTACACAACATTATGAGGGCTCAATGCGTGAACTTTTATGAGGGAATGAGATCATAATAATGCTTTTTATGTCTGTAATTTTATGTCGTAAACATATGAAATAAAATATTTAAGAAATTCTTACATACTTACACATTCCTTCACCCGATAAAGGATTTTCTGTATTTCGGATGACTTATACTTAATTACCTCATGGATTCAAAACTAAACCTAAATATTATTAAAACAAATGTTGCTCTCCCGGCTGGAAATCAAAACTTCACAGTTTTAGTTCTGTTGACTTATTGTATAAGCTGTGGTTTTGTATACCAAGCGTCTTTAAGAGTGAAAATATGTTTGTAAAAGTGATAGTAGGTACCAATGATAACTTAGTGGTGGTAATGATCTACATAAACATAATCACGCCTATATTACTGCCAAGAGGTAAGTAGTATAGTTCTCCCTCGGTTATGTTATACCTACATCCCAAAGGTAGGAGCCGATAGCTGGGACCTCTGTGTAAAAACCTATTAAATGTTTACTTTTCCGATGCGATTGAACTGAGGATTTCTCTCTCGGCAGACGCACTTGCAACCACTAGGTCAACGAGATAGTTTACCTACTCACCTCTTAAGTATTTACCGCTGAAACGCGCCAGCCCTGTTAACACAAATAAGGTTCCTAGCAAAACAACGGCGCCCGAAGCGATCGCGCACCCTTCCATACCGGACGGCTGCACCCGTTAACCACAAACTGTTTGTTATGCACATCGCACAATATAGACCGATTCAATTCATAATGATCCTGCTGGACATGTGTGCAAATTTTTTTTTATTTATTATAATCTGGTCAACTAAATCTTTCTCAATTTACTCTATGGCAGTATCTTAGCGGGCTAGAGGCACGGACATTCTCACAGACCGAGTATCCTTCATTATATTCGTTATCTACCCCACCACACTGCTCCAAAGCTGATTGCCGAAGGAGTTAGTCGCCGTTGGAGCCGAAGGTGGTATCTAATTATTTCAACCGGGGCCGTCAGTAACGTGCCCTCCGGAGCACGGTCATTTGAAATATTTTGCCAGTTGCCAGCCTACCGGCCGAATCCGCTGCCACTCAGCTTATCATCAATCGGTTGAAAATATATTTAGCCGCGAATTCGACATTTGCTCTCCTAGATTGATGAACAAGGCTGAAGGAAATCCTGATAGATACCATCTAATCCGGAATAGGTCCACTGAGTCAATGACTCAGCGTCCTATGGACTAAAACTACTCATCCATTCTACTCTTCTCTCGTATGTCCCTCCTGGAACCGTCTTGGAATGAAGTTGTCTGCAGTCTGAACCATAGACAGCAGAGCTTGTATGGATTTATATAGATATCTAATTTCGCGTTCCTTTGATCGGCGGTCAGTAGGCGTTTCAAATTATGATTGATGTCTCTTTATGAGTTGCGTTATAATAAATTAAATGTAAGTATTCCTTTTTAATAATATTTTTGATTTGATTGAATTGTTAACTATTTTGATCGGATTTTATCTAAAAAGAAAAAATTATGAGTTATTTAAGTGTAGATTAAAATTGGACGTGAGTGGGGGAAAATGAATGATTTGGTAACATAATTAATTTGCCACTGACAGTAATATTCGAAGAATATTGGTATTCAAACTACGAGTACCTACATGCATATTAATTCTGAAGATTAAGGTGTACAATGTTCAATACAAAGTAAATATAAACATAGCTTGAGTTTTCTCTCAATATAGCTGCGACTCATAGACTGCGGGAGGTTTAGAGCATACTCCACCACGCTGCTCCAGTGCGTTTTGGGGCTCGCTCAATATACTCTATCACATTGTTCTTGTAGTATTAAGATTGACAATTACTTAGAATTTTGTTTAAAATACAATTAAAAAGCACATCAAATTCAAATGAATAATAGTAAAACGTCGTGTCATTGAACTTTGTTATCTCCAATCGATATCCTTAACCTTGACTCTGGCGTTCTCCGCCTAGACGAGGGTCCCGAGAAAATGCGTCGCCTTCCTTATTATATAAGGTTGCTGGCACGAGTACCTATATCGTGGTGTTCTCACTTTCTTTCAACAACGTATAGGTACGTATAGTAGGTACACAATAAATCAAAAAGTACAAACTTCTTACTAACCTTCTTTTTTAAAGGATACGTTAAATTAAACGAACACCATGTATAGTAAAACGGGGTGAATAGGGTAGGAACTGAGATTTTTGTTACCTATATGCTAAGCGGTGACAGCCCAGCGGCTATCGAACTCGCCTCTCACTCGAGCGGTCCGGGTTCAAACCCCAGTGGCACGCCACCAATGACTTTTCTAAGTTATGTGCGTTTTAAGAAATTAAATGTCACTTGCTATAACGGTGAAGGACACATCGTGAGGAAACCTGCATGCCTGAGAGTTCATCATAACGTTCTCGAAGGTATGTGAAGTCTGCCAATCCGCACTTGGCCAGCGTGGTGGACTAAGGCCTAATCCCTCCCATTCTGAGAGGAGACCCGTGCCCAACAGTGGGACGTCTATGGGTCGCAGCGAATAGGGTTAGCGATTTTCTCATAATATTGTTTGAGTTAAATTATTATAATTCGCGCAAAAAATATGACTACTTCTGACACTTCATGTAGTATGCGAAATAATGTATTACCTAAAAGAGGCTGATCGTGTGAAGCAGAGTCGGGTACCTAGATAGTTTTGTATTTACATTACAACATTATTAACATTACATTATTATCATTACAACATTCTAAAATTGTACAACTTTACATCAAAACTACAAATACTGTCCGTAAAGGTAAAAAAACATAAGTATCTAGGTACAAATAAACTTTAGAACATAATATTATAAGACCACAGTAATGGTGCAATTTAAAACAAGCAGTCAAAATAGGAGTTCCTCATCCGGACTGATTCTGAAAGTAGAATTATGTCAAAGGGACATTCCGTATATACATTGTTGTGTAAATTTTCACCTCCTTAAGATAAGATATATGTAATTCTAATACAGGTTGCTATATTTAACCTCAAGCCACTATTGTAGCGTCCATAGCCTGATGCTCGCAAAGATTAATGCGTCGGGTTTTCCAATGGGGTAAAAATAATCGTTAAGATTTATCGAAGACTGGCTTGAGAAACATTTGACATGGTTTGTACGAGTGTTAGTTAGATAAAATATTAAAAGTGATTCATTACGCATACGCGGTGAGATTCCCAAATTTTACATTAATACGTAGTTGGTAAGTTATTGATTTTGTATTCCACCCTAGACGGGGTCTCTGTCAAGGGCATACAAGGGTTACGAGGAGCCACAGGACTACGCAAATGATTTCGACATTCATTTAGGGCGTTAATCTGATACACTATATAGTTTTATTTTAAGACTGCACTTAACGACGTTCTTACTATTGGACGCCCGCAGCTTTAATTGCGTTTAAGATAAAATGTTAATCACTGTTCTTGTCCTTCTCAAGGAAATGTCCGAAAAATCTCTACCCATTGAAGTTCAAATAGATAAAGTTTTAACCAAAACCCCAACCAGTAGCAATTATTACTACCACTATAATAAAAACCTTAGACTAGCCAACAAGTAGTAAATAAATATGTACCCACAATTATACTTTATAAATGAAAACCTTTCAAACCCTTCAAAATTTTTAATTTATTGTTTACTTACCTACTGTATTACCAAAGAGTAGAATTAAAACTCACGTGTCGCTTTTCACACGTGTTGCGCGACTTATACATTTTTTATTAACACACTTATATTAGGTCCACTTGTATGTAACTCACAATGTAAGGGAATCTTTGAGAGCTAATTTAACCATCTTCCAAGGATCGTAGCGTAATGAAAATTGGCAGCTGTATGTACTTCTGAAATGTATTCAATAATATGGTACTGTCGAGCTGATCTGATGATGGAGCCGGAAGATATTAGCTACTTTAAAGTGGAAACTTTGAGAGCTAATTTAACCATCTTCCGAGGATCGTAGCGTAATGAAAATTGGCAGCTGTATGTACTTCTGAAATGTATTCAATAATATGGTACTGTCGAGCTGATCTGATGATGGAGCCGGAAGATATTAGCTACTCTAAAGTGGAAACTTTGAGAGCTAATTTAACCATCTTCCGAGGATCGTAGCGTAATGAAAATTGGCAGCTGTATGTACTTCTGAAATGTATTCAATAATATGGTACTGTCGAGCTGATCTGATGATGGAGCCGGAAGATATTAGCTACTTTAAAGTGGAAACTTTGAGAGCTAATTTAACCATCTTCCAAGGATCGTAGCGTAATGAAAATTGGCAGCTGTATGTACTTCTGAAATGTATTCAATAATATGGTACTGTCGAGCTGATCTGATGATGGAGCCGGAAGATATTAACTGGAACTTCATGATGGAATAAGGTATCATAGTCGTGTTTGCACTTGTGGTAAGGTCTTGTAATGAACTTTGACCACGATTAGGTTTCAAGGTCTGATGATGAAGCTGGAAGATATTAACTGGAACTTCATGATGGAATATCGTATCATAGTCATGTTTGCACTTGTGGTAAAGTCTTGTAATGAAATTTGACCACGATTAGGTTTCAAGGTCTGATGATGAAGCCGGAAGATGGGCACTGGAATTCCATGATGGAATATCGTATCATAGTCTTGTTTGCACTTGTGGTAAAGTCTTGTAATGAACTTTGACCACGATTAGGTTTCAAGGTCTCATGATTTCTTTTTTAGTTGGATTTTTTATAAAAGTGTGTTTTTTTAGTTCTTTTAAACTATTAATTTTTTAACATTTCATTATCTCCGAAAATAAAGGTCCAATTGATATTGTACTTTATAGAACAAAGTTAATCTTTGTACAATTTTCTTGATGATGAAGAATTGCCTTAATGTGATTTATGTATGTATAAGAGTTAGGTATATATTATTTTATTAAGAGTAATGATCAATATTTTTGTAGTTAATTCTAGATAGCCTACTACTAATCCTCATGAATGTGACTAACCAGTAAAAAAGAGTTGGTGACTGATATATCAAGAGATTAGCGCGATTATTATTAAAACAAAAAATCTCTCCTGCTTTATAATATTAGTATTTATAGATAAACGAAAAGTACGATCGCCAATATATGTGCTTTGTGCCGCAGGTCTGCTGCATCTATTGAATTACACACAGAGACAACATGCACGTGCATCCAACCCCCGGCAACTCTGAAGACAAAAGAAAACATCAATACAATATAACTATTGCGCACAACTTGAGGAACTTTCTAGAAGGCTGATGTTAAGCCCGACGAGCCTCATATGAAAAATGAATTAAGTATTTATGTACTTATTTTGTACATTTGCCTACTAGGCTTATATTTTCCGGTATATGTGAATGCACGTCTTAATTTTTTGTTTTTTCATGTACCTACGGATAGTTTCCTATGAACCTTTTCCTCAAACTCAAATGGTTACAGAACCTAATCTTTAACTTCAAAATCTCAACAACATGAAATTCAGATTGGCACCATAAAATTTGATATGAATTTAAGAATCGAGTATCATATTTTGTATTCGCAACAATTTATTCTTAGCATTTCATTGAAGACTGCAAAAAATTGCATTTAATTTATTTTTAGATAACATAAACAGGGTTTCGTTATAACTTTTGCGGGATATACTCGCAGCCATTGCACAGAAATGATAATTTCTGGAGTTCGTATAATTCTGCAGTAAGTTTAACCTCATTAAAGTCCTAATCCGCGTGTCAGGACCTTAAGGAAATCGGATCCCAATTATGTGCGAGTTCGCCAAGCGAGATAATTGGCGTTGCGATAGTGCTAAACCAATTACATTCACCACTGTACCATGTAAGAGGGAACGTAGTTCGGGTATTAGATTCACTGTTCAAAGTCTGGGACTATATTTGATAATGCTAAGTTCAATGCAGAAGCCACAGAACCGGTCGGAGTAGGGTTGTTTAGGAGAGACCTACTACCCCTACTGAGCAAACTATAAGCGTGCTCATCAAATGCGAGCGTGTGTTTTACCAGTTGACGTAAGATACCCGGTGGAAGATATTCCTATTGTTTGGATAACGATGGGTCAGATTTGCATTAATGCACTCACACAATTTAATTCATATGTATTGTCGCTTATTAAAACTACGCGCTCAAAAAGTGAGACTGAGATGAGTTATTTTTCTTTCATGTCTCAACGAAATTGGTTTTTAAAAATAAACAAATCTGCTGGCATGAAGAATTGAATCAGCGCGCAATATTTGCAATACGAGTGCTTGAAGCATTGGTGCGGAAATGAGTGCAGACGAGGGCTCTGTTGGCTAGATCCGTAACGACATATTGAATCTTATATCAAAATACTAAAAAAGCTATAGATATAAGATTATTATGTATTTCTGTGTATGATGTCAGTGGTAAATGAATTCATGCCATACAAACGCTCTAATTTCCAGTTATTTTTATCAAATAAGCTTGGTGAGGCTCCAAGCCTTGTTGACTGATTTTCAGAAGAATTTCGTACCTTACAGTAGTGGGACGATTATCAAAAAGGGAATATTCCATTGCTATTTTTGTATTCTTAATCTTTCTCCTGTGTAGGCGGGATTTATATATATATTTATACCTATCTATATATATAAAAGGAGAAGGTGACTGACTGACTGACTGACTGACTGACTGACTGACTGACTGACTGACTGACTGACATATCAACGTAGGGCCTAAACTATAAGGGCTAGAAACTTGAAATTTTGCACAGGGGTTCCTTTTATAACGTAGGGGAGCACTAAGAAAGGATTTTTGAAAATTCACACCCTAAGGCGGTAAAACGGGGGTGCAAAGTTAGTATGAAACTTTGCCGTTTTTGAAGTTAGTGAACGTCTAATTCCACGCGAGCGAAGCTGCGGGCGTCCACTAGTCAGTTATAAATAAAATAATATTATGGCCAACAAGTTATTTTCTACTCCAATCAGCAAAACACGTGTACAAAAAAGTAATATCAATGCGCATTTATTCATTGAAAATTGAGGAGCACTCGAAAGGCTGCTTAAGCTCTTTTATTGAGTATTTTTATGAAATCTTTACTTCTCTACTGCTCATTACGTGCCACCTACGTAACTTCCTGGAGCTTTGCAAAATTGAAATTTCAATTATATACGGAACTAGTGGACGCCTGCAGTTTCGCTTGCGTGGATTATACGTAACGAAAGATTCGTTTGTATTTCCTGTCCTTCTCATAGAAATACCCGGAAAAGCTTTTCCGGATTTCTCCCCATTTGAAGATAGACGAGACGACCCATTGAAGTTCAAATAGTACAGGTATTTCCTTGACAAGGACAGGAACTATAAACTATAGTTATGTTTAAGTCGTCCATTAGTGATAGATAAAGAAATTCTAGCGTAACCGAATAGGAAATAGAAATAGGAACATAACTTTTCTGAACTTGTTTCATTGCTATTATTTTTATATTGGTATTCCAAAGAAAATAATTATGATGATTTTCGAGAATTCCTATGAACAAAGGTATTTTTTTGTTTTTTATTGAATAAACTTATTTATTGGAAATGTATGCATGAAATCTAAGACTGATAAAAATAACAGTAAATACTTGAGGGCAATAATTCACTATCATCAGCATGAGAAGAATAAAATTGTCGCCCTTGGTGAAATTATGGTTATCAATTAGGTATATCGCATCGCCACAGACCTATATCTAAATATTGGTCTGGTGGTAAAATTTGTAATAAAATTATCCTCTAAAGAACCTTCTCATTTCCACTGCTCCAAATAGACGTTGAACGCTATACAAACAAGAGATTATTTTTTAAATAAATATTTAGTTTTATTCAGAACATATTTTTCCCTGCGTATTTAATTTTTAATTTAATTAGCTAGCAACGATGCCTACGCTCTAGACTACGTAGAGCGTCATCTGCGTAGGCAAAGGTGAATAATACATTAACATTTCACCAGTTATGTTTGAGTCAATTTACGCTTATCCAGAGGGCCACCATCTTAGTCCTCAAGGATAACAACGCATCGTTCGCAATCGTTGAACTAGATTCAAAGTATAATTATACTATTAGATTAATAATTAATTTTACTACTAAAATAAATGAACTATTACTAACACCAGTTAACATAATTAACTGTCTCTGTACCTGCTCCAGTTACTTACCTACCTACTAACGAACAACTCTCGAATGCACGTGAAGTCTGCCAATCCGCACTTGGCCAGCTTGGTGGACTATGCCCCCCCCCCAACCCCCCTCCCAAACGAGGTACGAGGCCTACAACAAAGAAAAGGTTGTGATGGAACAATATAATAACATTGTAAATGCATCGTTCTCCATTCAAATGCGTCATCGTCGCGGCCCGGCTGAGAGCATTCTCGGTGCATTATCGATTTTCACCTGTAGCTCGGCCTGGTAACAGCGCTGTCCCGGGCATCCGGGCAATCGGGCTGCGGCGAGGTAGCTAGTTTGCTCGCTGTTACTAACCTAATGAAACCTATAGAGCTGTCTGCTTTATACTTCATTATAATGATATTTAAGGGATAGAGACAAATTTTGCTTGTTATGAGAGAATACCAGATTAACGTTACCGACTATTATGTTTGTCTTTGTACAAAAGTAGTTATGAATGAATAAAGTACTTAGATAAACTTTGGATTTTAAAGTAATAATATAATCAGAATTGCCAAGGTAATAAATGGATTACAATTTCAAAAAATACCTTTAAAATATTTAGTTTAATAATAATAATAATTTTTTAATACAGGGGTCTAGGCAACGAATATTATTTTGACCTATTCGGTGTCGAGACCCTTGGTCCATGGGGTCCTAGTGCTATAAGGTTTTTTAAAGAAATTGCAAAAAGGTTAGTCGACATCACAGGAGACCGAAGAGCTGGCAGCTACCTCGGACAAAGAATTAGCCTAGCTATTCAAAGGGGGAACGCTGCCAGTATCTTCGGAACCTTGCCCAAGGGGACTCCTTTTAATAATATATATTAGTTATTATTTTATATTTTTTAAGGTTTTTTAATTTTAGGTTAACTAATAAGTTAATTTATATAATAATTCTTCTTGCGTAAGTTTATCAAATCTACCCGATATGAATATTGTTTAATTGATACAGTACCTACGTATTGAAAGACAGCACTGGTGTCGTTACACTGGAGAGGAAATTCCGTGTAGCTTGGGGTTGATAAAGCCCATTTATTATATTTTGCCACTAGCGGTCTCTAATAGTTATTGTAGTTCTGTCACCGCTAATATTTCTTAAAGTTCAGAAAATCAATCTCAATTGCATCGTATTATGACAGCTATTAATGTATGCCCCGCCTGTAATGTTCGCGATGGTAAAAGTGACCATAGTGCACTGTACCTACTAGTAATTTAATGATGGATTTGTAGTAATCAACTCACCTATAGCAATGTCTTAGCGCACCAGTATCTTTATAATTGATGGGTTGAGTAGTCCCTTATAGGAATAATCTCGCTTTTGTTATAAACTTTTCTTTGATTTAAGTTATGTTTTTTAAAAGCTTTTATTTAACTTCACTCGTATGTATCTTGTAAGTATGTATGTCCTGGAATCTTGCAATCAATATTTCACCCACTTCCACTGAAGCTATCGAGCTGAAATTTGGCACACATATTTGGTTCCGATGACAATGCATGAAAATAAAAAAAAAGTTTTAAAAAGCTTTTTTTAAAAAAAAAAAATTAACGGTATAATTATTTGGTAAAGTCTGCTTGTATTTTTGAAGATTGAATTGGGTCGGATAGTCACAACAGTCGTTCATTATTATCATCTATATAAGTGGACCTTATATATACTACAAAAGCGGTGATAGCACAGTGGCCTCTAACTCGAGCAGTCCGGGTTTGAATCCAAGCGGCACGTACTAATGACTATTCTAAACTACTAATGTCATGGGCGGCAGCGGATGGGTGGTGCTGCAAGCTCGTTTGCTATCTTTTTTCCATAAAAAAAAAAAAAAAAAAGATGCCTGCAGCCGGTGTCGCGTAGACCTCCCGCAGCTATGTCTGTGGGGGAGACCCGTGCCCAGCAGGGGGACGTCTATGGGTCGCAGCGAGGTCCTATGATTGAAAAGATGCCTTTTAGTGTTCAAACTTAAAAACTTTACAAAATGTGGTATGTGTCGGTTTCCGATCGCTAGTGCATAAAAAAAAGATAATTTATTTACAACTAGTGGACGCCCGCAGCTTCGCTCGCGTTACACATTCACTAACTACAAAAACGGCAAAGCTTCATACTAACTTTGCACCCCCGTTTTACCCCCTTAGGGGATGAATTTTCAAATTTTTCTCGCCGTAAAAACCATCCTTGAACTTCAACGAACATTTAAAAAAAAGAATTGGCCAAATTGGTCCAGGCGTTGTTGAGTTATGCGCTTACCAACACATTTTGCGATTCATTTTTATAATATAGAAGATAAAATTTCCATAGCATGACCATTCTTCCTTATGACGACTCAGATCGTATCAGGTTATCTTTCAAGTAATATTACATCCAAGGATTTAAAGGCGGTACACGTAGTTTATTAATTCTATGCTTTCAAATTTAACTCAGTGCTTTCAACGGACTTGTTGCTTACATGCTGGCGGTGAAACAATAAACTTCCCACTATCCAATTTAGTTACCTTACTTATTCCCAAGTTTGCTGTAAGTTTCTTGTTCCTGTTAGTTCATAGATTTCAGTCTAATAGACTGTCTAAAAAGTTGGTCGGTATTGATGAGGTATTTATTTATTTAAGTTTTATTGCTTTACACGTGTTTTAGTAGGTAACTTACAATTAGATACAACCAACACGTACACCTTGTTAAGGCATTGCAAGATGAGGAGAGAGGCAAACATTTTAATTAATAAGTATTTACTATTTATTGTTATTGTAATTATATACACTCAATTTTGTTTAGTAAATAGGTATGTAGTGTTATAGGTAGGTATGTACTAATAGGTAGGTACTGTTTTATATATTCATTATTAAATTATTTATTTTTTGTCATGTCCTTGAGGTACCTATTCATCTACGCTGTAATACGCTTTGCAAATTAAGAATTTTCTAATTAAATTTAAAAACTTAGTATATTTATTTACGCTCTTATTTATATATTATTTTCGAACTGTGGACGATTATTGGATACAACTCAAATCTCTATTGAATATCTTTAGTGATATTTTATTTTGGTATCGAACTAGCTTTTGCCTGTAGCTTCGCTTACGGATAAAGTGTAATCAAGTTCAGAATTAGTGTCAGCGCCATCTGCTGACGGTGTGCCAGACAACTTTCTTATAAACTAGCAAAGAATTCTAAGGGAACATATTTTTAAGATGAAAACCATCCTATGTACCTACTAATCTAGGTTATCTTTTACCATTGTTCCAAGTTTCAAATAAATACGTTTTGTAGTTTTTACGTGATTGAATAACAAACATTCAAACATCCAAGCTTTCAGTCACATTTAATATTAATAGAATATGTGACTGCGGTGAAAAATGTCTGCTTACATTAAATGTTTTACACAAGCTCGTAGATGCTCTACGCAGCTACGGTGCTACGTTGCTACGAAGTCACAGAAAAAGCTTTTCTCCGAAAGCAAAGTAATTTTACTTTAGATGTTTGTTATAATGTTTATCAATTAGTGGAACGTTGGGTTCGCTGCGACCCATAGTCGTCCCACTGCTGGGCACGGGTCTCCCCTACAGACACAGCTGCGGGAGGACTAGGCATACTCCACCACGCTGCTCCGATGCGGATTGGTGGAGGGGTTAGGGGCCAACCCAGTGTCGACATGGCTTAACGACTGTTTCCACCATTGAAAACAACCGGGACCGACGGATTAACGTGCCCTCCGAAGCACGGTAACGCCAATGAGCCATTGGACTATGGACGTTACGTTTTACTACTACCTTGAGCGTTATGAGAAATTAAATCTGAACTGCTGTAACGGTAAAGGAAAACATTGTAACAAAACTTCCATGCCTGAGAGTTCTTAATATTTTTAAAGGCACGTGAAGTCTGCCAATCCGCGCTTGGCTAGCGTGGTGGACTATGATTATTTCAATCCGAAAAGCAACCCGTTCCCAACAGTGGGACATTGAAAGCCTTTCCCTATCTAAAATTTTTTACGTAGTATGTACCTATTATAAATTTTAGTTTTTACTTATTCTGTTCGTTATATATGTATTATGATCTGAGCTGATGATGACCCGCTTGTACCTAACGAGGGCTTAGTAGTTCGGTATGGCCCTGTCCCTCGCCATGTGAACCCTGCACGATTGCTCTTAGACGTGTTCGATGGTCAAATGTAGAAAAGTACTTATAAGTTTGTGGTAGGTATCGAACTCACCTCTCACTCGATCCGGGTTCAAACCCAAGCGGCACGCACCAATGACTTTTCTAAGATATGTGCGATTTAAGAAATTAAATGTTACTTGCTGTAATGGTGAAGGACACATCTGAGGAAACCTGCATGCCTGAGAGGCACCAAAGCAATTCTAATATTACATAGGTACATCATGATCTTTTGTCAAATATTTTTCTCTTAAATATTAATTTTGATCTATGCCTGACAGATGAGTTATACACAAGACTAGTGGTCGCACGTAGCTTCGTTCGCGTAGATTGAGACAAAAACATGTAACTGATAAGCAGTTGTTTCAAATATGATGCAATACTATTTATGCATAACTTTATTTTAAGGAATATTCAAACAAAGTTCCATCTCATATTTCATATCATCACAATAAATTACAAAAATATATTTTAGGAATCGAAATCGAATCGATTGCTTATTAACCCCTTATAGATTTTTTATGAAGATTTACTCAATGTACAGGCGTGGACTTGTTAAAGATCTAAAGATTGTATATTTTAACTGAAAGGCGAATAAATTTTGATTCAACATTATTTCAAACTGCATTCAATTTTTTTTTAAAAGGTAGCTTGAAGAGCAAATTTAACCCGATAAATGTGAAAAATAAAGAACTCATGTACCTATTTAAAAGCTTTTATTTATTATGCCTACGGTCGAAAGGGCGAAACATGATAATAATTATTATTATAAATTATTGATTCTTCAATAAAACAGGATGATTAATTGACAAGTGCATATGTAACTAAAGCAGAAATATTTGTTTTGAAATTATGCGAATTAATAAATGATAATTCTATTTGAAAATGAATGAAAATGAAAAAAAAATAAGTCAAACACATGAGCAAACAATTCATCGCGTATTTCAAAGATTGGTTTTGCTTTTCTTCGTAAATGGGATCGTCTGCTACTTCGATGAGGTTTTTGACCTGAAACAAAGACAAACAAATTAACATTTCGTGGATAAAACCGTCAATAGACAATCCATTGCGATCAAAACTTATGCTCCGTTTGTTACAAGTCAGTATTTTCCCGAAGGGGTACGCAGACGTGTATACACACACTTATCACCAGCCACGTTTAAGTATTTGTAACGTATGTATGTGTAGCTGTAAGTATAACGTGTGTGTCAGTGAGGCGTCCACCAGGCATCTGTCAAGAATTAACAGTGCGTTAATAACTAACTAGCCTCCGCGCATATCTAACAGTATGTTACAAATTCTTCCTTACTTTCTTTCTTTTTTCTAACAGGTGGTGAGTCTATTGCCATACTCCAGGCACATAGATTTTGAGTAGTTACCGGGCATTTCAGGTTAGAATAACCCAATTGTTGTTGCCCGACTCGGGGATAGAGCCCAGAACCTCTAGCTTAGCAGTCGCGGTTATGTCCACTAGACCAACGAGTACTTCGCTATCTTATTATATACTAGTGGACGCCCGCAGCTTCACTCGCGTCGAATAAGACAAAATACATAGTTTCGTTTACACCTCGTAATATTATATAGCCTACGTCACTCAGTGAAGATATGTAATGGTGAAATAATTTTTGAAATTTGTCCATTAGTTTTTGTGCGAAAACATTGCTTCCTCAAACAATGTTTCCTCTTTATAATATTAGTATAGACAAAGTCTCTTTGTGTGGTAATACATATGTATAGGTGTCCCAAAATTCAACGATAATCCTGAACCAGAGGATGGCCCTGCTAATGACTACTCCAGGAAAAAAAAGAAAAAAAATATAACTCGATTTTTTTTCAACTTACATAGTAAAAAGGAAATTCTTAGAAAATTGACACCCCTCATGATATTTTTAACTACCATGACCACAATTTTTGAGATATTTCTGATATTTTTTTTGTATCCGTGACCTAAGTAGTACTGCTATCTACCACAAATCTTAAAATTCCTATAATGTCTGTAGTTTTCACACAATAAACAATTAAAATCATTGTTTTCCCAAAAAATTTTGATCAAATTTACTTTCAGTCCACTTTCACTCATTGTGGTGTAAAAAAAAAGTATGGACACCACTATGGCAAGTTTTTTTAAAAGTTGACGCAATTAATCAAGATTCCAAAATGGTATAATACTCTTGGAAAACTAGTCACAAAAAAAAAGTGTAATATTTCTAAACAAGAACCAAATTTCATAAATTGTACTTGTTGATAGTTATCATGTGCCCAAAATATGATTTTTGTTGTAAATTTCTTGGATTTAAATGGGACATGTGCGTAGTCAAACAAATTTAGAAGAGAGAGATAGATAGAGAGAGATTACATGTTAGTCAGAGGTAGATGTAGATGTCGTTATCAAATAACAATAGGGCAGGTAGAGAAGTTGCTGTTCTCAGCAGTCAGTACGCTCTGCTTCTTTCTTTACTGTACACCGTTAAGTATTCAATTGACGTGTGAATCAAGTAATCTGCAAATTGAACTGACTTTGCATTATTTTGGACTGTTTAACTTTAACTGGGCCCTTTGAGATACAAGGAAACTTAGATGGAAATAATTATTTGAACTTTTTACAAAATAACTTGCCAGACTTATTAGAAGACGTGCCTTTAAGTAATTTACAAAACATGTGGTTTTAAAATGATGGTCGCCCAGCTCACTATGCCCGTCCTGTGCGAGACTACTTAAACCAAGAGTATCCAGGGCGGCGGCATCGGGCGACTTGGTCCTATCTTATGACTACCCCTTTCACCCGATCTAAACCCCCAAGACTTCTTCTATTGGGGTTGTCTGAAAGACAGGATCTACTCAAACATTTTTCACCACCAAAAAACCTATTTTGGGCACAAAGTAAAAGTTATTACTAATCGACAAGAACAATTTTTGAAATATGGTTCTTGTTTAGAAATATTATACTTTTTTTTTGTGACTAGTTTTCCAAGAGTATTATACCATTTTGGAATCTTGAATAGTTGCGTCAACTTTTAAAAAAACTTGCCATAGTGGTGTCCATACTTTTTTTTTACACCACAATGAGTGAAAGTGGACTGAAAGTAAATTTGATCAAAATTTTTTGGGAAAACAATGATTTTAATTGTTTATTGTGTGAAAACTACAGACATTATAGGAATTTTAAGATTTGTGGTAGATAGCAGTACTACTTCGGTCACGGATACAAAAAAAATATCAGAAATATCTCTAAAATTGTGGGCATGGTAGTTAAAAATATCATGAGGGGTGTCAATTTTCTAAGAATTTCCTTTTTATTATGTAATTTGAAAAATAATCGAGATATTTTTTTTTATTTTTTTTCCTGGAGTAGTCATTAGCAGGTCTATCCTCTGGTTCAGTATTATCGTTGAATTTTGGGACACCTTGTATACATTTAAAATAAAATATTAAACTAACAGTAGAAAACTTTTACTCACCTTTACATATTTCTTCCCAGGCTGTCAAAATTTGATAATGATTCAGGCCCTCATTGGTCGCTGATAGTCCGAAGTTGCCTGCGAAGATTACTTCCTCTGGATCTGTACCTGTACGAAATTGTTTTATTACTGTAGGTAATACTATCGATCGATATTACGGGTTACTATCGATCGTACATATTCCCGATATGTTATTACATATCTATATCCACAGCGGATAGTTCAACTTACGCGTGTAACAAAATAGTTTTGGTCATGACTACTCAGATTACAGAATACTTATTACAAAGAGTAGGCACGGGTGTGTGGTAAACATACTGTTCAACAGTTATGTATATCATAATAAATAATATGACAAATCAAGTAACAGTCAAAAGTAAATGCTACAGTCACAACGCATGACGGAGCCAAAAACCAAGTTTGAGTGCAAGAATAAGGCAACAATACTTTTGGCCGTGTCCGATGTTGTTGGTCAGGACCAATTTTGAAAGACTAGAAAGACTGATCTCCCCGCAAAACGAAAAATTCACATCTTGTCTAAAATCATAATGGCTTGGGTTGGAGTTAGGTTTTTTAGCGTATCTACGTATAAAAATATCCAAAAAAAGACTCCATGAAACAAGGTTTCAGCTCAATCTTGGTTAAGGCTTATTTTGTGTAATCAGAAAAAAAGGGTTTTGATTATGGCCGCTGCACCTCCAACAAAGACAGCATTTTTTCGGCGTGGTTGGCCAAACCAAGAATGAGAGCAGGCAGTACGACTGCAGTGGTTACATGCAGGCACATCTGCCGTCTCTCAATCCAGACTCTGGCCTTTCCATATCTATGCATGATAAACTTACAATAAAAACCAGGTAAAAGTTTAGTCTGACACAACAAGGGTATCGGTAGGGTTTTGGAGCATGCCTATTTGCTATCACATTAAAAAAAAACTAGATAAGATGTTTTTCTTATCACAAATGTCAAGAGTCCTTATAAACGGGAAACATGATTAGGTAATTCGTAGTAAAACCAAATATCACATCAAAACATTCGCAGAATTTTGTCGAAGATCACATCGTCGAAGAGCATAGATCAAATTAGTCTGTAACAGATAGTGCCTTAATTATTTTCAAAAAATATATTAAGACAAAATCATATTACCGATTAATTGGTCAATTTTTACGTGACAAACTGAAACAGTAACAGTTGGTGAACAAAACAATACAATACATGTTTATTTGACAAAATATAGAAACCGGAAATTACATATTCATATTTAATAATTAATAAAGAGTAAAAATTACGCATACAAAGAAAATCAAAAATTAATATGATTGCCTCATACAAGATAATAATATATTAATATGCTCGTAATAAAATTACCGTTGAGTTATGTGGGCGTAAATTATTATTCCTGCAGACTGCTTGTTAGATTAAATAACTTAGTTGAACGCAATAACATTGTACTCAAAAAATATCATTGCATCCAACTCGGTTAGTTCATCTACCACAACATTACCACCACCACAAGGGTCATATTCGAAACGCACGCCTTGTGTAGATCCAGAGACTAAGTAGCCGTCTTCATAGACATACCTTTATTCATAGGCAAATGAAGATACGTATTTGTACGTAATAAATATGTAGATCTAGAGGCCTCAGATGACAATATCAAAGACAACCATCAACTCCTGCGAAGTAGTTCGATACTGCGAAGGAGTTGTAGGTCGTCCATGAATACTGGACGGCGACATTTATTTCTTCTTTCTTCACTTCGATTAAATAGTTTGATAAGAGAAGGTATGCACTGAAATAGACAGTAAAACAATTTACTTAAACAAACCGTACTGATAAACTTCTACTGATAAAGAACCTCTATCATAGATTTAAATACATAATTATACAATTTTCGATTTAACTATGTCATTATTTTCAAAACACATACTAAAACAAAATCATGTAATCCATAAATTGGTCATTATAGCGACAAACTGAAAGAGGAAAAGCTGGTGAACAAAACAATACAATATGTACATGTTTATTTGACAAAATACAGAAACATCTGGAATATCACATCTGGGCTAGAGTCATATTAGCTAGGGTTGGAGTTAGATTTTTAAGCTTACCTACGTATAAAATATCCAAAAAAGAGACTCCATGAAACAGGGTTTCATCTAAATCTTGGTTAAGGCTTAATTTGTGTAATCAGAAAAAAAAGGGTTTTGAATATGGCCGCTGCACCTCCAACAACGAAAGCATTTTTTCGGCGCGGTTGGCCGAGCCAAGAACGAGAGCAGGCAGAACAACTGCAGTGGCTACATGCAGGCACATCTGCCGTCTCTCAATCCAGACTCTGGCCTTTCCATAACTATGCATGATAAACTTACAATAAAAACCAGGTAAAAGTTTAGTCTAACACAACAAGGGTTGTGGAGCATGCCTACTAGCTATCACATTAAAAAAAAACTAGATAAGATGTTTTCCTTATCACAAATGTCAAGAGACGGGAAACATGATTAGGTAATTCGTAATAAAACCAAATTATCACATCAAAACATTCGCAGAATTTTGTCGAAGATCACATCGTCGAAGAGCATAGATCAAATTTGTCTATAATAGATAGTGCCTTAATTATTTTCAAAAAATATATTGAGACAAAATCATATTATCGATAAATTGGTCATTTATGTGACAAGCTGAAAGAGGAAAAGCTGGTGAACAAAACAATACAATACATGTTTATTTGACAAAATATAGAAACCGGAAATTACACATTCATATTCAATAATTAATAAAGAGTAAAAATTACACATACAAAGAAAATCAACTCATACAAGTTAATAATATATTAATATTTCTGCAGACTGCTTGTTAGATTAAATAACTTAGTTGAACGCAATAACATTGTACTCAACAAAATATCATTGCATCCAACTTCGAAACGCACGCCTTGTGTAGATCCAGATACTAAGTAGCCGTGTTCATAGACATAGGTTATTCACAGGCAAATGAAGATACATAATTGTACGTAGTAAATAGGCAGATCTAGAGACCTCAGATGACATTATCAAAGACAACCATCAACTCCTGCGAAGTAGTTCGATACTGCGAAGTAGTGCGAAGGAGTTGTAGGTCGTCCATGACTTCTGGACTGCGACATTTATTTCTTCTTTCTTCACTTCGATTAAATAGTTTGATTAGAGAAGGTATGCACTGAAATAGACAGTAAAACAATTTAAACAATCCTTACTTATAAAACACAACATTACTGACACACACCATCTACCTTAGATTTAATTGCATACTTACAAAATATTCGAATAAGCCTCATACTGCTTACAGCTAATTAGTAGAGGCCTATGCTCAGTAGTGGGAGGCTAATGCAATAACTAACCTGTAAGGAGTACCTGCACGTACCTGCTTTGGCATGGATGTTGTCATCTATTAAGTTTGTTGTCATCTTTATCATTCTTTTTTCTTCCGTTAGATTATTTTATGTGTGTGAGAAGTGTCATCGAACTATTTATTCTCCGGTACTAAGATATTTTCTGTAACTCTTATTGAAGGAGACAGAGTTCAATTTTTCTTCTTTAAATCCAATTAAATATTTTTATATATAAATATAATATATTGTTCTTTGTATTTTGAAGATCGGTAATGTATTCTTCTTTCAACTAATTTGTATGGCACTACAATTAGATAAGAATCTAGTTCTAATTTGCATATTTTACATCCATTGGACGTTTTCTTTTTACTTTTTAAAAAGCTACGCCTATTTTTCTGTTATAAGGGCTAATTCCAACGGCCTCCAGCGAGGGCTGAGTAGAACAAAAAAAAAGTCTCAAAAATGTTAATCTATAACTTTTTTTACTAATACCACGTTTAAATCTCTAAAAGAAATCGGATTACTGCATCCAAACTTCAACATTTTGCTCCAGATTTACAAAAATAGTGCATCAACCATTAAATATACTAAAAACAGATAAATGATTTGGACCATAGCCCATGGTCGTAAAGAGAAGTAATCAGAGAAGGATATACATCGGAGTCAATCATACAATCAGCCTGAATTACTTCTGCTACTCTGAAATATTATATTTTACACGAGCACATAAATAAAATTTTATAAGATATTCATCAACAAACAATAAACAACATAATTTTTTTTTTTTAAAAAGCTTTTATAACTTCTTTTTTTATTTTCATGCATTGTCATCGGAACCTAATATGTGTGCCAAATTTCAGCTCGATAGCTTCAGTGGAAGTGGGTGAAATATTGATTGCAAGATTCCAGGACATACTTACATGAATACATACGAGTGAAGTTAAATAAAAGCTTTTATAATAAAAAGAATAGCATAACATTATTTATACTAACTGTTATGCATAGCTTACTTATGTGGACTATGAGAAAGCCTTTGATTCTATCGAAATCTGGACGATGATGTTGGCGTTTCTGCAGAGGTGCCAGATCTACTATAGGCATATCGAGGTGTTGAAAGTCCTCGAATGGAGACCACGACTAGGAAAAAACGAGCAAAGCTCGCCCTTCGACAAGGTGGACTGACGACCTTAAGAAGATGGCAGGAAAACGCTGCTTTCAGAAGGCACAGGACCAGTCGGATTGGTGTTGTTTAATAGAAGCCTATGTCCAGCAGTGGACCTCAAAGGTACCTTTTAGTACCCTGCGAAGTACTTTTGATATGACATTGTTTTATTTTCTGTTATTAGGTATACACAATGTTATTAAATGTATCCTTATACGTATGTTGATAGAAATGTTTATTAGTTTCGGTTTCAAAGCCGATTTTATTTATCAACAAACTTTTTCGACACAATTGTCAAGCAATTCAATACAGCCATATTATGGTATTAATGTGCTTTTCTTCTTTGACAGGGCTAAATTCATACAATGTTCTGTGATTTGTTAGATGACGAGATCGAGGAGTTTAATTAAACGGATCTGGAGTTTTTTACTTATGTTCTTTGGTGCAATAAATTACATTGTATTGAATAATGGGTATAAAAAATTGGTGTGCTAATAACACGTACAAAAAATTTCCAAAGTAATCTATATTTATCTTTGATTTTTACAACAGCCGATTTTTGTAAGTCACGCTTAGAACTGTGTGCTGTGTTCAGTTTTTTATATTCTTCTTTCTTCTTTTATACTTCTTAATTGTTGTCATCTGATGTTCTATTGTAAACGATAGACTGCGTACTTAATCGTCTTGAAACACATATTATTAACAAAAACGTTTAGGTACGCCGGCTTTCGTAACAATAATCAAAACAGAGTATTTAATCAAAATAATCAGTCAATCCCTCTGGTCAATCCAATACTTGGCCGTGGAGTTTCAACAGATATGTGGCACAGTAGCATTTTAAAATTAATGTAAATTAAATGACAAACTGCTCAGACGTGTAGACTGTGTGTGTAGTAGCTGCACTTACTTATTATGCGTATTTGTTCGTATTGAGTCTTATTCACTAATATCACAGACTAGGATATTAGTGCAAATACGATCAAAAACGCAATAATAAGTATGTGCATAGCAATTCATCCTGATAATAATTATAATTTCTTCTCACATTAAGTATTTACATTATGAAATATACATCCTACTATATGATAATAATATATGATGTATAGTATATATTGCATTTCGAACATAAAAAAAAAACATCAAATATCAAACTATCAAGGCGTCTGCTATGATGGGCAGGGCAGAATAGGTACGGCGACTATAATAATAGTACATTATGTATATGATAATGATACAAGTACGGTAAGTTGATAATTACAGCCGAGGCGATATTGCTAAAAGAAAGCAGAGGCTGTAATTATCAAAGCGCACGTATGTCATACGACGTTTTATAACATATTTGCGAGGAAATAAATTAATAAATTCATCATTATTTGACGACATTTTCAAATAAAAACAATACAGCGAAAAGAAAAAGCGCACGGAATAATTTTTACTTGTTCACAAATTAGCGATGCGCGCACATCAGCGCTTTTTTTTAAGGCAAATGCACAAAAACAGCCAGTATTAAGTACTAAGTACGCTCTGCCCTACTAATAAAGTAAATTAATATTTTTTTGTTTATGTTACAGATAAATGATTGTAATTTACTGTCAACATTAATTAAATTAAAGAAATGTTTATTTTTTATATTTTATCTCCCAAAGTTAATTTTATTCATAAAATGTTGACCACTTTTCTTTCATAAAAACTCTTTGCTAAGATTGAAGAAAGTACCGTTCGTTTTATACGGAGCATCTTGATAAACCGTGTGTTTTACCTTATTACAAAGAAGCCCGTGCGTTTTACATTACAATAACGCACAAGTGCATAGTGAGATACATATACAATACATAATACATATTGAAATTGGTGTACTTAGAGACACTTTACGTGCAAATGTGTTATAAAAACTATTTTATCACAAATGTCACACAAGATGAAACATGATTACGTATTAGTAGTAGGTAGTTAAAAAAGGGATTTAAAATAAGACGTGTGGCACTCGGAGACTGCCGCGGTAAAGCTATTGCATAGCATTTTTTATCAACTTATGCAATTATAATTATTTATTGATTTTATTTATTATGCAGTATTTGTTTCCTTTGTTTTTGATTGAGATTGCGGGGCGAAGAGGGGGATTGCGCATGCACAGTAACGCTGATTCAACCAATGCCACCTAGAGGCGAGTTGCTGAACTAAAGAGACAAGCGTGATATTTCAAAAAGTCATTAAAAGTTCTGCTATTCATCGATAGATGGCAAAACTAAAAAGTATCACCGCTGTGCCGGTCGGAGTGGGGGTGTTAGGTTATTTTCGTTACAGAATTTCTGGATTCGGTCTCCACGCTCAAGGCCTGCGATAGAAGCTATGTAATAGCTTAAATTACGCATGCGCAGTAACGCCGATACAACCAATGCCACCTAGAGGCAAGTTGCTGAACTAAAGAGACAAGGGTGATATTTCAAAAAGTCATTAAAAGTTCTGCTATTCATCGATAGATGGCAAAACTAAAAAGTATCACCGCTGTGCCGGTCGGAGTGAGGAGTGTTAGGTTATTTTCGTTACGGAATTACTGGATTCGGTCTCCACACTCAAGGCCCGCGATAGAAGCTATGCAATAGCTTAAATCACGCATGCGCAGTAACGCCGATACAACCAATGCCACCTAGAGGCGAGTTGCTGAACTAAAGAGACGAGCGTGATATTTCAAAAAGTCATTAAAAGTTCTGCTATTCATCAATAGATGGCAAAACTAAAAAGTATCACCGCTGTGCCGGTCGGAGTGGGGAGTGTTAGGTTATTTTCGTTACGGAATCTCTGGATTCGGTCTCCACGCTCAAGGCCCGCGATAGAAGCTATGCAATAGCTTAAAAAAATAAGGGACTGGCTGAAAACCAGCGTTTTCCAGGATTTCGGTCCCATGTAAGCAAACGGCTGAGCCAGCTCCCTTGCCTCAGATGCTTTTGTAATTGTTATTCTTTTCTTTTTAGTGTGTATAATTGTAAAAATGTATGGCAATAAACAGATTTAATTATTATAATTTTTATAAGTTTAACTTTTTTCTCCCATTTCTGGGGTATTTTTCTATTGCCGCGGGCTATAAGCAAAACGACAGAAATTTTTTTAAAAGCCATTGATTGATAAAAAATTTCAGACTATTCTGCAAGTATTAATTACAACAGCTTTTTGCAGAATGGCAAAAATTAAATTAAATTATTATTAACTAGCTTTTACCCGCGGCTCCGCCCGCGTGGGAAAAGGGAAATAACAATGCCATCTGTTAACAACATCCGGAACTAAATATTTAGCAAATAACAAAACATCGATATCTTGCCATGGGGGTGTTTTACCGCGGTAAAAAGTAGCCTACGTCACTCTCCAACCTCCTCACTATCTCCATAGACAAAAACCATACCATATAATAGCTTCGTTGCGACGTGAAAGCCGGACAAACAAACAAACACACTTTCACATTTATAATATTAGTATGGATTTGTAGTAAAACTAAATATGATATCAAGACATCCGAAGAATTTTGTCGAAGATCACAACGTCGAAGAGCATAAACCCATTTGTCTGTGACAGATAGTGCCTTAATTATTTTCAAACATTAATGCCCGGTTTCTGAGGTCCATTTGACGGCAGTTTATCTATTCATTAGCGCTATCGGTTCGATAACTTTTCAAATTGTGTTTCTGAACAACCCAATGTAAGATAAACTCCGTTTATAGTTAGATTAACTTAACTGACGAAATATGGCCGTTTACCGGTTCGTTAACTTTATTTGACGTTTTTATGACAAATTACAAAAACTTTTAAGGTATTATTGCCTAAGTACGTGTTAAATAATATTGAATTTTAGTCTAGAAATCCCGGTGAAACATTTTACAGTTATTCGTAGGACATAACAATAGATCAATACGAGTTCTATTAAGGACATCGAAATATCGAAATAAATTATTTTACTTTGACTTTTGACTTTGTCAAAAGTGACTGACAATTTCGGTTTTAGACATTAGAATTGTAGATATTGTTCACATTTGACTATGATGCACAGATGCTAATAAATACCAAATTACAATATTTGGTAAATAAAACAAGGTGTTACTACTTATTTACTATGGAAAAAATATTTCTTACAAATAAGACTATTCCTAGGGTACAAACTACAATGAATATCTATTTTAAACTTGATATTTTGAAGAGACCCATCTAGTGGCAGTTTAAGGTACTCGTTATCGGATTCATAGTTAATGGAAGGCTCTTCGCGTGTTCAGAAACCCAGTGACAGTTATCCGACATATATCTTACGTTTAACTTTATTGATTCAATAGCTGTTGATAATATAACTGAAGACTTCAGAAACCGGCCATAAGTCATTATCATGTAACAGATAAATTGGTCAATGTGACAAACTGAAAGGGTAAAGCTGGTGAACAAAACACAAATGCATGTTTATTTTACAAAATATAGAAACCAGAAATTACACATTATAAAGAGTAAAAATTGCACATTCAAAGAAAAAAAAAATATTATAAGTACATAACACAAAATGTGCTCGTCAAATTACTTACCATTGAGAATGTGGGCGTAAATTATTATTTCTGCAGACTGCTTGTAGATTAAGTAGACTTGCTAGATAAACTAGCTTAGTTGAACGCAATAACATTGTACTCAACAAAATATCATTGCATCCAACTAGGTTAGTTCATCTACCACAACATTACCAACCACCACAAGTTATTCGAAATGCACGCCTTGTGTAGATCCAGAGACTAAGTAGCCGTGTTCATAGACATAGGTTATTCACAGGCAAATGAAGATACCTATTTGTACGTAGTAAATAGGCAGATCTAGAGACCTCAGATGACATTATCAAAGACAACCATCAACTCCTGCGAAGTAGTTCGATACTGCGAAGGAGTTGTAGGTCGTCCATGAATACTGGACTGCGACATTTATTTCTTCTTTCTTCACTTCGATTAAATACTATGATTAAAGTAGGTATGCACTGAAATAGACAGTTATAAAAATTAACAAGCCTTACTGATAAACTATTATTGATAAAGAATTTCTACCATAGCATAGATTTAATTACAAAATTATAAAATTTTCGTTTAAACCTTCAAATACTAATAGCTAATTAGGAGATATGTATATTAGTGGGAGGCTAATTTAATAACTAGGAGTATCTGATTTGGCATGGATGTTATCATCTATTAAGTATTTTTCTTCATTCTTATATTAGACTAGTGGACGCCCGCAGCTTCGCTCGCGTAGAATTAGACCCATTAACGACATCTACCCGTCTAACGACTTCAAAAACGGCAAAGTTTCATACTAACTTTGCACCCCCGTTTTACCCCCATAGGGGGTGAATTTTCAAAAATCCTTTCTTAGTGCTCCCCTACGTTATAAAAGGAACCCCTGTGCAAAATTTCAAGTTTCTAGCCCTTATAGTTTAGGCCCTGCGTTGATATGTCAGTCAGTCAGTCAGTCAGTCACCTTCTCCTTTTATATATATAGATTATTTTGTGTGTGTAAGAAGTGACAGCGAACTTTTTCTTCTCTTGCATGTACACACTTTTCAGCTTAAAATACATAAATAAAGTAACAAAGGAAGTAAATGGTACAACTAACTATCTTTCAACTAATATTGAATGACTGCCAAAGCTCGGTGCTGCGATCTAGGGCTTTTCTTTTTAGGATGCATTTTATTATTAGTAGTTATCAACCACAATAGAGTACATTAATAACATGACTACTGTAGTAAAACCAAAGGTAACAGAATAATGGTATCGAAGATCACATCGTCGTATCACATTTGGACAATATTTATTTTTACCTAATAATTATCAAAATACAACATGGCAAAATCGTGTAAGGTACAAAAGTCAACTAGCCAAAGTATAATTTTGGCAGTTTTTACATGACATCTATATCTTGACACAACGCATACTGTGGCAAAATATTGTATGTGTGGCATTTCAAATATAAATGCTGCATAACTGAAAAAACTAAAAATTCTACATAGGTAAACTAATCTATGTGAGATTAGTTTATTTAGTTTACTGCCAAAATGATACTTTGGCTAGTTGACTTTTGTACCGACATTATATACTTAACTAAATGCAAAAAAAAATGTTATGAAAATAATTATCAATACTTCACTGTGTGTGTCCTTGTTCATCAAGAAAGGATCATATTTCCTAACTGAAACATTCGGTCATCTATTTAATTTCGTATTGAAAACGGGATACTACCCTTCCCAATAGAAACTGACTGTAGCTATCCTGTCCACAATAGCAAAAGTATTTAAACATATTCTTCAAACCAAAACTTATAAAATGTAGAGCCATGTCTATGCTCTGTATACTTTATCTCAACCAGACCAGACCGTGGAATCCAGGCGGATATCCTATATATATGACTTCCGGAAGGCATTTGATAGGGTTAACCAAGACATACTGCTGGAAGAGCTCTAACCCTAGGATAGACACCAGGATTGCTTAAGTTCGTCGCTGACTTCCTGCGTGATCGTCAGCAATATGCCCGGTTTGGCCATTATGAGTCACTGCCCTATCACATACATTGCAGGATCACTACTCATGGACCGATACTGGGTCCTCTTCTCTTTATTCTGATTATTAAGGATTTTCCGTAAGTCATCAAATATGCGGAATGTCTCTTTTACGAAGGTGAAAAAGTATTTGGTTAATGAGTTTTAGTCGAATGCTACTCCCTTAGTAGCATTATAAATTGAGAGGGATGAAATATACCTAGAATTTATTTATTTATTTATTTATTTATTTATTTATTTATTTATTTCAGTAACTTACAATTAATTCGCTATTACGCAATTACCTACTGGCTAATTGCGTAACTCACTTAGATTGAGTCTAAGTTATCAGCTGGATTTGAAATGTCGCCCGATTCTTTTATATTTCTTACTATGCAGATTTTATTTTATTTTGTAATTGAAGTTTTAATTAGTGTAAATGGTATAGCTATCTACTTATATAAATAAATAAATAATTTAGTCAGAACATTTATGATCCACTGCCGCCCTTTTTCATTTTTAAAGATATCGTAGTGGTAAGCAACTTGTAATATTTCGCCGATGTGCCATAATGACTGGAACAATAAGGCAATACGGTGAAATAATACACATCGCTTGCCAGCATTCGTCTTCCTCAGCTCTAAGAATCCAAATAGGTAATGCATGTAAAATTTACACAAAAACTATTCCGTGTAATATGTTAGTGATCACCTGTATTGTAAAATCGAAAAACGCAGTTTATAAATCACAATATAAACTTCGATTTTCGCTTCTCAATACAATGATCATTAGATAATTCACCTGAAAATTTAATTTATTTGTTTATTTACATCGATAGGTACATGTAAGTACATAATCTTGACTAGTGAACAGATCGAATAAGTTGGGACTTATCCTAAGTCGTTTGAGTACCTATTGTAATCGGACTCCTGATAGGTTCGAAACTACATAGTACCTATCAATGCTTGCATTACAAACCAATTAAAATGAACTGTAGTAAAACAACACACACAAGTCAAAAATTTAAACGAGGGAACATTGGTTTACAACCATTAGGTCAACAATAGGTATTATATTATTTATAACACATTTGCTCGTAAAGGGTCTCTTATTACACCAATTTCAATATCGTAATGTATCTCATTACGCACTTGTGCGGTAATGTAAAGTAAAACGCACTTGTGCTGTAATGTAATGTAAAACGCACGGATTTCTTTTTAAAAAGGTCACGGTTTATCAAGATGCTCCGTCTAAAACGAACGGTACTTTTTTCAATTTTAGCAGAGAGTTTTTATTTCAGAAAAGTGGTCAACATTTTTATGAATAAAATTAAATTTGGGAGATAAAATATAAAAAAATAAACATTTAATTCTTTAATTTAATAGTTTTGACAATAAATTACAATAATTTATCTGTAACCAAAACAAAAAAAATTTAATTTACTTCATTAGTAATACTGGCTGTTTTTGTGTCTTTGCCTTAAAAAAAAAGCGCTGATGCGCGCGCATCGTTAATTTGTGAACAAGTAAAAATTATTCCGCGCGCTTTTTCTTTTCGTTGCATTGTTTTTATTTGAAAATGTCGTCAAGTAATGATGAATTTATTAATTTATTTCCTCGCAAATATGTTATAAAACGTCGTATGACACACGTGCGCTTTGATAATTACAGCCTCTGCTTTCTTGTAGCAATATCGCTGTAGCCGGCTGTCGGCTGTAATTATCAACCGCACTTGTATCATAATGTACTATTAAATGGTGAAAAATAGAAATCTTAAAAAAATCCGCAACACTAAAACATGTTATTTTTGTAAGTAGGTACCTAATTCGACAGGGGGAGGGCACTTTACGCAATAGACTGACACATAAACATTTAACAATACAATTAGAAAATGGTTTGTATAACTTACCTTTACTTACCTGTCGTCCTCAACTGCCGTCTCTTCCAAAACAAACTCACTTCTTTCAAAAACAACCTCTCTGACCGCAATCAATTTCTACAAAAGTGCAAGAAACAGTCCCCTCAAATATAAATCTAGCCTAAGTTACCTATCTTATTTTGGATATTTATGATTAATAACGAGTCTCAGATAAATTAAAGTTCAACGCATAATAGCTGGAGCTATTAAAGCAGTGTTGCCAGCTAGGGGACACTGCAGCTACGGCGCTGTGACTGAGACTCCCTGTTCCCGGGAAAATTGGGTGTTTATATAGGCTTATGGGCGTAACGTGTTACTGGGATGGACCAATCGAATCGGGGATGAGATGCGCGAAACGCATAGACGGTCTCTGTTTCTTTCGCATAAATTAGACTAAGAGCTAACAATTTTGAACTTTTTGAATTTTACTTTCACATAATTTATTAAATTAGTTTTCTATAAAAAATATAAGTTGGATGTATTTATTTTCAATAGGTATTTGATAGATTGCTTTGCCTAGTTCATACTTAATAAAATTTGAGTACCTATTAAAAGAAATAAACCACTAATAACTAAACTTTTTTGTATCAAAAATCAGGCAGTAAATACCAAAACATAAAAAAATAAAAAGCGTTGCTTGTAGCGTTGCTCTTCTTGCGGACTAAGATTTTGGAAAAGTGTATTTAACTATTATGTAATAGCTCTTTTCTCAAGACACCGAACATTACATTATATATTTTTACACTTTGCTTCTTTCATAATAAATTGTAAGTATTCATTTTCAAATTTACCTTGCAGCCAAATATTTGTATTGTGTTGTTGCTGGCTCCATCTTTTGTCGAGTAGCTGAATATGTGGTAAGTATCTTCGGACGCAAAAGACATTAAAAAAACCTTTTTACATAATGTATAGCTTTCGCTTAAATAATAGGTAATAAGTTAAAAATCTAATACAGGGCGGTGACAGCCCAGTGGCTATCGAACTCGCCTCTCACTCGAGAGTTCAAACCCCAGCGGCACGCACCAATCAATGACTTTTCTGAGTTATGTGCGATTTAAGAAATTAAATGTCACTTGTTGTAACGGTGAAGGACACATCGTGAGGAAACCTGCATGCCTGAGAGTTCTTCTAATGTTCTCGAAGGCATGTGAAGTCTGCCAATCTGCACTTGGCCAGCGTGGTGGACTAAGGCCTAATCCCTCCCGTTCTGAGAGGACACCCGTGCGCAACAGTGGGACAAATAAAGGGTTGTGATGATGATGATGAAAAATCTAATAATTTTCTGCAACATTTTATGTACCTACCATGGGTATTAAGTAGTTGTCTGACATATGTAGATCTGCAGGAGTCTCTCCTCTGGCTTGCCTTAACTGGCCGTCCAGAGTGGGGCGTTAGAGCTATATGCTCGCATAGTGGAAGTGGAACTTGCGTAAGTCTCGATCCACCTTGATAGATCCACTATAGTTTCCATTCCTTTAGCCAATAGAACGAAAGGTTAAACCAATAAAACGAAAGGTATGAAGTAGTTTGCTCATACAAACATAACCTAATCTATATCTATATATATAAAAGGAGAAGGTGACTGACTGACTGACTGACTGATATATCAACGCAGGGCCTAAACTATAAGGGCTAGAAACTTGAAATTTTGCACAGGGATTCCTTTTATAACGTAGGGGAGCACTAAGAAAGGATTTTTGAAAATTCACCCCCTAAGGGGGTAAAACGGGGGTGCAACTTTGCCGTTTTAGAAGTTAGTGAATGTTTAATTCCACGCGAGCGAAGCTGCGGGCTTATATTATATTTGGTATATATTATTATATATTATTATAATGTGGTATAAGTACTTCCATGTTACAATATTGTTTGCCAGGAGTTATCTCTACCTAGTCTGTGCTGGAGTTATCTGTGGCTCTCAACGTCGTCAGCTGGCTGCCATTTCCTTTGATTCATCTCTACCTAGTCTGTGTTTGATTCCACAGATCACATTGTATGAATTCTACACTTTGTTAACAGAATGATAACAATGATTCTACATATGGCATTGTAGTTCTGTTATCAATGACTTAAGGCCATTTAATAATAAAAATGTCAATTGTCAATGTCAAGTTAATTGACAAGATTTTATTTTATCTAAAATTTAATTAAAATTAGGTTAAGTTTGTATGAGCAAACTACTTCATACCTTTCGTTTTATTGGTTTAATTTCTACGTTTATATTTACCTAACTTAAAATATTCATATTTAGAATATTATCAACATCCTACATATTCATATTAATGATATAATAAACCCACGTCGAAATATTGGTCTATA
Organism: Carterocephalus palaemon; assembly: GCA_944567765.1. NCBI lineage: Eukaryota > Metazoa > Arthropoda > Insecta > Lepidoptera > Hesperiidae > Carterocephalus > Carterocephalus palaemon. Next base: position 10,534,371 of record OX155650.1, read on the forward strand.
CCTAATTATTAGTTTGTTACAAAGTAAAGTACAGAGAAGGTACAGAACTTAACCCATTATGGCATTAAGAGATAGTGAGAAACCTAAACTCATAAGGGTTTTTGACTTGGACAATTTTGAAAAATTACTAATAGGTTTAAAAGTAGCCGCCTGTATGATAACAGAGTCACATCAAATTGGTAAGGTTCATTGCTATTAAAATAATTTAACAAGAAATCAGAATCTAACTAACAAAAAATTATTCTCATTTCTTAACACTTTACCACACTTTATTCTCTGCCTGGATTTGTGCCCAGTGTATGGTGATAAGCTCACCTCACCTATTACATGGGATCTAAACATAACTGGTGAAAGGTTGGTATAACCTCTGCCTACCCTTCGAAACAATAAGCTTCTAAATAAGATCAATTTTTTTTTGTAATAATTGTTTTTGTATTACTTAAGTATCTCCAGTTACATACTTTAGTAAATAATGCAGATGAATTTTGGGGTATTTAAGAAATAAAATTTCTCAATGGTACATAAATAATTGTTTTCAGTGGATGAAGCAAGTGTAATCAAACGCCTGAATGCATTAACATTGAATGGAGCAGCGGATGGCAACTGCTGCTCCTGTTGTGGAGTTGGCCCCTTTGAATCACGGGCACAGCAAACTGCACACTACAAACACCATTTGCACACACACAATCTGAAAAGGAAACTTTTTGGAAAAGTACCACTGACTATGGGACAATTCAACTCAAAGCAAGGTGAGACTATAATAATTTTATATGTGAAGAAAATTCACTTAAGGTTCCTCCTCTCAGATTTAAACAATTGTATAAAATTAATAATACTTATGATGAAGTGGAGAAACATAAAATGATTATCCTAGTTTTGTAAATTTGGATGTTTGGATGTTTGTTACTCAAATCTTCAATCAAGTTTTTCTAAAATCACAAAATAACAACAAATCATATTCAGATGAAACTTGGAACATAGGTCATCTACCTATGTTCTATATATATGTATATAGCGTAGATTAGCATATTACTTTTTTATACTACATACTACTTTTCATACCAAAAATATGTTCCCTTGGGACGGTTTGTACTATTGGGAAGTTGTTTGACAGTAGTTCTGAAATTTTATGGCGACTTTTGTTAAATGTACCTGGTTTACTGCTTCTGATTTGATTTTAAACCATCTGTTAAACATTAGTGTGTCGATAATAGTTTGTTTAATTTTTTCACAGGCAAAGCTGCAGGCAAAAGCTAGTAATCTAATATGTATTAAATTATTATATATGAGTGCTTGTTATGACTATTTTAATACAAGCATAAATAATGTTTTTGTAATTAAAGATGATAAACTTGAATTAAAATTGTTAATCCTCATTAGTTGAATTTTAACCACTCACTGACCAATAGGTTCATGAAAAGACAACGTAATTCAATTGAAAGCAAAACTATTCTTAAATTTCCCAGATTTGATGCTTAATGTATGAAAAAAACATGATTTAACATTATGTTTGAATGTTAAAATTTTCATTTTTCGTTTAACCTAGGTCTTACAGCTTCTAGTATATAGTGTACTGTCTATTTATTTTGTTAAAATCTTGTAGCTGCAAGAGAAAAAAATTAATAAATGTTTATATTCTGTTGTGTTACAGACGACTCGAGTGTGTCAGGCAGTGACTCCGAGGTAGAGGAGACAAGTCAGCCATCGAACCCTGCCAGTGATCTCTTTGCAGCGGCCACCAGACACTGCAAAGCATTCTACACCAATGCTGCTGGCCAGGTCTTCTGTATCTACCGTTGTATACTGCACCATAAGAAGGTGGGCTTCCTATACATAATAAAATCTAGCCATCTACCCATAGGGGACTTTGCATGGGCAAGAAGTTTCGTCTGGAAAACTAGTGTCATGGGTGGCATTGGTTAGAGCGTTAAATTACTTTGCATTTTATTTGCACAGACATGTTTAAATGTAACTCCCATGAGGTGGACTTATGAACTGAAGAAGACAGGAAAACCGCTGGATTCAGAGGTCACAGGATCTGGAGGAGTGGTGTCGATTGATGTCTATTTATGACCAGCACTGGATAGGCTGTTGGACGGATGTCTGGATGACCAACAGCCCTTCTTGACTTTCATAATTGTCTCCACACATTTTAGAACTGCTAATATTGCCATTTAATTGCTTTTGAATAAAATATTTGTTGCATTCGAGTTGACATTATTCTGTGACTCCATCATATGTTTGCCAATCCGATGGACTATGGCTAATCTGAGTGGACACAGATGATCAACAGTAGGCCAATGAAAGAGCTGTGATATAGATAGTTGATATGTTTCTTAAGTGAAGTGTTTTTATGTGAACAGGAAGAGCTGTCTACAGACGGGGACGGCGGAGCTTGGATGGAGCGATGTCAGCGGCTGGCCATACCGGCATTCCAGCGTTGGGCCATCCTCATGGTCTCTGGTGGTCACTTTGCGGGCGCTGTCTTTTCTGGTACCGTTTTTTTTTAATCTGTTTGTCTCGCTTTCACGCCAAAAATTTGGTACACAGATAGTCTAGAAGAGCCTGAGAAAGGACGTAAACTTTTTAATTGGAAAAAAGTGTTGAAAAGGGTTGAAAAGGATGAAAGGTTGTATGAAAGTATTGTCATTTTCAGAACTAGATGCATAAAATTTATAAAGTCAAAGTCAAGTCAAATAATTTATTTCGCTATGAGGTGATTAGACACGCTTAACGAAAGTCTAGGTACCTAACTAAAAACTACTTAAACTACTAACTGATCTATATAAGGCAAAGGATTAGCTATTGATTATTGAATGAATAGCTAATCCTACACAGGTGTCTAACTTGCCTTAGGATAAATTTACAATAATTACCTACCACTAAGCTAAGCTCTAAGTCACGATAGACTATCTATATGGTCATCGGCTTTAGGAAGAATTTACAATATTCTTATCCTATGCCCTAGTGTAGGCCGAGAGAGAAAAAAGCCGGAGGAAAAAACTCTCGGTACTCTTTTAAAATTCAAATTAATTTTTACAGAAAAATGCACAGTATGACCATGACATGATTAAGTCAGACACGAGACAGCCAATCGTGTATGCCAAGAATCACCCCATATGCCACCTGCTTACAATTTTTAGTATAATTAATACAGAAGCATAGTGATAGCCTGTCAGAGTTTAATTCAGTCCCATGCCTTTATATCATCCTTATATATTTAGGCTGTTGATGATAAATAAATATGGCATTCAATGTTTGTAAAAATAACATAGGGGATAACACATTTACGGATTCATTTCAAATTTCTGGAGCTAAAGTTAACGCGTTACGAATCTAATATTATGTCTAATTCTACGCGAGCGAAGCTGCGGTCGTCCACTAGTACTATATACATTACAAGAGGTAGATACGCCACCAACGCACCAAACTCGTGCCGTGAATTGGTGTCAATTGTGACCAATTCAGTCAGTCGAGCTGTTTCTTTCACTCTTACGCTTTGTGTATTTCCTGTCGCACTTATAGCGTGTGTGTAGATATACAATGTTATTAAATATATTGTATGTATGTGTCGTGGAACGATTATTTTGTGCGTGCAATATGAACGTGACGTATCTTTCTTAAAATATCATTGGAGCAAATAAATAATATCATTATGTTTTTTTTTTTATTTTATTTTTTTATGGATACAGGATAGCAAACGAGCTTGCAGCACCACCCATCCGCTGCCGCCCATGACAACTGTGACTGACTTTGAACAAGACTCAATTAGGGACTGGGATGGTTAGTCCAATTAGTTGAGAAAGTTAATTAGAACATTAGTTGGTCAGTTCGTTAGTAGGTATTAGTGATAGTTAGTTCTGTTAGTTGGTGTTAGTAATAGTCCAGTTAATACTTGTTAGTAGGAGTCTCGTTCTAAGTCAGTCACAGATGTGTTGCTAATCTTGAGGACTAAGATGGTCGCCTCTAAAGAAGTGTAACCGGAATCCACACTTTTCCAACCGGACCACAATTGCTTTAAAAACAATTATTACACGGCAGAAATGGTACTAGGTACCGTTGTCTTTAATTTAATTGTGATCAGGTGGCGTGGCGGTGGTGCACAAGACGATGCACTCGTACGTGACGCGGCGCGGGCAGGGGCAGGCGCAGGCGGCGCGCGACGCGCACGGGCCCGCGCCGCGCTCCGCCGGCTCCAGCCTGCGGAGGTACAACCAGGCGCAGTTCCTGGAGGTGAGCGGAGCAGCCTGTACATAGCTCGGTAGCGTCCGCAGACGATGCACTCGTACGTGACGCGGCGCGGGCAGGGGCAGGCGCAGGCGGCGCGCGACGCGCACGGGCCCGCGCCGCGCTCCGCCGGCTCCAGCCTGCGGAGGTACAACCAGGCGCAGTTCCTGGAGGTGAGCGGAGCAGCCTGTACATAGCTCGGTAGCGTCCGCAGACGATGCACTCGTACGTGACGCGGCGCGGGCAGGGGCAGGCGCAGGCGGCGCGCGACGCGCACGGGCCCGCGCCGCGCTCCGCCGGCTCCAGCCTGCGGAGGTACAACCAGGCGCAGTTCCTGGAGGTGAGCGGAGCAGCCTGTACATAGCTCGGTAGCGTCCGCAGACGATGCACTCGTACGTGACGCGGCGCGGGCAGGGGCAGGCGCAGGCGGCGCGCGACGCGCACGGGCCCGCGCCGCGCTCCGCCGGCTCCAGCCTGCGGAGGTACAACCAGGCGCAGTTCCTGGAGGTGAGCGGAGCAGCCTGTACATAGCTCGGTAGCGTCCGCAGACGATGCACTCGTACGTGACGCGGCGCGGGCAGGGGCAGGCGCAGGCGGCGCGCGACGCGCACGGGCCCGCGCCGCGCTCCGCCGGCTCCAGCCTGCGGAGGTACAACCAGGCGCAGTTCCTGGAGGTGAGCGGAGCAGCCTGTACATAGCTCGGTAGCGTCCGCAGACGATGCACTCGTACGTGACGCGGCGCGGGCAGGGGCAGGCGCAGGCGGCGCGCGACGCGCACGGGCCCGCGCCGCGCTCCGCCGGCTCCAGCCTGCGGAGGTACAACCAGGCGCAGTTCCTGGAGGTGAGCGGAGCAGCCTGTACATAGCTCGGTAGCGTCCGCAGACGATGCACTCGTACGTGACGCGGCGCGGGCAGGGGCAGGCGCAGGCGGCGCGCGACGCGCACGGGCCCGCGCCGCGCTCCGCCGGCTCCAGCCTGCGGAGGTACAACCAGGCGCAGTTCCTGGAGGTGAGCGGAGCAGCCTGTACATAGCTCGGTAGCGTCCACAGACGATGCACTCGTACGTGACGCGGCGCGGGCAGGGGCAGGCGCAGGCGGCGCGCGACGCGCACGGGCCCGCGCCGCGCTCCGCCGGCTCCAGCCTGCGGAGGTACAACCAGGCGCAGTTCCTGGAGGTGAGCGGAGGAGCCTGTACATACGAGTAGCTCGGTAGCGTGTATCGCTATAGACGTCCCACTGCTGGGCACGGGTCTCCCCCACAGACAATTCTGCGGGAGGTCTAGAGTATATACATATGTTTGTATGATTGGCCGATACGAGCGCAAACACCAGAGGAATTCGGCCTACGTAGTTTGTGTATGTTATGCGTATTCTGTGGTATTGATGTACTCGCTCGCTCGCTGCGACCCATAGACGTCCCACTGCTGGGCACGGATCTCCCCCACAGACATAGCTGCGGGAGGTCTAGAGCATACTCCACCACGCTGCTCCAATGCGGAATGGTGGAGGGGTTAGTGGCCAACCCAGTGTCGAATGTTCTCAAGCCACCCGAAGGTCTTCGACAAGGCTTAACGACTGTTTCCAGCGTTGAAAACAACCGGGGCCGACGGCTTTACGTGCCCTCCGAAGCACGGTAGCGCCCATGAAATTTTTGCCACTAGCGGTCACCCATCCACTAACCGACCGCGCCCGTTGTTGCTTAACACTTTCGATCACATTGTTTCGACGCAAGCCACTGGGCTATGGACGCTACGGTAGCGTGTATAGTCAGAGTAAAACAACGACGGACGCGATCGGTTTGTGAATCTACAATACATCTACCTAATAAATAAATATCTTGGACATTCACGACAAACACACGGCCATCTGACCCCAAAGTAGGCGCGAGCCTGTAATATGGGTGTCAGAGACACTCATATCAGAGATACATGATATTTTTGAATACATACGTAAATAGATAATACATTTAACATCCAGACACAGAACAAACAAAAGTGTTCGTCACACGAATGCTTGTCCTGAGTGGGATTCGAACTATTTCGAACCCTGGCGTAACAGGCAGGGTCACTACCGATTGCGCCAACGGGCCCATCATATAGTTACTAACAGAATACACACATTACACACGTACTGTAATGTGTGTCACACACATCAACTACTTCATAGTTCAACATATGATTGCAGCACGTTCAAGAGATAGTTGGCAGCTGGGAGAAGGATCTCGTGGGTTGTTCCCTGGTGCTGTACCGGGCGGTGGGGCCTACCAACCAGGCGGCGCTGTTCGGCAAGAACTCGCCGCTCACCCGGGATGATATGCGCGTGCGCGCGCTCCCGTTCCCGACGAGGAAGCCCACGTACAAGGAGGTGAAGCGGGTGCACGAGACGGTCGCCAGCGTTGAGGTGTACGGTGAGTGCGGTTTATGTAGCGGTGACAACTGTGACAAGCGTAGCAAACGAGTGGTATACCTACGGCAAACAACACGAGACGGTCGCCAGCGTTGAAGTTTACGGTGAGTGCGGTTTATGCAGCGGTGACATCTGTGACAAGCGTAGCAAACGGTTATACTTATTTAGAGGCGATCATCTTAGTAGCGTCCATAGCCCAATGGCTTGCTTCGATTCAATGTGGTCGAAAGAGTTAAGCAACGACGGGCGCGGTCGGTTTGTGGATGGGTGATCGCTAGTGGCAAAATTTCATGGACGCTACCGTTCTTCGGAGGGCACGTAAAGCCGTCGGTCCCGGTTGTTTTCAATGCTGGAAACAGTCGTTAAGCCTTGTCGAAGACCTTCGGGTGGCTTGAGAACATTCGACACTAGGTTGGCCACTAACCCCTCCACCAATCCGCATTGGAGCAGCGTGGTGGAGTATGCTCTAGACCTCCCGCAGAAGTGTCTGTGGGGGAGACCCGTGCCCAGCAGTGGGACGTCTATGGGTCGCAGCGAACAGTCCATGCACCAGTCCTCATACCTAACCTACCCTACTAACGAACTGACTAACTAATGTTCTCATTAACACCTGTTAAGCGACCTAATAATGAAATTCCAATCCCGGTTTGAGTCTTGTTCAAAGTCGGTCACAGTTGTCATGGTAGGCAGCGGATGGATGGTGTTGCATGCTCGTTTGCTATCTTATATCCATAAAAAAAGCAGTTATGCCTGCGATATCTGTGACAAAACTGTGTGTACGTAACATCTAAGTTATAGGTCGAACTTAATCATAAACTATCATCATTTATATTATGTTGTATATACATATTGTATTATGTTTTTACAAAATAAAATAAAAAATCTTTTAGGTACCATGGAGCTATTCCAAAAAGCTCTGATTGCGTCCACCAGCAAGTATGCCGTCAAAACGAACTCCGATACAAGCGTCGATCGTCCGAAGAGGCAACAAAAAGCTTCCCCAAGCAAACCTATAGACAGAGCGAAATCAAGGTAAGTCAGACAGCATTGAACAACTTCGTAAGTAGTAGTTCGGACACAGAAATAAATCAATATAGAATGGTCAACTGGGCGTTGGGCGTATACCCTGCGCCGCAATCTTGCAATATACTGCAAGATATCTCGCAAGTTCGGTCAGTACGCGTCGATACTTGTTACGTAATTGATACGTTAACTTTTCTGCATGCTCGCGATCATATATGGATACTAGTGGACGCCCGCAACTTCGCTCGCGTAGAATTAGACCCATTAAGGACGTCTGCCCGCCTTCGGGTTGCCCACTTGAATTCAAAAACGGCAAAGTTTCATACTAACTTTGCACCCCCGTTTTACCCCTTTAGGGGATGAATTTTCAAAAATCCTTTCTTAGTGCTCCCCTACGTTATAAAAGGAACCCCTGTGCAAAATTTCAAGTTTCTAACCCTTATAGTTTAGGCCCTTCGTTGATATGTCAGTCAGTCAGTCAGTCAGTCAGTCAGTCACCTTCTCCTTTTATATATACAGATATGGATATGAATCCGTCCATAGCTGCAACGCTGCAATCCAAACCATAGATGGAACCATCTCATGCCACTTCAAAGCCATCAATTGCATCAGTTGCAAAAAAAATATTACTTTACAAAATCTATTTACTGTCAACCCTAGCTTTAACTCTATCCTCCCCAGTCTTTACCATATTGACCCCATCTCTCTCTACAAGTCGGTTTCCTCATTGCTGAAGGTCGTGACCACCATTAAGCACTTTCCTTGTTGTCTCTCTCCACTTGTTGCGATTTTCGGCACCTTTTAAGGCATTGTGGAAAGTAGTCTCAAGAGATGTCCGGATCTGATCGGACCAACGTATGGGGCTTCGTCCTCTAGGCCTCTTTCCTTCGATCTTACCGGTAATCATAAGCTTTTCCAGATTGTCGTCATTTTTCGTCGCGATAAGACCGAAGTACTCAAGGATTTTCTTGAGACAGGTGGAAGATAGCCTCGCTTGTATGCCTAGTGGTTTAAGGATAGATACGTTGGTCCTGTGTGCTGTCCACGGTATTTGCAGCATTTTCCTCCAACACCACATTTCGAAAGCATCTATGCGGTTTGCGGTTTGACCCCATACCTGGGGTGAATAGGGTTTAGGATGATTTTTGCGATTTTCTCATAATATTGTTACAGCATATAACTAATTATACAGGGTTATTGGTAATTCGACGTATTCCCGTTAGGAGGTGATAGGGGTGACTATTTGTGATAATTTTAACCCCCATATGCATTATGCAAAAGTGAACCATTTTCGAGTTATCAAGCTTTTCAGCTTTTTTCAAAATAAGTCAGAAATGCAACATCAAAAATTTATTAAAAAAAAAGTATCAATTAAAATCTATTTTTTTCTTCTGATTTATAAAAACGATTAAACAATGCTTATTTATCAACATTAAAACTACAATTATCGGTCCAACTTTAAAAATGCGAGACGATTAACGATATTACTTCAATATTTTTTGAGATTTATGTCCTCTAAAATGCCTTAAAAACAAAAAAAAATTATATCAAACTTGGCTTGCAGATTTTTTTAAAAACATAACTGTTTTCTTAGCTTTCCAACAAGGCATAACAACTATGAACTTATTTTAAAAAAAGCTGAATAATAACGATCACATAGGAAGCAGGCGGAAATTTGTATTCGAACTAAACTTAAGTTCTTTCTTTAAAATTTTCAAAAAATTAATTAAAAACAATGCCCAATGTAAATAAAACAAAAAGTTTATATAACCAGTAAAATTTTAGTAATAATAATAATTAATAATAAGTAAGAATTAAGACATTTAGTAATTTTGCCTAATTAAAGTTCTTGCTCGAACGGACTTCCACTATTGTGAGACAATACGAGAAATAGAAATCAACCGGCGTTAAGACCGGACTCCTCGTAGGCCACGGAATTGGTCCTGGTTAATGCCGGAAAACCACCAGTCCGTTTTTAGTTATTAATTACAAAGATATGTGCAAGAATTTATCGATGAACCAATTTTGCTCGCTTACGAATTTTTTTTAACAAATGAAATGCTTGAAAACTTGCCTTTGGCTATAAGGCAAAACATGATATACTAGCAAGACGGATGTCACACATTTTGGTGTCAATTAGGCGATGACTTGATAGCCATTTTCCTAATCGTTGGATAGGGAGAGGACCCATTCCATGGCCTACGAGGAGTCCGGTCTTAACGCCGGTTGATTTCTATGTCTGTGTGTTGATTTCTATGTCTATGCGTTCACATGAAATCCTTAGTTTACGACGTCTCGCCTGTGTCATCCGCGTTAGAACTCAAAACAAAAATTATAAACGCAGCTAATGTGATTCGAAATAATTTGACCACTTCAGCAGTTAAGTTACACCTCAGAAAAAGAATGAGACTTTGCGTACGCAATAGGGGAAGTCCCTTCGAGCAAGAACTCTAATTAGGCTAAATTACAAAATGTCTTAATTGTTACTTATTATTAATTGTTATTATTACTAAACTTTTACTGGTTCTAAATTTAATTTTTAATTTATATTTTTTGTTTTATTTACATTGGGCATTGTTTTTAATTATTTTTTTTGAAATTTTAAAGAACGACCACAAGTTTAGTTTGAATACAAATTTCCGCCTGCTTCCTTTGTGATCGGTTTTTCTCAGTTTTTTTAAAATAAGTTCATAGTTGTTATGCCTTTTTGGAAAGCTAAGAAAACGGTTATGTTTTTAAAATAATCTGCAAGCCAAGTTTGGTATAAGTTTTTTTTGTTTTTAAGGCATTTTAGTGGACAAAAATCTCAAAAAATATTGAATTAATATCGTTAATCGTCTCGCATTTTTAAAGTTGGACCTATAATTGTAGTTTTAATGTTGATAAATAAGCATTGCTTAATCGTTTTTATAAATCAGAAGAAAAAAATAGAGTTTAATTGATACTTTTTTTTTAATAAATTTTTGATGTTGCATTTCTGACTTATTTTGAAAAAAGCTGAAAAGCTTGATAACTCGAAAATGGTTCACTTTTGCATAATGCATATGGGGGTTAAAATTATCACAAATAGTCACCCCTATCACCTCCTAACGGGAATACGTCGAATTACCAATAACCCTGTATATGTCCTTCAAAAGTATAAGCACCCGTACAAAACATAGGCATTAAAATGTCATATAACTTATATAGGTGACATGGGACATATTTAACTTGAGAAACTACCCTATTCACTCCATTTTACCAGTACATAGGTATATTGGGTAATATGCCTAAATGTAAGCATGCCATATCGTCGATACAATAATCAACTAGCCAAAGTGTCATTTCGGCAGTAAACTGTGTAAACTATTCTCACATAGATTAGTTTACCTATGTAGAACTTTTACTTTTTTCAGTTATGCAGATAAACGATTTGTAATATTAACATTTATATTTGACATGCCACATGTACAATATTTTACCACAGCATTGTGTCAAGATATTGATGTAGTGTAAAAACTGCCAAAATTACACTTTGGCTAATTGACTATTGTACCGACGATATATTCACCCCATTTTACCAGTACATAGGTATATTGGGTCGCTGCGACCCATAGACGTCCCACTGCTGGGCACGGGTCTCTCCCACAGACACTTCTGTGGGAGGTCTAGAGCATACTCCACCACGCTGCTCCAATGCGGATTGGTGGAGGGGTTAGTGGTCAACCCAGTGTCGAATGTTCTCAAGCCACCCGAAGGTCTTCGACAAGGCTTAACGACTGTTTCCAGGATTGAAAACAACCGGGACCGACGGCTTTACGTGCCCTCCGAAGCACGGTAGCGCCCATGAAATTTTTGCCACTAGCGGTCACCCATCCACAAACCAACCGCGCCCGTCGTTGCTTAACACTTTCGATCACATTGAATCGAAGCGAGCCACTGGGCTATGGACGCTACGCTACAGGTATATTGGGTAATATCCCTAAATGTAAGCATGCCATATATTCCAGAGAGCGCGCCCCGCGAGAACTACCCACCCAGCTGCTATCCAGCGAGGACGAGGGCCCATGCTTCATAGACTCGGAGACGCCGGTCGGTTGGATAAAGACGCTTTCCGAGCAGAGTTCCAATGGAGTGATCACCAACTCCAGGAAAGACCTGCTCGATGTTTCGTCCACAGTGAGCCGGGAGAGCACGGACAGTGAAGATGATAAGCAAGAGAAGGGGCAAGCGGTTAGGAAGAAGAAGAAAGAGAAGAAGCCAGAAGAATCCAAGGCCGTTAAGAAGGCAGTAGCCAAGATACCTGCTAATATTAAGAAGGTAATATTCTGATGCGTAGCGTCCATAGCCCAGTGGCTCGCTTCGATTCAATGTGATCGAAAGTGTTAAGCAACGATGGGCGCGGTCAGTTTGTGGATGGGTGACTGCTAGTGGCAAAGGTTCATGGGCGCTACCGTGCTTCGGAGGGCAAGTAAAGCCGTCGGTCCCGGTTGTTTTCAATGCTGGAAACAGTCGTTAAGCCTTGTCGAAGACCTTCGGGTGGCTTGAGAACATTCGACACTGGGTTGGACACTAACCCCTCCACCAATCCGCATTGGAGCAGCGTGGTAGAGTATGCTCTAGACCTCCCGCAGAAGTGTCTGTGGGAGAGACCCGTGCCCAGCAGTGGGACGTCTATGGGTCGCAGCGAATATTCTGATGCGGTAAAGTGGTGACAGCCCAGTGGCTGTCGAACTCGCCTCTCACTCGAGCTGTCCGGGTTAAAAAATAAGCGGAACGCACCAATTACTTTTCTAGGTTATGTGCGATTTAATAAATTCAATGTCACTTGCTGTAACGGTTAAGGGCACATCGCGAGGAACCCGGCATGCTTGAGAGCTCTTCATAATGTTCTCGAAGGCATGTGAAGTCTGCCAATCCACACTTGACCACCAGCGTGATGGACTAAGGCCTAATCCCTCCCCATTCTGAGAGAAGACCCGTGCCCAACAGTGGGACAAAGAAAGGGTTGTGATGAATATTATATTGTGATTATGCCGCGTTAGTAGCGTCCCACTGCAGGTCACGTGTGTCTTCTCAGAACTGGCCCGTGCAAATAAATATTATGCTATCTTAACGACGGTAATTTAACGATAACTCTTTGGAGTTATCGTTAAATTACGCTCCGACGGTACTCAACCGAATTTGATGTGTTGTATACGCAAAGCTTTATTGATTGACCATTTCTATGTCCCACTGTTGGGCACAGGTCTCCTCTCGGAATGGGACCAGGGCGGGTTTGATCGTTCACCACGTTGGCCAAGTGTGCATTGGTAGACTTTATCTCAATTGAGAGGCGTGTTCAATTAACTTGACTGTCACCGCTTTAACAGGGTTTTTTAACAGGTTTCTGCTTACTTATCAGATGTGGAAGACAATATCGGACAAGGAACCGGGTTCCCTCGAGACCATCTTGGAGGGTTGGGAGGGCGCTGAGTTGGAAGCGGCGTGCAACACGCAGGACCCGGTAGATGGCAACACTGCGCTGCATAAGGCGGCCATTGCTGAGCAGCCAGAGATGGTCACGTGAGTCGTGCTCGAGATCAACTGCCCTAATACACCCGCCATCCATGTTACTATAGATTTTTGGTATCAAAAGATTAGTCTTATTAAAGGTCTGTAACATATACGTTGATAGTTGCTACCCTGGAAGACATAGATGCTTGCCTTTAGAAAATGCACATTTTTCTAAAACTGCAACCTATGGACGTCCCACTCCTGGGCATGGGTCTCTCCCACAGACAAAGCTACGGGAGGTCCAGAGCATATTTCACATGGGTGGTGCTGGAAACTCGTTTACTATCTTATATCCATAAAAAAAATATTGAAAACAACCGGGACCGATGGCTTAACGTGCCCTCTGAAGCACGGTAGCGACTATGCTAGCGGTCACCCATGCACAAACCGACAAATCAATTGCCTTCGAGAACATTTTGCAGTACTCTCAATCATGCATTCCGTTCTGTGTAATTTAAAAAAGACTAACTCAAACCTAACCTAGTCTAGTCTGTTATTTGGGTAGATAGATATACGGCGAGTTGCCCACTGGCACTAGCTATCTTTAATTATTAAATTATTTAGATACGATAATTAATATACAAGATATACATCATTTAAATATTAATAAAGCATCATCAAATGAACAGTAAAAAAAAATTACAAAAAACTAATTGATGGAACTATGCTATTCTTTATATTTAGCTATGCTCAAATTGTTGTTTCTTAATGAAAGCTGGGGTTTAATTCGGAAATATAATAAAAGTTAAATGTTTTACAGACAGCTATTGGCGGCGGGCGGCGACCCGTGCGTGAAGAACCACCAACTGCAAACCGCGTACGCCGCGTCGCCGCACCAGCCCACGCGCGTCGCCTTCAGACTCTTCCAGGCCGAGTTTCCTGAGAAATACAACTACGCCAAGGTGCGTCAAACATAAACACTCGCACGGGAGGCTAATAGTAAGGACCCACCAACTGCAGACCGCATACGCCGCGTCGCCGCACCAGCCCACGCGCGTCGCCTTCAGACTCTTCCAGGCCGAGTTTCCCGAGAAATACAACTACGCCAAGGTGCGTCAAACATAAACACTCGCACGGGAGGCTAATAGTAAGGACCCACCAACTGCAGACCGCATACGCCGCGTCGCCGCACCAGCCCACGCGCGTCGCCTTCAGACTGTTCCAGGCCGAGTTTCCTGAGAAATACAACTACGCCAAGGTGCGTCAAACATAAACACTCGCACGGGAGGCTAATAGTAAGGACCCACCAACTGCAGACCGCATACGCCGCGTCGCCGCACCAGCCCACGCGCGTCGCCTTCAGACTGTTCCAGGCCGAGTTTCCTGAGAAATACAACTACGCCAAGGTGCGTCAAACATAAACACTCGCACGGGAGGCTAATAGTGAAGAACCGCTATAGACCGCGTACGCCGCGTCGCCGCACCAGCCCACGCGCGTCGCCTTCAGACTGTTCCAGGCCGAGTTTCCTGAGAAATACAACTACGCCAAGGTGCGTCAAACATAAACACTCGCACGGGAGGCTAATAGTGAAGACCGCTATAGACCGCGTACGCCGCGTCGCCGCACCAGCCCACGCGCGTCGCCTTCAGACTCTTCCAGGCCGAGTTTCCTGAGAAATACAACTACGCCAAGGTGCGTCAAACATAAACACTCGCACGGGAGGCTAATAGTGAAGACCGCTATAGACCGCGTACGCCGCGTCGCCGCACCAGCCCACGCGCGTCGCCTTCAGACTCTTCCAGGCCGAGTTTCCTGAGAAATACAACTACGCCAAGGTGCGTCAAACATAAACACTCGCACGGGAGGCTAATAGTGAAGAACCGCTATAGACCGCGTACGCCGCGTCGCCGCACCAGCCCACGCGCGTCGCCTTCAGACTGTTCCAGGCCGAGTTTCCTGAGAAATACAACTACGCCAAGGTGCGTCAAACATAAACACTCGCACGGGCGGCTAATAGTAAAGAACCACCAACTGCAAACGGCATACGCCGCGTCGCCGCACCAGCCCACGCGCGTCGCCTTCAGACTCTTCCAGGCCGAGTTCCCCGAGAAATACAACTACGCCAAGGTGCGTGAAACATAAACACTCGCACGGGAGGCTAATAGTAAAGAACCGCTATAGACCGCGTTCGCCGCGTCGCCGTAACAGTGCACGCGCGTCGCCTTCAGACTCTTCCAGGCCGAGTTTCCTGAGAAATACAACTACGCCAAGGTGCGTCAAACATAAACACTCGCACGGGAGGCTAATAGTAAAGAACCGCTATAGACCGCGTTCGCCGCGTCGCCGTAACAGTGCACGCGCGTCGCCTTCAGACTCTTCCAGGCCGAGTTCCCTGAGAAATACAACTACGCCAAGGTGCGTCAAACATAAACACTCGCACGGGAGGCTAATAGTAAAGAACCGCTATAGACCGCGTTCGCCGCGTCGCCGTAACAGTGCACGCGCGTCGCCTTCAGACTCTTCCAGGCCGAGTTCCCTGAGAAATACAACTACGCCAAGGTGCGTCAAACATAAACACTCGCACGGGAGGCTAATAGTGAAGAACCACCAACTGCAGACGGCGTACGCCGCGTCGCCGCACCAGCCCACGCGCGTCGCCTTCAGACTGTTCCAGGCCGAGTTTCCTGAGAAATACAACTACGCCAAGGTGCGTCAAACATAAACACTCGCACGGGAGGCTAATAGTGAAGAACCACCAACTGCAGACGGCGTACGCCGCGTCGCCGCACCAGCCCACGCGCGTCGCCTTCAGACTCTTCCAGGCCGAGTTTCCTGATAAATACAACTACGCCAAGGTGCGTCAAACATAAACACTCGTACGGGAGGCTAATAGTGAAGAACCGCTATAGACCGCGTACGCCGCGTCGCCGCACCAGCCCACGCGCGTCGCCTTCCGACTGTTCCAGGCCGAGTTTCCTGAGAAATACAACTACGCCAAGGTGCGTCAAACATAAACACTCGCACGGGCGGCTAATAGTAAAGAACCACCAACTGCAAACGGCATACGCCGCGTCGCCGCACCAGCCCACGCGCGTCGCCTTCAGACTCTTCCAGGCCGAGTTTCCTGAGAAATACAACTACGCCAAGGTGCGTGAAACATAAACACTCGCACGGGAGGCTAATAGTAAAGAACCGCTATAGACCGCGTTCGCCGCGTCGCCGTAACAGTGCACGCGCGTCGCCTTCAGACTCTTCCAGGCCGAGTTTCCTGAGAAATACAACTACGCCAAGGTGCGTCAAACATAAACACTCGCACGGGCGGCTAATAGTAAAGAACCACCAACTGCAAACGGCATACGCCGCGTCGCCGCACCAGCCCACGCGCGTCGCCTTCAGACTCTTCCAGGCCGAGTTCCCCGAGAAATACAACTACGCCAAGGTGCGTGAAACATAAACACTCGCACGGGAGGCTAATAGTAAAGAACCGCTTTAGACCGCGTTCGCCGCGTCGCCGTAACAGTGCACGCGCGTCGCCTTCAGACTCTTCCAGGCCGAGTTTCCTGAGAAATACAACTACGCCAAGGTGCGTCAAACATAAACACTCGCACGGGCGGCTAATAGTAAAGAACCACCAACTGCAAACGGCATACGCCGCGTCGCCGCACCAGCCCACGCGCGTCGCCTTCAGACTCTTCCAGGCCGAGTTCCCCGAGAAATACAACTACGCCAAGGTGCGTGAAACATAAACACTCGCACGGGAGGCTCATAGTGAAGAACCGCTATACACAGCATACGACTGTTCCAAGCCGAGTTCTTCAAGAAATACAAGAAGGCAAGGCACCACTGAAAATCAGACTCTTCCAGGCCGAGTTCCCCGAGAAATACAACTACGCCAAGGTGCGTCAAACATAAACACTCGCACGGGAGGCTCATAGTGAAGAACCACCAACTGCAGACGACGTACGCCGCGTCGCCGCACCAGCCCACGCGCGTCGCCTTCAGACTCTTCCAGGCCGAGTTTCCTGAGAAATACAACTACGCCAAGGTGCGTCAAACATAAACACTCGCACGGGAGGCTAATAGTAAAGAACCGCTATACACAGCATACGACTGATCCAAGCCGAGTTCTTCAAGAAATACAAGAAGGCAAGGCACCACTGAAAATCAGCGCTGTGGCATTATTGCCACAGCAAAATGCTGAGTGAATGCTTTTTGGGATAGGGAGCGCAGCATAAGCAGACTCTAATATCTACTACGTACTCGTAGCCTCGTACATATTTAAATAGGTACTACTGTTATAAACTTAAAATTGTAAGTAGTTTTAAGATAATGGTAAGGGATAATGTTTATGTAATTTGCTGTAATTTCTGAACCAAATAAATTTATTCTATTCTATTCATAGTTGCGGTAACAATAAACACTCGTACAAGGGGCGACCACACTGGGTAGTCTACCGTATTTTAAGTGAATATAAATTCTTAGGCACGCAACAGGCACTTGCACTTCGTAGCAACAATCATCATGAACATCTTAGTTAAATGTCTTTGCAGAAAGATCATTCTGTACCTGTATTAAAATTAATCTGTGTTAGATATAAAAATGGATTCCTGATATGCTATGACTGATAAAATTAAAATATTAATTATTGTTTCAGTCACAAATCCCCGGCCCTCTAACACCAGAAATGTTAGAACAAGAGAAGGAGAGGAAAGCGCAGCAAAAGAAAGCGAAGCGACAGCGCGATAAGGAGAAGCAAGTGGAGAAGAATAAGACTAACAAGTTTCTCCAACTTACTGATGCAGAGAAGGTTTGCATGACCATTAATGCTGTTATTTACATTGATATTAAGTTTTGTAGAATTGGCTTTGACCCACGGCCGTTGGTCTTGATTAACGAAACTTGGCGTGTATAACAAACACATGCAAATATTTTGTCTATACTAATATTATAAAGAGGAACTACTGGACCGATTTCAAAAGTTATTTCACCATTAGAAACCTGTATCTTCACTGAGTGACATAGGCTATATAATATTACTAGGTGTGAATGAAACTATTGTTATGTCTAATTCCACGCGAGCGAAGCTGCGGGGCGTCCACTAATATTTTTATAAAAAACTAAAGTTTAGTGGTGGTCTGCGCGACAAAAGAGATCGCATTGAATACTAGCCGTGTATAACCACGGCTACTTCAAGGCGAATAATTATAAATATGCATAAATAAATATCATAGACATCCTCACACAGCTGTCTGACCCCAAACTAGGCAGAGCCTGTGGTGTTAGAGACTCATACACATAGATAGATATTTTTAATTACATACTTATATAGATCTAAACATCCAGACACAGAATAAACACAAGTGTTCGTCACACGATTGCGCCAGCGGGCAAGTCAATGTTAAGTGCAAGCTCATTACGGTTTGTTTCTTTCTCTTTTTGCTATTTATAATGTACTAGTGGATGCCCGCAGCTTCGCTCGCGTAGAATTAGACCCATTAACGACGTCTGCCCGCTTTCGGGTTGCTCACATGACTTCAAAAACGGCAAAGTTTCATACTAACTTTGCACCCTCATTTTACCCCTGATGCAAAAATTTTATATAAACAATCCTTGATGCGGATTATATATCATGCTAAAATTTCAGCTCGATCGGTGCAGAACTTTTTGAGTTTTTGAAGCGTACACAAACCAACATAACATTTTTATATATATAGAATTATTGTCTTTATTTATTCTTTCCTTCCCCTCCGTGTCGCAAGGTCGTAAAAGCAAATGAACTGCGCGGCAAAAATAGCCATTAAACGTTTCTAAAAAGGGTTCACTTTCAGGTGAAAGCTGGCGAGCCGCGGTGCTTCCTGTGCGGTTCGCAGCTCCCCAAGAAGGCGTTTGAGTACGAACGGTATACCTTCTGTACCATCCGCTGTCTGCAGAACCACCGCAACCTGCGCCCGTTGCACATGAGCGCGATATAATAGGCATGATGACAGATTTTGAAATTGCCTTGTGTAATGTAACACATCCAATATTTCGAAAAAAAATCATTATTTCAGCAATAATAATAAATAATAAATAAATATCTTGGACATTCTCACACACGGCCATCTGACCCCAAAGTAGGCGCGAGCCTGTGTTATGGGTGTCAGAGACTGATATACATACATAGATATTTTAAATACATACTTAAATAGATAATATTGACATCCAGACACAGAACAAATACAAGTGTTCGTCACACGAATATTTGTCCTGAGTGGGATTCGAACCCACGACCTTTGGCGCAACAGACAGGGTCACTACCGATTGTGCCAACGGGTCTGCAATAAATAGAGTTTTAACGCTAATTATTGCAGTTTTTCCTATCTACTTTAAACTTAGCGCGAAAACGTCACGCTAGATGTTATAACAGAATATGCCGTGGTATTTAGGTATATGAGAAGCCCAAACGGCAGCTGAATTTTTACTTAACCATGACGTCATCCGCTCTGATTGGCGTTTCCAAGCGTTTCAGTCAACATGGCCGATTGCTGTATTTAATACTTTTATTTTAATGAAAATCTTACTAATCTCAATGTTTTTAATAAAACTTGACCAGTTTTTAGGAATTATTCAATATACTTGTTCCGCTAAAACCATTTATTCTTTATTTTTTTATTACTGTCATCATGCCTATTGTCTGTATCGTTGGGGAAAAGGTTATCTTTGCTTGGACACGTTTAGTCGCTTGTTCTCACAGATCACCCGCCTAAAGTCAAATAGATTCCGCAATGGTGAATATTTATTCGAGTTTGAGTTTACTAAAATTGACAGCAGACGCGGGACGAAACGATGCGCTGTGATTGGCTATTTCAAAGTTAAGCTTGAAATTCACCGAGTACTGATTTTTTTTAGATGGAGACAACATATAAATTTGGTAATGAGTGAAAGGGATGTAGGATGTTTAAGAAATTAAATGTCTCTTGCTACAACGGTGAAGGATACATCGTGAGGAGACCTGCATGCCTCAGTGTTCTTCATTGTGTTCTCGAAGGCATATGAAGTCTGCCAATCCGCACTTGGACAGCGTGGTGGACTAAGGACTAATCCTTATCACTAAAATTCTAGAGTAGCGATAGTCCATGCAAGTATAACAAATATACATTGTGTATACAGTGTTCAAGGCTCATATTGAATTATGATAAATATGTATTTGGTAAAAGTATATTCTAAGTTATCGGTGAAATTAAAAAAATTGGTCCTAAGTTTGTTGGACGTTTTCCGGATTGTGTGAAATACCAAGTGCCTAAATATACTTTGGTGTGACCAGTTATCATATTTGTGGATCTATACATATAATTATTGAGTGTTCCTCACTACCTCCATACCATAAGGCTAATTTAATTAGGGCATGGCTGTGATAAGGTTCAATTTTATTTGACAAAAGTTCTGTCATGATTTCCTAGTTAGTTAGTTCTACGAGTAGGTAGGTAGGTATCTATAATTAGCTAGGTATGAATAATTCGACACTGGGTTGGCTACTAACCCCTCCACTAATCCGCATTTGAGCAGCGTGGTGGAGTATGCTCTAGACCTCCCGCAGCTATGTCTGTGGGGGAGACCAGTGCCCAGCTGTGGAACGTCTATGGGTCGCAGCGAGCTTTAGGCTCGTTCCGAGTCTGTCATAGATGCGGACTAAGATATATAGGTACCTATGGCATCTACGCCAACCGGAAATTTCCACACAATTTCAATTAAAACATAAATTAAATTTAAACAAAAACTAAAGTAAATGTATTAACTGAAATCTACAATAAATTTAAATAGACGATTAACATTTTGGCAACTATCGTTTTCCTTAAATATCACAAAAAATTGGAGAAGATTCGCTTTCGGGCCATCTGCTTATTGCCGACTAATATTGTATCTATAAAGCATATGCATATATGCTGTATATAGCTGTCAAGTGTTTTGTCACTTTCTAAATTTTGAATTGAGTTTGAATAAAGAAGACAAAACACTATAGCTAAAATAGGTTTATTATTTTTTATGAATAAGGTCTTATTATATCCGTTATCTTACTTTAGGTATCTATTCGTTTCTAATTTGAATGTTATTATAAGGTGCCTATAATAATGTAGTATTTTAAGTTATCTTTTTTTAACGATCAATAGCTTTTAACAATATGTATAGTACGTATAGTTGAACACACCTTATTTTTATTTTGGCTAAGAAGTTACCTTTTTCAGTTCGGAAACGGGCATGATTCAGGATGTTTGTAATATGCGAGTTTAAAATGTAGATTATTACTATGTACCTCATAGAATATTATAAAACCTTATTAAAGATAAAATATTATTAAATTATTTACCATTTTTGTATAAAATAAAAATTCTACCTTAGCAATATGTCTTTTATATTTTATGAATAAAGAAAATCTATAGGCGTCCAACTATTGGGCTCGGATTTCCCACAGTCACAGCTGAGGGTAGCTACCACCTCTACAACCCTTTCTTTGTCCCACTGTTGGGCACGGAACACGGGTCTCCTGAGTGAGAGGCGAGTTCGATAACCACTAGGCAGGGCTGCCACCAGAATAAGAAAGATCGATCCGCATTGGAGCACGAAGCTCCAATGCGGATCGCTTGAAGCGAGCAACCCATTGTCAAATGTTCTCAAGCCACGCGAATGTCTTCGACAAGGCTAAATAATTGTTTTACAATTGAAAACAACCGGGACCGATGGCTTAACGTGCCCTCTGAAGTACGGAAGCACCATAGAGGAAAAAAGGGATGAAATTTTGCCACTGGCGTTCATCCACCTACGCTGACAAAAAGCTTTGCGGACACAGAAAAAAAACAAAATTTGAAACAAGTCTCGAGGCAAAAAATAATAAATTCGTCTCGTCATAGGTAGCTACGTATATCTGTCAAATCTGCCTCAAGAATCGTAAGTTTAAAGTTTCGCAATACCGAGTGATAATCTAATTTCGCTGATGGTTATTTTTACAAGGGGTTGACTATAAATTATCGTAGATTAAATCTTACAATCCTTGCCCATCCCATAACCCATTAGCGACCCAATGTGGGTCTCTTCTCGCAACTGACAGCCCTATTAGCATATACATTGGACACCTCTCTTCACCTGATCGTGATAGGCGTATTCATTGTATTCATTAATAAATTATCGGACCCTTATTTCTTGGTACTCAAATTGACATGTCAATAACTAGAATTGCCATTTATTTTCATGAAAACATGTAGATCTACAAGAGATTTATGCTATGATTTAAGTGAATATGTGGTGTAGTTATCAGAATAATCAGATTATACTCCATAACCATAACTGCTTCAATTATTTTTGCAAATTCAATCATGTTGGAAAAATAAACACTGAAATATTAAAACGATAGTAGGTAGATCGGATGGGTGAAACAAAATTACTGGGCAACGCTGGTATAATTTTACCTACTTGGACAGGGTAACCCCGTACTCTTCTAGGTTTCACATACTCGTAGATCCGCCTGCTCAAAACATGAAACTCGAAACAACAAACACAACTTCTTGCTATTTAGCAGTGCGTAACAGAAGCATAAATAGTTCTCTTACATTCGCAGAAAATTAAATACAGACTAGGTACTAACAAATTTTAGACGAAAATAGCAAACGCTGCAGGTGCCCATGACAGTTAGGTTGTTGGTGGTTGACACTCCCCTGCAAAATTTCCTACCTGAGTACCTATCAATGTAAACAGCTACCTTACAAACTGATAACGACACGTACTCTTATACGAAATAATACCATGGATTCAATAATTACTTACGCATACCTCTTTAGATCCATACATCATAACAACGCATCCAACAAAAATAAATCACATCCTCCGCTTATCCCTTAAGCCTTAGTGACGCCGCGTGCAATTAACGCATTGTCTAAGAAGGCCGCGGAGCGAGCGTCGAGACGTCATTGTCTCTCAGTTTGTATACAAAAGGAATGTCGGATGTCGGTCTTTGAGACGCAGAGTAGGCTCGAGACGGTCGGTCGATACTCCGCTGAGGCGCTCCCGCTCCGCGTCACTCACTTGACTGCTGACTGATGTGGCTTCCGCGCAATTAAATAGCAGCATATGCAACGGTGCTATCCTTGTTGACATGCTTCTCGAAACATTTTTAAATGCCAGACAATTCATCAGTGACTTTTTCAGTTTTAATATGAACTTTTTAAGCACGAACCTTTTAACCTTTGCATGCAGTTATTATATCTGCAAGCGTCAAAGAGAGTCAATATTCCGTTGAGACGTTACCGCCCCGCGGCTTGAGACTGCTTAGATTGATACATCTCTATGCTTCCGCGCAATGAAACAGTTGTGTATGCGCGCGATATCCTTTTCACATGCCCATTTAAGAGAAGGGTAGATATGGATTAGCCTTTTGCTGTTCAAAAGTTCCTCAAGCAAGTTATTAAATCTAAGTATTGACCGTGAAGTCGCTCAATTCGCAGTTGACAGCGTTTTGTTGCATTAGGACTGATTAGGAGTACCAGAATAGTGTAACGATAGCCCCTGCCTGTCGCAAAAGGCGACTAAAAGGGGACTTCTGGGGTTGCGGGCGGTGAACGGTGGCGGGAGCTCAAACCGTCCATCTTGTGACCCCGGGAAAGACGACGCTGTTTGTTGCTGCACAGCGTTGTGTAAACCGAGAAGAGCCCGTGTTGGGCGCAGCGCTGGAGGGCACCGGCGGGTTCTACATGAGATCCCGGAGCCCTCCTGTAGCGCCATAGTAGGCCACCGAGCGGGTTTTAGTGGGTGAAAGTCCCACATAACCCGGCGTCGCTCCCACGACGTCTGGGTACCTTTTCAAGGTGGAAACCTTACGTTAACATTTACGGAAACATTCGTTAAAAAATCAAAAGAAAGGTACCGACTCCTGTCAATCTCATTCTTTGACAGTGTGGTTCGTCATTATCATTCGTCATGATGATCACTAGAAATTGATTGATGCGTGCGAGGGACAAGAGAGATAAGCTATAAAATCCAAGGAAAGCAAACTAAAGACATTCGCGTTTCCAATAAACGACAAAATTCTTTGACTCATATTTGGCCCACAAGTTCTTTAAAATGTTCTAAAAAGCAAACTCCAAGTGACTGACAAGTTAACTGAATTTCAATGCTAATTTAACTTCATGTGCTGTGAGTTCCTGAATAAAAATCTACGTCACATTTCCCTTTTTCCCTCCAGCTGGCGGCCCTATAGCTCCCCAAGTAGGGTAATTAAAACACAATTTCAAATGCAACTTGCCCTCATTGCGGACTTAGTGCGAATTATGACTTACTCCCGTTTTTGTTCCTTCTTAACGCTGAGAAAAGTCGGACAGGTGAAAAGCAATTAATCTCTTCAAACGACTCTCTCACCTACTTACGTTGATACCTACTTACCTGCTACAGAGAAGTGCCAACCTTTGTTTTGTTACACTGGGGGTGTTATTATAATGTCAAGTGACAGTTCATCATAATCAGCCGCCCTTCAGTTCATAATAAGATGAAAATGATAAAGACGAAAGAAAGAAGGAATATTAGAATAATACGTTTTATTAAAAGGTGTTAGATCTAAGCGTCTCACAACTATTAGTTTTTTGTTTTGTATTTTTTTTCTCTTCTACTAGTTTCGTCTGGTTAAAAAGAGAGAAACTTTTATTAAACGACTTCACAAAAAAGAGGAGGTTAACAAATTCGTCGGAAGTTGGGCCGATTTTCATATTGATATGAAATAAGCCGTTGTAGTTGCCGACCTGAAAAATATTACATGAATAAGCGGTCCAACCCGCGTTGGAGCAGCGTGGTGGAGTATGCTTTAGACCAGCAGTGGCTGTGGAAGGGACACAGTAAGTAGGCAGGTATACTTATTAAGATGTTGTGCTTTGTTCGTAGCTACAAGGAACCCTTTTACAGGTTTTTCGTCATAAATTTAGGTAGGTACCTAGTTTTAATTAACAATAGGGTTGGACAAAATTTACTTATAACTTAATTACTGAAGAAACTCGGATTTCGGAGCGGATCCAAGTTGGATTAAAAATTAAGAAGTTTAACTCCTTATAAAGTATTCTGGTCGGACAGACGTACTTCTCAAAAGAGAAAATATTATGCCACCAGTGTTGGCCTAACTTGGTAAATCAAGAAAATGATGGTTTTGTTACTATTTCGCACCAGTTAAAATGTTAGTTATGTCGTTGGCAATGTTAGCTTTTCCAGGGTCTAGAATGGCTGACAACGTAAGGCTAAGAAGGTAGGTACCTAAGTCTTTATTTCCAATTGTTATCGTTTGATAACAAACGGGGCGACCTAAAAAACATCCAACACATGGTTCGACTATTTACTATGGGAAGACACTGTCTTTTTCATGAGTTATCGGAGTAGTCCTAGCTAGAGTAGCGCTAGCCTTCCCATTGCAACATCTGCTGTGGTTATGTCGATTACCTTTTAACGAATAACTTGACGGTTTAGTCTGTTTACCCATGATTAAAGTTTAATATTATCTAGGAAAAGCTCTTATTAAGAGTTCGTACTTAGGGCTCTTACAGACGAACGAAAAATTATCATGAACGCACCGCACCGCGTTTCCCCGCCGACGTTTGATGCGGCTCATCATAAAACGCTCATCGCAGTGCATGAAACTTTTCAGCCATGCCAATCAATGTATGTACCTTTTTTTTTTTTTGTTTAACGAGTGGGAAACCTTGAAAAGGTACCCGGACGTCGTGGAAGCGACGCCGGGTTATGTGGGACTTTCACCCACTAAAACCCACTCGGTGGCCTACTCCGGCGCTACAGGAGGGCTCCGGGATCTCTTGTAGAACGCGCCGGTGCCCTCCAGCGCTGCGCCCAAGACGGGCTCTTCCCGGTTTCACAACGCTGTGCAGCCACAAACAGCGTCGTCTTTCCCGGGGTCACATCGATGAACGGTTCGAGCTCCCCCTCTCACCGCCCGCAACCCCAGAAGTCCCCTTTTAGTCGCCTTTTACGACAGGCAGGGGCTACCGTAGCACTTTTCTGGTCCCGAGCTACAGGGACATCAATGTATGTACCTACTTTAAGAAAATAATTAGTTAATACCGAAAATCGGCGTTCACGGCCATGTCGAGTTAACCAAATGGGTCAAAAACTGCCTAATATAATTGCTTGAATATTTGGATAAATATATTAATATTATTAACAATGTTGTTAAAACGAAATAAAATATTTATTTACATATATAGATATTTTTAAATACATAACTTAAATAGATACAGCGGTGACAGTCCAGTGGCTATCGAACTAGCCTCTCACTCGAGGGGTCCGGGTTCAAACCCCAGCGGCACACACCAATTAAACGTCACTTGCTATAACGGTGAAGGACACATCGTGAGGAAACATGCCTGAGAGTTCTTCGTAATGTTCTCGAAGGCACGTGAAGTCTTCCAATACGCACTTAGCCAGCGTGGTGGACTAAGGACTAACCCTTCCATTCTGTGAGGAGACCCGTGCCCAATAGTGGGACAAAGAAAGGGTTGTGTGATGATGACTTAAATAGATACCTAATATTCTATCTAGTCATAATATTCATATGACAAACACAAGTGTTCGTCACACGAATGTTTGGGATTCGGTCCCACGACTCCTGGCGCAACAGGCAGGGTCACGAACTACCGATTGCGCCAACGGGCCCGTCATATTTCCAATATGTCATCTTCTCGTATAGTTTCTTAACTCGTATTGTTTCTCAATAGCTTTAGCTGTCTCCACAAAAACGTCGTTTATATCAGCTCAAAAGTATCACCGTAAATCGGTAACTTAAACTATAAATAATTTAATCTTCATTAATTAATACTAATTTTATAATTACGACTAGAAAGCCGCCCGTGTGACACAGCCTCGGGCAATCGGGCTTACTTCACGAGCCAAGGCTGCCGAGAACACGCAAGTTTGCAAGCGTTACTGACGAGTACAACGTGCTTTGTAATCTAAAGTTAAGTCAAACTAGCAACTGTCCAAAGTCAAGGCAGCCATCGGAAAACCCGCAACCTGTTAACGATAAAAGCATCGTTCAACTGCAGCACTTCTTAAAAGATAACCTGTTGACTGAGTTGAAAAGAGTTTGTTACGATCTTTTTCCTACTACGTAATAACATTTTAATGTGAAAGTTAGTATGTTTGGATGTTTGTTGCTTAGTCACGGAAAAAATACAAAATGTATTTGGATGAAACTTGGCACATAGGTAGATGATAACCTAGATTAGAACATAGGATACTTTTCATCCTGGAAATGTGTTCCCTTGGGATGCATCGCACGTTTATTGGAATCTTTTTTCACAGTGAAAATAACTGCGCTGACACTAATTTTGAAACCCGTCAATGGACCGGGCTTACTGCTACTGATTTGTTTCTAAACCATCCCTTAAATGTTAGAACAGGTGTCAATAATTATTTATTCAAAACTGATTTATACGCGGACGAAGGCGCAGGAAAAGGTAATAAGGAAATAAAAGTTACCGTAAATGCACTCATGGTGACGCGGCTTGTGATCAACTGACATAAGTTATACTGATATAACAATAAAGTTAAGCTGCACCAGTTTAGGTCGGTATGCAGATAGCTGACTGCTTTTGCTCTCTGCATAGAATTTAGAATAACTTTTATTTTGCTTAAAACAGTTTGGTACAAAAGAATATTATTTAAATGGATCATAGATAGGTATAGTATTAAAGCAAAACATGAATTGAATGAAAAAATAACTGCAGGACTTTTAACCCGGATTCTCATCATATTTCGAAACTCTACGTTCTTGCAAACTCTCTTCAATTAAGCTTCGTCAAAGCTTAATAAAGTGCTAAGCTCACGGCATGAGTTAATTCATCCATGTCTCTAGCGATATTATTACAGTACATCCGAGGGACTGATACGAGTAGATTAGGGTTGCATCTCGTATAACATCAAGATATTACAGGAACATTATTATGCATAGTTTTAATTGTATTTAGTGTATTTCTGTATGGATAAAATATATTAAATTAATAAAATGATCACCTTTACATTCAACGACACTCATGCAAATTTTATACGTACAAAAAGTTTCAATTCATTTATAGGTACTTTACTAGGTACATGCTTATGTTTACATGTGAAATAATCAAGATATAATTTAATAAAATCATAAAACGCAGTCTATTCTTTAAAAACCTCTGCTAGAAATGAAGTACATATAGGTATTTCTATATTTAAATCTTTTTTTAAAGACTACATAAAATTTATGTAGATTTAACACATCGTGTATATGCCGTAACTGAAACAATTTAAATTTCGATTTTTTTTTGTGAATGAAAAACATGTAAGATGAATTAATTTAAACATTGTAGAATTTTCATTGTAGAATCCATTCCAAAATCCTATACTGTTCATGACAGCTGTGAAAATTTTTAAACAAGACTCAAAAAGGGACTGGGGAAACCAATAAAGACATTATAGGGACAATAACTTTTAATAATTATCTCGTCCGTTAATAATATGGACAACGATCTAACAGACCTACGACAGATCTACAGACCTTTGTTGAAGGACTAAGCCTGTGTTGAGGGGAGCGGTCACACACAGAAAATAACACGAAACATTCATGACCTGAGTACAAATATTTATTTATCTGCAAAATAAATATCTGTCACGGCCGGGATTTGAACCTGCAGTTTTTCAGTCAGGGTCACTCGCCACCGTGCTAATCCATCGGCAGATTATTACCAATGACGGTCTATGAAAACCACAAGGACTGGAGAGCACTATAACCAAAGCTTCGGTACGGATTGGCCAGCAAATAATAGTCAAATCTAGTTTTAATTTATAAAAGGTAGGAAAGAGAACATCGTGAGATACCTGCATGCCAGAGAGTTCTACATAATACTCGTACATAATACATAATACATATGTATGTAAGGCCACATGTGCTTCGGAATAGTGTCTGCGGTTCCTGGCTGTAGGTTAGAGATGGTAAGTGAGTCACCCCTGGTACGCGCACTGACATTGCTCAATGGTGTCCTGGCTTGGGATCAGAATCTAGACTTTTTTTTTTCTTCGCCTGCTGTATTTCGCAGAACGGCCGAAAGATACGTTAAATTTTGTAGGTAAACGATTTAGACTAACTATCTGTAATGTTTATTGTATTTTTAAACTGATGAATAAATGAATAATTATGTAGTATATATATATATATATATATTAATAATGTATTAATATGATATTATATATTCCAATTTATATTGTGTAGGTTCATGACTCTTCTGGCTGCTTAGGTAATACCGCATCTTAATTGTTTTTCTCTTACAGTGGTCAGCTGGTAGCGAATTAATTATGCTTGCCATTTATACCACATTATTTTTTTTATTATGGTTCAATAAAGTATAAATAAATAAATTCGCGAAGGCATGTGAAAGTTTGCCAATCCGCACTTGGCCAGCGTGGTGGAGGCCTAATCTCTTCCATTCCGAGAGGAGATTCGAGCCCAACAGTGGGACAAAAAAAAGGTTGTGGTGGTGATGTTTAGTTGAATGTTGTGTTACCCGAGGTTATATAGAGGACGATAACATAAAAAGCGTGTTAAAAATGGGGTCAGTTCGTTGAAATGGAAAATAAGGATAAGGAATTAAAGGCTTTTTTTTAATTGTTCGTTTATGTAGTAATTTGTTAGTAGGTAAAAGTCTCGTTTTACAAGTGTTACTGGAAACCACCTTGCCAACCGGAACAAATAGATTAATTATTATTTGGCACCTTAGTCCCTTCTAATTGTGCCTTGGGTTGCAGTAATTGTACTCTCCCGGGAAAATTCTAAAAGGAGCCTATAATATGTTTTATATGCAACCTTTGTCAGTCACCTAAGGTTCATTCCACAGATCATGTCTTTCGATAAAGAATCCAACACGCAGGCAAAATCGAACCCCAAGCTCAGTTTGAGCCGTATCACGTTACCATTCCACCCATAACGTGCAAACAGTTAACCGTTGGTTGGCTCATCCATAATTCAGTGTCGCGATTTGCAACGTAAACGCATTCCTTTGTCCTTACTCCGTCTTTATCAAACTCTTATTTTTTCTCTTTCCACCTCTCTCTATTGTTTTCAACCAGTGACAAACGTGCTCTCCATGCGTGTACGTTCTACAAAACTATCACCGCAAACTAACTCTATCAAAGGCATGTCAGCCATTTTGAACTTTACGTTGCGCGAATAGAATTACGAGTATTTAAATCGTGTATAAAAACTATTTGGTCGAAGGTGCGTTTCGGTGCCGTGCACATGGAGTCGGCAGTCGCGGGACCATCCACTGTGGTTCCGGTGGGGTCGATCACCAGTGCAGAGCGTGCGGTGTGCCGGCACCTTTACTTGCATACGCTGTTTAGCGTTTTCGTCGCGCGCACGTCGACTGTTCTCGTCTTGCCGCTCCGTCGCGCCAAAACTTGCCGATGTCGAGTTAAAAAGTTAGCATTTCAAATTTGGAAGTGGAACGATTTGTGACTTACTTTTTGTTTAAATATTCATATTACCTACTTACTACTTAGGTAACAAACAGTTTTAGGCCGTAATAAACTTGTGTAGTGACTGAAAAAGTTATGAAAGTAAAATTATCGTTGAAACGCCAATATTTGGCGGTAATTAAGTGAATCAATGGACTCAATGCATTTATTTATACTCGTCTGATGTATAGTGTGTAGCTAGCCGGAGCCTGAAACGTGAAAATGAGGAAAATTAATTGTAAATGGATTGCGAGCTTATTTTTAATCCTGGCGGTCAAAGTTGGTAAGTGATTATTATTTTACAATTATAATATGTAAACAAAACAAACAAGAACCTATTTACGCTCAAGGTTTTATAACAAATTTAGCTCTATTATAAGCTTCTTAATAGCTATTATAAGACCTTAATTATTGAATAATTAATTTAATTAAAAAATTGTTAAGTTAATTTATTTAAATAATAGAAGAAGATACCACTAACCTAAAGCTATACACGTCCCACTGTTGGGCATGGGTCTCCCCACAGACACAGCTGCGGGAGGTCTCGAAGATACTCCATCACGTTACTCCTATACGGATTGGGTGAGGAGTTAGTGGCCAACCCAGTGTCGAATGTTCTCAAGCCGAAAGACAAGGTTTAACGATTGTTTTTACCACTGAAAAGACCGGGAACGGCTGAACGTGCCCTGCGAAGCACGGTAGCGCCCATGAAATGTTTGTCACTAACGGTTACCCATCCACTACCGACCGCGCCCGTAGTTGCTTAACTCTAACGATCGCATAGATTGACTAACCTTCGAATTAAAAAAATAGTGTTTTTCATGCATTCTAAAAATATATTATTGCTTTATTACTCCTTTAAGTAATTTTTTTTATTGAATTCTTATATTATTATTTTAATATGTACTATCTGTACTAATATTATAATAAAGAGGAAAGATTTGTTTGTAATGTTTTCACACAAAAACTACAGGACCGATTTCAAAAATGTTTTCGCCATTAGAAAACTGCATCTTCACTGAGTGACATAGGCTATGTAATATTACTAGGTGTAAAAGAAACTATTGTTGTCTAATTCCACGCGAGCGAAGCTGTGGGCGTCCACTAGTTGTTAATAAGGCAGAACCCCGAGTCCCAGGTTTGGTACGCCGGGGCAGATATTATTACACCGACCTTCAACGCTAAACAATTTTGTTTTTTATGAGTCTGCCAATTGCAATATGAGAAATCTTAGTGTGGAGGTTTACAAAAATAAACCTAATTGTTACAACACCTTTACCTTGGGGGCGCGAAGCTGACACAATTTTTTTTAATATAACCACACAAAACTTACATAGGTAATCCAATTTACCATAATTCTTAATGAACAAGCTAATGATCACAGCAGTATTTCCCCTAGGAACTTTCGGATGTTTAATTTTATTCTATTTTCAAAAAATTATTATATTTTAAAAATATTCTATATGAATTATGAATTATACAATATATTTTTTTCTATACCTTTCATTAGGTGTATAGTATTATGTATTATTTTTACATTTGTGTACTTACTGTTGTATTTATTATATTAATGTGAAATATATGTATGTAAATATTTATAGTATTTTTGTATTACATTATCCTGTATAATTTATAAGTGTATATTGTATACACTTTGGTCTACCAACTTGCAAATTTCCTGTCTCGGGTCTACTGGAAGAAATTTCATAAGAAATAAGTAGTAACCTTGTATCATTTTCTTCCTTTCTTACTCTATTTATGTATTTTATGTTGAAAAGTGTGTGCATGAAATATTAAAAAGGCGTTTTATGTAATGCGTGCTCGAGTCACCTCAGCACGGCTCGGCTCAAATTGTCCACTAGCTTCTCTTATTGTATGTGAAATTTAATATGAGTTGGAAGAACAATGAGCCACAGAGTTGTCTTTTCTAATGAAACAGGGAGGAGGATTCACTCATGCATGGACTGCGCTCGATTTGCTGAGCTTGCGCTTACGGACCGTGTTCCGGATCTTTGAACCATAACGTTTGAGGGTTACGCTAAAATAACATCGGTTTAACGGATGTTTTAAATAATCATTCAATTCATGTAACATTATTTCTGTCAACAAATGGGAATTGATCTGAGTAAAAATTGCCCTTAAATGCCTTCCCATGTTAATTAAAGCTTATGCTTCCAATAAAACAAGAAATAGAATTCAGCCATGCAAGGACTGCGTCCGTTGAATTTGCTGAGTTTGCGCTTACGAATGGCGTTCCGGATGATAGAACCTTAACTTTAGGGTTACTCTAAAAGTCAGAAAGTGACGAAACTTTAAAGGGATGCGCCATGTAACTAACATTGTTAGTGGCGAAAATCGCGACCAATCTAAATTGACTTTACCTATTCTAATAAATACATGTTCTTTTATACAGAATTTGTATGTGACTCTACCAAGTGAATAATCATCTAATCACAGAGGTCTTGTTTAGGGCCGCGACACATTAGCGACCTCTGTTATAGGCATCGGTGATAGTTTGCTTGTGCGATAGCTTAAAATCGTGAATAAGTTATTTGTTTTATACTAGCTTACCCCTCGGCTAAGCCCGTGCAGAAATACCTCTACCATTCAGGGATGTTTTAAAATATAATAAGTATAGCCTTTATCAACGACAAGATACACCAAATATTGACACTTATCAAAATCTAGCTTCCCTTGCAGTTCGGCCGAGCGTAATCCGAGATAGCCGATCGATTAAAAATGTATCGATAGTTAAATATCGATAAAATCGAACGATTATTTCAGTGTTTTGTCTATTTCACGTAAGCCATGAAAATTTTCGAGATATAAAGTGGGTTGAAAGACAAATCAACAAAACAACAAACACACTTTCCCGTTTATATATTAAAGTAAGGATATTGTATAACCGTACGAGTGATTCGTTGGTCTAAATTTAAACCCGCTGCAATCATAATTAACTTAAAAGTCTGTTATGTATGAATTCCACACTCAGCTTGCTTAACCAGTGTGAGATGGTTTCTATATATAATGCATATAAATAGTAGTAGGAATTGAATATATAACAACCCGTATTTTTAAAATTTCCCTTACATCGCCCTTCATAAACCCATGTAAAGAGCATCGTACGGAAAAGCAGGGAAAACCATAGGACTATGCTCCCGAACTATAAGCACAAAAACAGTCATTATTCGTCCTTTTAAGTATGCGAACAGACGAGTACAATAAAACCACTCCATGTCAAGTACTGCATGCTCTTTTAAATCTTCGATACTTAAAAATAATTATGAACGTACGCCCTGCATTCTTTAAAGCGCGGAGTTTTAATGAAGTCAACTAAAGTAGATCCAAACTGTTCAAAGGCGAACTCCTGCCAAATAGGACGAGTAGTTTGAACCGAATTCGGCATCGATTCAAATTATATTGCTTCTCGGTCATAGTCGAGTTCTCTAACTCAGCAGGTCGAGTTCGCACCCTTGCCATCTACTTATGATATGTCTTGTACTGCTTTGACGGTGAAGAAAAACATGTGCGTACCTTAAAGTTCTTGTTATGCTGAATAGCTCATTATTGTAAGGAATTGTAAATTAGATTTTTTTTTTGTTATGATCGATACATCTATTATTGTGCAACCACAATTTTGTGTACCTATCATATTACATATTATTATAATTTTATATCAATCTTTACATCTTCCAATGAATGAATGCGAAAGTGTGTTTGTGAGTTATAATGTCCTTTTGGCTGGAACAATATCAAGAACGTCTTAGTTTTTAAATAGATTACAAAATAGTCAGGTTTTAGTGCCATAAATGCGATAATTTCACTATGGGAGAGCCTCGCGGTTGAAACTTAGTGAATACTTACTTTAAAACTTCTCAAAGAAAATGGGTAGTGCAAAACTTTCCGAGCGCATACGACATAAATCGCATGCGACTTATATTACCTATGCACGGAATCCGTTTTGTGTAAATGAGGCTTTAAGGCTATGTATAATTTAATGTTTTGTATAATAAGTAGGTGTTACAATGAAAATGCGACATCCGAAGTCAAAACGCGGACGAGGAACTTTTCATTGGAATTGTAAATTTGGATCCTTTGTCACTGCCTGGGAACATCTGAGTTTGTGAGTGAAAAATCAGGTGAGCTGTAGCTCAATTGAGTATTGAGTCGAGGGTCCTCCTCGGTCGCTTCATGTATTTATTCAGGTTTTCTTTAGCTTAGTAGACGATAACAACCTGACAATCCTATATTTGGCCATTTCGAGCAGAATAGTATGATACTGTTCCTTGCATATCGGACATGCCAGATAATATAATTCTTACCGAGGCTCGAAACATCCGATGGGTAGTAAGCCTCCTAACAAGGCCTCAAGAGGCAGTTGAATGTTTAACACTTCTGTGCTTCGCAGGGTACAATTCGATGGCGATCTCTGTTGCTATCTTTAGATAACAGTCTATAAAACTCATCAGAGGACTTTAAGCAGCCTAATATTCTCCAACACTGAAGTAGCATGTTGCACTGTGGTCCAAGAAATCATATAATTATAAATAAATAAATATCTTGGACACTCACACATGGCCATCTGACCCCAAACTAGGCGCGAGCCTGTACTATGGGTATTAGAAAGTGATATAAGTATATAGATATTTTCAAATACATACATAAATAGATAATATTAACATCCAGACACAAACACAAGTGGTCGTCAAACGAATGTTTGTCCTGAGTGGGATTCGAACCCACAACCTCTGGCGTAACAGGAAGGCTGACTACCGATTGCGCCAACGGACCCGTCAATTACCCTGTGGTCGCCAGTCATCCTTTGACAACACTTACGCAAATTGTTTTTAAAATGCAACCGGTGTTGCTGATTTTTAACATTTAGGCCAAGTCTATGCCTATAATGTGTTCTACTGCTAAACAGATATAACTTAATGATAGTTAAACCGTCTTAACCGATAAGTTCTCCAATTTAGCTCTTGACCAGTCTTGACCGTTTATTATCAATTAGAAGTTGGCTAACAATTCCTGTTAATTCAATATTTCAGTTCGATGGGCGACTAATCTTAAGACCAGAGGTTAAATGCAGCAATATCTCAAAATAGTCACTAAATTACATGATATTGTAGGTACCTAACTACCTAGATACCTGGGTACTCTATTTTAGAGTACCTTTCGAATTATTCTAAAATTACTCAATCGAGCTGAATTGTGCTAAAAATCAAAGGTCAATTGGCTAAAAAACGGTTTTCGCGAAATACCAAGGAGTAATGTAAAAAGTGTAGATACTAAATATTTAATTTAAATTTGTACCTACCTAAAAGTTGGAAAGGGTAAAATGGAGTAGCTGTTAGTAAATTATATACGTAAAATAATTTAAACTGATCCTTATATTTAATAAGAAAATTGGATTTGTAATAAAATTTTAAGAATGATTTTTTTATGGGACATTTTGATTGCAAAATAATGACTGTATTTTTGTTTTTGACTGTTGGTTTTATTTCTGTTAACTTTTCTTTGTTCAAAGCAAAATATGTAAATATATATTATTGTTATTCTTATTCCAATAAATATGTAACTTAAATATTTTAAAACTTTTAATTTATTGGGTAAATTTACGTAAAATTTACTATATAATAATTTATTATATAATAGGGTTCTGTTGTCAGTTTCTTGATAGAATTTATGACACGGTACTCCTCTTATTTGCGATCTCAACTTCACATCAAAGTCTGAGATTTAATCTTGAATTTAATATTAATTTGGTCAAACTCAAATTAATATTAAATTTTATGAATGCTATCATACATTCTAAATGCGTATCAAACAGACTTTGATGTTAAGAAATAAGATTTCGTGTCCTGTTGAATAAGTAACGCAAAAAAATAAAATGGTAACTGCCTATTGCGAAATATCCAGCACTACTGGTGCATCATTTATCATTGAGGATTACAGCAATTTTAAGTAAAGAGTAACGCAATGACCACGGTTCATGACCATACGGGCCACACTCTACACTCAAATAGATAGGCAGTATTCTACTATGCATGTATACATACAAGTTACGTACCTACTTAAGAGGACTACAGAGGCTAAACGCGAGTTTTATAAACAAGATATCACACGAACCATTGCAGAGAATCAAATAAAAAAAATATATGGTATTCTTGGGGATATATGTTATATTGCTATGGTCTTCAAAACATAATACATTAATTTTGACTCGATAGAAAAAAATCACGAAGATACCTCTAAAATAATCTTCTAAACAATCAAATCCCTTCTAAAATACGTAATTTTTTTTTCAATTTAACATATATTTTTCATCACAATAAATACAATATTTCGGTTGTACCACTTTTTAAATCCACTTTGTAGAATTTCCAAAAAACCCTTGTTCTCATTTTCGGACATATTTCGCGAGAAATGGCGAGCATGTGTGAGTAAACGCCGTGTACCGACAGTCGCGGCTCAGGCCTCTTGCTAGACGGGCGTGTCGCGCTTTCTGCCGCAAAATTTCTGCAAGATTCCAACGTTATTTCATTACTTTTATTGATTGGATAATACATTTTTTGATTTATTTAAATAATTTAACGGTATATGTATTTTTTAAATTCGTAAACGGACTCCTATTTTGTAAATAAACATGGGAAATAAATCAAAAGTATTCATATAAAGCAAACGTCACACATATGAATGACGTAAAGAGGTAAAAGCATTTTAATTTTGTCAAACACTTATTAATTTTCATTGTTTTCTCTGCAGTTTTGCAGAGTACAAAAAGATAGATACGTACACAGTTTTTCAACCCTAATCATATAACTGTAAATGGCGTAGTTGGGAGTTGGCGGTGAGTAAGAATCTCGCTCTAGAGACTCGGGTTCAAATCCCAGTTACACTTCCTATCTTTTTCAATTTTTTCTTTATTTTTTATGACTTTTTTTTTGTTATTATTTTATGCAAATGAAATAAAAAGCGAATAATATTTATATATGTCATAAT
Organism: Carterocephalus palaemon; assembly: GCA_944567765.1. Taxonomy (NCBI): domain Eukaryota; kingdom Metazoa; phylum Arthropoda; class Insecta; order Lepidoptera; family Hesperiidae; genus Carterocephalus; species Carterocephalus palaemon. Next base: position 10,572,004 of record OX155650.1, read on the forward strand.
ATGTATTTATTACAGGAAAAGAGAATCCAAAGATAATATCAATAACGGGGAAATTATAGACATTAGCAGTGAGTAAGAATCTCGCTCTAGAGACTCGGGTTCAAATTCCAGTTACACTTCCTTTCTTTTTAAATTTTTTCTTTATTTTTTTATGACTTTTTTTTTGTTATTATTTTAAGTAACTAAAAAAATTGCATAAATCTAATTTCATTACGTTGTCGTACCTTCCTATAAATTTTTTGTTAGGTCAATTATTACTTAAAATAAACGCCATCTACTGAAACACTTCCCCGTATAAGCCGCGCAGATAGAGAATAGATTTGAAAATGGCGTCCTCTCGCATGCGTTCTCGCTCACTCTCTATCGCTGTCTATACTCACACAGTGAAGTACGAGCTGCAAACAAATAATCAGTCGGGATTCGCTTTCTAAGCTACTTGACGCACTCCGAGTAATTGTTGTTTTCGTTGATATTGTTGTTTTTGTTTGCGTTACATTTGATTGTTATTTATTTTCGTTAAGTTTTTGTTACGAACGTTGACATTTTGTGATGTAATTGAACAGCAACACCGAAGATGAAAGTGACGACTCTGAAGACCAGGACTGTGAAAGTGACCAGTCCATGGAAGATTTTAACCAATTCATGGAGGGAATTGAACCAGTAATGGGTACAGATGACCAGGACACTGCTGGACCAAGCGGTTTATAAAACCTTTGATACCATTCCCATCCTATTGTTCTTTATTTTTATAATCTGATTCTGAAATGTCACAATTAATAAAGGCAAATTTTACAATCCAGTGTTTTAAGTACCCTTGCTTGTGTTGTGTGTTGTGCTTGTATTTTAAGTGCCATTTTCAGATCTATTCTCTATCTGCGCGGGTTATACAGGCGATTAATACAGTACCTCATGACATGTCATTGTATGCTCTGTAAGGTAGTTCTGAGGTTTTCCGTTAGAGGCGCTGTTGTCGTTTGTGAGAATGTGTGCACCGATTCTCAAGGTCATTTTGCACCACTAGGCGCCTTAATTGAATTGTTTTAGTTTAAAGCGTTCTGCTGGGAAGACGAGGATTGTTTTTATTCCTTTCTCTTTTTTTTCATTACCTTTTTCTTTTGTTTTACATGAAGTTTTCCAGAAACATGTATTGTTTATAAAGTAATAAATACCTACTAAAATATATTCATTTAAGTTTTGTCGTCTACAATTTCTCGTCAATTATTAATTCATCAATAGGAATCTAACTGCTTGTTTAATAAAATAATTGCTATTCCAGACTCAACCTATTTTTAACGATGAGTTTGGTTCAACGTTCAACGAATTTCATTATAGAAAAGTTAGCATACGCTCAAATTGTGATTTTAAATTGGAACAATTCGTCGATCAAAATCTGAATAGAATCATATTTGAGGGAGATAGATTGCTCATCATACCTAGTCATTAAATGGATATGCCTCAATCCTGTGAGCGCTTCGCACCATTGTGCGGAGCGCGCCCATCCATTGATGGGCGCGCCAAACAGTATCTGCATAGCCGACGTGTGCCTTCATCATTAAGGCTGACCGTATACTGGTATCTTATTCATCTCAACTGCATGACTCCATGGCTAAGGCAATATTGTTGTTAGATTTCGCGTTTATACGATCATACAGATACAGATGCGTACGTACGCACTTATATTTTTTAAGCAAAAAAATAGGTGCAATAAACTTTTCTCGCTTGAATTAGGTTTAAAGTTGCTTCTGTTGGGTTATTGCGCCGTTTATTTTATGACCAAAGTAACTAAGTAACTGTTTTGGGGTTTTATAAAAATTATAAATTACAATACACAATTACAAATATAATATAAAAATTACTAAATTGGGGTCTTCCCAGAGTTAGGTCACGAATCATCAAGCTCAAAGTCATTGAGCCGCCAACCAGACCCAGAGCGAATCATAAACTTTAGCGATCTTTAAACGTCTCAAAAATTTAATGTTATTAGCACAATCAACCTAGTTTTTTTTAAATTAATGATGATGAATTTGTAACCACTCGCAACAGGCGCCACAGAATACTAAAAACTATTTAGTAGCTAGCGCTCAGATAGATGCAACTGTGCGATGAGCCTTACGCGCATTGTTTTACAGTCAGCCCATTTCGCGATAATCATCTTAATGGAACGCAGTTACAGAAAGAAATGAAAGGGAATCGCCTATTGAAATGAACCACGTTATCCGTTTTAGTGGAATAGTTTTTCGACAATGATCAGAATATGATCTCCATTTATCATTTGCGCAAAACGAACAATCGCCTATTTGGCAATAGTGGCGTTGAAAGGTAATGGAATGGGTAACGATTCAATTTGCGAGCATCCTAAAACAATATGCGTGTTGATTTGCCATTGTTATAATTGAAAAGACTTGTTTGTTTAGACAGTGCCGAGCTGCTAACGATGAAATAATGGTTGCGTGATACGATATTCAGGAGGATGTTAAACATTTTATGAATTTTGCATTAGATGATTTTAGACGTATCTAAATATAAATAAAATAAAAAAGCCTTTATTCTACTACCTTACATTTTTGTTTATACAATTTTTAAATTCATCTTATTATCTATACTTATTTTAGGTAGAAGTCGCCTCTTTGGCGTAGGCCTCAGACGTATCTACGGTTTCAATAATTCTGGCAAATAATATGAAACTCTATGAAAAGGGACGGATTGATAAATGAAGTTGTACGTAGAGCTGTAAAACCGCATACTAGTTCTTTTACGCACCGCGACGCAGGAGTTGACTGGTAGAAATAGTCGCTTAAGAAAAAGCGTTATGTTCTCTATTATACCTATATATAATCGAATAGTTTTAAAAGTCCTTTTATATACATTAGTTAACTTATAATAAAGTTGACTTGGTAGTATCCATAAACATTTTACAGACTAATGAATATATGTATTAGTATGTTAATGGTAGTAATATTAGTAGATACTGAGTATTGGGACAAAATATTTATTACTATGATTCTGATATTGGTTTTAGTGAATATCTTATGGAAGGAATTTTATCCTTATTTTTTTAAATTTAATTAAAATTAAACTGAATAGAAATATTACTTTCGCTTCGTTCTCAATTTATATTTTTCAGTACACTTATTTAAAATAGGTTCACGTGAGGTTAAAATCTCCGCTGTTTATCTAACCATCGCTGCATCGTGGGAAGTGGGACGAAAGATCCCTAAGGATCTCGCCTCCCTCTAAACAATGGATCCTTTCCAATATTTTTAAATTAAACATTGACACTCGGCTTCTGCTTCTAATTTCTAAGAGATTTTATGATACCATCGTATTTTCATTTCCTAGCTCAATGACATTGGTTAACAATAGAATTATGGAAGCGTGTAATTTTAATTCATTTAAATGCAAAAACCCGACCCTTTATAATTAATGTTTTATGACTAGGTATCCTATAGATTCTCATCGCAGTAGAAGTCTAATATAATAACACAATTTCCTTAGAAATAAAAAAAAAAGAATTTAAAACACATGTACCCTGCCGCTAACCCCGTTTTGTTATAAAAACAAAAGTTAATTTTACAATATCTGTGCACAAACGAGCCCATGAGTAGCCTACAGTTGTCTTTTGTTTTTCTGCATAATAGCGACCGGTCGGTACGCACCGGGTAGGTACTGCTAGGGCTGTAAAAAATGCCGTAACCGAACAGAGTATCCAAAACCAGATACGATACGAATAATACTACGATACGTACGGCGCTAAAATAACTGAGCCTAATTTGAATTTACTACAAATGACACACGTAACTTGTTCTTTTCTACCTAAATACGATTTATAATTGCAAAATAATTTTGTTGTTCATATAATCTTGCAAAAAATCACATACGTAGTAAAGGTACCTACCATAACTTGAAGATAGTTAAAAGGACACATTGAAAAGTAATATAATATGAAATCAATTTTATTTTGTTAATACCAGTATCATATCCAAAACAACACAGCCGTAGGGCTGCGCAGTCCTCGCATTGTGTCCGGCTTTCCTATAAAACTCCCGTTATGTTATAGTAATGTAACGGTGTAAATATTAATACCGGATAAGTGCATCATAAACAGTTTCCTCAGCTTCCATTTTCCATTCGAATCTATGCTTTTTCTGTAAAAAGTTGTCTATCCGGGCATCACGTAAAAACCCGTAGATGGAATTAGTTGTACCACGTTTGGTCCTTACTCTCTGGTTTTACGAAACTTACTCTCACTCCGAGTTAATATTAAATTATTATACGTATATAGGCTTCATACGTATAGGTACGTTTAATATTATCGTGGAATACAGCAAAGTAAGTATAGATTATTTTTTTAAATTTCATCCGAATTTTTTTGTTCTTTACATTAATTAAAGGACTTGTGCCCACAAATTTATTATAATTTTTCACTTTTTAGTTATGAATTCGGAATATTTTAATAACGTTATTTTATTCGTAACATTTTAGTGTTAGTTTACTATTTTAGTGGCTTCTTTACATAAATTAACTAGTGCCCACAAGTTTATTATTATAGCCACTGGGCTGTCACCTAATGTTTCAACTAATGACATGACACGATTTCTTATAGGTATTAACTTGGGATTTATTTATTATTATTTATTTATTCACATTTATACTTAGTGGGCTATGTACACAACGATCACAACTATTGAAATTGATAACCGCTACATTTTGTATTTAGGTATAATAGTAGCAGTTAATTAAACGTTTAAACATAATTTTATCAATGAGCTTCCGGTCATGTCAAACGTGAGAATATTGATAAAGTTAAAATAGTAACTGCATAATTATGTGAGTAAAATTATTACAAAATCATAAATTCAATGGTGTTTCATATTTTCCATTGGTCTACTTATTCAAATTTAATCCATTTATTACTACTTGCTATAACGGTGAAGGACACATCGTGAGGAAACCTGCATGCCTGAGAGTTCATCATAATGTTCTTGAAGGCATGTGAAGACTTCAGTCGTACTTGGCCAGTGTGGTGGACTAAGGCCTAATTCCATTCTGAGAGGAGCCCCGTGCCCAACAGTGGGACAAAGATCAAACCGACCGCGTCCGTCGTTTCTTAACTCTTTCGATCACATTGAATCGACGCGAGCCATTGGGTTATGGACACTTTTGTATATATATATTTTTTTTTTTATGGATACAGGATAGCAAACGAGCTTGCAGCACCACCCATCCGCTGCCGCCCATGACAACTGTGACTGACTTTGAACAAAACTCAATTAGGGACTGGGATGGTTAGTCCAATTAGTTGAGAAAGTTAATTAGAACATTAGTTGGTCAGTTCGTTAGAAGGTATGAGGACTGGGGACTGTTAGTGATAGTTAGCTGTTATTTGGTGTTAGTAATATTTTTTTTTTTTTTTTATGGATAAAAGATAGCAAACGAGCTTGCAGCACCACCCATCCGCTGCCGCCCATGACAACTGTAACTGACTTTGAACAAGACTCAATTAGGGACTGGGATGGTTAGTCCAATTAGTTGAGAGAGTTAATTAGAACATTAGTTGGTCAGTTCGTTAGTAGGTATGAGGACTGGGGACTGTTAGTGATAGTTAGTCCTGTTAGTTGGTGTTAGTAATAGTCCAGTTAGTACTTGTTAGTAGGAGTCTCGTTCTAAGTCAGTCACAGATGTGTTGCTACCCTTGAGGACTAAGATGGTCGCCTCTAAAGAAGTGTAACCGGAATCCACACCTTTCCAACCGGACCACAATTGCTTTAAAAACAATTATTACACGGCAGAAATGGTTACTAGGTACCGTGGCGGGCGGTGGTACTGCCCCGGGCGATAGTCCAGTTAGTACTTGTTAGTAGGAGTCTTGTTCTAAGTCAGTCACAGATGTGTTGCTGCCCTTGAGGACTAAGATGGTGGCCTCTAAAGAAGTGTAACCGGAATCCACACCTTTCCAACCGGACCACAATTGCTTTAAAACAAATTATTACACGGCAGAAATGGTACTAGGTACCGTGGCGGGCGTGGTACTGCCCCGGGCGAACTCTATATGGAACCAATTAGCCTTCATATAAAACCTATTTTGTTCCCTATAGGCTCTACCACCTATAAACTATAAACTATATACTATATTCTTATTCAAAATAGGCGTTATTGTGAAAAATTGCTAGAAATTATGCAACAAAGTCGTGCAACTACGTTAATGTTGTAAAGTTTAGCGATCCGGTCACCTCCCCGCTACCCGCAATCACAGACATCTGCTTCGCGGAGCACAACTACAGTCGTTTAATCTTTCAGATTAAAAACGTCCTTTATTTACTCATGCTTTATCCTTTTATTTATCAGTAAACTTTAGCAACAGCCAGAGGTAATTTTAAACGGGTTCTATAATTTCCATTTTCCTACTTAGAATTTGAGTTATACAATATGTGCTTTGATTTAAAGTTGATTTGATTTTAATCTACCGTTGAGCAGCCGATTAGGGAAAGTGCACACTGAATTTAATTTTCAGTTAATGGCTGTTAAATTAGGATTCCCTGACACAGAATTCTGTGTACCAAGTTTACCTGCCTGCAGAAGAAGGTGTCCTGGTTCGTTTCAGAGTGGCACCAGAGGGCTCACTGAAGGACTGTTTAGGCCTTTTTTGAAGATGCTCTGGAAAATAATACAAATAAATTGATAAAAATATAGGAATATGTACTTAGTTCATAATCAATACTTACGTAGGTATCAAAAACAAAAAGAAAACAGGTCGCATTGGAAACTTCTCCTGTTTTTGAATGTCGGTTAAAAACTTTACCTTAGTCTGGTACCTACATAAATCGAGAAATCGAAACTCGGAGAACGGAATATTGTTCGCCATTAATACTGAAGAAAAAAAAAACATTAAAAAAAAACCAGGGGAAACCGCTTGATTCAGAAGTTAGGAGTGCCGTCGATTGAGGGAGGTCTATCCAACAGAAGAAGAGGATGTATTAATTGGACAGTACCAGCCTCTTTCGCCAATCGAATAATACTTTGATCAACACAGAGCGCATATAGAGCTAATTTAGAAATTTTTAATGAGTTTATCTGAGCGGATTGCGCGAAGTTATCGCCGCGAATTGCTGAACTTCGCAACATTAATGCAGTTGTAATTACAGAGCCGCCGCGCTGGGTCTCCGACGAATGTTTTTCTTTTTTAATGAGGTATAACTTTTCTCTATTTTAACTTTCCTGTATGTAAATAGCTTTGAAGGTGAAAATGGACGGACGCGGATGCCGTGTCGTGGCGTTTAACAACTAAAAATAACTTTTTTTTAAACCCTAGTAACATGAAAGCGAAACAAGGATATGTAGGATTTCCATAACTTCATAAAATCGCGCTTGTATTTCCCTGAAGATAGATAGAGAAGTGTAGTATACATTTTTACCTGTCATGTTTAGGTCCCATTTAATTGGCGGTAAGTCTATTGTCATACACCGGGTACAAATGCTACCGGGCATTTAGTTATAAAAACCGATACGGTAAAGATGAAAGTTAGATGATCTCGTAACTTTAGTCAACCTGTTTATTTAATCTAGAAAATATTCTAACTCTGACACGGGACCGAACGGCCGTCGTAACTGATTACGGACCACACTATGTGACACTATATGGCATGACCCAAGAGTTTTCGTAAATCGATTTTTCTGATTATTCTACGAAAGATTCGAATATAAATTATCATGCTCCGTTGATAAATAAATATTCCAGCCTGTGTTTTACGCGCAATAAATACATTATCTCCTCATAGCCATGAAGTGTGCCCTAGAGAGGGTTCTTATGAATCCTCATTCATCTTCATAATCATCGCCATTGATGATTATGAAGATTAAACATCTTTTTTTAACAATAAACGAACGTACGGCATTCTAGCGGTAGGCCTAGGCTGTGTTGCGGGTTACGGACATAAGAAAACAACACAATCTAACATCAATATGACCCGAGTACAATTTATCTGCGAAATAAATAGCTGACCCGGCCGGGGTTCCTGACCAAACCGCCACGAGATAGATTATTCTGAGTTTTCTGTAGCGTCCATAGCCCAATGGCTCGCGTCGATTCAATGTGATCCACAGAGTTAAGCAACGACGGGTGCGGTCGGTTTGTCAATGGGTGACCGCAAGTGGCAGCATTTCATGGGCGCTACTGTGCTTTGGAGGGCACGTTAAGCCTTTTTATTTTCAATCGTAAAAACAATCGTTAAGCCTGGCCGAAGACCTCGAGAACATTCGACACTAGGTTGGCCACTAACCCCTCCACCAATCCACATTGGAGCAGCGTGGTCGAGTATGCTATACAACTCTCACACCTGTATCTGTGGTCCGTCTATTTACTCTAAAATTAATAAAACAAGTACTTTCATTCAATCAAGAATTGCGTACAGAGTTTCAAAAGTAATTAGTTCTAATTAAATATATCTCGGTTCGAACAGCATTGCGATGCTACGAACTTTCGCAGACCAGCAAGTTGTCGGTTCCCGGCAACTCTGTTACATCTACGTGAATGTTCAGTACACGAGTGTACTCTGTACAGGTAGGTAAGCAATTTAATCAAGTTTCAAGTGAAACAAAATACGGCGTTTAAACAACGTGAAGATATTAATTACTAGTGGACGTCCGCAGATTCGCTCGCGTGGAATTAGACATAGCAATAGTTTCTATATATAGTAGTAATATTATATAGCCTATGTCACTCAGTGAAGATGTAGCTTTCTGATGGTGAAAGAATTTCTGAAATCGGTCCTGTAGTTTTTGTGTGAAAACATTACAAAAGAATTTTTCCTCTTTATAATATTAGTATAGACTGACAGACTATTGTCGAGAATGGGCAGCACTATGACCTGCTCTGCCACCACGTTCGTTATTCACACGCCACTTACGGGTTCTTCTTGTTTTCCTTCACCCTTCATACACTGGGCAAGAATTTTTAATTAAAACTCACATCATAGAAAAGTCATTGGTACATCAATGAGTGGATCGGCACACTCGAGAAGCCGCTACTGGTCTATCGCACCATAGAATAGTAATTACGTAACACAATAATCTATATAATATAGTGATGGTTATTTCCGAACGCAACCGATCCGATACCCTACCCTCATCTCAACTTCCTTCCCATCAAATAAAATCAAATACTTGGGGGGTAGAATGTGACAGTTCTCTTCTGCCGACTACGCGCGTCAAGTCCGGTCGAGCTCCCGTGTTCCCGTCGATTTCGCCGCAGAATAAGTTGCAAAGTAGCAAAAACATTATTTGAGTGTCACGTATTAGTGCACCTACAAGTGATACGTGAAATTGGTGTTCAGCACAATCATCATAATATGGACGATTAAGAAAGGTCGGAGCTCCGACGCGTCATCGCCATCTCGACGCGGGGTACAGTCGAACCAGGTACACTTCCACACTATCTTTCTTTATCCAACATTATAGTATAACTCAAAGGTGACTGACTGACTGACTGACATAGTGATCTATCAACGCACAGCCCAAACCACTGGACGGATCGGGCTGAAATTTGGCATACAGGTAGATGTTATGACGTAGGCATCCGCTAAGAAAGGATTTTTGAAAATTCACCCCCTAAGGGGGTAAAACGGGGGTGCAAAGTTAGTATTGAAACTGTCAATTTTAAACCGATCGGGCTGAGACTTTGCATGCATAAAGCTACGATCATGTAGGGGAGCACTAAGAAAGGATTTTTGAAAATTCATCCCCTAAGGGGTTAAAACGGGGGTGCAAAGTTAGTATGAACACTTTGCCGTTTTTGAAGTTAGTGAATGTATAATTCCACGCGAGCGAAGCTGCGGGCGTCCACTAGTATTATCATATTATCACGCCTTTACTATATTAACTCGAAGGGTTTGTCTGTCTGGGAAAGGTCTGTCTGACCTCTTCGAGTTCGGGGAACTTTCGGGGGCAGAAGTGTGTATTATCACCTATCTCTCACCAGTTAAGTTTGGTTCCCAGGTTGAGCCTATTGCCATACACCGGGCACAAATTTCAATTTTAAATTTGTTCGAAAAATTCCATATTATCTTTTCCGAGTTAGAGTAAACCTGAAGTTAAAAAACAACTTTGAAACCATTGATCAAACTTAGCTCGACCCGGCAATCGAACCCAGAACCTCTAGATTCGTAGTGGCGCTACCACTATACCAAGAGCTATAAATAATTATTAGGCAAGTAATCCTTACTCCTCCACATCCCGCAGCAGTGTCTGTGGGCGAGACCCGTGCCCAGCAGTAGGACGTCTATGGGTCGCAGTGAAGTAATCCTTATTAATATAGAAATGGTAAAGTTTGTTGGTTTTTCCTTATCGTCCTCCATAACAATATGATGGATCGAATTGAATTTTTTGCTAAGATATAGTGGACGACCTGTAGAGTGACATAGCTTAATTTAATTGGTACAGGTAGAAGTAATGTTTTGCCGCCCTAGAACAAACGTTTTAAGGTGTCTTTGTCGTGGGTAGAGGGTATGTAGTAGTGGGTAGTTAGTAGAAAATATATAAATTGAGCAAAATGAAATCTCATTACAAACGTTGTCTATATTGGACACCAAACACTGCGAAGCCGTACTTTAGTGTTTATATCGACGTGGACGGCAGAAATCCTCGGATTACATCCATTGCGAGTAGCGCGGTCGTCACTGACCTGGACGGACGAGCCTGGTCCCGAGTTCGAGCTCCGGTTAGTGGTCATATTTATTTGACAAATAAATAATATATGTGCTAGAGCCTGAGTAGAATTCTGATAGGTTATACAGGATGAGTTTTTCAAGTTTCAATAAAACCTTAGGTTATTTTATACATAGGTTGAAGGATCTCCTGGGGCACCGCCACACAAGGTACCAAGGAACATTTCTGTTATGTAATAATTGTTTTAAAAGAAATTGGGTTCCAGAGGCGACCATATTAGTCCTCAAGGATAGCAACAACGTCTCTGTGACCGACTTTGCTAGAGAGTTTTGTTCAAGTTTTGTCACAGTTGTCATGGGCGGCAGCGTCAGAGTGGTGCTGCTTGCTCAGTTGATATTATTTTATCCTTAAAAAAATGTGACAAATAAATATTAATAGGTACTACTTATAAGCTTTTGTTCCTTCTGTACTTAAAAAATTCTTGGAAATGAAATGGCGGACTCAGTTTTATTGTGAACACACATAGAAACATACATATTTTTATGCACTCCTCATTTGTTATAAAAGAATGTACCTATCGTAATAAAATATAAATTCAAAGATAAATCAATTATCTTTACAATGTATTTTTATATCTATTAAAGTTACAGTTATAATAGATTAGATATACATTATATTGCCTATATTATTGGCAATAATAGGTCGCAAGATCCTATAAGGAGAAGGAAGCCAATTGCATCTACGCCATCTTAGTCAAATATTGATTAGCCGGCTAAATAACTACTAACTAACATAAGGGACTAACTTGGTGCAACTCTGTTACATATTCCCTGTGAAGATGCGTTGCAATCTTGTCTACTACAAGTTAAGTAAAGATTGAAACTAAACAACCTTATCCTGTGTTGATTGAAGTTGTTTTATTAACAGGAATGCTATTAGACACTGCAAAAGCATAGCACGGAATTAAATGGAAATAAAACTTATTTAGTGGCAGATACATTACTAAAAAGCTGTACTAACAATTTTTTAAGAAGTCCAGGATACAAATATTAGCTCACATTTTAAGTAGAGATATTTTTATAGATTGTTTAGAACAAACAGACGGACAGCCCGATGGTACCGTCGCCTGTGGACACAGAGTGCACCAGATTTTTTATGGATTCAAGATAGCAAACCACAATCCACTGCCGCCCATGACCTCCGTGACATGGACTCATAGGAGTGTTATTTTGCTTTGGAGTAAAGATGTGCGCGGTGTTCTATCCCAAGCCAGTCTTTATATATTTTATCTAACGTTAAATGTATTGCATTCATATTCATCAAACACACCTACGCGGTGCATATCTCCAGCGTGTGCCTGCATAATGAACCGCGGTAAATGCTTCGTTAAAAACCACAAACACCCACTGTGACTAACCACTGTTTTATCATAATTTATATTTTGCATTCGTATTGTCCTATTCTGTTTTTCTGCAGTAGTATGTACTTACATGTATAAGTCTTCATATCGTTCTTACATCTACAAATTTATATGTATATATTTGCCAATGCAATGGGTAAAATATGGTTCGGTAAGGATGAGTGCGGTGACAGCCCAGTGGCTATCGAACTCGCACTCTTACTCGAGCGGTCCGGGTACAAACGCAAGCGGCATGCACCAATGACGTCTCTAAGTTATGTGCGATTTAAGAAATTAAATGTCACTTGCTATAACGGTGAAGGACACATCGTGAGGAAACCTGCATGCCTGAGAGTTCATCATAATGTTTTCGAAGGCATGTGAAGTCTGCCAATCCGCACTTGGCCAGCGTGGTGGCCTAAGGCCTAATCCCTCACATTCTGCTCCACATATCTCTTTCATTTTACACCTCCCTACTTTTCGATAAAAGGTTTTAACTGGAGGTTATTCGTTGGCACTCGGTTCTTAATATTCCCAAACATATGTGCACGTTAAAAAATTACATAGGTACTGTAAAATACTGGTAGTCCTGTTGTTTTAATTTGCAAAAGTACTTGTTTATTTTTGCGTGAGATTTTTCAAATACTTTCGGCCGAGTAAAACGAGAAAGTTGAGGAAGCAATCCTCCTCTCAGCACAGCACGGTTGGTTTGAGTTGCAAACTCGTTAGTAGGAAAGTCTGACTCGTTACTATTGCATGTCATAAAGTGTGTCAAGAGCGTGGTTCTTAGGTGGAGTTGCGAATATAACAATTTATTACGTATATATACCTATACATACCTAGTTAAATTCAGGAACGAAATATTGGTCGTACTCTTAGCTAAATGGCATGTAGAGCGAAACCTTATTTTCCTTGGTAACTTCTACCATGATCTCTTAATTTGTGGTCGGATCTACAAAATTTTTGGTATTGAGAGAAATACTCGGAAGAAGGAGTATTTATAGCTCCCAAACTAGCTAAAAATGCAGGAAACCGCTACTCATTAGGCTTAGGATTGGAAGGATTAGCGCATACTAGGGTAGTACTACTTCTTTTTTTATTTGATTTGATTTGAAGAATTCTTTTAACATGTAACCGTTGCCTTCTATGCATCATTATCTTATTTGACCACTAAGTCATAGACCAAGTTAAGGGGCGACAGGGTCAACAACCCACAGCCCACTAAGCCAGTTGACTTTAGATAGACTTTGGATTCTTTATTTCGAAACTGAAGTTAATGAAACGAATATAGTAAAATAAATAACAACTAGTAAAGTTACAGGGTCCACCCTCATTGTAATTTGTAGGTAATGAAATCATCCTGCTGCTGATAAAATTTTGCTTTTTTTGTTATGAACTCTTAATAGGGCGGCCGGGAATCAATCAACCGTGTACCCCAAATGCCCTTTATTCAATTTTATATTGTGTGTCAAATCCAGTCATATTTTGCCGGTGACAGACCCAGCAAACTGTTAAGGGGGCAGGACAATCAATTTATATTGTAACGCGGTTTGTGCACACACAATTTTTTTACTCGCGCATTTTTCTTGTGTTTTTACTGGTACTTTTTATTTATTTTATCAGGCAATCCAATAGCGATAGAAGTACAATACTTAATACAATGTATATGATATGAAAATGGATTACACAGTTACTAAAAATATTTTAACTTAATTTAAGAACAATAATTAATAATTTTAGGTACTACCTACACTAATACTTTTCCACTTTTATGTGAAATTTTGTTTCAAAGGCACTTTCAAGGCGGCACAAATTTTGTTTGATAGCATGATTTTACATAAGAAATTAAGTAGATATATGGAACCTTTTTTTGACAGTATTTTATTGCATTAGGTATCGTATTTGTTTTACAAAACTCGTTTCGGATTCCTACTTGTGTGTTGAATGTTTTCTGCTACGGAAAATTTTCCTCATAATATTGCACCCAATTAACGAAAGGCAAAGGGCACATTGGCGTACCTACGTGCTTTTTGATATAATTATGAAATACATATATGGTTCAGCCTTCATTAAATATACCAAATTCCATTTTTGTCCTAATTGTTGGGTCTCCTACGTGCGGAAAAATTCACATTTCGTTCCGGAAAAGAATACCTAGAGTGAGGATCAGTATTACGGCCTCAGATTACGGCTTTTAGTAAAACAATCGCCAGTGAAGTAGGTACTTAGTGTGAAATCTAATTATTGCCGTGTTGCCTATCCGAGAGGGTCCGGTTTCAGATCCAGCGGCACGCATCAGAGAATTTCCTAGCTTATATGAGATTTAAGAAATTTAATTTCATCTGCCATAACGGTGAAGAGAATATTGTGAGGAACCTGCATGTCTGAAAATTCTACAGGTATCTGATATTCTCTGCCAATCCAATTAGCGTGGTCTTGCTCCTCCCATTCTGTGGTCAAAATGACGTCTGATTTCCGTGCCCAAAGGTGGGATATGAATGAAAGGGTTGTGGTTGGGCTTGGCAGTGAGTTAACTCTGCAATCTGCAATGCATTAGCCCCGTAATAGCTCCACGAGTCCCTACAAACGACATTGACGTAGAGTCTGCATAGCTTCGATTGTTTAATTAAAGCGACGCTCAGCTTGCGAGGCTTGCTATTTCACAGATAGTTATTGATTTGCTGTTTCAGTTAATGGCTCTCATTGATTCCATGTGAAGTTCGTGTGGCGAATTTATCGATTTAGGTCAAAAGTTTGCAGATATATATGTTAAAGGCTGTCTTGTGTTGGTTATCAATATGGGCATTATTTAATGTTTTACTGTAACTACAGTTCTGACTGAGTATATAACCGGGAGTATATTAATAACACTTATTTATACATTTAAGCAAAGGGCTAAAGTACAAAATGTAATTTAACATCACATTTTTTGGACATTGTAGTCTGAAGTAATAATAAAGAGAGGCTTTTTAAGGAATTCGTTAACAATAATCGATGTTCATAATGTGGATATCGAATTCTCAATAACATAACCTATCGTAATAGACTAAATCTTCGTATAATAATAAATACTACTTAAGTTTTTTGCGTAGGTAGGTACTACGTTATAGAAACAATATTGATGAGAAGATATAAGTTCGTTATAATTTATTAATTGCCAATTACTCCGTATCTAATATCAATATAATTTTATCCCGTGATACCTTGATTAAGTCAATTGCTTTCGTCGCAATTAACGGTCGGTCTATATTAATTAAATGTCTCTCAGAATCTTGCAAACAAAATAGATGTTAGATTATCGACTTATTGAATGACAGGATTAGGATGTTGTCTATTGTGTTAATTGGATAACCATTAATTAAAATATTCTCGATGACTATAGTAAAATGTTTTGAAGTGAACAATAGGTAGTAGTAGGATTACTCTTACTAATCACAAAAACATATTCAAAACAAACCACATTTAAGTAACATTTGGAAAGAAAGAGAGAAAAACATGCATCGACACCATTCAACATAATAAATAATAATATGTACCTAATACCTACATATCAAACTTCAAACACCGGCAATTAGATTTGAATAGCAGCACAGAATCCAAAGATAGCAGGAGCACCTATAGAGAAGTACCTATAGAGAAGCACCTATCCGAGATATTCCTACTTCTGTAGTAGGTATATATCGGTAGGTACTACAGAAGTAGGTATATCTCGGATTTTGACCCGCCGATCTACGGTGAAGAACACTTTGGTTTATGGTAATCTTTGTATGCTTCGTTTGCATGTCGTCCAAAATGGCTTTACTTTTTTAGCTGTAGCCAAATGGCAAAAAACGTAACCCTTATGGATTCGTCATGTCTGTCTGTCCGTCCGTATGTCACAGCCACTTTTCTCCGAAACTATAAGAACTATACTTACTGTTGAAACTTGTTAAGTAGATGTATTCTGTGAACCGCATTAAGTTTTTCACACAAAAATAGAAAAAAAAAAACAATAAATTTTGGGGGTTCCCCATACTTAGCTGAAACTCAAAAAAAATTTTTTCATCAAACCCATACGTGTGGGGTATTTATGGATAGGTATTTAAAAATGATATTAAGGTTGTTAACATCATTTTTTTTCTAAACTGAATAGTTTGCGCGAGAGACACTTCCAAAGGGGGAAAATGTGTGTATATAACTATAACTTCTAAAATAAGAGAATGATAAAACTAAAAAAAATATATGATATACATTACCATGCAAACTTCCACGGAAAATTGGTTTGAACGAGATCTAGTAAGTAGTTTTTTTTAATACGTCATGAATCGTAATCGTCGTAATTACCTTTCATTCAATTAACTCACAATATAAAATAAACAACAAACTACAAGAACATTTATACTATGTTACTTGCTGGTACGGGACCCTTCCTTCATTGGCGAGTCCGACTCGCACTTGGAAGTTTTTTATTTATATTTAGAAAGCAGTAGTATATCTTCTATATAATAAAAATGAATCGCAAAATGTGTTGGTAAGCGCATAACTCAACAACGCCTGGACCAATTTGGCCAATTCTTTTTTTAAAATGTTCGTTGAAGTTCAAGGATGGTTTTTACGGCGAGAAAAATTGAAAATTCATCCCCTAAGGGGGTAAAACGGGGGTGCAAAGTTAGTATGAAGCTTTGCCGTTTTTGAAGTTAGTGAATGTGTAACGCGAGCGAAGCTGCGGGCGTCCACTAGTCTAATATATAAAATTTCCATGTCACAATGTTTGTTGCAGTACTCCTCCGAAACGGCTTTACCGATTTTTACCAATTTTTATATGCGTATTCAGTAGGTCTGAGAATCGGCTAACATCTATTTTTCATCCCTATAAATGTTAAGGGTAGTCCACCCCAAAAAATTTTTTTTTAATTTTTTTGACGAAATTTTTTGTTTTTATTTTTTTATGATACAACATTAGAAAATACATATAACCCTGAATTTTCAACCCTCTACGATCAACCAAAAATTATTTATATGGCAAAACAACGTTTGCCGGGTCAGCTGGTACTTATATACGCGGAAACGGAAAACGATCGGAGCCGCGAGTAAGATAGTAGGTAGATAGAATAGATACATACATACATATTTAAATTTTGAAATAAAGATTTATTAAGGGGTAGAAGGGTTGTTCATTGTAACTGTAGTCCTAAGACGCCTACTGTTGCGCTACTTTTTCTACTGTTACTTACCAACATAACTTAACTGTGACTCATAAATCACAACTAAAGACCTCACTATCTGTATCGATAAATAAAGGAAACGACGTCGATTATATTATTTGTCCGCCGGTCGTTATCGATGACTGCACGCGCCTATTTGGAGTAGATAGCCTTTTTGGGCTTCAAAGTAAAATTATGGATTAACTTGTGCATACTTGATGATAAATTGAAGAGGGTAAATATTATCTGAGTATGTTTTATCTTCAGGTAAAAGCACCAAGTATCGGGCGTCTTGATAGAATTTATTTTTATCTAAAGTCGAATAATAGGTACGTCTTATCTATGTAAAGAAGAAATTTTATAGGTTTATCTGTATACCTTATTACTTTGCCCTAGAAATCATCTGTTTATTTACGCAACTATGTATCGCAAGATTGGTAACAAAATAATTATGTGATAGATTGTTCTTTCAGAGAACTAAACACGGTCGTCATGGGTTGACAGTAAAATTTTAAACCAAGTCAGTTGTGTAGTAATGACAATATAATATTCCTAATCCAACTAGCTAATACTTAATAGTTTCTGCAGCCTTATAAAGAATATGATGCCTATCACTGTACTACACAAGAGAAACCGCATCTTCCAAACCACACAAATCACTTGAAAACAAGGTAGTTTCCGGCAAAGAAAAAGATAACCATGTCGGTTCTACCACCTTTCTTTGTATCAGTTTCCTGCACGTGCGCAGTGCGTACGCAATCTTGCGCATCGGACGCACGTAGCGATCTCGTTGCAAAGTAAATATTTATAGGCCCAGGTAGCACTTGTAAAAAACCTTTACAAAAACGCGAGGCGTCAAATTCTAGGCGAAGATTCGTAAAAAAGTGTTAGATCATTGATTCGAGCTTACTGAAGTTAAGACTTAGGGTGACTGCACATTCGTTAATATTTGGATTAATTTGGATAGATCCAATTAGCGAGCCTCAGCCTCAGTTCAGCCTTGGCGGCTAAAATTGAGCTGATCTATCATTGGTAAACTGAAAACATATAACAAAAAACCAGCCTGTATTTACTCAAAGGGGCTGGCTGACAGTTAATTTAGGTTCCATGTAATAATAGGTGGTGATGGTGACCCTTTTGCCATAAACCTGGTATAAAACCAAACTATATTTTTTATTATAGTAAGAATTAGTATGTGACTCTACTCATCCTCTGCGGTCCATAATATTATATTCAATATAGTACCTTTAAGCTCAAGCAAGTGGAATAGCTTTTTTTATTATCTGTAGCTCACAGCTATCATAAATTAAAAATGTAGTTTTTTTTTGTTGAGCTGTCATCACCACAGAGTACATTTTATATATATATAAAGTCATCACTTTTATTAAGACTAAGTTTAGTTGTGATGGTCTGTTCAAAAAATTATCTATTCAACTATCAACAATTTTGTCAGAAGCCATGGTACTCGTCTAACAGCATTTAGGCATTAATAATGAAGAATCTGAACTATGTAAGGTAGGTTAGGTACCTATTAGTAAATTTCTCGGAGCCAAACTTCGCTGAGAGCACGACTGCAAGGATGGGAGTGGGAGCTCTAGATAAAGTTCACATTGTCTCGTGTATTTCGTGTAGTTTAATTTGTTTGTAGTATGCAGTATCGCCGCAACGCATTTGTGACTTGGAACAAGACTATTTAAAAAAAATAACAATTGGGTAACTGGAATTAACATCAACTAACAGTGTATATTGACGAACTGACCAAATAATATTAGAGTAGAATTTAGTTTATTTCGCTTAATAGTTTCTGCAACACATATAAACCTAAAAACAATGATAACCTATATAGTCTAGTCAACAAGTGCCTTTTAGGTCAAAATTTTTGCGCCTTCTCCGAAAATTATGATTGAGGTGTCATTCGATTCGGAATGGCATGTAGATAGTTTTTGAGAAAATGCGAAGGCCGCTCGCAAAAATTGCAATAGTTATAAACAATTAAGTGAAATAAAAAAAGGGGGTTTGGTATTTCGTTAATATCTCAAAAACTATTTGAGAAAATTTAAATTTGAAAAAAGATTCAAAAAGAGGAAGAAATTTCCTAAAAAAAGTCTCGACTCCCGAAATTGTCGGACTAATGTTTATAATGTTCCCAGAGGGTTGAAAATACGCTCGAAAACGGGTACTCCGGCTTGCGTACGCCACGGCCCCATCGGACCTTTAATGAATAAATATTATTTAAACTTATTAAATATGAAAATTAAAAATTGAAAAAATTCAGGCGCCTGTAGGATAGATCAATGAACAATAATCCGTAATCAAAAAATTTTTATCGCGATTTTTCAAAAAGTTATCCATTAATTAATTAACAGTTTTTTGTAGCATGAACATTAACATTGCAAGTGCGATAATTGTTAAACTATTAATCTGAGATTTTTTTCCTTTCGTGGAGCTATTTTTCAAAGGTCTTAGAATAGATTCCCGTTGGAAAAATTCAAAAATTGTTAATTTTCGTTTTGTTATTAACAATTTACTGAGGTAAAAAATTATAAAGCTTAATTAAACATTGAAAAAAATTCTTTTTTTGTAATATTATTATTGGTCCATTTTCTTATGATCAGAAGCTACTTAAAAATGATTTTAAATAATTTTTATCACCTATTGTTTAAAAAATTGTTATAAACAAATGCGTTGTTCATGAGATAATTAAAAATTTTTTTTTGATATCATAATCTTTGATGATAATTATGATTTTTTTTTAAAAAATCGTTTCTCTAAAAAAATTGTTTATTGCTTAAAAACGCATTTGTTGAATAACAATTTTTTTTTACCACTTATTATGAAAATTAAGGAACCATTTTTTTTAAAAACATCATTGTTTATCTTTATCTTTGATAGTAAAAAAGAAAAATCGATTATTATTTAAATTTTCATTGTTTATTTGATACACAATTTGTTATTAACAAATTAATTATTTCTTTGTATTTTTTTTTCTTTTTCTACTTAAAAAAACAAAAACAACCATGTATTATTTTTTGGAAAAAAAAAATTTATTTATATTTCGTTCAATAAAAAATATAAACAATTTTTTTTTTCAAAAAATAATACATGGTTGTTTTTGTTTTTTTAAGTAGAAAAAGAAAAAAAATACAAAGAAATAATTAATTTGTTAATAACAAATTGTGTATTAAATAAACAATGAAAATTTAAATAATAATCGATTTTTCTTTTTTACTATCAAAGATCAAGATAAACAATGATGTTTTAAAAAAAAATGGTTCCTTAATTTTCATAATAAGTGGTAAAAAAAAATTGTTATTCAACAAATGCGTTTTTAAGCAATAAACAATTTTTTTAGAGAAACAATTTTTAAAAAAAAAATCATAATTATCATCAAAGATTATGATATCAAAAAAAATTTTTTAATTATCTCATGAACAACGCATTTGTTTATAACAATTTTTTAAACAATAGGAGATAAAAATTATTAAAAATCATTTTTAAGTAGCTTCTGATCATAAGAAAATGGACCAATAATAATATTACAAAAAAAGAATTTTTTTCAATGTTTAATTAAGCTTTATAATTTTTTACCTCAGTAAATTGTTAATAACAAAACGAAAATTAACAATTTTTGAATTTTTCCAACGGGAATCTATTCTAAGACCTTTGAAAAATAGCTCCACGAAAGGAAAAAAATCTCAGATTAATAGTTTAACAATTATCGCACTTGCAATGTTAATGTTCATGCTACAAAAAACTGTTAATTAATTAATGGATAACTTTTTGAAAAATCGCGATAAAAAATTTTTGATTAAGGATTATTGTTTATTGATCTATACTACAGGCGCCTTAATTTTTTCAATTTTTAATTTTCATATTTAATAAGTTTAAATAATATTTATTCATTAAAGGTCCGATGGGGCCGTGGCGTACGCAAGCCGGAGTACCCGTTTTCGAGCGTATTTTCAACCCTCTGGGAAAATTATAAACATTAGTCCGACAATTTCGGGAGTCAAGACTTTTTTTAGTCAATTTCTTCCTCTTTTTGAATCTTTTTTCAAATTTAAATTTTCTCAAATAGTTTTTGAGATATTAACGAAATACCAAACCCCCTTTTTTTATTTCACTTAATTGTTTATAACTATTGCAATTTTTGCGAGCGGGCTTCGCATTTTCTCAAAAACTATCTACATGCCATTCCGAATCGAATGACACCTTGTAGTGTTATAAGTGAGAGAAGCTAATCTGGAGTGTTATAGAGAAAAGCTAAAGGAAAGTAAATGATAAGAATTTTAAATAAAGATATGTATGTATATTATTACTCACTCGGTGGTTATAAGATTTGTAGTGGAAAATATAAATTTAGTAATAAAGAGTCACTTAAGGGAAGGCACAGACACAGACGTTCAGAAGCTCCGATGCACGGCCGCGCAAGCAGCGGCACTGCAACGCGCTCTCCTTGGTTGAGCAGCGAACGGCAGGGCGGTGAGGTGCGGGCGTGCAACAGCGCACAAACCACGCACGAAGTATATCAACACGAGACCGTTCAGCAGGTCTCGGCAGCTCACACACGAAGTATTCAGCACGGGATCGTTCAGCAGGTCCCGGAAGCTCTGAAAAACACTCCGTATCAGATATCTTCCTTTAAATCCGATTTAGCAAGCCAAAAGAAGTAAATCCACTTTTCTTCACTCAAAAGTCAATTCTCTAGAATCGTCTCTGTAGAATAGCCCTCTGTAGAATGATCCTCTGTAGAATGATCTCGATCATGTTCCACACAGCATTCTTCCTTTTTTAATTCAAATTTGAATTTGAATTCCTATATGGCCTAATACAATATAGTTAAATTTTATATGATATATCTATGAGATAACAAGAAAATAACATAATCTATGACAATTCCTAAATTTATAAGCTATATTAAGACATTACACATTGACTTAAGTCATGTATGAAATACAAATCACAATATTAAATGTTCCAAGAAAATAAATAAAAATCATTAAATACTAAAGAGAGAGTTATACAAGGATGTTACAAAATAATATTTAAAGTTACAAACATCCTACAAGTGAGAATTACCTAAAAATTTAATAGTAAGTACATAAGATTTAGAATACATAACCAAAACTAATTATCAAGTAAAAGGACATCTATAAATACTAACTAATTTACAATTCAATTGCAGCCAAATAAATTACCATAAAATGGTAAATAAACATATAAAGTATGTATATCAATATAAGAAATAAACAAAGATAAAAATGATGAAAAGAATGAAGTAATATGAAGAAACTGATGTGTACAGAAAAGGTATTAGTAAATACTACATATATTTCCCCCGCCCAAGTAATTTTTTTGGCTGTTACAAAAAAATTTTGAATTAAAAATAGTGATTACCTTACACATCCATTATACTGTCCATACCTTCCGCTTTCATGCATCAATCTTGCAAAGTTAGGGGCTAGGGTTCACATTCAATGACGCCTACTCCAAAGGTAACACTAGACAATGACTTTAAGGCTTTTTTTTAGGAGTTGTCATCCGCTCAACGTTGAAAACCCAGAACTCGAATACGAGATTTATTGGTGTTGGCTTTGTTTAACGAGTCACGATCCGCTCGTACTTATAGGCTTTTTTAAAGAGTCGTAAACCGCTCTGTAAGAGATAACCAAGACGGTTATAAGTAAGAATCAGAATAAGTAGTTCTGACAAAGAAAGTTAAGATTATAAAAATTAAGAACTAAAAGAAAAGAAACCGAGTTTAGTAATAACTTAGTTAATTAGAAGTATTTCTCTTCCAGAATAGAAGATAACTACTCTCAAGATATCTAGAGAGCCTACATAGCTTAAAAGCTAAGTTTAAAGAATGGACTTCGAAATAAAGCCAAAATTTTCGAAGTTCCATGATGAAGTTACAAGCATAGTATAAGATGAAAGAATGAATGAATAAATATTATTATTAGAATTAAAGTAATAAAAAGTAAAATATAGTAAATAAGTTACAAAAATACATTATTCTAACTTACCTAATTGTAATAGGTAACCACCAAGTAAGTAAATAGAAAAAAGAATCTCAAGGGTCGTTAGAATTAAAAATAAATAAGCCAAACGGGGTTGCACTTGTGTAAGTGTTAATTTGGAATTTAGAAAAGGATTTTACGTGGGCGCCAAACTGTAGTGTTATAAGTGAGAGAAGCTAATCTAGAGTGTTATAGAGAAAAGCTAAAGGAAAGTAAATGATAAGAATTTTAAATAAAGATATGTATGTATATTATTACTCACTCGGTGGTTATAAGATTTGTAGTGGAAAATATAAATTTAGTAATAAAGAGTCACTTAAGGGAAGACACAGACACAGACGTTCAGAAGCTCCGATGCACGGCCGCGCAAGCAGCGGCACTGCAACGCGCTCTCCTTGGTTGAGCAGCGAACGGCAGGGCGGTGAGGTGCGGGCGTGCAACAGCGCACAAACCACGCACGAAGTATATCAACACGAGACCGTTCAGCAGGTCTCGGCAGCTCACACACGAAGTATTCAGCACGGGATCGTTCAGCAGGTCCCGGAAGCTCTGAAAAACACTCCGTATCAGATATCTTCCTTTAAATCCGATTTAGCAAGCCAAAAGAAGTAAATCCACTTTTCTTCACTCAAAAGTCAATTCTCTAGAATCGTCTCTGTAGAATAGCCCTCTGTAGAATGATCCTCTGTAGAATGATCTCGATCATGTTCCACACAGCATTCTTCCTTTTTTAATTCAAATTTGAATTTGAATTCCTATATGGCCTAATACAATATAGTTAAATTTTATATGATATATCTATGAGATAACAAGAAAATAACATAATCTATGACAATTCCTAAATTTATAAGCTATATTAAGACATTACACATTGACTTAAGTCATGTATGAAATACAAATCACAATATTAAATGTTCCAAGAAAATAAATAAAAATCATTAAATACTAAAGAGAGAGTTATACAAGGATGTTACAAAATAATATTTAAAGTTACAAACATCCTACAAGTGAGAATTACCTAAAAATTTAATAGTAAGTACATAAGATTTAGAATACATAACCAAAACTAATTATCAAGTAAAAGGACATCTATAAATACTAACTAATTTACAATTCAATTGCAGCCAAATAAATTACCATAAAATGGTAAATAAACATATAAAGTATGTATATCAATATAAGAAATAAACAAAGATAAAAATGATGAAAAGAATGAAGTAATATGAAGAAACTGATGTGTACAGAAAAGGTATTAGTAAATACTACAACCTCAATCATAATTTTCGGAGAAGGCGCAAAAATTTTGGCCTAAAAGGCACTTGTTGACTAGACTAATACTTAATATTTATTGGTAACATAGCAGTAAAACATTTATGCTAAGTTGCAACTACTGAACTAAAAAAGTCTGCACTGTGCCTCTTTACAGTCGTTTAGACTGTAATACCTACTGATTTTCAGTACAGCCTTTATGACAGAGGTAGCTCGAACATACCTAACACATTTATTTAATTTAATGAAATAAAAAAAAAATTGTGGCTTGGATTAAAAAACGGTAAAATACTAATAATTTATTAAAACTTACTTTCATTATCAACATCCTCTGATAACTAGACTTGCCATCCCAATCCCTAAATAAGTTTTGTTCAAAGTCTGTCATGCGGGTGGTATACATAGTTTGATGGCATACATTCACAAAAAATAATAATGTGTTATTAGACGGTTGTCGATAATTGTCGTTCATAAGTAGGACGGGAGTAGAAGGCCTAAAAATGAGTCAAATTCAATTTAATTTACTGTAGTAATACAATTATTACTGTTGTACTATTAACCTTTGTGATCGCTTCTATCTGTCCGTCCTTCTGTCCATCTGTCAAAGGGTACAAAGGCACCTTCAATGGAAATTTAATTACTTATGGGAAAAAGGAAGTAGGTAGAGAATGGTGCTTTAGCTTTTGACGGCATAGTATGATTATTTAGACTTAGATAGGTACCTGTATTTACTTGCGACTCTTATCCTAAATATATTATACGAATATTCTGTGCATTATTTAGAATGGTAGGAACTCAGTCTACCTAATCTGTCTGAGGGTAGATAGGTGAGACAAACGGTCTCATTTTTTTCTCTACCTATTCTAATAGTCTGTTAAATTTTCAGACAAACTTATCATTAAAACATAACGTTTATTCAAAAAAAGACTACGATAGTAGGTAAACCTAGACGAATTTGAAGTTGTACTCAATAGGACGACACTCGTAAGATTGTAAACAATACTTTTTTTAACGCTGGGAAATGCACGCATCCCACGCGATCTTGTGAGGGACAGGGATATGTGGGACTCGCCGATGCGATGTCGGAATACTCACTAAACCCAGCGGACGCTCAGTGTTTATATGAGACATCACACCGTGACATTACTACCGTGCCGATATTTTAACAATACTATGTGTTTTGCGATCAAATTCAAATTTTTACCATGAAAAAGTTCTCTGAAGGTGGGATTCCAACCCACGACCTTCCCATCAGTATTGGGAGCACCTTATAGAACTGAGCCACTGACAATAGCTATTACTACGTTCATGAATAGCATATTACATTCTCTTTATACAACTGCCACTGCCAATTTAACCTCGTTAGAAATAACTTTCACAGAACACATAATAGACATGTCTGGTATAAATAAACGGTCTTCAATAAAATCCCGGACATATCGCACCGGGATCTATTGGACGCTTTGGTTCCCTATGCTTTCCCATCGCCCGACCACAGCCTGTAATTACGGCCTTCACATTAGCCCAGGGCAAAGGGATTGTTTAGGCTATAGGCAAACTAGGTAATTATCACATCGCCTCCGGTCAGTTCCCACGGGACGGTAAATTGTAAACTTACATTCAGACGTGTCGAACCACGCGGTATCATCCTTTTGTAACAATAAGTAGGATATTGTGTTGCAGACGGTTACGAAGCCTTACGCTACATCCTTGGTCCATATAGCGTGGACGTTAACCATTGCCAGCCCAATACTGTTACTAAACTCAACGTCTTGAGACTGACCATCAATGATCGCTGTGTCAAAGAAAGCGGTCGGAGCGTGTCGTCTAATATACCCTGGTGTCGTGTTACCGGTTCGTGGTACAAGCTTTGTTTGTTCGGGACGTGAGAACCGCCTGAACTGCATGGGCGTGACATCGAGATCTTTTTGTTGTGCTTATTTGAAGTGACGTCGAGATTTGAGTATCGGTAATAGCACTCCGACGTGACCGTGACAATGCAAGTTCGGTCCGGAGGTTCGGCTCTCCTCGGATTCCCACATATCTCGCATTGTTCCACTAGAATTGTGAATCGCTCGTTTGTCAAAGGATTCGTCGTATCGACGCATTTGAATTTCAAAATGCTTTTCGCGGTTGTTTTCTCCCGAATTCTTAATGCTCGCATGCTGATTTCACAGCAATTTCGGATTATTGGTAAATGCTTCGCGTTCTGTAGCAATAGCAACGTTGGAGGAACGGAATTATTTCATCTATGTGTTACTCTATGACCTTCTTTCCAAGTGTGACTATTAGATTATTGGCTACAGCAGTGTTAGATACCTAGATATTACTATTTATTAAACCGACTGGATTTCTGGCGATCCTGTACTATGGTTTGCGCAATACTTTTTACCGCGCACTTGTTAAATGTGGAATGAACTTCCTTCTGAGGTCTAAGATATGGGGTTCTTCAAAACAGACGTAAAACTGGCTCTCCTTTACGGCCGGCGACGCATTGGCAACTCCTCTGGTGTTGCTTATGTTTATAAGCGACGGAGACTACTTACCATCAGGTGGCCCGTCTGCTTGTTCGTTAGGCTAAAATCTATACAAAAAAAACCTCTATGCACGTCATTTTTTAGAGTTCTCCCGAATACATAAGAGATGTGAGGAAATGCAAGGATAAATAAACCTCAAAATATTCTAATACGCCTGTTGTGACTCGTGCATTCATTTTATTCAGCGCACGGTCCGCATCGAAGCCTTTTCTAAACCGAGTGTAGCTCGACGTAAAATATCTGCGGTGGGAACGTTTGAATTTAGGTTTTCTGAACCAAAATTGATAGCCTGCAGGGAGCCATTAAATATACATTATCTGCCCATGCCCGGTGCAGTTGTGGCTATTCGGTTATTTAATTTTGTAAGTCCATTGTATAAGGATCGCAATATTTATGATTTGGCGTTATTGTATTTCAGATTTGGCGTGTGTTTTTCAATGTTTAGTCACGGATAAAGTTATGTTACGGATTATGTTATGTTTACTTGAAGTAGCTTAATTATACTTGCGAAATAAATTGCGAATTGCGAATTTAAGAACACTATAAAGTACCTACTTTAGTATGAAAGGCAACGAGCAAAAAAACAAGCAGGTCAGAATGAGAGGGATTAGGCCTTAGTCCACCACGCTGGCTAAGTGCGGATTGGCAGACTTCACATGTCTTCGAGAACATTATGAAGAACTCTCAGGCATGCAGGTTTCCTCTGATGATGTGTCCTTCATGTGTCCTTCACGATTATAGCAAGTGACATTTTATTTTTTAAATCGCACATAACTTATAGTAGGGGAGCCCAAGAGGGGATTTTGCGGGATACTCAAGCGCGTCAGTTTAATATACAGTGGGATACCTTGTACCCGGTTAAGTACCTCCACCAAATATGAGCCCCATATATAAATGGGGCCGTCAAGGATAAAGGATCAGAATAAGAAAAAAATAAAATTTGTCATCAGAAATTCTTGAGCGCGTCAGATTAAGGTAGGGTGAGTTAATTACATGCTAAAAAGTGTATATTCCACTTATCTTACAATTTGAGAGTAACGTAAAGAAAGGGGAGGGCTGATGTAAAGAAACTATTGAAAATGAATGGAAAGTATATTATTATTATTATTAACTCTGTCGATCACATTGAATCGATGCAAGCCACGGCTATATACGGACTTGATATAAAAATATTCCCAACGTTCTCATAACTTAGGGAACAAATCATAACATATAATACAGAAGGGCTACTCAAGATATTGTTTTGAGGCAACCTCTTGAATAATTCATGTATTTTATTGCATTGCATGTTTGTGTGCCGGTGCATATTTTTTACATTACTTCCGACTATTTCCGATTGGTCGGCTTCCGAATCGTATCATCTACATTTCAAAAGCTTATTATATTTTTACTTACGATTTGGTTTTGGTCAGAAAGCGTGGTATGAGTTTAGGAAAGTTTTCACGGTAGAAATTGCCTTTTCAAGGCGTTTCTGTATTGTAAACAGACCGTATGTTAAGCATCTGGAAGTCTACCTACTCGTCTGCTTTTGTATTTCATATCTATATATATAAAAGGAGAAGGTGACTGACTGACTGACTGACATATCAACGCAGGGCCTAAACTATAAGGGTTAGAAACTTGAAATTTTGCACAGGGGTTCCTTTTATAACGTAGGGGAGCACTAAGAAAGGATTTTTGAAAATTTACCCCCTAGGGGAGTAAATCGGGGGTGCAAAGTTAGTATGAAACTTTGCCGTTTTTGAAGTTAGTGAATGTCTAATTCCACGCGAGCGAAGCTGCGGGCGTCCACTAGTTACGTATGTACACTAGCTGTTCTTCGCAGATGCCGCGGCTTCGTGCTTTGAGTATATTATTTTTTGGTTAAATTTTAGTTTATTATAGATTTAGTGCATTTTATATTTATTTAAACAGCACCCGTAGCTTATAAGTACAATGTTTCTCAACAATTGCAACGTACCTAAAAATATTTGTACCTACATAAAATTAATGATTCCATGTACAGCAAATTCGATAGTATTTATGAATGTAATAATACATTAATCTGTTTAACGTCGCGACGTCTGCTAACTGCCGACTTTACGTCACGATAATATGAGGACTTACATGATACTTATACCCTATACTTACTTGTATAGTATGTAGAGTTAGCTGCGGAAGATTGTATTACCTTGACACCTGAGATGATTCAGGTGTCAGTGCTCCTGTACCAACCGTCGAAGTAAGAGTAGCTGTTTTGTTTTAAGTAAGTTAGCTGCTAGGTTTAGGTGGTAGAGCCTATAGGGGAAATAGGTTTTATATGAAACCTATTTTGTTCCATATAGAGTTCGCTCGGAGTAGTACTACCGCCCAACATTTTTTTTTAATGCAATTATGGTCTGGTTGGAAAGGTGTGGTTTCCGGTTACACTTCTTAAGTGGCGACCATTAGAACTCAAGGGTATATACATTCTGTGACTGACTCGGAAAGAGATTCTTACAAACATTTACTAACTGGACATAATTGTCCAGTAATTGTAATTGGTAATCCAACACCAACTAACAGGACTAACTATCATTAACAGTCCCCAGTCTCATACCCACTAACGAACTGACCAACTAATGTTCTACTTAACTCTCTCAGCTAACTGGATTAACCATAGGTCCTTATTTGAGTCTTGTTTAAAGTCAGACACATCTGTTGATAATGTATTGATTATAAATCGCAAGTTGTTTATAAACCTGCCTACTACCTCACATAGCCAATGATACCTGTCAGGTAGTCGTACACTTCAAATCAAGAGTAATTTAAAATCAATCATCGCGCGCTTCGAATACTTTGTTGGTCAATGAAAATAACTCAAACAAAACAAACATAGTGTACACTCGGTTTGTTCTCACGGGCCATTATAGTGCACAATGGCCCTTCGGGTGCGCTCACGCGGAGCGCGCTACCGGTTTCGTGCAGAGACCGTACCGCTTCTAAGTTTACCTACTACGTCATGGAGAGCGGAGGAATAAATAGGCTGTCTATTTATTCCTATATTTCTAATCTCCATAATGCATCTAGATTAAATAGCTTGATACATTTCATAGCATAAAACCAAGTCGACATAACCCCGGCGCGTAATACATACACTTTATAATTATGTTTATGTCCCATTTATTGGTGATGACTGATGAGCCTATTGATACATGCCAGGCACAAATGAAACTGCTCTTAATTACTAAACTTAAATCCAATAAAATATGTTTTACTAATGAACATTTTATCTGTCATAATACAATTTAAGGAAAGTTTAGAATTAGAGTTTAAATTCCGGACGTTATTAACTGGCCTTAATACGTGCAAACCCTGCCTCCCACTGTGTACGAGTGGCAGTTTTTCACACTAATCGTTTTGTGGAAGAAATCATTCAATCTGTAGCACAGTGGCACCGCAGGTTAAGCTAATGTAAGGATCGTGATTCGTGGGTCAGTTTAATAATGAATGTTTTGTCTGGAAAATACAAGGTATGTTTGCGGACGTATTATGGTTCGAAATAATGCGATTCATAAAATAATAAGTGAGATCATGAATTTGAATTAAACGCGGTATAATTAAAAGCTAAAAGGAATCTCGTTTCGGTTTTCTTTTATATTGTTTTGAATAAATTCAGATGAATGTGCTGACTACTCAGGCTTACGAAACGGGAGTCTAGTCCGATTTTCGGGATGTATTTGCAAGCTTATTCGGACTACGAGACGCGGCAGGCCCATTGACGTGCTGACTTCTATAGCGTCAATCACTGCCTTCACCGTTGAGTAGGTATACTGCAACTTGATATGTTTATTATTATATCAAAATCATAACGAACGCTTTCCATAAAGCTTACATATTGTTATGAACTACTCTCTCTCACAAAATTAAGACTAAAACACCTTAAAAAGTACCTAGGTAACATTATTTTGTTAATATTACGTATTCCATTAATATATTCAAAATGGTGGCATTGGCCACTGCTGAACAAAGGCCCTCAATCGGTGGTACTCCTCCAGGTCCTGTAGCTTTTGAATCCAGCGGTTCCCCGCTAACTTCTTCAGGTCATCAGTCTAGCTTATTGAATCACGGCCAATGCTCCGTTTCCAAAGATGGGGTCGAGGATCTTTCTCACCCATTGGTTGTCAGTCCTGCGAAAGACGTCCATTTCCATATCAGCTTGCTAAGCGCCATATTACCATCGTTGGTCTACTTATTTCATCACCATGAATCTTGTTTCGTAGCAAAATACTGAGCATAGCGCATTCCATTGTTTGCTGAGCAACTTTGAGCTTACGAATAAGTCCGATGGTAACACGTGAACACGTCTTGGATCCATAAGTAATCCCTGGCAACACATCTGTTTGAACTAACTGACATATGTTCTTATTAATTATCTCTGCTGCCTGTACTAACCAATACTAGTCCATAATAGAATATTGTTCAATGTCAGTCACATTTGTCATTGGCGGCAGCGGATCGGTGGTGATGCAAGCTCGTTTGCTATCTTAAATTCATTATAAAAAACCGGTTCATCGAGTGACCTGTTTCTCGAATATTTATCTATACTAATATTATAAAGAGGAAAGATTTGTTTGTAATGTTTTCACAAGGTTTTCACACAATAACTACTGGCCCGATTTCAAAATCACCATTAAAAAGCTTCATCTTCAGTGAATGACATAGGATAATATTACTAGGTGTAAACAAAACTATTGTTATGTAGACATTATTATTGGAATTAGAATTCCACGCGAGCGAAGCTGCGGGCGTCTACTAGTGTAACAATAAAATGTACTAATCACTGATTATCTGAAAAAACTTATCGATTTCACACAAGACCAGCCATCCAGTTTAAGGCGCCAATCTGACCCCATATTGGGGCGTGTCAATGTCATTTCTATATTCTCTGTAGTCTAGTCGGTACGAGATGTCTTTTTTGCTCAGTATTTATGCAACACTTACATTTTTTGAGCACCTGTTCATAACACCGTTATACCACATTTACAGTGAGATTTTTGTAGTTAAAGCCTGATAAGAATTTGAAGAAGAAGAAGAAGAAGATATGTATTTATTTTTCACACAAAACACTAAACAATCGACAAATTAACAATGAACTTAAAGCTACATAGACTATGTACAGTATCATGCGTGAAAAAAAGGGTTACGCTCAGCATACTGCCCTGTGTCACAAGGCTGCTGATTTTCAGCGCAACCCTCCTCAGATTTGATCAGCTTTGGTTGCATATCAAAATTTTGACGTTATGCGCTTTTGAATTTTAATAGTTTTGTGAATTAAAAAATGTAGGATTTAAGAGTAACTAGAGTTTTCCATAGAGATTTCAATGTATTGCAATTCAGACTTGGGAAAGCTTCCTCTCATTCTGTTTGATTATGTTCACTGTAGCAATATAATGATTATACATACAGAAGTGTTTAAGCAAATAAAAATGTATAACCTAATTCAATGCATAGTTAAAATGTAATGTAATAAGCTTATTCCCTGAAAAGAATTTTCTTATAAAACATCCTTCGTGGATGAATAAGCTTCGCAAACCGACATATATAAATTCTACATTGGATTGAACTGTAATTTGAAAATTAAACAGGGACAAATAAAGCTAGCTAGAATTAGGCATGAAAGCAAACATTTCTCTTTAAACGTTCCAGTTTTTCAGACCACACGGCCCGCAAAGTTTTGCAGTTTCGCGTCTTTTTGAATGCCAGCGATTTATGATGGAGTCTTCAGTTTTTTTTAATTGCACGCCTCCCACTAATGGCTGCGGAACCCAGCGCTCCCGGGCGACAGGTGATTGATGGCAAGTTATTGTTTGTGTCGCGTTTACTTTGAAAAATGAATAAGTGCGCTCGGTGAAGGCAGTGGTTGATGCACGGCTTTGATCTGCGATTAGGCGACTGGGATGCACTTGGTTTCAATGTAATTCAATCCATAAATCAGCCTTTTTTTTGTTTTACGAGTGGGAAACCTTTTATAGGTACCCGGAGCCGGTACCTCACTGGATGGACGGTTTGAGCTCCCACTCTTGCCGCCCGTGAACCCAAAAGCCCCCTTTAGTCCCCTCTTACGACATTTTTGTCATAAAACATAAGTTTGTGCATAAAACGTAGCTAAAGCATACAGTTAATCTCACTTCTTCAGTCAGACTTCAGCCTTTACTCGAAAGGCCCAGAAATCATTATGTGACTTTTATGCATTTCGTTTAATTGCATAATTAGTCATTCATTGGCTTTATTTCAATATAAACGTGTTGATGAAATCTAGTGATGACTGAGATGCCTAAGAGGCTTTCACAAAGATCCCAAGGGAGCGTGAAATTAAGCAGTTTTCTCTATGTCAATGTAGTGATCTATGGTACGTACCTATTTTCTTCATTGAAAAAGTAAGTAAATTCTGAGAAGAAAAACGTGCTTAGTAGCGCGATGATTTATGATGATACAAAACGAACGGAGCTGCTGTCGAGTCGTAGTCAAAGTATTGTATCAGACAAAAGTTTTACGTAATCGCAGTGCACTGGCCCGTAATGTGGCTGAGCCTTTAGTTTGAAAAATGAACTGCTATGTTTGCGCTTACTTGATTCCGTGTTGCCATTCGGGTCAGCCATTTTTTCCCGCGGCATTTTTTAATAGAGTTCGCACTCGGATAATTGATTGGTTTGTTTCTTGTTTGTTTTGTTTGTTTGGTTTGAATGATGGTCGCCAGTCATGCCTGTTCTAGTTGTCGTAACTTATTTCTCACGTAACTGAATAGGCGGACGTTTTTCTGTAACGCTTATTATCGATGATGTAGGTAAGGTTTGCAATAGGCACTATGTAGCTGTTAGAATAAGTTTTGTTCGAATTTTTTGTGTATTAACAATACATACTCAAAATATGAATAGTTGATGTCAGTTAGTTTTTTGTGTTAAAAATATATGTTGGTTCAAAAATTATGTTCTGTTCCAAAAATATATTATAAATATGTTTCGACCATATCGGTTGTTTACAACGTTGTTTACAACTTATTTCTCCACAATGCGATACATTCATATAAATTATACTATTAAAACCTAATAGGTTGGTAATTGATAGGCCCGTTGGCGCAATGTGAACCTGTCTGTTGCGCTAGGGGTCGTGGGTTCGAATCCCACTCAGGATAAATATTCGTGTGACGAACACTTGTATTTGTTCTGTGTCTGGATGTTAATATTATCTATCAAATCTCTGACACCCATAGTATGTACAGGCTCGCGTCTAGTTTTGGGTCAGATGGCCGTGTGTGAGAAGGTCCATGATATTTATTAAAATCTTTTATTTAACTTCATTCGTATGTATCTATGTATGTTTATTATATTATTCGAACGTGTGTTATAATTATACATACTGATCAAAAACAGGTTCGTGATAATTATGCGAATTTCCTTTTTATTTGCAGAAAGCTAGTGCTTTCAATTAAAACAACCTTTTGAGTTTATCATGATTTCCACGTTATGGGGTAATTACGTTCAAATTGACTTTTACCTGGAAAATTCACTTAACGCTTAGATATGAATTGACCGATGAACTTTGATAAACTTATGTAGGTACACATAGAATCCCAATTGTTTTAACGACATCTTATTATTATTATTAATGCTTGAAATCGGATTGAAATGCACAAAACTTACTAAAAAAATTGTACCGTATCTTCAAGTCACTGGATTAGACTACTTGTATACATATAGGGTATGTATAGAAGAAATATGTATATTGGTACAAAACAAATAGCATATTTATTTACTAACAATTACTAAGCGGAAGCGTTTAGGTATTCTTTATTTTATGCTTACAATTGTCCATCTACTATTTTATGTATCACACGGCAAGTGCTCGAAAAGGTTAGTAGGTACCTGGAATCAGTTTTCTAAAATCGACTGTCGTCATCCTCTCCATCCTTAAACTTCCTATAGGTACCTACAATTACACCATACCTACTGGGATACCTAGCTTTGTAGAATTAGCCTCCATATGTGTCCAACTCCCGTGATACAGTGCTACTAAAGCCACGTTCAGGATTTCTACCTCAAAAGGAAATCGTCTTACGTATGGGCTCTCCCCAATAATTATAATTAGATTGAAGAAAACCTGAATCTAATGGAATTGGTACTTAATCACTTATCTATGTAGATACAGATTTAAAGGAAATATAAGCCAATACGATCCGAGTAGTCGCACGTTTGCGGTGAATACTGAATACTCGTGAAACCAGCTAGCCAGTAGCGCACGATACAGGTATACTAGTCAGAAGCGAAACCGTGAAGATGGGATGATAACGCTTTTTGCGCTACGCTGCGTCTGTTGCGAGTTGCGAGAGAAAACGAACATGCCGTCTCACCATCCAAAATCGACTATGATTGTTCGTCGGGTTTACCTATTCGCCACCGGTTGACGGACTGCTAAGCTTGAGTTCTGGCTTCAATCCACGAGTTTCGTTGCAATGTTTTCACACAAAAACTACTGGACCGATTTCAAAAATTCTTTCTCCATTAGAAAGCTGCATCTTCACTGAGTCATATAGGCTATATAATATTACTAGCTTTAAACGAAACTATTGGAGTATGTGTAGTTCAACGCGAGCGAAGCTGGGAGGTCCACTAGTCTTCGATAAGGCATAACGCATAGACAACTTAACAATAATTGTTTTTACCATTGAAAATACGGTGTGTAGCACCCATGAAATTTTGCCAATAGCGCTCACCCAACAAACCCACCGCACATCGCAGTCGATTCCATACGCGTTTCATAATATTATAATTGTCTTGTTATAAATAAGTTTATTTTGACATACGTACTATTATACATGTGAAGCAAAATAATTTATAAGCGCTGTTCTTGTTTGTATTGCAATATCAAGATGCATTTGCAGTTGATTCTTGAAAAACGTAATGAAGAGTACCTAAGTCAAGTCAAATATACGATAATGTTCAGTTGCACGCAGTGTTGGCCCGGTATTAAGCGATCCGTTTGTGCCGTCATTTTAATGGTTCATTATGCCATTTCTGGTCCAAGTTTTTATCTTCTAATGGTCTTTAAAAGCCAACTTTTTACGGCGTGTGCAAACAGTGACAAAACCGAAGCCTCGTTGATGTAAGCATCTTTACGGAGATTCAGTTTTTCACATAATAAGTTGAATAACGCCTCGAAGAAATTGTATTGTCTGTTTGTGAGTTAATAAAGTTTAAATTATTTTTAGTATGATTCTATTTGGTGTTGTCATTGTTATGTCACGGCGGGACAAGATGTTATTTTTATCATTTTATTGATACAATTGATTATTACGTAAAATCCTCAAAGAGCTCATATTAGTCAAAGTAAATAATGATTTCCTAATTTAAGTATTTAAATTAATAAAACATACTGATTTAGTAAACATAACGACATTTCATTAATATTTTGATTACTGGCCAGTCTCATTTGGCTCAGGTGGTGCCTAGTCCGTGAATTGAACTTAAAACTGTTAATTGATAAGTCAGTCCACTCCTAATAAATAATGTAAACGATTGACTATTCGTAGACCACATTATATAATATAATCAGAACCGTATTTGTTTTTTTATATAAACTTTAATCGACAACCTTGTTTCACTCTACACTACCCACAATAGTCCCCCAAAAACTATAACAAAAGCGCAAAAAAATACAATTAACTCTTTTTTTAGTACACTCGGCAATGCCGAGAGAAAAGTTTAAATGCATGCATGCGGGTTGTTGGAAAATCTAAGCGCCATTCCACACGTTTCAATGGCAACGCTACACAGTAAAGTTAGTGAAAACATCACACAAACAGATAACACTGTTACCAATTTAACTTTAACTGTCGTATACGATGCGTATACGAAAAAGAGGACGAGAGACTCGCATAGACGGTGGCAGAAAGAAATTTGCATGTAAAACACAGGAGTCGAGGCATAACAAAAGTTGGTCGACCTATATGTGTGGCGGAGCCTTACGTACGTGATTGCTCCGAATATATTGTATTTTAACGAGAAATTTGATCATAGTGCTGCATTTTTGTGATACTGTTTCATTTAGAGTTGACTAATTGAAACAGTATGTACCTATGTATCTCCGAGGAATAAAATAAAACGTCAAATTCTTCTTCTATATGCAATATTATTCTTTCTATTAGTATTTAATAATAATTTTCTGCGGTTTTATGTCTGGTGTTAATTGCCTAGGTCTTAGCTGTAAGAAGAACATTCATATAGCTAATAACTCGGACTTTGTGGAAAACACAAAGAGTGAATAATTTTATCATATAAGCAGTTTGATTTATAGATATTGTGTCTTACTTACGTTCTTTTAAAAAAAAACTTAAGCGACACTGGCAACACACAAATTAAGCAGGAAAAAATAAAAGCATGATAATTTGTCGCTATAGCCATTAAAATCACTGGCATTGTCAACACACCCCAAATATTGGAAAAATATGGATCGACAAGCACTTTGCACGCACAATACCCGCTTAATGGAGTCTTCGTCATACCTCATGCCGCGATGTACATTAGGGCTTCCATAAACTCAGCTCGTCACAATCGTATAGGTAGGCGCTTATTGCGAATGAATTGGGCGGGAGACAATCTTTAACTAATAGAGCATAACGTCAGTTAAGAAGGTTACGTAGGTATCTTATAATACCGCCTGTTTTCATCGAAGGATTTTGTTTAGGTGGCGAACCTATTGCCTTGCAAAGGGCACAAATCCAAGCTCCGAGATACTACTGTGAATTTAAACTTAGATAGACCCAATAATACTTTGCCTAACCTGGAGATCAAACGCAGAACCTCTAGATCAGTCGCCCTTGATTACGATATGCCTAACATTTCTATTGAAGGGCTTAAGCCAACAAGAAACAAAACCCTTAAGGCGTAATTTTATGCTTATTTTATGATTTTATGCTGTCTTACGACAGAAATTACCTACCTATCTATGGCATGGCACCCTACAGAATTTCCTATCTATTTATAGATAAAAATGAATAAAAATAAAAGTAAGATACAAAAATCATGCCGATAAGGAGGTATCAGACTATAATCCTTAGTTCCATACGTCAACTATCAGGCATCTGTACCCACATCGGAAAATCTGACGCTCAAGTCCCAATTCAGAAAACGGGTATGGAACGAAATATTTCTCCCGAGATAAAGTAAGCGTATAAATCGTTTATCAAATACAACAATACGTCAAACCAAACGAATATTTGGACACAAAAAGTATTCCAACAAAAACTAGCGGCCCATTTACCCACGCTTCTGGAACTTAGATCGAATCCCTTTGAAGCAGTATGCGTGGCATCTCACGATGACGCACGATACAGTTAATTCTGACACTTATTTTCTTTACATTAAAGTTTATTTGAACTGCCTATTGACAATACTACCACCATGTACCAAAGAAGTATAATTGCCACTTGAAACCCATGACAGGATTCTCAATAGGTTTACGCAGCGTTTGGGCCAAAAGTAAACATTTCAATTGATTCCCTGCAAGTTCTCACTACGGATGACTCTACTATTTCAATCTTGTTTATGATCGAAAGTGTAAAAGATTACCGTTGAAAAAAATTAAATTCCACTAACTTTCACGGTAATGCGTTCTTGCCTGCGGCCTTGCTTATATTGCATTCTTATATTAAATAACTTATTTCATAATTTAATAATGATGATTTACTACCGATGTTACTAGCGGTAATAGCTCAGTAGCTCGTATCTAACTCTCACTCATGTTGGTCTGGGTTAAAATACCAACGGCACGCTCTAATGACTGCGTCACATATAACAGTGAAGGAAAAAATCGTGAGGAGACCTGCACGCCTGAGAGTTCATCATATTGTTCTCGAAGGCATGTGAAGTCTGTCAATCAGCACTTGGTCAGCATGGTAAACTATGGTCTAAGCCCACCCATTGCAAGAAGACAGCCATACCTAGCAGTGGGACATTGAAAGGGTTGTGGTGTTTGTGATTTGGAGACTTAAAATCCTAGTATTTCAAGTAACAATTGCCTGTGAGATGAAAGAAGCAGTAGGTACTAGGTAATAAGTTATATGAAGTATTTTTTACCGTCGTCGGTAGGTATATTGTAGTTCGTCAGTATCAGTGTCATATAACTGTAAATTAAAATTTTTAAAAACCTCCGACATAACATGTCATATTTCAAGTCATGGTTACCTTACCATGTTCATTTAATATCATTGAAGTAATACGATATCAAATTTCTAATCTATAGGAGATATGGAAGGTAGTCAGATCCCCTTATCAACTAGAAAAGAGTTGATGATCTTCAAACAGCTAAACAGATTTTCATGAAACATGG
This sequence comes from Carterocephalus palaemon, assembly GCA_944567765.1. NCBI lineage: Eukaryota > Metazoa > Arthropoda > Insecta > Lepidoptera > Hesperiidae > Carterocephalus > Carterocephalus palaemon. Next base: position 10,611,416 of record OX155650.1, read on the forward strand.
CTAAGAAAACTCGGGGGTTTATCTATGACACAAAAAAAAACTAAACGAAAATCAGTTCACCCATTTGGGAGCTACAATACCACACCAGATACACATACGGACCCGTTAAACTTATAACACCCCTCTCTTTTTGCGTCGGGGGTTAAAAATAATAACATGTTTGTTTCCAAGGTAGAAAATGTATTGACGGATTTCGACCATAATGCAATGTTTGGTTGCGAGAAAATGAGCTTTGGGAGGGTTTGGAATAATCCATATCATTGATAGTAATTTATATTTTGCCTTTGATTTCATTATTACTCAATGGAACTGATTCACGTCTAGACTACATATAATGGACGGAATAACCTAGAAATTAATTTGCTGACCCAAATGGCATAGCCCGACGATCTACATACGCGCGGTGAATAAAGATGTAACGTTACTCATTGGAGACCTAACGAAGAGACCTAAGTTCTATATTTGAACCGTAGGTACGCCGCCAGACGAGCGAAAATTACTAGTCATATCTCGATCGACTGGGGAAATAGATTCAGATTCATTTATTTTTCATTATTTAGTATTTTGTATACGCCTAATGAACGTCATAACATGTTTGTATCTACCGCCGGTTCACAAAGTTGATGCTACCGAGAAGAACACGGCAAGAAACTCGATAGTTACTCTTTTCAAAATTTATAATTTTTATAATTCTTTTAATACCGTATTTTTAAAACACTACAATGTAACAAGTGGTATTTAACACTCGATTGGCTGGCCAAGAGATAGATTAAGTGTACGCGCTTACGAACTCTTTTTAGTGAGATGTGTCAGATTTAAAAAAAGGTTTTTCTTCTCATGGCATCTGTCTTCTTGTAATTTTCAATTGATTTTCTTTTTGTACTAAAATTTGTGTTTTTTAAATAATAAATAATAATGTTGAAATACATTAATGATTTGTCCAAGTATTAGACAAATTTTGGCGACCGTGAAAATTGGAAATTTGATACAAAATTACACATACAAAAATACACGGAGACAAATTTTGGCGACCGTGTTGAGAAGATCTGCAAGGATTCGATTGCATAGGAGTCACGGAACAACAATGCGGAACAATAACGAAATGAACGAATAAAATTCGACGCAATACGTCGGAATTGGGTGCTCTGGGGCCTGAAGAAGCTAATGTGTGGAAGTTATCTGCAGGTCTAGCCCAAGGAAGTAGCCCTATCCTTATTCTATTGTTCCTAAGCCCAAATAAATATAGTTCCTTCAATTCTCCGTTTCCGATACGTGTGAACGGTTTTGTTACTGCCTAAACGTCAGTATTTTGTTACTTTGAATTACTTATATTATTAAAATATTGTAATTTTGTTGAAAAAAAAAAAAAAAAAAGGAAATTCATTCAATTTTAGTACAAATTTCTTAATTGTACCTCGAATTACTGGCCTACTTCCAAACTCTATGGTTAATATTGATCAGTTACAATTACCTGATAATCTCAGGCTTGCTGATCCTAAGTTTAACACGCCTGCTGATGTAGATATGTTGTTGGGAGCAGATGTTTATTGGAATTTAATTGAGTCAAGGACAATAAAGTTAGGTATCAATCAACCAATTTTACAAAGTTCAAAATTAGGGTGGTTGGTTGCAGGACCTATGACAGTAACCTGTTCGTCTAGTAACCATGTGTATTGCAATTTCACTCAAGAACTTAACGAATCGATGGAAAAATTTTGGAAAATTGATGAATTGCCCGCTACCAAAACCTATTCATTAGAGGAAAGACTTTGTGAGTCTCATTTTATAGATACTGTTTCACGTTTACCTAATGGTCGTTTCAGCGTTCAAATGCCTATGAAAGAGGTACCTGATGAGGCACTTTGTGATAATTTTTATGTGGCAAGAAAATGTCTTGATAATTTGTATAGAAAGTTTGATAAAAATCCTGTTTTAAAACAAGAATATACTGCGTTCATTGATGAGTATGCTAAGCTAGGCCACCTAAGTCGAATTGAACGACCTATTTTTGGCTATTACATGCCTCATCACGCCGTTATCAAAGAAAAAAGTGAGACAACAAAATTGAGGACTGTTTTTAATGCTTCATTCAAAACAGCATCTGGAAAGTCATTAAATGACATTCAGATGGTGGGTCCAGTGGTACAAAGTGATCTCATTGGCATTTTGTTGAAATTTCGTCAGCACAAATATGTACTGATTGGGGATATCGAAAAAATGTACCGTCAAATCGAAATAGATAGGTCTCAACGTCATTTACAGCTTATTTTGTGGCGGGAGGAAAGGGATAAACCCTTACAAGTCCTGCAGTTGAATACTATCACCTATGGAACTGCTTCGGCGCCTTTTTTGAGTACACGTTGTCTCCTTCAATTAGCGTTAGAATGTTCCGATCCTATGATTGCTAAAGTCATTCAAAATGATTTTTATATGGATGATTTAATTACAGGGCATGACACCATTCAGGGGTTGAATCATATTGCTAATGGTGTTATCCAAGTCTTAAATACTGCATGTTTGCCTTTGCGAAAATTTCGTAGTAATTGTTGTGAAATATTTAATGATAAATTCAAGATTTCTGAATCGGTAGATTTATATAAAGAAGCCAGTGTGTTAGGCCTCAATTATTCTCCAAAGTCAGACACACTACAATTTTCAACAAATTTGGAACCTAACCCTAAAATAACTAAGAGGGCTGTTATTTCCACTACTAGTAAGATATTTGATCCATTAGGATTGTTGTGTCCATGTATTATTGTTGCAAAAATATTACTGCAGGATTTATTTGTTTCTAAGCTTCAATGGGACGATGAAGTTCCTGAAGCCTTTACTAAAAAGTGGTCTAAACTGGTTAAGGATTTCTCAACATTGTTTAATATACGTATCCCAAGACATGTCCTATGTGAATTTCCAAACAATGTTCAGTTACACTGCTTCGTTGATGCGTCTCAGCAAGCGTATGCTGCATGTGTTTATTTACGGTCCGAAAGTAATGATAATGATGTAGTTGTGAAATTGTTGTGTGCTAAAGCACGAGTGTCTCCGATAAAACCTTTAACTATTCCTCGTTTAGAACTATGTGGTGCTCTGCTGGGTGCACGTCTTTCCACAAAGGTTCTACAAGAATTAAAATGCAGTATTTCTGAGAAATTTATTTGGACAGACTCCACAGTTGTATTAGGGTGGTTAAAGGCTCATCCGAGGGAATTAAAAACGTTTGTATGTAACCGAGTGATTGAAATACATGACTTGACCGCAGATTTTAATTTTAAACATGTACCAACTAAGGAAAATCCAGCTGATATGGCCTCCAGAGGTGTAGATCCTAACCTTTTACAGTCATCATGTCTTTGGTGGGAGGGACCGCCCTACCTTAAGCGTTCTCCTTTTGAGTGGCCAATACAAACCTTTACTCGACAACCATATGACTTGCCGGAGTTAAAATGTAACAAATCTAACCCAATAAGTTGCAATATTCTTCTAATAAATAATTTAATAAATTTTGATAACTATTCCAATTTAAACACACTAAAAAGAATATTCGCATACGTTCTGAGATTTATCAATAACTGTAAAATTAAAAATAATAAACTATATGGAACTCTTAATCTCGACGAACTAAATGATTCATTCGTTATGTTAGTTAAGGCAAGTCAATCACACTCATTTTATCTCGATGTAGAAGCGCTAACTAACGATGGTTCCTTGTCTCCTAAGTCTAAATTGCTCTCTCTTTCTCCTTTTTTGGATGCCAAAGGGATCTTACGAGTGGGAGGTCGAATAGAAAACTCATTGTTTGATTATGACAAAAAACATCCCATAATTTTAGATTCGAAACATAATTTAACTAAATTAATTATGTCTGCTGAGCACTTTAAGTTGTTTCACGCAGGCCCGCAATTACTTCTAGCGGCTGTAAGAGAGCAGTACTGGCCGATAGGGGGCAGGCATTTGGCGCGCAGCACAGTGAATAAATGTGTAATTTGTACCCGCTTTCGAGGTAAAACTATACAACCTATAATGGGTCAATTGCCTTCGGCACGGATTACTGCTACATTCCCTTTTCACTCTTGTGGAGTGGATATGGCTGGCCCATTCATGATATCAAGTCGTAAGGGTAAAGGCAATCGCATTTCAAAATGTTATTTATGCTTAATAGTTTGCTTATTCTCAAAAGCTCTACATCTTGAAGTTGTAAGTGACTTAAGTACCGATGCATTTATCTTGGCACTAAGAAGGTTTATATCAAGGAGGGGTAAACCAGCTGTCATTTATTGCGATAATGGCTCGAATTTCAAAGGGGCTAATAATGAAATAGGAAAACTTCTCAGGTCTAGCCGTCAGTCCACAATCGAATTTTCAAACGAGCAAGGCATTAAATTCATGTTCAGCCCCGCTTATTCTCCTCATTTTGGGGGAATATGGGAGGCAGGTGTTAAATCCGCGAAACACCATCTAAAACGTGTTGCCGGCAACGCTTCACTGACGTTTGAGGAGTTGACAACTTTGTTCACGCAAATCGAAGCCATCCTAAATTCGCGACCCCTCACTCCTCTTTCGTCGGACCCTACTGATCCACGTCCATTGACTCCAGGGCACTTCTTGATTGGGCGACCTCTGATGTCCTTACCATCCCCACCTGTCACTGCTAAGCACCCCAATCGTTACCAGCTCATAGAAAAACTACGGCAACACTTCTGGGACCGATGGCGTCGGGAGTTTGTGGCAGAGCTTCAGCTAAAAACTAAGTGGCGTACAAGACAACAGGATCTGAAGGTCGGAGACTTAATTATTCTCAAAGAGGACAACTTACCTCCGCTTCAGTGGCGATTCGCGCGTGTCAGTCGCCTGTACCCCGGACCAGATGGAGTCAGTAGAGTTGCTGATGTCCTTACGGATAAAGGAACCCTAAGACGAGCAACAAATAAGATGTGTATCTTGCCGGCTAATGACGACAACCCGAAAACAGCTTCACCTAAGTAAGATGAGGACTGACCAATGTTGAAATCAGTGTTTTCAACGCCCCGGAGGATGTACGCGCTTACGAACTCTTTTTAGTGAGATGTGTCAGATTTAAAAAAAGGTTTTTCTTCTCATGGCATCTGTCTTCTTGTAATTTTCAATTGATTTTCTTTTTGTACTAAAATTTGTGTTTTTTAAATAATAAATAATAATGTTGAAATACATTAATGATTTGTCCAAGTATTAGACAAATTTTACAATTTACAATTAAATTTTACAATTTACAATTAAATTTGTCTAATACTTGGACAAATCATTAATGTATTTCAACATTATTATTTAATATTTAAAAAACACAAATTTTAGTACAAAATAGAAAATCAATTAAAAATTACAAGAAGACAGATGCCATGAGAAGAAAAACCTTTTTTTAAATCTGACACATCTCACTAAAAAGAGTTCGTAAGCGCGTACATTAAGTACTACGGTATTGTTTCTCTCTAACGAATATGAGTCGCATACGAGCGATAAAGTCACGCGAGCGGTTCAAAAATAGATGCCCTGGAGACAGATGACACTCGGTTAATTAAACTAAACATATAAGGAATGAGAGTGTACGTTTATTATAAGTATTAATTAAGTAGGTACTTTGATATGGCGATTTATATTGTGTAATGTGTACAAAATATCATTTCCCGATTAGTGAATTTACCTGCTCATATTTACTTAAAGGAACCAAAATGTACAAATGAACCTATAATGTAGTGCCTGTAGTGTACAAAATTGTACACTTGTTTATTTTGTATGTATACTTTTTATTATAACATCATAACGTAAAGCATCACGTACACAATACATGACTTTAATTTTTGTACAAGTGTACAAAGTTGGACGCCTGTTTATTTTATAACGAGAAGCATCTGTGAGATTCAGTAATTAAAATGGGTATCTAATAGGTGCTGCAGTAATATGCATAAAGTATTCAAACTACCGATATCAGTCCTTTTATTCCGAACTCTAAAACAGGGCGCCATATAAACTTTTTCTCATCGCGGAACTCGCGATAAACAGTTGTTCGCGTTTTTTACCCCACTTTTTCTACCACCAGATGCTGTACAGCGCTTCGTTGAACTACCGACGTACACCGAGGTGAACCCGGGAGAGGACGCGCTTCTCAAGTGCCGGATATCCGACAAAAGAGGCGTGTGCTCCTGGCAAAAGGACAATAAGGTGCGTTGAGACATCTTAATGGCTTCTTTATCTGCCTAGGTTATCAGATGGGGTTTAAATTAGGCTGTTTGTATTGAAAAATATGTTTGTACAATATTGGTTGTGGTTTTTTCGGTGTGGACCGAAGACCTTTTCAGGTGCTATATGATATATGATTAGCTAGGAGTTTTTGCTATCATAAATATACGTATAAACAGTTTTCCCCTTACTCATAACAAATGAATAAAGCTATTTTAACTATAGTTAGTTTTAGTTTGTTTTTTGAGTGAATTTGATGGATAGGCTAGTTAATTTGTTATTAATAAGACTCTTAATGAGTAGTAGTAGTAGTGAGTGTGTTCAATCACCGGGTTGGACAAAATTTAAGTACCTTGTAATTAGTTCTGGTTCCTAAACTAGTTCGAACAATTATTTGAAACATAGCAGATTATGATACAGAAGGCAGAGAGTAGTGAATATACATCCACCAAGTAACAGCCTAGTAATGACGAAAAATTGTTTGATTCAATTACCATTGAATGTGTACCAGAGAGTAGGTACTGCTAGAGTACTGTTATTCTTTATTTTAATAGGGTAAATAAACTTTAATTTTCTTTGTATGCAGTGAAAATTAATAAGAAATTATTAATTACTCTCCCGCCGCGGGCTTCCGTAGATAATGGGAATTAATAGGCTATTGCCTTCGCTCGCGCCAGCTGTTATAACAAAGTGTTGCTCTACGAGTGATTTAACTGTGTTCATTTGAAAATGATTTGATCGATGTACAGCCCTGATTTGATTTAATACGGTTCGAGTTTTAGGCTACCCCGACGAAGATTCATTTTTTTCATCCAAGACACTGTTTCACATAACCTAAAGAAGACAATCAAAACGTAACTTAACACGTGTCACGGAGGCAATTAAAACATAACTTATCACGTCAGTTTCCCTGAAGGTATCCACTCTAGGTGGCCAGACGCCCTGAAGAAGACGACGGAAACCGCTGGATTCAGAAGTCACAGGACCGGTCGAAGTGGTGTCGTTTAGGAGAGGCCTATGTTCAGCAGTGGACCTCAAATGGCTGATGGTTACATGCATGATCCCTTTTAATGCCTACAGTGAAGATATTCCTATCGGCAGCAGTGTGTTCGTATTATTTAATACACCCACTCTTCAGCAGTCAATTATGTTTATGTAGCATGTACTATGATAATACATTATAATAATTTGATTGGCCCGTGGATTGACCGCAGGACCGCAGCTTCTCAGTCACGTCAACCACTAGACCAATGAAACAGGACACAATCAGGATGTAGAAATAAAAAAATAACAATAAACGTAATTTTAAACTGACGTCTAACGCTCTCTTTACTAACAGTTTCATGTAGCCTACACTTCGTAATTTTCCTGGGCTATGCTGATTTGATAGGCTGGCTCTCTTCATATCCTGCAATTAAAACATGATATCAAAATACGACGACGGTGGCGACTCCGTGGCACAGTGTTGAGTCACCCGGGGTAACGCGGTTCGAGTCTTGGCCGGGGCAGATATCTATTTCGCATATGACTAGTTGTCCTTGAGTCATAGATGTTAAATTGTATTGTTTTCTTTGTGAATCTGCAACTGAGAGTGTGTAAGCGTTTATTTCTTTCTATATTGTTTAAAAATAATATATTGCTCATAGCTCATCGAACCGACTTCCAATCCGATTCGAGATAATGTGTGAGACAACCGAAGAGATACAAGTCTTTAATAAAATTTGTATGTAAAGAGTAGCGCTCAATGGCTCGCGTCGATTCAATGTGATCGAAAGAGTTAAGCAACGACGGGCGCGGTCGGTTTGTAGATGGGTGACCGCTAGTGGCAAAATTTCATGGACGCTACCGTTCTTCGGAGGGCACGTAAAGCCGTCGGTCCCGGTAGTTTTCAATGGTGGAAACTGTCGTTAAGCCTTGTCGAAGACCTTCGGGTGGCTTGAGAACATTCGACACTGGGTTGGCCACTAATCCCTCCACCAATCCACATTGAAGCAGCGTGGTGGAGTATGCTCTAGTAGACCTTCCGCAGCTGCGTCTATGGGGGAGTCCCGTGCCCAGCAGTGCGACGTCTATGGGTCGCAGCGAATAAAATTTGAGGCCAAAAACTTTTGCGAGTGTATGCAGATTGCAGAACATCCTGTCCTACCAAAGTTTCCATACAGAGCAAACCCATAGATAACGAACAAATGAACTTTTTGTATTTTTGTGTAGATCACCGATTCCTTTATCGGTGAATTCGTTCAGTCACTTGTAAAGTTGAACACAGCGTGGTGTTTGTTTGGTGTGTATGCTCTGCAAGCGCTCTCTCGAATATAACCAAGTCTGTGCACTCCGGTCAGTTACCGAGTGTGAATTTAATTTGCGGAACACGGAAATATAGGTTAACATGTCCCGTTGCCTTGCACGTCGAGTTGTTAATTTAGTGTGAAACCCAAAGGTAATTAAAATGCGTTCAACTATATTTTCAGTTAACGTAAAGTTGCATGGGTTTATATTTCCATATAGAGCGGCCAAGTGTTAAGAAAATTTGTGTAAATAAACTCTTTTCCGTGACTACGTTTTGTATTTACTTTGGATAGAATAAACACTTAGGGAACTTTAGGTTGTCTTAAATAAGTATTCAAATTTAAAACAGATTTTAGCTGCGTCTGAATATTCACAACCTTTAAAACCTGTGCTTTGACAAAAAATGAATCGAATATTACTTTCCAAACATTAATTAGTAATTAATATTTGTGTAAATATATCTCTGCGTTTAACTTGGCCAATCATCGCAGTGAAATAAATAAGGTACTTGGTTAATCGATTAGTGAGAACGGAAAAGGCTTAAAAATTTTAACACTGCGTTTTAGACGGAATTTAAAATCCGGACGAATCTGCACTTCCTACAAAGAGGAATAACTTACGATCATTCCATGGAGGGGTGGTGAAACGAAAGCTAATGTTTGAAGCTCTGCCTTTGTAGTCAATCAGTTGGCACACTTTTTCAATCTAATCGAACTTTAAGGCACAAATGCACATTATTGATGATTTTAGTAGGATGGAAGCATGCTTTTACTGAGCAAAGTGTTGAAATAGCCTTGCCTTAATAATAATACTTTATTTCGGACATTAGGTAGGTACATCCATAGAATGATTAGTATGTTAGTAACAATTTTTACTTAATTCTATGTTAGTATTGTTAGCTAAACACATTACACACGGTTTATTATTACAAAAATTGCACACAATTTATTTGGCATAGCCAATGGCTATCTCCATACAGTGGTACATCTTAAATACTCGTAGATTAGATATACGTTTCTAGGGGCAACCGTATGAGTCCTTAAGGACTTCTTAGTAGTCTTTGAAAGAGACTCTTAAAGACTTGTATTATATCCATAGACGGTGTACTAAGTAGCAAGTACTCAATTTAACTGAAAGAGACATTTAGATGTTTTCCGAGAACGCTGTGATAAAAGGTATGCTTTTAGCAAGCTTTAGGATGAATCGAAAGCAATTTTTTTTTAAATCAAGGGACTTGTTGAATTAGGTAGGTACCTACTCGTACAATAATTAGACATGCCTTTAAAACATACATTTTTAATGCTAACTATTTGATGACGTCAGCAGAACATCTATAAGTACCTGTTCCTTTAGTGCGCTTTATCTGATCCGAGGCGAACTCATTTGTAAAGTAATTAAGAAATACTTAACTGTCTCCGAACAGAGCTGTCGAAATCTTTAACGAAGACTTTAATTGAAGTTACGTTTAAAGGGCTTGTGAAAGCTATTATTGATTATAAGTACAAGTCGATTGTTAATTAAATAGATAAATAGGTACGTGTATCTAAGTTGCTTAGTTCTTAATTGGGTACTTCCCCATTATGCGACAAGCGCTTTTATATTTTCTATAAGCTATAATACCTAGTGTAGTTGATATAAATGCGTTATTTTTTCCTTATTTACTAGTTTGCTTGTTAAATAAGGAAAAAAATATATTATAAGGTCTGGCATTTTTATAGGTATTTTTAATAATGTGTAATACGAGTAATGAGGCTATTCATATTCTCATGTGGTAGAATATGAATACGGTCTGATCGCCTGAAGCGAAAGCGAAAGCTAAAATGTGCATAAAGTAGGTAGTTTAAGCGTAGTTTTTGTATTTAAGTGTCTTAATACCAAAAAACCTATTGTATAACCGGTACAATAATAATAATAATTATAATGGTATAACGGTACCTAATATGTATTGGTATAACCGCCTAACCCTTTTTTGTACGAAATTCAATAGATTAGCAACTTCGAAAACATAAAAAGTTGTTTTATAACTTAAAAAATAACATCTTACGTAATCAAAACTTTTATATTCATAAAAGCATTTGTTATTATAAAAAATTCACCGGACTAATTAAAAATAGCAGAGATTTTTGAAGATTTCTTTTCCTTCCTCTCTTGAAATTTCCAGCCCGGATTGGATAATCAGTCCTGAAGTTCCCACTTGCCCGAGGGAGCTCGAGTTCGTTTTTTATTTTCTTTATTCCGCTGCGGTTAAGTATGTTTGTGCAAAACTTTCTGTTGAACTGAATAAAGTGATTACTTCAAGCTACTTGCAATAATATTGCAAGGAAAGTGACTGTCACTAAAAAAATTATTTTGCCAACTTGAAGGCGTAAATGAAAAGTACGTACGTACGGACGTAATGAATCATTGTTGACGTTCATAGTCATATCGAAGTTTGTCACAGATGTCATCGGAAGCAACAACACAACAAAGTGTTGAGGTAAGGCTACGTTACATAAAAAAGTTTTTAGAGGTTGTCTGCGCACCGCCTATGAATTCTGTTTCACAAATTCCCCTAATTGCCAAGGACAATATTCCGAGATTCAGTAATGAGGACCTCAAGACTTTTTCCGCTTGCCCGCGGGAATTACGTTGCTTATGTTTCCTTAAAACGGTTATGTCTATTGCTTTGCGTACATACAGAGGGAAACGTTTATTTTTATACATACAAATGTGCTCATACCATTTGAAGGACCGAGATTGCTGTTTTTATCTTCCTTTTACGTATCGGTAGATCAAGATCAAATACCAGTCAATGGATTTGCCAAGACTTTTGGGTAGACCAGTTTGTGCTGACAGTTTTGACTAAAGTGAAGAGAAGTATAGTAGGTACCTACTGACGCGGCCAAGAGTTCTACTGTTATAATTATGTACTTATAAACGAAATATGCAAATACGAGCTCAATTTAAATCCAATCAAATAAACCTAATTTTTTTTTGCTTTTTTTTCGAAACAGCAAATTCTTTTTTCTAATTTCGTAATTAAAAATCTCCTGCGATGTCCAGAAAACTAAGTTTTACTAGTGAACTGGAACGTTGTTTTATAAGGAGGCCTTCTGTTGCGCAGAACAATGCTCCAGGTCAGTAATCAGACCCTCGAGCTACCTACCTCCCTCTAGGGAGACTCGGACCATTTTATCAAACTACAGACAAACCTACTGCAGGTAAAACTTATCCTAAATCACTGAAACTAGTACGGAATAGCAGATTTTAGGGTTCTATATTCAAAAGGTGACAAATGGAACCCTATTAATTTTGCTCCACTGTCTGTCTGTCTGTCACAACTTCACAGGGCTCTGTTTCTGAACGCAAATAAAAAGTAACCTGAAATTTTCAGAGAATGCCTGTTACTGTGCTGCTATCACAATAATTAGGTATTAATGAAATTCTTCTCGTATTTTGAAAGATTCACAGAGGGGGTCGCTAATCCAATACAATTATGTCACCTTAAAAAAATTAAAAATTACTCGGTGGTACGGAAACCTACTTTAATTATTTTAATATATGTTTTTTAAAATTTAGGACTTTGAAGGGCATTCAACGGGTGACTTTAATACTAAGTATTCAAAAATTTCACAGTTGTCATGGCGATAGCGCATATGTAATGGATACTCATTGCTATCTATAAAATATATGCAAATACTCGTACTACAATACTGAACGGTTATGTTAATTATTATTTACCCTTGGATAAAAAAGCACAAAGCTTAGCGTCCCGGCACGGCATGCAGACGGAAGCGAGACGGGAAGTTTAGTAAAAGCATTCATTTGATTAATAAGCGGAAAAAGCGAGTTACGCGTGAGTAACTACTAATCAATAAGGGTTCTGTCGTTATTAAAATAAGCATTCACTCATTCAGTCCGCCGTGATAGTCATTATAAAACCCAGTAGTCGTAGTAAAGTGCTTTTTTAGAATAAGTTAGTAATAAGAGTAAGCAAGGCCTGTCCACCATCATGGTCAATCATGCCCAGACTCCTCCAGAAGCCGGACCTTTGAAATAACATGAAAATTACTTTTTCCTCCCGAGATGTTAGCAAGTTTTATCACTCTACAGTACTTTGCAATACTATTGATATCTACCACAGCCTAAATGTAGTGGTGTCCATATTCTCCAGCCACCCAAAGGTCTTCAATAAGGTTTTCACCACTGAAAACCGTGGCCCACGAAGCACGGTAGCGCCCATGAAATGTTTGTCAACAGCGGCCACCAATCCAGAAACCGACCGAACCCGTCGTTGCTTGACTCTGTCGATCATATTGAATCGACGCGAGCCATTGGGCTATGGTCGCTACATTTGTCTTGTCCACCAATATTGTATCTGCAATAGCATTATTACATACGAAAAATTAAAATTTACTTTGAATTTTCCTTGCCAGTACCTACTTTACTACACCGTTATGTCATAAACATAAGCTGATTTTTTATGAAAAAAGAAAATCTAGTGTAAACCCACATAATATTTATCATACCTATACAAAGTCCTGGCTACCGTAGTGCTTTTTTTAAATACCGTGTTTGAAATCAAAGGACTACCCGATGACTTTTAAAAACCAATGAATCTTTTAAGAAACTATCCTTAGAAGATATTCTAAGGGAAACCTGCGGTCTCCATAATGTTTTCGTTGTAGATAACCTAGCTATCCTGGTGGGCATAACATTTGTTATTCTGAGGGGAATCACGTGCTCAGTAGTCCTATTGTTGGGTTGTTCTTTAACATGGTTTCTGATCGCTCGTGGAACGGGGGCTTTAAAAATAGTCCATGTCGCGAAGTCCGCAGTGCGTAAACGAATTTCACAGTTGACCGGCGGTTTATTAAACGACGAAGTTCATCCTTCTCAGACGTTCCAATGGACTTTCTGTCGAAGCATTGAAGGCTCAAAATTGCCTGTCAATCACTTCGAAACCACTTTGGAAGCAAACGTACGGCGAAACGGAAGTTATGAAAAAAATTGTTGAAAAACTTATGGTACCTTTTCTTTTAGCGGGAAGTTAGTAAAATGTCACAAAAAGTTTTTGCACTTTTGCGCTTCCTACTTTATCAATTTAACTCATAAAAACTAGTAACATCCACACCTCGCTGAAAAAAACACACTTTTTGTCATATTTTTTGGTTGTTATGGTTAAACTTTTTGCTATTCAGCTGCCTACCATCTGTTAGTGAACCGATGATGGCATAATATGTGAGGTAGTTTGAAAACATGCTTATGGGAATACCGTATGGTCCGTATGTTTACAAATTTACTCTGCTAATTTTAACTTTTCATCACTAGAGAGGCAAACTACTATAGTCCAAGCAGTACTTTAAAATTACAATGCAGTAATGAGGCTTAGGAAGCGCTTGTATTCTGAGGCTATGTTCTCGTTGATCTACTGGTCGTAAGCACGACTCAACAAGAGGTCCTAGGTTCAATCTCCTGTTTGGACAAAGTTATAACTATTGATTAAGCTAACATAAAATTCCCGTGTGCTCTCAGATGCCCAGGAACTCTAGCTTAGCAGTTGTGTTTACGACCACTAAATAAACGAGGCATTTATTAGATACTAATGGACGCCCGCCGCTTCGCTTGCGTGGATAAGTGATTATTATCAGTTAACTTAGTTGATAACAATGTATAATAGTCACCCACCAAGTATTTTGTTCGTCTGCTTTCGTATGTAAGTAATTCATTCATTTTCGCCAGTTGAGTTAATTTTTCGCTAATATGTATATAATTTCGCCGCTTGACTTTGTATAAAAGTATAGTACCATAAAGAGTCGCCATTTTGTTATTATTCGCCCGAATAATAGTATCCCTTCTTTATATAATGGTTTATTCAGTAATAAATACTCTAGTAACATAAGAAGACGCGAATGAATGATACGCTCACATTTAAAAAGTAACTGATCCGATTACACATCCGCGTTTATTCCTTCCAAGAAAGCAATCGCGTCTACAGTTGCATACAAATGATGTCCCAATGTAGTCTTTATGAACGGAGCATCCTGTTTGATGTATGTCATAAAAATAAAATTTAAATTTCATGGGCGCTACCGTGCTTCTGATAGCACCATGCTTCTGAGGTTGTAATTGATATTTGTTAGAGCCATTATAGTTGTTTATACATACGTAAAATAAAACATGGCCGTAGTATATAAAACGAAATAAAACATATATAAGTAGGGTTTACAAGTTAACGAGCAATGAGTCGACCAACTTAAAAAAATTAAGTACTTGAAGAAGGAAGATTTCGTACAAATTCAATTGAAAAATAAGTAAATAAAGTTGTTAGTTACGTAAAACAGGTAAGTAGTAAATACATATATGTATTTACCAAACGAAAAATGAAATGTAACTCTTTCTTCAGTTACCATCGTCGTACGTGTGTCCATTTTTAGACATTTTAGACGTTAAACCTTGAACTTAATTAATATATTCATAGAATCAAATAAAAAAGCACAATTCCAAGTTGGCCTTACTTACGTGCAACTACGGAACCCAACACTGCGCGTGTCCGCATTTTTTATTTGGTTAAACTCATTTGTTAAAAAAGGATAATAACTGGCATATTTATAGTTCAACTAATTATTCATTCAAGAATTTAAAACTACAAGCTTAAGCCGCTTAGATAAATGACTGCTTAAACCTTCAAATACAATCGTACAAATAGCATACAAAATTCAGGCCCAGCGATCTTAGCCTGGCGTCTTGCACATAAATTCAACCCATCGCATTTCTTGCTGGCCTTTATCTAGACAGTTACGCGAACGCCCATGGCGATGGTGTTTAGAGGTATTTAGTATGAACAATCGCTCTGGCAGACGAGATCTGAATCTTAACGAACGCTAGTCACGATCTTGTTCTGGCTTAGGTTCATTTATGGGCCGTTTCCTTAAATGATACAAACGAGAAACGAGCATGTCTTACTTAATTGTTTGTAGAAATTATGATAAAAATTTAAAAATATAAAGTGTATGACGAGGTTGCAGTAGCGTCCACAGCACAGGTTCGCGTCGTTTCACCGAAGACCTTCGGGTGGCTTGAGAACATTCGACACAGGGTTGGCCACTAACCCCTCCATCAATCCGCATCGGAGCATCGTGGTAGAGTATACCTACTCTAGATTTGTCTGTGGGGGAGACCCATGCCCAGCAGTGGGACGTCTATGGGTTGCAGCTAAAGAGGCTGTCAGTATTAAGGTCGGTAATTCTTAGTCCTAGTATTGGCAACATAGACTACACAGGTAGGACAATCCTGGCTAGGGACTTTTTAAGCATGCACGTATTCAGCATAACAAAGGTAGACTGGATAGAACTTAATATAGATTATTTATTTGCTTTGAATACATTTTACAAAGTGTTACATATTATTTTATGGTATGGTATTCAGCTATATACATATTACTAAAAGCATGAAAATATTTGATTTTTAATTAAAATTATCCATTACATAATTTATATCCATAAATTTGAAAAATGTCATTTAATACAATAATAAATTAAAAATTAAAAGAAAAAGTAAAGTATAAAAAAAATTTTATTGATCATAATTTTTAAATTAGTTCTATGAGTATCTCATAAATGAAATTAAAAACAGCAGCAAATGTAAACAATATTAATCTATATATATAAAAGGAGAAGGTGACTGACTGACTGACTGACTGACTGACTGACTGACTGACTGACATATCAACGCAGGGCCTAAACTATAAGGGCTAGAAACTTGAAATTTTGCACAGGGGTTCCTTTTATAACGTAGGGGAGCACTAAGAAAGGATTTTTGAAAATTCACCCCCTAAGGGGGTAAAACGGGGGTGCAAAGTTAGTATGAAACTTTGCCGTTTTTTAAGTTATGTGGGCAACCCGAACGCGGGCAGACGTCGTTAATGGGTCTAATTCTACGCGAGCGAAGCTGCGGGCGTCCACTAGTTTTACCTAACGTATTAACTGTTATTTAAAATTATATCCTATGAATTCTCTCACTGTGTAGATTAGGTACGATAATTGCCTTATTCGTATTCACTTGTTCTCTCCACACTTCAGTTAGGTATTTCAGTTAGTACGCGCCTGGGCTTTTGGGCCTCTTATCTAATACATTAAAGGTACATACTTATTTACTAACGTAATAAAGAAATTATTCCATGCAAAGCATACTTAATATTTAAAAACAAAGCGTCTTGTCTATCAATTCTAAATTTAAATTATTTAAAACTATGTTGGTTCGATAAATATAAATAAACGAACATTATTATCTCGCACATATTTCGCCGTATCGGGTTTAAGCAATAACCCATTATTAACCAATTAATTTATGTAATCAAAGCACCGCTTACCGTCATTTACCCACAATAACGTGCGCTCTATTTTTAAATCGCTCGCCGCACGTTGTCGCTCGACGAACGCTCGACATGAACGCTCGACACGAAAGCTCGAAAAGAAAGCTTGATATTAGCTTATGACTTATTTTCACTTGATAGTAAATATTTTGTACTATTTAGTGTGTCGCCGCGCCGCGCCCCGTCACACATAGGGGTTGCATAAGAAGGACTCATAAATACGAAATTCCGCTTACGTTGTAGAAGTGACTTGTAATTTTTCATTCGACGCAAGGCGTGCGATTTAAAACTAGAGCTCCAGTTTACTATGTTGAACAACGTGCGAAATTGGACTCATTCCATATCGCGTTTTTATCACGATAAATAATCTGCAAACTTGATTTACGCGGTATTGTGTCCGACGCGACCCAACCGAGAATTAATGAGGGGCTATTAATTGAAAATTGCAATCAGTGCAATTGTGGTCGAAAATGGTTAAATATCAGTTACATTACCCACAAATTATTTAAAATAATTTCATCAGTATATAAATATATACTTTTGTGAGCTATTGATTTGTTTCTTTCAGTTCTTCATACTTTTTTTCCTGAGTTGCCAGCTCGTTTTTGACTTGAAAGAACTGCCTAATTGGTCTAGTGGTCATAAGCATTAATGCTCAGATAGATTATAATGTTTATGGGTATGTATATAAAGTTAGTTATATATGTACATATATTTATAAGTTAGGAAAATATCTTGGGCTGATTGTGTGCCTGTGTGGGGGGAAAATTTATGTGATTTTTTTTTAATATTATGTATGTTATGTATTTACTACCCCTACCCTACAGGCACACAATCAGCTCAATATATTTTCCTACGTGGTAAAACAAGCAGTAGGTAGGTATGTCACAATGATAATAAAAGAACAGATGTAACATAAAATGATCTAATTTAGATGTAACGACCAACCTAATTCATGTTGCTTTTTGTTATCTACGAGAACGTGCAGGTAGTGGGACCGCTTGGTACTTCTATTGTCACACTAAAAGCCTTAGGAAATAACACATGTTTCTCAATTATACACTTTTGCAGTGACAAGAAGCAACCAATCAACCGTAGCAATAGTCATTATTGCTTCATTGGTTTTTGAAATCTGTGTCAGTTTAGTTCAACGTTTGATGTCACACACATGAAAAAAAAGCGTTCTAAAAATGATTGCGATAGGACAGTGGGCCCGGCCCTTACTAACATGGCCTTAGAATTAGTAAACTGGAAGTGGATTTTACAGTCTTAGTAACATCTAGATTCAATGTAATCATGTAATAATATAATAATGTAATCAAAGCACGAACACTTTTAAATATTATGTATTAAGTTCGCTGCGACCCATAGACGTCCCACTGTTGGGCACGGGTCTCCTCTCAGAATGGAGGGATTAGGCCTTAGTCCACCACGCTGGCCAAGTGCGGATTGGCAGACTTCACATACCTTCGAGAACGTTATGATGAACTCTCAGGCATGCAGGTTTCCTCACGATGTGTCCTTCACCGTTATAGCAAGTGACATTTAATTTCTTAAAACGCACATAACTTAGAAAAGTCATTGGTGCGTGCCACTGGGGTTTGAACCCGGACCGCTCGAGTGACAGCCGCTGGGCTGTCACGTGTATTAAGTTATTTCTGTAAAATAGCCCTGTTAAACTGATTAGTCATGACGTTGATTTGACCATGAAATAAATATACATAATATAATTAATTTTAACTATTGTGGTTTCTGTATTTGCAGATAACAATATCTGGTTAAACATGAAATTATCATACATTGGTTCCATAAAGCCTAAATATAACCCAATTTAAACAAACTAGAAATTCTGTGTTGCCATTGGCATAATGTTTAAAAAACTTTTCACGTTACTAACGGAACTCGGGCTAAAATTAGGCTGTACGTGCAGATTAGCGTCGCCTTTGCGGCACATTTAATGTGATCGCTTTTTATTTTGGTTTCACTTGGCGTCCCCCTGCCTACGAGTCGTGTGAATGTATTTGCAAATTAATGAATAGAACTATTTCCACTCACTTCATCTTGATATTTTTTATAATATCTGCATCTTACAATGTTTTGAATTAACCCTGAGAAACGGATACTTAAAGGATTTAAATCCCATTGCACCAATGTATTTCTTAAATTAAATTTAATGTGCTTTCTCTTATGTGATAAGAAAAATGGGTAAATAATTTCAACCTGCTGTAATGGTGTAAGAAAACAGAAAACGATACCTTAAATTGGAGTTCTAAAGAGATTTAACGTACAAAACTTCATGTTGACTGTAAAGTTTTATACTTCGTGCGTGGTACGACGTACCTGTTGCTTGTTTCTGTTTGAGCTTAGTGACAGATAAGAATGGAATATTGAAAGGACAAAGAAGGTTAGCCGACTTATAAGCATCATTACGCTAGTCACGCCATACACCAGTCACGGCTTGCCACAGAGCAGTAAATGAAATGTCCATAGAATAGACAGTCTTGCGTCGAGTCCCAACCCTTTCGAACCCTTGCTTAGCCCTATTATTTTCTTTTTTTTAATTTAAATGATAAGAATTAAAGCTATGGGTTTGAAACTTGAACGTGATTTTCACACACTTCAATTACCTCGAATTAATTTGAAATGTTCAGTTTCATTATCAAGGACAGATGACAATGCAATAATAAAATAAATATATATTTCCATTATATAGAAAAGTGTGTTGATTCATATTTATAGGTATACATACCCAAAAGCTCAAGCAACAATATGTGATTATAATATACTTATTTATAAAATTTTACATAAAGATTACATTTCTTCTAAGAAATGCTCGGGCGCTTTGTTCGTTACAGTGTAACGTGTAAGTGTCATGTTTGTTCTCTCTCAGTTCTGTGGCAGTGTCGGTGATTCACTACGATATCCTGGGAGAGTGGCAAGGTGGCAGTGCCGCGGGCAGCCTTGTGCTGCGGTGATAGGAAAATTGCCGATTTTATTGGCCATGCAAACAATATACTGGACATCCTGATTGGACTTGTGATTGATTTTCAACGAAGAACATCAGCGTGTTCATTTTGTAAAATTTATGAGCGTGGGAAGTAGAAGCTTGGTTTTTGTTTGGATATCGACTACCCACGAAGCAAAATACTGTATCTGCTTGTGATCAATTAGTTTATTTTGTATAATCAAATTAGGTTAGTCTTAAAAACTAATTAATGATAACAGTCTGTATAATGTCCTGTTTTATTTATAGTTATATAAGTTACTAGTGGATGCCCGCAGCTTCGCTCGCGTACAATAAGACCCATTAACGACGTCTGCCCGTGTTCGGGTTGCTCACATGACTTCAAAAACGGCAAAGTTTCATACTAACTTTGAACCCCCGTTTTACCCCCTTAGGGGGTGAATTTTCAAAAATCCTTTCTTAGTGCTCCCCTACGTTATAAAAGGAACCCCTGTGCAAAATTTCAAGTTTCTATACCTTATAGTTTAGGCCCTGCGTTGATATGTCAGTCAGTCAGTCAGTCAGTCAGCTTCTCCTTTTATATATATTATAGATTATATAAGTTATTTTATTATTTTATCGCCATCCTATTATGTATTTAAAAGCTTTAAGGCACTGAGTGCGTATATTCATATATTGATTGAATGACCAAAGCAAGAGATAGACCAGATTGGAAAGGTTTAGGGGAGGCCTTAGCTCCTGAGGCGACTATGACTACTACATAAAATACAAATTAATATATTCAAACTTGCAATATGTTCGTAACATAAATATAAAAAAATGGTAAATTAGATTAGATTACTTACTCGTAGTTCGTTTAGTTTAGTTTCGGTTAGATTATAAGTAAATAAGGCATTTTATTTTATTTTATGGGTACACTAAGGGCGGATGTAATAGTAGCAGCAGAGTTAACAGTATCTATAAGGTATGGGTAGATATTAATCAATATGATAAGGTTGAGATTGTTAGCTCTCCGAAGACAAATCCATTCAATTGCAAATTAATAGTTGAGTTATCTGCGATTAATTACTATGCAATCCCAACAAACAATCTAGGCTTATAAAATTAAGTCTATAAGGTCTAAACTCTTATACTTGTTATAAAAGAGCATTCATTATGTCAATGTTCCTTATAATGGCACATTATTAGAAGATTTGGCTAATATTACCTTTATTCTTTTAATTTGGCTGGGTAAACGTTAATAAATCCAATTAATACGGCTACAATAAGGGTTCGAAATGTGTTCTTCTTATAGAGGCTAGTTACATTGCCTTTTAGCCGTATAATATTCAAAGTCATATAAAGGCTTTTAATATGGTAAATTATTCTTTTAAAAGTAATGCACAAGGTATCTATGATGCTTTTCAACTTATAGGAGCATTTGATAAGACGTCTATCCAACAAACTAATTCTAACATTTTATATGATCTTAACAAGTGTGATATCATAGAATGGGCAGTGAAATTCCATATTTTTATATATAAAAGGAGAAGCTGACTGACTGACATATCAACGCAAGGCCTAAACTATAAGGGTTAGAAAGTTGAAATTTTTCACAGGGGAAACGAAACAAACCTTACAAATCTATGAAGTGCCAAAAAAATTACCTTGAATTTAAATATCGATGGTTTACCGATACATTAAAGCTCGAATCATCAACTCTGGCCAATACTATGCAACATTACTGAAATTAAAAGTATATCACCTATCGTGGTGGGAATAGGAAAGGAAAGGGAAATCAAAACCTGCCGATTTAAACTTATATTTAATTATTTAATAATTACAATACAATTTTGGCAAAAAATTAAAGTGAATCGTTGCAAAACCTATGTTTTCACGATCTCTCACGAAGTGTAAAGGTAAAAGGGTCGGACTTTTACCTTTACACTTCGTGAGAGATCGTGAAAACATAGGTTTTGCAACGATATACGTACGTATAACGTATATAGTACGATTAAAATATTCCTTTCTTAGAATAAAATGTGTCGACTTCCATGGGCATCGCAAATTATATAAATTAAGATATTTTCCTTGTAGAAATTTGTCTACATCTGCCAATATGTATACTACCATTACAATATCTGCGGACAAACATATTATAATAGAATAATATTGTTAATGGTGTACTACTATTACGTACTATTATATTTCAATCTAAAATTAGTGAACAAAGTATCCCTATAAAGAGATATCTCCCAGCCAACCCAACTATAGTGAAAAATAAATTTTATAAATTATGGCAAAAGACTAGCTAGGTACTACGATTTAGTTCGTGTACAAGGAACCCTAACGATATGTAAAATGGCGATAGCTTAAGCAATAATCGTTGCCATTATAAGACACCTCATAGACACCTCATAGACACCTTGTAGAAGATGTGCGTATCGTTTTGCTCTTATAATAGCACTGTTTATAACATGACTAAATAATTAATAACGTTTTAGGCACAAAAACAGCTTAATTTCGAGGGCGGGTTGATCCTACAACACACAGCGTACCACATTTTACCATGCATTTGGATTCCCATACACTTTTCACTATAAACGAGCACATAAATCACGTAAATAAACTACATAAAAAAATAGCTTACCGTTCACTTTTCAGTAAAATGGTTGACGTTTCTCTTTCTTCGCCAAACTGTTGCGAAAATGTAGGTAAATCTAACAAAAATACTTATAGTAGAATCAGAAATAGACGGCTATAAGGGCCAACGAATTTTTAAGAGCCTTTGATTTGCCGCAATGAGTTTAACTCCCTTGTACCGGACCATAATAAAACAAGTATAAGGGTGATCGCCCGTATTAACGCTATCCATATGTTTCCTATAAGTGTATTGGCTTTTTAGGAGTTTTTTTCTTGCCATTATAAGTTTAACTTCCTTATTCCTTGTCATAATATAACACGTTTAAGGAAAAAAAGCGGATAATAAAGCAACTATAAGGAGGGTATAAGGTTTTAGTCTTTATAAATTGTGCCCAAACGCACCCTTATTAGCGATAATGCGGCTCTTATAAGAATATTATTTTTGGCTATATAAGCCACAACAAGAGCAATTTTTGTTAGTTGGGAATGGTTGTTCACGGTTATCTACGTTATAACCTAAGCATGTTCTTACATATTTTTTAATGGCCAGCCGTAAAGCAAACGAGCATGCAATATTACCATTTGCGGTCAGTGACCGATAGAACTTCAATAAGACTAATTTTGTCAGCATCGTTCGAAGTCGATCGATGCACTAATAATTTTGAGGATTTGGCGAATTCTCTGTCATGCAAATTTCTGTATCTTATTACTTCTGTGTTTCTCTATCAGTATATTTCTGTATTTATTGCTTTAAATGTCATGTGCATTTTTAAGCTCGGTAGGAGTTTTAGTTTTATATAATGTAGGAGCTTATTTCTCGAACATAAATCTCAGGTTTTGTGTTCGAGAAATAATAATTTAGATATAGGCAGTTGTAAGTAGGTAAGGTAGGTAGGCACTGTGAAAATTGTTAACATTTCAATTCTAATTCGGGCGCATACTTCGGCCGTTGGGTCTTGGAACAGGCATTTACAAGTTTAATGGTTGGCTGGCTACGCTGAAGGGCTATTTTCGGTCAAACTTTTAATTATACCAGGCAATATTGCCTACCTATACCTATAGGTAACCTTTACCTAGGTTATAATTGTACTTAGGTATTTTTCCTCACGGCTTTAGTTTACCAGTGGCCGAAAATCGACCCCTCACAACAGAGTGATCGGGTTGAAATCCTGTAGCATGCAAAGTTTTATGCGTTTAAAGCCACTACGTAGGTCATATGTAGGGCTATAACGGAAGATGAAAAAATCGTAAAGAAACCTGCAAGTCTGTGAGTTATAAGTATATAGCTAAGTTTCCCAATCGACAATTGGCTAGCATGGTAGAAGGTCTTCATCTTAACCCTTAACTTAACATCATCTTAGCCCTCACAGTCCAAAACCATTCCCGATATTGAGATAGTGAAAAATGTAGTATTTACAAAGTACAAATAGGTACATATGTACAAATAAAAACAGGCAAAATTTATGCTTGAAAAAAATAAAGTTTTTCAACCGAACTATATACCTATTGGAATTTCACACAATAGCCAATTCCGCGCAGACCTAGTCACCCATGAATAAAGCTAGCGGTGTAAGGTGTAATTCAAAAAGAGGTAAAAACTACTAGCATTGTGTCAAGCCCAACAGCTTCCCACTGCTGGACACCATGTTTAGCTGCACCCCACGAGCACCACTGCAGAGCATGATCTCTACTCAAACTCTAATATAAAGATATGTAGGTACTACTCCCACTTATAACTTATAACCGGTTATTATTTTAGGTAATCATCACAACCCTTTCTTTGTCCCACTGTTGGGCTCGGGTCTCCTCTCATAATGGGAGGGATTAGGCCTTAGTCCACCACGCTGGCCAAGTACGGATTGGCAGACTTCGCATACCTTCGAGAACGTTATGATAAACTCTCAGGCATGCAGGTTTCCTCACGGTGTCCTTCACCATTATAGCAGGTGACATTTAATTTCTTAAATCGCACATAACTTAGGAAAGTCATTGGTGCGTGCCACTGGAGTTTGAACCCAGACCGCTCGAGTGAGAGGCGAGTTTGATAGCCCCTTAGATTGATCACGTCAAAATATAAATGTATATATTGAAAAGTTTTCATGGCACGTATTGCAAGTTTTGTGACTTACGTCTTTTTATCAAAAAAGCTTTGGAACGCACAATATTTTGTTAGCACACAATCAGATCATTCTCTCATTATGTACCCTAAAAGCCTCGGACCCCACTCGGGCAATCAATAGAAAATACCCGTCATTCTGATCGGTATCTTAATGCTCTGCATTAGTACAGATCCAGATTATCATTATGATTTAAAAACGCATTTTTATATGCAAAAAAGTAAAGGTTAAGAAATGACTCAGCTACCGAGTCATGTAAAGCATTTTAATACATATCTTATTATATATATTTCTTGTGTACTACGTGTGTATGACAGTGAACTCCTCCTAAACGGCTGGATAGATGTTGATGAAATGTTTTGTGTGTGTTCAAGGGGATTCGAGAATGGTTTAGATTCACAATTTGGTCCACTGGAAAATGTTTTATAAATGTTTATCTTGCGGGGTCAGCTCGTTTTAATATAATTTCTTTACACAAAGGCTAGTATTTCCCGAGTAACACATAAAAAAACCTAAATGAGCGCTTATTGTCTCTATGCGCATTATTTAAGGATGTGTTTTGAAAGATGCAGACCTGCAGAGCGGAGCGTTGTTTTCAAAAGTTTGACATAGCCGACATTCCGCTGATATATCATCAAATGAAAAGCCCGCTACGATCGCAATTGCGGAAACGTACCTAAAGTCTCTCAGTATTACGCTCACTAGTGTAACTACATATTAGCGTTTAGTACAGTCAGGTCACAGGTCACATGTCTTCGGGCGGCCTAAAAACTTCCGACAGCCAGTTTGTCCTACTTAGAGGAGCGTACTCCAAGCTTTCTCAAGGTTTTGTGAGGAGAAAACCGTGCCCTGTAAATAGAACGTAGTATCATCGTAGCCTGGGAATCCTGAGATAGAAACAATTCTTTAGACCAAATGAGAAGCTTTGAAGTTGTCCTTTAAAGGTAGTCTGAATTGGCAAATACGCAATAAATTATTATAAATTAATTATAACATTCTCATTAGTCATTATGTACTTAGTTTCGCCAAATACAACTGCAATAATAAAAACGTTAGGACTTATCCTGGCCTATAAGAAACAAATGGTTCTCTACTGTGACTAATGGCCCTAATATTTATGGGAACGAAATGACAACGCAATCCTCTGTTGTGTGTCTAATTAGCCAATATTTGAACAAATGATGGCCATCGATATCTCGATAAGGTTCTAAGAAAAGCATTGTATGAGCAGTAATCCTCGTCCCTGTTGGAGTAAGGCTGACACAACAAAGTAAAATCCAGATGTCAAAAAAAGGGAACGTGAGTTCGGATTCTTGTAAAGTTTCGGTCCGTTTATTGGCTTCGTAAGAAATCCCTCGATATGTCTAAATAAGTGACAACTGTAAGGAGCTTTTGGGGTTTTCTCAACGTATAAAAGGATGATACCATTTGCAGCTTAGCATTACACAAAAAATCTATTGTTGGTTACAAATGACATTTTTCATCGCCGATATGCTATATGTATTCATTCATTGTAATAAAAAATGTATGCTGTATTTTTTTGACAACTATTAGGTATGTATTTGTATCATCAGCATCACCATAAATGCCTCCGTGTGAAAGAATGAGTTTCCGAAACTCATTCTCACAAGTAGGTATATGATATAGAGGCGCGTTTGACTGTTTCATACGTGTCAAAGATAGAATCAAAGATAAAATAACGATATTAAAATATCAGAAAACCGACTTAAAAACTAAAAAGTAAGAAATAATAGTAATTCGTTTTTTGAGCACCTCCCTTAACTGTGACTGTGGGAGGGAAATTTGCACAAACGAGTTATTATTATTTCTGACTTTTTAGTTTTTTGTCTGTATTACAATCAACTGTAAGTATAATTGCTGTAAAAATATAATATTACATAATACAGTCATTATCGTTATAAATCTTACCAACTATTTATTGAGAATTGATAGTGGGATTTTATTTGAATACCCCTTTAATATTTTCACACTTCGTTGCGCCCCATAGACTGGGGCACGAGTCTCCGACAAAGACATTTATTTATTAATTAAAAAAGAAGACGTTGTTTTCTCAAAAAATCTAATAATTGGATAAAATGTAGTAGATTATTTAGCAGTTTACTTTAAACTACAAAATGTACCAGTATAATAAAATTATACCGTTAAAAATTTGTTATTAAAAAAAAAAGCTTTTTATATCTTTATTTTTATTTTCGTACATTGTCATCGGAAACAAATATGTGTGCCAAATTTCAGCTCGATAGCTTCAGTGGAAGTGGGTGAAATATTGATTACAAGATTCCAGGACATGGATACAAACGAGTGAAGTTAAATAAAAGCTTTTAAAAAGGCATACCTTCATGAATAAATTAATAAACAAAGCAAAGCATATCATCAGTATAATAATGGGGTGGCTCATGTAGTTTCCCGTAACGAGGTCTTAAACAAAGGTGTAAATAGGAGACTGGTGTGCTGTAGGTAACATTCAGACGTCCGTTCATTATACTGAAACGTAAACTGAATGACCAAACTTTATGCTGCATGTAGATTAATTAGAGATTTGAGTACGTAGATATATGAAATTATATAGGAGATATTGATCTGTTACCGCTCGTGACAGCCCAGTGGCTATCGAACTCGCCTCTCACTCGAGGCATCCGAGTTCAAATCCAAGCGGCACGCATCAATTATTTTTAAGTTATTGTGCCATATAAGAAATTAAATGTACGTGACATTTAATTTCTTATATGGCTGTAATTGAAGGGAAAAGGAAACATCCATGACAAACCCCTTTCTTTGTCCCACCGATGGGCACAGGTCTCCTTTCGTAATGGAAGGGGTTAGGCCTTAGCTCGACCATCGCTCTGGCCAAGTGCGGATTTACTCCTTCGAAAACATTATGTAGAACTCTCAGACATGCAGGTTTCCTTACGATGTTTCCTTCGCCATTACAGCAGACGACATGTCCTAACATACCCATGTCATTCGCATGAAAAACATTATTTCTCAAAGTAGGACCAAGGATACGAGTATGTAGGTATTTTTCATATCCTGAAATTTTCTTTTCTACTATATTTTTGCTGGTGGATAGTTTTGATAAATGCTATAAAAATTCTGTCATTCAGAATCCAGGTCAGCTTTGCCTTCTAGAAGAACATAATAAGTGCGCATTATGCGCAAGAAAACTAAGACAAGCACAAACAGCACAATGCGAGGAAAAACTTAAAAAACTCCGAACAAAGAGTGGAGAGCCGAATGTTAGACACGAATACAGAATGTAGGTGAAAATTTTCAACATTATGAGTAGTTTTATTCTTAAAAACACATAATGGGAATTATAATCCTGTGCATGAAATAAATAAATGGAAAGGGTAGGGTAGGAATAAAAAATGGTAGAGTGGGAACAATAAAAGTAGGGTAGGAATAAAAAAATTAGGAATCTGAGATTTTTTCGCAACACGTCAACCAAGGCAGGGTAATAGTATCATAATTACCGTGACCAAGGTGTTGCTTGCAATTGACCACCTTGAATATTCGTGGCTGATAAAAAGCAAGTCAAATAAAACATACCTAAATAAATTGGGCGAAGCAGAGCTCAGCCTCTGTTCGACGAATACTTCTAACTAATCATTTCAGTTAATAAACATTCAACAACTTTCTTTGTCTTATGTTATGACCAAATCGTGTTTAAAATTACAAGTCGGGAAAGTATCGCCGTCTATCTTTAAGCCTTCATCAATAAAACATCAGTAGTTAAAACACAACGATGTAATAGTGCCTACCTAATCGCTTCTAAATACTCGTAGTGGTCTTCGTGTCACGACATCGAGACGCGTGACAAAACATGGCTGCGTTTTGTTTTGATCACGGCAGTGCCATATACCTACTATGGGGTCCTACGTGTGTTTTGATTTGACCCTGTTTGGACAACATTTTTAATATTAAACTAAACATTATGATTTTTTCTCCGTTGAAATCTGCATTTTCAAATCTTTGAAAATAAAAGCATAACGCTTAACACTAGTGATGTGATTTTCGGAAAAATTAAACACATTTAAATCCTCTACGATTTTACTAATTAAATTATAAGTTAAATGGAATTTAAAAAGACACCTCTATAATTATCTTAAACAGTAAATACTCGTAGTGAGTTCCGCGTCACGATAGCCGCGTGACTGCGCGTGACAGAGCGTGACTCGCGCTTTGCTTGGATCACGGCTGCCTTACAGGTGCTTACAGCTTCAGGGGTTGTATGTATATGTTTAACCCGATTACCTGCTTCTTGAAGAAGTAATTCTTCCTAAATAAACACATATCTTACGGTTTCCAGCATAGAAAACGTTAGTAAAGTAATATGATTCTTAATTTAAATAGGCTTAGTTATTATTACAAAATGCCTTGGCTGGTTTATTAAAATAAACATTCGAAACTATTGACATATTATTCAATCGGTGCTACTCCCAGTCCTCTGTCCTTTAAATCCAGGTTTAACCGCTGACTTCTTCAGGTCATCGGTTCAGATTGGACTGTGCTCCGTGTTCCGTGGCCTCTCGTGGCTCAATCGAGGACTTTCCTTAACCAACGCACATCAATCCTACTAGCGACACGACTAGCTATGTCGGTAGTGTTTTATTAGCTTAAGTAGCTAAAGCAATCGTTGCTAAATGTTCGTAGCAAGTTCCGTGACAGGGCAGCTACGTGACTACGTGACTGCGCTGTGTAGCTCAGTAGTGTTTCACGGCTGCGGGGGTCGCCGTGCAAGTGTGTTTAGAAACCCGCTTAGGAATAAACCCGTTTATGCACATTAACTACTAGCTGGGCTCAAATTGTTCTAATTTCATTGATGTCGTATCGTATACGAAACAGCGGTGTCAGCCCGGTGGCTCGTACTCGCCTTACACTGGAGCGGTCCGGGTTCAAATTCAAGCGGCACGCATAAAGACTTTTTTAAGTAAGAAAGTCGTGCGATTTAATTTCTTAAATTAAATTTAGTGTAACCTGCAGTAATGATGAAGGAAAATATCGTGATGAAACCTGCATACTTGTGTGAAGTGAAGCATTACTTGATTAGCCTAGTGGACTAGGCTAAGCCCTCCCATTCCACAGGTGATCTGTGCAGAAAAGTGGGACGTGGTTTTTACAGTTCTAGGATTGTAATTTTGCATTACGTACACGTACATCATGCTTAAATTTAAATTAATATCAAATATTTAAAAAAACCGGGACCGACGGCTTAACGTACTCTCCGAAGCACGGTTGCCCATAAAATTTTGCCACTAGCAGGCACCCAACCCCGCCCGTTGATTAACTCAGTCGATCTTATACAATCGACGCGAGCTATTTGAGCAATGGACGCTACCTTTTTACGTACGGAACCCTAAAAACGCTGTAAGCGATAACACTAAACCGCTAGCATCTCGTAGTCTGTCCCGCGGCTCCGCCCGCGTGACCGAGCGTGACTCAGCTTTATTTCGCTACCGACGTTCTTTATGACCGCCGAGTTCTGTTTGTGACTTTGCACTGTCTACATAAAACTGCTAAAACTTAGCATTTTAGTAAATTTAAAACCAAAAATGCTTTACGGGACGATGTGGTCGCTCAGCGACAAAGTCCCTACAAATAATTTAAAAAAAAAGTCAATGTGAAATCCAAAATACATTTAAGTTAATCAAAAAAGAAATCTTATTTAAAATCGGTTCTCCGTTTCAGCCACATAATGCCACGGACCGACACGACGACACACAAACCTTTTGTTTCAGTTAAAATCAGCCCCATTTAAGGGATCGAAGCCCTACGAAGGTTCTCGATGATATCACAGCCTAATAAGTATTCATTTCTAAGTAGTTCAGCTGTGATAATATGATAGCTAGAGATTATACACCAGTTAGTGTGATAGGTAAAATTTACTATCTGGACCATTACTATCTAACACCAACTAACAGGAATAACTAACACTCTTAGCGCTGGCCCCAGTCCTCATACCTACTAAAAACTGACTAACATTATTCTGAATAACTTCTGCTAAATAGACTAACCATCCCAGTCCCTATTTGACTCTTGTTCAGCCTAACAGTTGTCATGGGTGGTGCTGAACGCTCGTTTGCTATTTAATATCAATAAAAAGGTACATACCTGATGGATATACAGATACCACAACCATTTCTTTGTCCCCCACTGTGGGCACGGGTCTCCTCTCAAAATGGGAGGAATTAGGCCTAAGTCCACCACGCTGGCCAAGTGCGGATTGGCAGACTTCACATGTCTTCGAGAACATTATGAAGAACTCTCAGGCATGCAGGTTTCCTCACGATGTGTCCTTCACCGTTATAGCAAGTGACATTTAATTTCTTAATTCGCACATAACTTTGAAAAGTCACTGGTGCGTGCCGCTGGGGTTTGAACCCGGACCGCTCGAGTGAGAGGCGAGTTCGATAGCCACTGGGCTGTCACCGCTTATTCTGTGTAATAGGTATGAATCGGTTAGTCACAACCGCCATTAGCCTATGCACGAAGCCGCACGGCGTGACCGCAGGGCATGACTCGTCTCATTGTTCGCGACGTCATTACACACATCCATCACACACCTGTATCCTACAACTAATATGGAACTGGCTACGTGCCTGTCTTCTAGAAAATTCTTTTGTTCATACTAAGTATCCATACTAAAATTAAAAATAGAAATGGTTTGTAAGTTTAAGCATCGGGGCTAATTCTAAAAATACTTTCACTAATAACAAGCTGATTATTGTCGAGTTATACGAGTATAGTTACTCGTACATAGGAGTTACAATGCGTTCAATCGATAAGGAGGTTAGCTAATAGACATGGTAGGTATATACACACAGGTATACACATATGTATATATAGTATGTATACAGTATATATCCACATAGGTATACATATTAAATAATTTCTGAAACAGTTTTAAAACGATAGTTAGGTGATACTAAAACCCATAAAAGTTTAACACCGGTGCTAATGTTGATAACTGATAAGTCTATGATTTACGCATATGTACTTAAAACTTGTCTACCAATCCGCACTTGGCCAGCGTGGTGGACTAAGGCATAATCCCTCCCTTTCTAAGAGGAGATTCGTGCCCAACAGTGGGACAAAGAAGGGGTCGTGGTGTGTGTACTTAAAACTTAATCGCCACCCGTCTCTACCTTAAACCAAACCACTTTCCCGCGTTTTGCGGGCATGTTTTCATGCGCTGCCGTAGCTTGACACGTGCCATGTACTTGTAGAGTAAGCAAACAGGCGATTGCGCTACTAAGAGAAAAAAGTATAGTACTCTGCTTTTAGGGTTCCATACCCAAAGGGTGAAAAACGGAACCCTATTACTCTGCCTCACGTGTCCGTCTGACTGTTTTAGGGCTTTATCTCTTGAAAATAGGATCGTTTTTTCAGATATGTGAGCAATTATGTAGTATTTTTTTCAATTAATTAGTTTTTAATTTAAAAATAAAACAGACTTAAACTAAAAAGTATTATACAATATGTAGTCATTAAGCTGTAAAAGTAATTTCTGTTTACTATAAACTACAATTTTCTAGAGACGATCACTTTAGTCTTCAAGAGTAGCAATGCATTTGTGATCGACTTTGGAGGACAATTTATGAGGCCTGCTAGTTGTCATGGGCGGCAGAACCAGAACCTTCCAGATCTGAAAATAAATAATTTAAAATTTAATTTATCTGTCACATAAAGATCTGGTACGGCTAGTATAGTAGGCTAGTACTAGTAGTACCAACGCTAGTTCAAGAAGTCATCTAAGTTCACAACGTGACACCACGTGCGAACTTATACTGCGATTTTATTTTCGCCATAACTTTTTATGGAGTATGAAGCATGTTTTCTCACGTTGCCGCTCCGTAACACTTGTAACTTGCGAAACTTTGCTCTGATTACAAATTTCGTGATTCACATATAAATCTACTTTATTGTTCGTGTAAAGTTGCGTTGTATTTTTGTATGTCTACCAATTTTTTTCGATAATATTTTTTTAATTTTAATATTTCATTTTAAGAAAATGTTAATACATTTTTATTTGCGTTTTACATTTTTTAATTCGTTTTTAAAGTTCGGATGAAAGTGACAATAGTCATCGTAATTCGTAACCAATTAAAACTGATGATTATAAAGTTACTAACCAAATGATTATCATCACGAGACATCCAGCTCGCCTTAATTATAGTAGAAGAGCCGGTGGGAGATCGTCCTTCACCGATCTGATAACCAGATGAGACGTATTTTTTATCAAATATTTTTTATAAACAAATATGCCTATAATTGCTTGCCTATCGAAAAGTGCTCATGGCTATTTTTAATTAAATTCTGTGTATTAAAAACTATCAGTGAAATAAATTTCATTTGGTTATCAAAAGTATGAAGGTGATGAAAAAAAAATCGATAAAAGTTAATTTAATTAAAAATAGCCATGACCACTTTTCGATAGGCAAGCAATTATAGGCATATTTGTTTATGAAAAATATTTGATAAAAAATACGTAAATATCACATATCATCAAAAATACATAAATGGTTATCAGATCGGTGAAGGACGATCTCCCACCGGCTCTTAGACCATTAGAAAATCATTCCGTCTCATTCTCATTATATTCGAACTCTCGAGGATTCCTGTGTTAAGTAATGCCTGATATAATAATTTTATTATTGTAATGCTGGAACATTATGGCTGTCTAAGTCTCAATGGTGCCTAACTTTTGCGTGAAGTCATCTTTCTTTTAAATGAACGATATTTTTTATTCGTCAAAATATTTTCGCCACATATTCGGGCGTTGGTGATATATTTACGACTCTAACTTTTCCAGTTAAAATTTTATGATATATTACATAAGTTTTATCCATGGCCATCTGATACTTACTTGAAAAGGAAGATCAAGAAAAGTTTATGCCCAGAAGTCCAAATGAAATGCAGCGGATAACTCGATTTATCAATGATGAGTTAGATTGATAAGCTACTCGTACCCGTATGAGTGAAGTGTTTACAAAGATAGCAATGCTGTGAACTATAGATGCGATCCACGGACTGTAGGCTTCATTTAACAGATAAAATTAAATTTATTTGCAGCTAATACCAAGTTGTTGTTGAGTTTTCTCTGTAACACAAAGGTGACTATCCGAATCCTAATTGATTTTTGAACGTACCCTAAATATTTTTGTTTACATAGCCTATAGTTTGGAATAAATTGAAGATTAATTCAATGAAGATGAAAAAAAGTAGGTGTTATTTAAAATATCACATATTATTTGGTCCATACTCCACCAATCCGCATTGGAGCAGCGTAGTGGAGTATGCTCTAGACCTCCCGCAGCAGTGTATGTGGGGGAGACCCGTGCCCAGCATCTATAGTTTTAAAGTTATAAATAATGTATAAACTGTAATATGAATAATAATTAAGTCAATAATTATTATGCATCCACTCTATTCCATACCTTATAATTTATCTCTGCCAGAATTATTATGCTTTGACTGATAATTCTTCGAGATGTCTGTTTCGTGTAACTTACACTTGAGATTTAGATCCCTGGATTACTAGAGTATCCACCTGCGCCCGAGTTCAATATGTGACAGCTAAACAGAGGTCGATTCAAGCATATCTAACAGTAATCAGTTATCATTAACATGCACTCAATCTGTTTTGTCGCTTCTAACGGTAATCAGTTATCATTAACATGCACTCAATCTGTTTTGTCGCTTAAGTTCACGGGTAAGTCAGCTTGGGTGGCTCATTCAGATATGCTAGTTAGTAATAATCATAATTAATATATTCATAACTAATAATTATCTTATAATGTTATTTCTCGATGTTAATATTATCTATTTATGTATGTATTTAAAAATATCTATGTATGTATATCAGTCTCTGACACTCATAACACAGGCTCGCGCCTACTTTGGGGTCAGATGGCCGTGTGTGAGAATGTCCAAGATTTATTTATTTATTTTATTTAATGCTTTATTAGGGAATGGATAAAAAAGACTAAGTTTGATTGAAACTATGCATACGTGAACAGTTTATCGCTTCGACAATGTATTCAGAATTAGGTATCTATATATATAAAAGGAGAAGGTGACTGACTGACTGACTGACTGACTGACTGACTGACTGACTGACTGACTGACATATCAACGCAGGGCCTAAACTATAAGGGCTAGAAACTTGAAATTTTGCACAGGGGTTCCTTTTATAACGTAGGGGAGCACTAAGAAAGGATTTTTGAAAATTCACCCTCTAAGGGGGTATAACGGGGGTGCAAAGTTAGTATGAAACTTTGAAGTCGTTAGACGGGTAGACGTCGTTAATGGGTCTAATTCTACGCGAGCGAAGCTGCGGGCGTCCACTAGTCTGTTATAGGCGAAGAGATGCTTTAAGTCTTCTGAGCTTTAAGTCTTCTGAGCACATGAGAATGGTATTAATGTTAAACGAAGCTTCGTTACTAGCTTCGAAAGAATATCATCCCCTTCCAGCTTAAGCAAATTGCAACTCATTAAAATGTCCAATGATAATCCAAATCATGAGTTGAATGGTATATTCATTCAACTCATAATTTGGATTTGGAAAAAAATTATAACAAACGAAAAAAAAATTTAATAAAATGGTTTATTTTCGTTACCGTTATTTTAAAAAACCGTGTGTTTTTAAGTATTTACAAGGAAGAAATGTACTAAATTTCATCCAATTAGTTACAGTTCTTAAAGAATTAAATTAATAACGATTATACCAAAACGATTTTTAGTACCTCGAGATAATAGATGTGATTTTTAATACCTTATAAAACTTTCTCTTTACCTTACACTGTTGTTACTTCTAATAACACCTCTACTATATTTGACACAAAAGTAAGGACATTAATCGTAGCGAAGGTCAGCGAAATCCCTCTGCGGGCCTGGCACCGCCGTATCGATGTATCAAAACATAGCAACACGTCAGGAGACGTTGCCGACTGAATATTAAACATACAGTCACGAACACGAATTGTTGAAGGTACAAT
Source organism: Carterocephalus palaemon (assembly GCA_944567765.1). Taxonomy (NCBI): domain Eukaryota; kingdom Metazoa; phylum Arthropoda; class Insecta; order Lepidoptera; family Hesperiidae; genus Carterocephalus; species Carterocephalus palaemon. The sequence continues at coordinate 10,646,987 of OX155650.1, forward strand.
GACTGGCATAGCACGCCGCAAATAGACCAAAAAGCAAGCTATAACAGCCCCGGGTCTTACTCACAACTGACAGGGCTTGGAACTCTGGAACTTAAACCATATAGGTTTGGGTTGTTGGTTAAGTTACCAATTCTACGGTCGGTTTATGTATTAATTACGACATTATTTACATGTAACCTATTTATTTATCTTTATTGAACCACATACAAAAGGTACAGGGTACAAATGGCGAGCTTAATGCATAAGGCAATCTTTAACAGTCTATCTATATACACATTCGATATAATTTTACCAGTATAAGCCGATGACAATAAAATATCTAGCTAATCTGACTATGAGTCGAGGAGGTTGATACTGTTCAACAACTACATAATCCTCTCCAGCTTGGACTCATTTGGTTTGTTTTAAGTCCAATAATTTTATTTATCACTAGAAATAATGTTTAAAATAAATTTATCAGCTTAACGCCTGCTATCTATGTTATGGAACTTACGTTTAATAACGTACGCCATGGAATTACCAAAGAAGTTAAACGTTTAAACATCGAACTGACGGCCGAAAGCGCCTAGACCCTAACATTAGCGCTCAATCCATAATGATTTGAAGCGCGACCAATGCCTGCACGCCACAAATAGACCAAATTTTGTACACCATTCGGCATATTTGTGCGTTAATATTACGCGCCATATTGGCGCTAGTTCGACTATCGGTGCGGCCACAATCTGCGTCATAATGACAGCGAATACAATTACACCGCGTGTGGTCGTAGATGCATGATTAACAGTTATATTATGCCATTGTTACATTGTATTTGTCCGTTTTCTGTATTGTTCGGCGTATTGCCAAGTAAGCCTCGTGAACTCCTGAAATGTAGATGACTAGCAACATACTCGTATTAACAATGGGTAAACAAGACGAGTTTTATTGAAACTCTGCATACGAGAACAGTTTATTGCTTCGACAATATATTCAGATGTAGGTATGTGTTAAAGGAGAAGAAATGCTTTCAGTCTACTGAGGATCACCAACGATTAATAGGATGGTATTAATGGTCACGTGTCGCGAAGAGATGAGGGATCCATCGTACAGCTGGTTGTACAGGGCAGGGTTGACGGTACAAGACCTCGCGGTCGATCACCTATGCGATGGACTGACCAAATCAAGAACGCACGGGGTGGCCATAAGCGAATGTACCAGGATGACGGCCAACAGCGAGAAATGGCGGGACGTCGTGAGGCGAATAACATCTGCCCACACCACCACTACGTGATGACCACGACCGCTCTGCCAAGAGCGAATCGGCTGAGAAGAAGAAGAAGATTAATGTTAAACGAAAGTAGTCCAGCTTTAATGTTAAACGAAGGAAAAAAGTTAATTGTTTATTTATTTTTTAAATAAATCGAACCTGGAAACTACGTGTCTTGTGTACTATTATAAATCTACACAATTTCCCAGCTAAAATTTGATCTCAACTACCTACAGAGATCCTTTATAATCGGATTACAACACAAATTCCCATTTTTTCATACTAACAGGAAGTTTACGTTATCCCAAAATTATGACAATCCCAGCGTACTGTAAAGGATTAAATATATTTTTAAACGTTGATACCCGGTTTCTGTTTTATGGCTATTTTATTTATTTAAGACCTGTTTACCGGGTCACCCTCGTAAAATGTACTCGAGTTAAACTTTGATGTCGATGTATAACATCGCGTTAGTTAGGCTTATTTCAAAATAAACGCAAAGAAACACACCACAAAAGCGGCAAAGTAAACTGAACCAATTTGTATAATAACTATTAATACTTAGGTAGGTATATCTAAAATTACTAAAATACGTACCCTGAAAACGTTAAGATGCGACTAAAGTTTATATGCGACTTATTTGTTAGATAAAATTATGTTCAATTTAATTTTGTAAAAAATAATTAAGTACTTACAAAACTGACCTTTTGGCACAAAGCTTTTGGTGACAGATTTCGACCTTTTTCTATTGTAACCTTCGTCAAAATATTTAAATATGTATCAGAAAAAGAATCATAACAATTATTTTCAACTCAAACAAAGAAACACAGTCAGAAAACAGATTCAGTAAAAGCGATATGCTTAGGTATTGTAACTATGATTGGTAGGTAAAGTAGGTATATTTATTTGTACCTACCTAACTAGCTGAATCCTGAAGATTTAGCTGGAATAATGCTCGACAAGTCAACACCGTAGGCTAAACTAATAAGTCAGCTCATTATAATTATCAGCTAAGCCATACAGCTTAGCTCGATGGCGTAAAAAAATACTAATATGAACACAAGCTGATCAGTTCGTTAGTAGGACCATAAGCAGGGATTGTTAGACTTAAGGTTGGGATTGTCCAATCAGTAATAGTTAGTCTTCGTTCCAAGTCTGTTACGGACGCAATGCTACCCTTGAGGACCAATACCACCCACCACGACGTTTCCAGCTGGAAAGTATTCTGTGCTGGAACACAATTGCTTTAAAAACAAATATTACATGAAAGAACAGTAGGTACCTACTGCCCCAGGTGAAATCATATGACCAATAAAGGTTCTTTAAGGATCTACCACGTACAAAGATAAAATAAATTCACAACTAAAGTAAAGAAATATATCATACGGGCGCGCGGCGCGTCCTGGTTTATGGGAATATTGCATCGAATTCAATTATGACAACACTCATTTGACCCCTCTCCCACGTTGCCCACGTACTACACCACATGCCGTACCTATAAAGCCCTAAATCCTTTCAAGAAAAAAAAATACTCGAACATAATGACCCCAAACAAAATCATCGACGTTTATAGCTCGATCATGAGCACGGAACCCACTCTGTTAAGCCGTCGAATAAAAGCCCTCTCTATTCAAGTTTCGGTGCATTAACGATCTTAAATATGCGATCGATCGAAATGAATGGGGCCTTGTGAATGAAGACGTGAATGTGGATTAGCCTTTGATCGCTGCATGCGTGGGTTCTACGGGACTGGTTCGGGCGATAGGGTGTCTTCTGTTCGTGCAGTGATGATACGACACGTAGGTACTTCAAAGAGCGATTTGTTGGGGTTTACACTGTTTACAGAGGTCGTGTTCATTGGTTTTATTAGATGCGCTTGGATTCATTATACGATCTTCTCACTCGCGCCAGTTAGAATTTTGATGATCAAAGTAGGTTATAATGGCAAAAGGACATGCGCTTAGGCGTGTATATGGGTTCGTGAACAGCAGGGAATTATTATGAAAGCTAACACAATACATTGCCCCCTGTTACATACTCGTACTACATATACGCGGATTTCTAGCCCCGCAATAACGAAAACTGAGCTACTGGCATTACAAAAACACTTGGTTGATTTATATGTATGTAAAGTAACTTTAGCCAAACTAACTATAGCCCAATGGCTCGCATCGATTCAATGTAATCGATTCTATTTTAAATCGATCTTAGAGCAGAACTTTACTAATCCTTCTAACATTAAGGGATGGTTGAAAATATAAAAAGTATAGCCCTTTTTCGATAGCACCAAAGATTATCACTTTTACACAAAACCTAGCTTCAACCGGAGTTCCACCGATCAGTATGAGATTTTAATCAATCTATACAATAAACTAATATTATAAAGAGGAAAGATTTGTTTGTAATGTTTTCACACAAAACCGATTTCAAAAATTCTTTCATTAATAGAAAGCTGCATCTTCACTGAGTGATATAGGCTATATAATATTACTAGGTGTAAACGAAACTGTTATGTCTTAACTAACTGTTGTTAATAATCGATTGAGCACTCTGCAAATAATACTGACAATTTTTTTATCCATTTCACGTTCCTGTATCACTTTTCTAGCCGTATACTACATCTATGCAAAAATTTATCTTTTCATCTTTTTTCCGCACTTTTAATGGCAATCAATTAATTCTTATACTTATCTTTGCTGCAATAAAGACAAACTAAAATAAATCTTTAGTAACCTTAGTAATTAAATATGACTGGAAAGTTAGCCATAATGTGAACTTGAATTATTCTAGCATTTTCAATGTGTTCACCCTATTCACATTGGTGTCGACATTGAGTGTCTCTCTTAGGGCCGTCTGAAAACATTTCAAGGGAGTAGGATATATATAGGTACATATTTGACTTCATTCAAAAACCAACCTACCCAGAATAGGAAGGAGGTCTCATATCCTGAAACGTATTCGTCATAATATTAAAACTGGGTAACATAATTAATTCCTAGTTCTTATCATCCTTTGCTGGATATTTATAACGAACTTCTTGTTAAACAGGAAAGCGCTTTAATTACATCCATTTACAACTCTCATCAAGTGGTATACAACTGTACGCGCAGGGATATCAAATTAAGCTCAAGTTTCAAAGTAACTCCCTTTCTTGAATTAATAATGTAGGTACCTACAGTACCTACGTTAATATTACTCGCTGAATTTATGATAAAATTAACAGCAATTCTCTGAGATTGAATAGTGGTAACGTGAAATAATAAGTCTATTATGATAAAATATAATTATTAATTTTGTTTTTTTTTTGTTATTAACTTTCATTGCTTATCAGTATCACACAGTATCACACATAGGTACAAGAGAAGCAACCATCATAGTTCTGAGGGTAAGTAACTCAACCAACTCACTTATTTTTGTATGAAGCTTAGTTTCAGAGGACTCTGAGTTAAATCACGTCAGATACGAGGTATTCGTTATTCAGGCTTACTTTGATTACTTATAACTTTAATTTTTTATGGCCTAATCCGACACATTATGAGAAGAGAACCGTCTGTGTTAAAGGTCAATGATAGGTTATTTCAATCCATTTAAATAAATGTAAGTAACTAGTCATGTCTGTACAAAAATAAGTCAAATAAAATCAAATATTCATTGTAGGTATACATAACATATACATAATGATTTACAAGGATATTAAGATATTAAATTAATTATACATACATACCATTTAAAGAACAAACACTTATATGATGTGAACGTGCCTTATTGTGGTGGTAGGTACGAAGGCATTTCAACAGGCGAACTCGAAAGTTATAAACTTTTGTTTTGTTTGTGCTTTTCAGTAAGTAGGCTGCGAGCAGGTACCTACGTATTATTTACTTCTACGTATTGTTGTACTTCTTACGCAAATTCTTCGAAAATTATAATTGAAGCCAAGTCGTGTAAGTTTTATTCCATCGTATTTTTATGTACGAAATCTTAACACTCAAAACTGTTAAAACTGGAGTGCGAATAAATACTTGTCTTGAATTCTAACAACTGAAAATTAACCCTAAAATCGACGGTCGCAAGGCGGCAGCTATTAACCCATGAGATGTTCTTTGTTGGCATAGATCTCTCCTCGTAAATAAAAAGGCCTATTTACGACCATGATACTCCAGTGCGAGTTGGTACATAGAGGCCCAGATATTTGGCGTTCCTATACAGCCCCTACTGTTTCAGAGCCGCGCGTTGGAACTATTACAAAATCGAAGCGCTCAGTTTTGAGGTATTGTACTTACATTATTTATACCTATCGATAATAAAGCATCAAAATGTAATATGTGTATACTATTAGGTAATATAAAATCGAATGATACAGAAAAATTGTGATATCACCCCTACATAAGACAATAATTTGCCAAGCTTGGTGGCCTCATCATGTCTGTCACAAAACTTTACCACGCATTTCAAAAAGGACGCAAGTAGGTCAAATTCAAAGATTAATCTTACGTATAAATACCAGCATACTTGACATAATATAATTCCCGATGCTGTCGATTGCCCGTATTGTGAATACACAACGTATTCGCGCTCCGACAATACCACTGTTAGGTAGGTACGTGTTTCGAATTCCATTTCTAAATCTTGATCTTCCACGAACTTCCTACTGTTAGGTTCAACTATAAGTCAGAAGTAGGAAACCATCTCAGTGCAATGATTGGCGCAATCGGTAGTGACCCTGCCTCTTACGCCAGGGGTCGTGGCTTCGATTCCCACTCAGGACAAATTCTTGTGACGAACACTTGTGTTTGTTCTGTATGTGGGTTTTAATATTATCAATATAAGTATGTATTCAAAAATATCTTTGTACCTATGTATATCAGACTCTGACACCCATAGTACAGGGTCGCGCCTAGTTTGGAGTCAGATGGCCATGTGTGATGATATTATTTATTTCATTAAAAATGTAGCATTATCTATGGAAATAATTATCGGTCAGTGAGTCGAATAAAGTAACTGGACTAATGACCTTTACCTATCTTATTCTGAAAGCAGTTCTGTGTTAAGTCGTTGTTCTATTGTACACTGGGGTTGCTATGTAATGACGAACCTGCTAAACTCCAAAGCCACATGGTGAATTCCTTTTGTAATGGCTCAATCAAATATTCATAGTACTGAGCTCACTTAAGCACGCACTCAAACTTACCAGCCGAAATAGTTATGACGGCGGCATAAAATTAGCTCTAAAATTCTCAGCAAGGGTCCTTGCCGATATGCGATATATCGCAGACATTCAATGGGCCGTATTATGTATTCACGTCGTATTGGCGTACGAACAACCGATCCCACTATTGTGTTTGCCTTTGTAGGATAACCACATTGGCATCAGATGTCGAGATATTTTTAATAATAATCGATTATATTAACCATAATGCACATCGAAATTTCAAGTGTAAAAAAATTAATATGCTCTGAAAGTATACAAGTAAATCACCATTACCTAGTCTATTTTCGCACAAGTGACGAAAGGTAGTAACTACTTCTTTTTTATTTATCAACTAGTGGACGCCCGCAGCTTCGCTCGCGTAGAATTAGACCCATTAACGACGTCTACCCGTCTAACGACTCCAAAAACGGCAAAGTTTCATACTAACTTTGCACCCCCGTTTTACCCCTTAGGGGGAGAATTTTCAAAAATCCTTTCTTAGTGCTCCCCTACGTTATAAAAGGAACCCCTGTGCAAAATTTCAAGTTTCTAGCCCTTATAGTTTAGGCCCTGCGTTGATATGTCAGTCAGTCAGTCAGTCAGTCAGTCAGTCAGTCAGTCAGTCAGTCAGTCAGTCAGTCACCTTCTCCTTTTATATATATATAGATAACTAATACCTATTTATCAATAACTAATACCTATTCTACTCATGAGTTTTACTTTACGTTTTAAGTATAATAAAAATAGATTAGACTAACTTTGAATGAGTTAACTCTCAATATTCGACAAACATATTTTAAGACTATGTCACGGAATTGTCAGAACAATTTGAGTCTTTTAGAAACTTGAAAGATGGTGCCCCTAGCTTCATTATCAATTATTATTATACAGCGTACACGAAACCTTGAGCTCAAGCTTTAATACCACCATTATAATTTGAAAAGCCATCGATGCTATGAAAGGGACGATTTGCTCTTATGCATATTATGTGATATGATGAATGGTATGAACACGATCCCTGGCATTAGGAGTTCATGTCGTAATTATGTATATGGCGACATGCACGATTATTAATCCGTCAAGTCTAACATTACGAAGCATCTAACCACGACTATTACTGGATGTGTTCTACTATTATATTGCTTATTCATAATTCTTGCGAGAATACGTTTCATTAGATTTACTTTACGTTAGACGATACACAATACAGTTATTTATTATATTTTTTATTATATACAGAATAATCTTGCGAAATCACCATCCTATTAGAAGAAAACTTAAAACCACAAAATATTTTCTTATTGCTCAATGAAAGGAATTTATGCAACTTTATACAGATCAAAAATCTAAAATGTGTGTTTAGTCTTTTTTTACAGAATAATTTTTCATTACAGTAACTTTAACATACTCAAAAGCTACACGAAGCTTTGTTGAAGATAGCTGCCGGGGTTGACCGTGTTTTTAAACCGTAAAAGAAAATGGTGTCAGGTCAATTTCTAAAATGCAGCGAAATTCATGTAAGACCCATTTTCAAAGTACAAAAATAAAATACTAATAAAAGAGTTACCTACTTCGATCGTAGTCACTCAGAGGTATGCAGCAGTGGAGCTCAAAGGGCTGATGGATGTATGGATGACTCCGATCGATACTCATACGTTTTTAAATATATCCATTTAGTAGTGATTTATCTAATAATTCTAACAACTACCAAAGATTGAAAAGGTTTATGCAGCAACGGCGATCTGCTGTCGCTCATGATACAGCTATCTAGTCCAATTATTAAAAATTAGTTTTAATTACAAATTAGTTAAAGAATTAAAAAACAGTTAATAGGAACATTAGTTGATCAGTCGGTTAGTATTTAGGTATGAGGACTATAGGACCAGGGACAGGAGAGAGAGATTAAGCTTTGTAAATTTATGTACACTAAATAATGAATGCCTTATAGAGAACTATTGGGCATGCAGGTTTCCTCGCGATACTTCCTCTGCTGCCATATAAATTTATGAAAACGCAGTTACGCAGTTACATTTTAAAGTTATGTACTTTGTATAACTGGTTAACTCTGGAATGTAACTGGTTAACTATGGAATGGCTCGCGTCGATTCAATGTGATCGAAAGAGTTAAGCAACAACGGGCGCGGTCGGTTTGTGGATGGGTGACGACCGCTAGTGGGAAAAAATTAATGGACGCTACCGTGCTTAGGAGGGCACGTAAAGCCGTCGGTCCCGGTTGTTTTCAATGCTGGAAACAGTCGTTAAGCCTTGTCGAAGACTTTCGGGTGGCTTGAGAACATACGACACTGGAGGGGAGGGTTTAGTGGCCAACACTAACCCCTCCACCAATCCGCATTGGAGCAGCGTGGTGGAGTATGCTCTAGACCTCCCGCAGCAGTGTCTGTGGGGGAGAGCCGTGCCCAGCAGTGGGCCGTCTATGGGTCGCAGCGAACTCTGGGATTTATTTATCAGCAGTAGGTACTAAAGCAAAAAGTGGAAAGAGATCATTAGTACCTATACATGAAAGTAATCCGAGTCATATGGCATCATGCTCGTTTTACGCCTCATAAAGCAGGCACACAAGCCGCGCCCGCGGATGTTGCCTTCTACGTCACACTATTGTTCTTCAGTTACTATAAACATCTTCATAAATATCTTAGCCAAACGCACACTAAAAACAATATGTTTATTTTGCTATACGAACGACAGCGGGGACCACCTTTTTCGAGAGTTGCTGGTTCAAATCCTAGCACGCAACAAAAAGTAAAAAGCGGGTGTAATTACTGTTCTCTGCCTACCCCTTGGGGGAAATAAAGGCGTAATGTTTATGTAGGCGTAATGTTTATGTTATGTGATGAATATATCGGCAAAAATGTACCGAATTAATTAACACGCCTTTATTAGCTTGGTATGTATGTATATATATGAATGGCATGTCCATCAGTCTTCTACTTGGAATACTTGAAAATCTTTTTTCTAACACCCTGGTGTCCACATATCACATTTCCAACCAGTAACATTCCAGCGAGTAACAAATGGAAGTTACGAATAGAAAATAAGACAGCGAAACAGTTATCTGCAGAGAGCTACACAAAGGAGCTGCTTGACAACACAGCAATTGACCCGATCCCCCGAGTGGAAACCCTCTGAACACGTCGGCGCGCGGGTGCGACCAAGTAATGTTACGACAAAATATTACGACGAAGTAGCACAATAGGTGACAACAACACGCGGAAAATTGGTTGGTGTCCTCGATATATGGATACCTTTATGGTTCTTACGTTATTAATCAGCGTTGAGTTTTTTACTTTGCCTAACTTTTCAACGTTAGAAGTACCACGGATTCAGTGACATTCAGTTCTTTGATAGATGGACACCAGCGGTCGGACAGCGGAGGCTTAGAACTAGAGTTCCTGTGAGCAGCTCGTGGGAACAAAACTCTAAATATGAATAGGTAAACCACGAATATCTCAGGCGTAAATGAAAACAGATTCCGTGTTATTTGTACCGTAAACATGAAGTCTTTGTATTTCACGGCGGGATATCAAAACGTAGTAGATTATAATTAAGGGAGGGAGCGAATGGTGGTATAATTTCCACGTTTTGGACCAAGTTTAATTAGTACTCAGCTCTACAATTATGGAGCACTAGCTTAGCGCCCTGTCTGTCTTTATTCGAAAAAATTTTTATGCATGTAAAGTGAGTGTTACCAAGGGTTTAGAATTATTATTTCCTTCAACAATGATCACAGTTCACGCAATACTGTATAGATAGATTCCCTCGGTCGCATAATAGCGGTATCAGTATTTCATCTTTAAGAATTAGACTACTTTTGGTTAGCCAGATCCGGAAAAAAAAGTCGCTGCGACCTGCGTGAGGTCTAGAGCATACTCCACCACGCTGCTCCAATGCGGATTGGTGGAGGGGTTAGTGGCCAACCCAGTGTCGAATGTTCTCAAGCCACCCGAAGGTCTTCGACAAGGCTTAACGACTGTTTCCAGCATTGAAAACAACCGGGACCGACGGCTTTACGTGCCTCCGTGCCTACGAAGTCCATGAAATTTTGCCACTAGCGGTCACCCATCCACAAACCGACCGCGCCCGTCGTTGCTTAACTCTTTCGATCACATTGAATCGACGCGAGCCATTGAGCTATGGACGCTATGGAAGAAAAAAAAACCTACCTCGAATAGAATTCGAACCCGGTTCCCGCAGAAAGACGGGGCCACTGACTATCGCCTAACGGAATCGTCATATTTTCAAAGAATCACTTCTGCCTGCCACAACACTAGGCTAATATGACGCGCACACAAAACGTCTGCAGAAAATTTGATTTCCTGCAACGTACAGACAGCGAGTTCACATTCGACTACCTATAGCAGTGATATGAAAGATAAATATTTACTGTTTAAAGTGTTTGGATTCTATATACGGGTAGGAGCCGTTTGTCGAAGTTGAAATACGAAGCGAGATTGAAAATTACGGGGAAAACGCCAGGTATTTTCAGCACGGATATTTAAAGCGATTGGATTCCATACATCGACATGGACGTTGTATACGTTTAATAAAGGTTCATTAAACCATAAGAGCGCTTTGCTGTGATATATTATTTTACGATGGTAGGTCCTTGCACGGTTATGTTATTTTAATATGCGTCGTTAAAAACAGCTTTTAAATTTGCGAATGAAATAAATGCACACTCTTAACAAGCTTTTTAATTAAATTTTTAAGTTCTACATTGATTCGATTGTTAAAATCTGCCAATAAAAGAGTCACTAGATTTAATGTTGGAACTCTTTCGTTGGCCCATTATTAAGCAAAGGAATCATCTCAGAATGACCTGGGGCTCTATTATTGAACCGCTCGTCGCTCGACTGCGACGATCTCGATGAATACTCATAAAATACAGTAGGATACATTTTTTGTATTCTCGCTCGGTCATAACTTAAAAAACCGCACTGGGTTTGAACCTTTTTTTTTTTTTTTTTTTATCGCTGGGAAATGCAATTACGCATCCCACCCATAACCTTGACGGAGAGGTGGGTATGTGGGACTCGCTGATATCAGAATACCCACTAAAACCCAGCGGCACCCTCAGCGTTGATAAGAGACGCCACGGGATCGCTAGCGCATTACTACCGTGGCGCCTCAACGCGTGCTTTAGCTCCTGCAAATAATTATGGGGGAAGGAGGAGGCGCTCATAGCGCCGCCTTCTTAACCCGGGTCTCTTCCTGCGAAGCGGATCTGCGTGGGCATTTGTCTCTCTTGCCCGCTCCGCAGCCTCCTTGTGCGCAATCACTGACTCGCAAAAGGAGCTCATTTCGATCCAGCCTCTCTCGCTACTGAGCATAGCATTGACCACGCTCTGCAGCGAGAGATCCGTTCCCACAATGGCGGCAAGGGCGTGTCGTTGGGGTCCCCAGGCTCCACACTCGGCGAGAGTATGTTGCGCCGTGTCTACAGGCGCGCTACACTCATGGCAGGCAGGCGTTGCCTCTTGTCTCGCTACTCGATGCAGATACTCACCGAAGCATCCATGCCCGGTAAGTATCTGCACCGTTCTAAAGTTCAGCGAACCGTATCGTCTCGACAACCACCGATCGAAGTGTGGCCGGATAGCTTCAACTGTACTGACACCAGCGACAGGGAATTCTAGATCCTGCCTCCATCTTTGAATTAACGCGTCATGTGCGGAAGTTTTGACTCTTCGGACCTGTTCTGCAGTTGGTAGCTCGCCCCTGTCCCTCGCATCTGCCCTGAATTTGTAGACCTTAGCTAGAGCCTCTGCCTGGAGCTCCCATGGAGGGTCGCCTGCAAGAAGTGTTGCTGCCGTCCATGACACCGTGCGGTAACCCCTGATTGCTCTGATCGAAATGACCCTCTGCGGCCTTCGTAGTAGGGCCCTGTTATGGGGGGTAAGTGCGTCCAACTGGGTTTGAACCTAGAACCTTCAGGTATTTTATGACTGAGTAACTGATGACTTGTTATCAATTGTATCAAAAAGGAATAAAAAATACAGTTAGAACAGTAATAATTTGAAATCGCTACTGGAGCGATAAGGCCGCCTTTTGGGCACCACTTTTATAATTATGTAATCATTGTTACCTGCATGTACCTTCTTACCAGTGTTCTAGTATTAATGTATTTTTGTTTGTCTTTTCATTCTTTTCTTGTGGTGTACAATAAAGTGTATTTGTATTGTATTGTATTGTAATTTGCTGTCCTATACTGTACATCCGTTATATGACAGCAAATCATCGTAGCTCGTAGGATTACAAAGCAGTCGCCCTTGTTACGCTCTATCGACGATACATTTTTCTTTTCTTTATTTTCTATATTGTCTCAGATGGCAATTTACTTTCTATGGATCTTTGTAGCCTTGCCACTGATATATTTTATTTAATTTTCTAGCATCAAACGATATTGCGTTTTATTTCAATGTGAGGAGCCTACACTAAAATTATTTTGTATTAAGTAATAACAAGGTATCATAGATGTGAGCAGTCTTCTATAAAACAACCATACCTATATGAGAACCCTGCAATAGACCATTAATAACATCGACAATCGAGTATTGGCAACATTACGTAGAGGCATTCGGCATACTAATTTCAAACTAGCAGAACTCATTAAATAGCTTACAACTTGGTAAACATTTCTGGGTGGATAGCGAGTCATGAATCACGAGTATTTGATAATATCCTTTACCGACGATTTCGCTCGCAAGGCATTTGATTATTAACATAACGTGATGTGGACTATGTGGGATGCACCGTGCCGATGGTAGGGTAATTGATAAACTTACATTATTACATTGATTTCAGTGTTTATTTCCATGCATTATTTATCGATACCTATTGATGATAGATTAAGGATTGACAGTGGTAGCACATATTTCATACTAGTGGACGCCCGCAGCGTCGCTCGCTCGAAATAGACATATTAATAGATTCTTCTTAACTTCAGCTCTATAAATTTGTACTAAATCCGTAAATGTGTTATCCCCTATATTTATTTTACATCCTTAAGGGTAGGTAACATTTTTACATACTTTGAATGCCATATTTATTTATATCTAATCAACAGCCTAAAATATAAATGTTATGCCCCTTTAAATTTATTGCCCTTTTCAACCCTTTACAACACTTTTTTCCAATTAAAAAGTTTCCTATGTCCTTCCTCAGGCTCTAGACTATATGTGTACCAAATTTCATTTAAATCAGTTCAGTAGTTTTGGCGTGAAAGCGAGACAAACAGAGAGACAGACAGAGTTCCTTTCGCATTTATAATGTTAGTATGGATGATCTAGCGTTAACATCAAGGGCGCCGATCGAACCTTTGAATGAATGAAATATTATTCGAGATGGTATTATTAGAACAACAAACTATTGCCCTAAGCTCCGCCGTGATTCTGATCTAACAAAGAGCTCACGTTTAAAAAGCAGTACAAAGTTTTAATAAGCTTTTAAAAGTAAAACAGGAGTAGAAATAAAGACCGGTAGATTGAATGGACTTATAGAAAAGGTGAATTGAAAAGAGGAGGAAGTTGGTAGTTACTAGCCGCATAGAGAGTTGTTTTATGAATTCTTTACCGGCTCGAATACAAAAAGATGTTGGGATACGTATAATAGAGCATGGGCTTACTTATATTAAGTTTGAGTGAGACATCAAAGCCTCTACTTTTCATAAATAAATATACGCTGATACAGTCGCATACCTATATCTACCGGCATGAAAATAGCAATTTTTCAATGTTTGTATGAAGGTATAATATCTTAACTACTTATAATAAAACTGAAGAGGAACTTTTTCTGTACATTGAATATTATTTCATAATTCCAATTCAATGGGCATTATATTATAATAATAACGAGTTGGAACTCAAAATAAATGGGAAAAGGAGAAGGTGAAGAAGGAGGAACCTATCTTGACAATATAAAGCATAATATACTATACTAATATAAAAAAGAACGCAGCATTTTATGTATTATTTCTCATTTCATCTTTGATTTCTCATGCAATTATTGGAGGATCATGTTAAAGATTTTTACTTTATTTGGCTTAATAAATTTTAGTTGTTTCTAATTTAAAATTTAAACTTGCTGTTATTTACCTAATTTTTAGAGAATGATAAATCAATTATTCATTTTTTTTACAGCCGGTGGGCATATACCGCGGGAAATACGAGTGGGCGAATGAGGACAGTCCGCTCGGCGGCGACTGCTCGCTGTGGGTGCGGGCGGCTACGCTGCAGCTCGACGACGGCCAGTGGCAGTGCCAGGTGACTGCCAGCAACTACGACGTACAGGTGAGGAATATCAATTGTTACATATATAACCAACTTGATGTTTAGCGGGAAATACGAATGGGCGAACGAGACAGTCCGCTAGGTGGCGATTGCTCTCTGTGGGTGCGCGCGGGTACGCTGCCAGTAGCAATGCCAAGTGATCGCCAGTAACAATGCCAAGTAACTGCCAGTAGCAATGCCAAGTGACTGCTAGTAACTGCGACATTCGTCGTCGGTCGGGACTGGTTAAAACTAGAAAGCTATAGTTTGCAGCTTTCCATTCCAAAATGGTAAATAGGTAATGACAGAAAAATTAAGATGGACAGATGGCGGCTCGCGTTTGAAGTTCCTTTTTAAAAGCTTTTATTTAACTTCACTCGTATGTATTCATTCATTCATGTAAGTACCTATGTTATGTCCTGGAATCTTGCAATCAATATTTCACCCACTTCCACTGAAGCTATCGAGCTGAAATTTGGCACACATATTTGGTTCCGATGACAATGCATGAAAATAAAAAAAATATTTAAAAAGCTTTTTAAAAGAAAAATATTTTATGGTATAATTATTGTTTTCAGTTACCTACCTGTGATTGATTTGCTTTTTGAATCTCATGGGGAGGAATAGCCTATAATAATTAGAATCCTGTGTGTTTTGTGTAGTGTACATAATACCTAAATAGCATTTGCCACCTTTGCGTCGTATCACCTTTTTCTCAGTCTTGGCTATCATGATTTTAGATAATAGATGATAGTACATAGGTAGGTACTATCATGTTCTTTACTGAAAGTTGTGCGAAAACATGGGTGATATTCTGTTACAAAAGCTCTCATCCGTAATTAAAAATAAAATTCTGCTCTGTGAAACTTGATCCAATGAAAATACTTAATATTTTACGAAATGAGTTTTAAGAAAAAAATATTGTTTAGGTACTGAGCACAAATTACACGCCAGACAAAGAAAAATGATGATTAGTTCGAAGGGAGAGGTCTGGCAGAATGCGGACCGTATTATATGATCAAAGTGACCGAACTTGTTTTAGGAATCGGTCTAAATGTGAAAAAGTTCAATGTTTACAGTTATTCAGATTCATTTACCTACTATACTATAAGTTAATAATCAGTTTAATCTCATGATACCTTTGCCTACCTTTACGGGAAAATATCTTTGTTAATATGAAATACTAGTGGACGCCCGCAGCTTCGCTCGCGTGGAATTAGACATTCACTAACTTCAAAAACGGCCATGTTTCATACTAACTTTGCACCCCCGTTTTACCCCCTTAGGGGGTGAATTTTCAAAAATCCTTTCTTAGTGCTCCCCTACGTTATAAAAGGAAGCTCTGTGCAAAATTTCAAGTTTCTAACCCTTATAGTTTAGGCCCTGCGTTGATATGTCAGTCAGTCAGTCAGTCAGTCAGTCAGTCAGTCAGTCACCTTCTCCTTTTATATATATAGACTAGTGGACGCCCGCAGCTTCGCTCGCGTAGAATTAGACCCATTAACGACGTCTGCCCGTCGGGTTGCCCACTTGACTTCAAAAACGGCAAAGTTTCATACTAACTTTGCACCCCCGTTTTACCCCCTTAAGGGGTGAATTTTCAAAAATCCTTTCTTAGTGCTCCCCTACGTTATAAAAGGAACCCCTGTGCAAAATTTCAAGTTTCTAACCCTTATAGTTTAGGCCCTGCGTTGATATGTCAGTCAGTCAGTCAGTCAGTCAGTCAGTCAGTCAGTCAGTCAGTCAGTCAGTCAGTCAGTCACCTTCTCCTTTTATATATATAGATATCAATATAATATTTAATCGTTATATTCGCCATATAAATCTTATATTTTAAGTATACATTAATTGAATTATGTTGTACTAAGGTTGTACTATGTAGATACTAACAGTACTATGTAGTAATACATAGTTCAATAGAGGAGAACAGTTAAAAAAATATGCTGCATTATCATAAAAAAGTTCAGCTGGAAATAATTACATCGATTTTCTAAGTAAGTTTCGATACTCTTTATTCGTTTGTTCTACCTAAGAATGTGATGTATACCTAGGTACGTCTTCTCTCACACAAACATCACATTGAATCAACGTAATTTTTTACATAGATATATTTAATGTAGGGTACTGCAGAGTGAATTCATGTGAACAATGAGAATTTCAGCCTTGCAATGTTTTAAGAACTAAAAGTTGCTGAACTTTGTAATTTCCAGGACGCGCTCTCCAGTACCCCCGCAGCACTGGCCGTGCGGGTGCCTCCGCAGACCCCTCGTATCCTCTTCAACGGCTCGCATGTGATGCCCGGCCAGAATATCACGGTGCCGGCTGGGTCCAGAGCAACTGTAGTCTGCGAAGCTAGATATGGCAACCCACCGGCCTATATCGAATGGTATTTAGGTAAGGATATACCAAAATTTGTTTTTGTATAACATATTATGTCGTCTTTACATAAATACAACCGAAGGATAACCGAATTTAATCCCTTTTATGTGCAAAAGAAAATGTCTATGACATCTAAAAATCTAATTTAACCTGTTAAAACCCTATAGTACCTAATATGAACACATCAAGAATAATTAATCAACTTAACAAATTTTCACACCTCACAATTTTCCTTCTTTCTAGAAAACACATGTGTGGTTTATAACAATAAGCCTTTAGTTAACGCCTTTATTATGAATGAATAAATTAGGATCATACTAAGGAAAGTCGTCATAACAGTGGGAATAGTTTAGATACCATCGGCAGATATGCTATTCTCTATTTACTTTATTACTATCTATCTCATGAACCCATCAGTCAAGCTTTACAGAATCCGTAATAATAAATGATAATAATAAATATCTTAGACATCTCACACACGCCCGACTGACTCCAAACTAGGCAGAGCATGTACTATGGGTGTCAGAGACTGATATTTTATAGATATTTTTAAATAAGTACATACTTATATAATATTAACCAAACACAGAACAAACACAAGAGTTCGTCACACGTATGTTTATCCTGAGTGGGATTCGAACCCACGACCCCGGTGCAGAAGGCAGGGTTACTACCGATTGCGCCATCAAGCCAGTCTCTATCAATAAAATTCCCCACAGCCAACGCACAGCGCTCTCATCTCCTACTGTCAATTGCAGAGAAGGAACGCCTCTCAGCATGGAGTCAGACCAACGCGTCAGAGGTGGAGAGGCCCAGGGTGTGGGCGGCGCGCTCGGTGCTAGAGCTGGGCGCCACCAGGTCTTCCCACGGGAGGCAGCTGGCGTGCCGCGCACACCACCCCTCCTACCCGTCGCCGTACTACCGGGACTCGTATACTATGCTCGATGTCACGTGTAAGTTACAATGTATTATATTTTTGTTACATTGGTATTTAATATCAAATTATATGTATAAAAGGTAGGACCTAAGACACTACCTTGTGGTACACTGACGGCCATTTCATGGCTATCAGTAGTGCAGTCTTCACCAATTTCACTTGCACTTTGATTAAATGGTGTCCTCCAACACTAATATTTAAAAACCTTCTAATGTTTGGGGAATAATACTGTATCCAATGCATTTTCTAGATCCAAACAGTTTTGCATTTTAAGAATGTTACTTTTATTGAAATATTGAATGTTTGAATCGTTTGTTAAAAATTGTGATATAGAATGGAAGAACGAATGAAAGAACTAATTAATTTAAGGGTAAGATTAATAGACCCTGGGTGTAGGCTAATAAACTTATTTCAAGTATGTTGCTATCGAAGCAACTAGGTATTTGTACAGTAGGTAGTCTCTTATCAGAAGAGAACCCCATGATTAAGCTCAGAGAAAACCTCAGACAGATTTTCATGAAGTAGGTATACATGAAGTAGACACATCATAAAACAGCGAACCATTGAATATTTCTAATATTCCAACAGTTGTGCCAGTGGTGTCAATATTCGGCGCCGACGCGAGTTCCCTCGCTAGCCTGGAGGAGGGGTCGAGTGCCCTCACGCTGGAGTGCCGCGCGGACGGCAACCCGAGCCCGTATGTCTGGTGGACCAAGGACGGCCAGGTCATACCTACGAACGGAGCCAAGCTGCTGCGAGCTCCCGTCACGAGGAATCAATCTGGTAAGGTGGTAACAATGCTGTGCATTTTATATTGAACCCACAAGTGAATGGAATGGAATGAATGAATGAATGATATCATTTATTCCGCCAAATAAACACATGTAGGTATAACAAAATATGTATAAGCAACAATGCAAATCACTCCATGCAATGCACTCGACACATTATGTTGTAGCCACCGACAGCGACAAAGTCGGTTTTCAGTGCGACCCTAAAATCTACGGCGCTGTTCGATACAGTTGTCTAATTCGAATATTGTTAAGAACATGTCTGTTCTTCTAACATACAGGTTTCCTCACTATGTGTCCTTCACCGTTACAACAAGTGACATTTAATTTCTTAAATCGAACATAACTTAGAAAAGTGGTGCGTGCCGCTTGGGTTTGAACCCGGACCGCTCGAGTGAGAGTCGAGTTCGATAGCCACTGGCCTGACACCGCTTTTTGTCTCACCGGACATAAATCCAGACTCCGAGCTACGAGTACTACTTACCGACGAAGCAGTTTACTAAATACCCTTATAGGGACTGATTTATAATACATATAATAATATTGGTTATAGGGACTGATTGATAATACATATATGTCGTGTTTATTTTTTATTTTGTTCGTTTAAGCACCTCTATTTGTTGTTTAAAATGTCTATTTGATCTGTATTTCAGGTATCTACGGATGCCAGGCGAGGAATTCCCTCGGGACGTCCGATTCTGTGAAAATTGAAATAGATATAAAATGTATGTTAACAATGGTTTGGCTAACTTATTTTGCTTTATCTAACCATATACATCCTAAGGGGATTGGACAATCTGCTGCCTACTCTTGAATTCAATATCAATTCTGATCCTATTCTGATCCTCAATCAATTTAATCAGTAAGTCAACCTTAATTCGTACTCTTGAATAGAATGGTATTTCAATTGTGATTAATGACGCCATTACAAGTTCCATGTAGTCAACAATATGAAATAACAATATGATATTAAAGTTATAAATGATATGTAATATAATATAAAGTAAAATTAAACGTTTCTCGTTCTTGTTATTCGTTCTGTACAAGGTCCTATACCTATAATGTCTCCAATGAACACTATATTAATTAGCTTTCGTATCATATTATGTGATTTCGATAAGAAATATTAATTTCAGTCAATAAGGCTTCAAGTATTATACTTTTCAGTCTCGTAAAATCGTTATTCAATGCCTACAAAATAACACTTTTGTTAATAGAAAAATTGCCTAATTTTAGCCGTCAAATAAAAAGAACTCTGTGGTAAAGACAATTTTCATACACAGATCCGCCGCGAGTGACGTGGGTGGGACCAGACACGGTAGTAGAAGCGAACCTTTTCTCGCAAGTCACTCTGGAATGCAAGGCAGATGGTAACCCTCCACCAAACTACCAGTGGTACCACAAGTAAGTTGATTTAAAGACCTTTGTGTTTTACGAATGGCAAATCATTCAATAAGTTAGCAATGTCCTTTTTTTGTAATGAATATGAACGCACCCTTTGTCTGTTCAATTTTTATTTTTGAACGTAGTCCAGCGAACGCGCGAAACACCGCGATCCTGCCTCTATGATTAGGACCAATCAGAGCGCGGCATCCGTTTTGCCGCGCATTTTGTAGTCGCGCGTTGGCACGGTGAACAGACAGAGCCGACTAGTGCGCTTAATGTTTAAAAGTGTCTGATAACGGGAATCATGAAAAAGAGAGAGTGGAGTCAGTGTGAGCTCTTATATTTAGTAAAAAGTTTTCTTGCAAAAAAATTTAATTTAATTCTGTTGAACGCAGCCCCGACCCGTCGGTCCACGCGAACCCTGAAGACGGGTACCCGGTGTCAGCGACGCCACAGCTGCTGCTGCACAACGTGTCGTACAACCAGCACGGCCGGTACACCTGCGTCGCCATCAACCAGATCGGACTTGAAGAACGGTGGGTTACGTATCGCTCGCTGCGACCCATAGACGTCCCACTGCTGGGCACGGGTCTCCCCCACAGACACTGCTGCGGGAGGTCTAGAGCATACACCACCACGCTGCTCCAATGCGGATTGGTGGAGGGGTTAGTGGCCAACCCAGTGTCGAATGTTCTCAAGCCACCCGAAGGTCTTCGACAAGGCTTAACGACTGTTTCCAACTTTGAAAACAACCGGGACCGACGGCTTTACGTGCCCTCCGAAGCACGGTAGCGCCCATGAAATTTTGCCACTAGCGGTCACCCATCCACAAACCGACCGCGCTCGTCGTTGCTTAACTCATTCGATCAAATTGAATCGACCTGAGCCATTGGGCTATGGACGCTACACGTACGGGTTACGTATAACAGCGGTCATATAGTGCGGCTATCGAACTCAACCTATAACTCGAAGCGGTCTTCTATTCAGACCGTCACACACCACTTTTCCACACGCTTGACTTGACGACCCGCGAGTCCCAGGTTTGAATTCTGGTCTTTTATGTCAGGACAATCGCGATATGACATGGATATTTTAAAAAGTTTTATTGGGATGGTTAACGTACGATTTCACTTGTCAAACAGATAATTCGAATTGTGTATGACATTCATTTGAACTGACGATTGGATCGGATATTTTGATGATTGAGTGAATGATTTTAATGTTATTTGCTTAGGAATCACTTTATAGCAAATTTGCTATTAAGAATTCATTCAATCGTTTTGTTTTGTTCTATATTGTGGTTTCAAAACCTCAAGGTAAGCTAGAATTCACCGATCACATATAATATCAACATTGAATTCGCAGTCTTACAGAGTACGATTTTGGCATAACGATCGTAACTCCATCCATGTAAACTAATGAACGAATTAATCTTTACACTTGTCATTTCACAACAGGAGCCACCAATCGGAGGCCATAACGCTGAACGTGCTGGGCCCACCGGTGGGCGCGGACAGCGGGACATCCCACGCGTGGAGTGGCTCCGAAGCTCGCGTGCAGGCCACGGTGTGCGCCGACCCGCCGCCACGGCGCGCGGCTTGGCTCTGGGGCAGTCTGCGGCTGGACGTCCCCTCTCATATCGGTACCTACTCATTGTTCTGACTCAATTGTGACCTCGATGACCTGAAGAGTACTGCAGCGGCTAAAAAAAAAGAAAAAAAAGAAAAAAAAATAAGCAGAATAATAATTCACTATTAACCGATGAGTATTGATTGTAGCGTCCATAGCCCAATGGCTCGCTTCGATTCAATGTGATCGAAAGAGTTAAGCAACGACGGGCGCGGTCAGTTTGTGGATGGGTGACCGCTAGTGGCAAAATTTCATGGACGCTACCGTGCTTCGGAGGGCACGTAAAGCCGTCGGTCCCGGTTGTTTTCAATGGTGGAAACAGTCGTTAAGCCTTGTCGAAGACCTTCGGGTGGCTTGAGAATATTCGACACTGAGTTGGCCACTAACCCCTCCACCAATCCGCATTGGAGCAGCGTGGTGGAGTATGCTCTAGACCTCCCGCAGATATGTCTGTGGGGGAGACCCGTGCCCAGCAGTGGGACGTCTATGGGTCGCAGCAAAGCAAAAAAAAAGCCGATGAGTAGTGCCGAGTTAAGCCGCTCCAGTGGCCGATAGTTGGATGGGTGACAATTAGTTGCCACTCTGCTTCCGTGTTTCGAACTCTGCTTCTTCTTCTGTGATGTTGATCCCATTTGTTATACTAAGATATCAGCCTTCGGCTGGATATCCTGTATCTTTCGGTAAATAAGAGAGACCCTTTCTCAACCAACAATTAATAATTTATTTATTTATTTATTTATATATATATATATAATAATGTGTCATATTATTAATTGGTATGGTATGGTGTATGCAATTTTGCTTTAAGTAAATTTACGAAAGATTTTTATTGGCCTTAAAGTTTAATGTAGATAATAAGTAACTATTATTTTATGGCAGCGTGATGTGAGACTGAAAAATAAGATGCCAAACATAATATAAGGAAAGAAAGTAGGTTGACTTTTATACAAACAATGAATAACTAACTGTTAATTTAATGATTCCTTCGCTCAACGCTATTTTCGAGGAGCTCTGATTAGAACGAGCATTATGCCTTTAAAAAGTAACTTCCAAAAGAAATAGATGTTTCTTTTTAATCTCGTTTTTGTTAAGTTCGTTCAGTCCTATATTAATCCACTTATTTATCAATTAATAAATAATAAAACAGATTGCTCACATTGGTATATCACGTCTTACCAGGTCGCTATAAAGCGGAGGAGCCGACGAGCGTGAGCGGTTGCTATCGCTACACGCTGCTCATCTCTGGCACCGGCCTGGCGGACGCCCGGGTCTACGTGCTGCACGTGGAGAACGAGCGAGGGTTCTCCTCGCACCGGGTCACCTTGACCGTGCACGGTGAGTGTAACCTGCGACCACACGACACAACAGAGACAACTCCTTATGATCTACTTACCGACGAGCGTGAGCGGTTGCTATCGCTACACGCTGCTCATCTCTGGCACCGGTCTGGCGGACGCCCGGGTCTACGTGCTGCACGTGGAGAACGAGCGAGGGTTCTCCTCGCACCGGGTCACCTTGACCGTGCACGGTGAGTGTAACCTGCGACCACACGACACAACAGAGACAACTCCTTATGATCTACTTACCGACGAGCGTGAGCGGTTGCTATCGCTACACGCTGCTCATCTCTGGCACCGGTCTGGCGGACGCCCGGGTCTACGTGCTGCACGTGGAGAACGAGCGAGGGTTCTCCTCGCACCGGGTCACCTTGACCGTGCACGGTGAGTGTAACCTGCGACCACACGACACAACAGAGACAACTCCTTATGATCTACTTACCGACGAGCGTGAGCGGTTGCTATCGCTACACGCTGCTCATCTCTGGCACCGGTCTGGCGGACGCCCGGGTCTACGTGCTGCACGTGGAGAACGAGCGAGGGTTCTCCTCGCACCAGGTCACCTTGACCGTGCACAGTGAGTGTAACCTGCGACCACACGACACAACAGAGATATAACTAGTAGATCTACTTACGAGGCTACCTGAGGTGTTGTAAATGCCCCACTTTGAATATCAATTTTCGTTAGTTCGGGTCATTTTTACATTATTTTCAGTCGCTTTCCGCATACTGCCTCAGCTGATCTGATACTGATGTTGTTGGCTCATGTTACAAATTCATGTTAAGTTATGTTTTACACAATGACAGTTTTTTAAAACCTAAAATAACATTTTGAGAACCTAATTATTCTTCTAAAAAGAAATAAAATAAATTAAATTATTTATAACCCTTTATCACGTAACTGCAAACAGCATATCACGTCACTAGCCGGTACCCTATCTATCTCTGTGCCGGTATCATCCGGTAATCCTGTAACCTATCAGTACCAACATTATTTCCCTATATAGTAATAATTTTTAGCACAATTTAGACTCGATAAATCGTAGGAAGTAGTTGTACTTACCGAAGTTTGATTATTTTATGGTGCAAAGTTTAATTGCTTCAAACAAGGAGATTTCTTCAGCAGAGCTTGCTACTGCTACCCAAAAACGTCCCAGTACTAGGCACGGGTCTCCCCCACAGACAAATCTACGGGAGCTCTAGAGCATACTCCAACACGCATGCGGATTGGTGGAGAGGTTAATGGATAACCCAGTTTCGAATGTTCTCAAGCCACCCGAAGGTTTTCAGCAATGCTTAATTATTGTTTTCACCATTGAAAACAACCGGGACTGACGGCTTATCGTGCCCTGCGAAGTACAGTAGCGTCCATAAAATTTAGCCACTAACGGTTACCCATCCACAAACCGACCGCGCCCGTCGTTGCTTAACTATGTCGATCACATTTAACCGACGTGAGCCATTGTTGAACGCTACAAGAGGTAAATCACGAGTAAAATTGTTGCTGACAGACAGACATACAGTGTTATTTTCGCATTTATAATATTAGTATGGATACATTAGCATAAGTACGTTATACAGTGGGTAGTGTATAACAGTGACCCATCTCGTCACGCAGACAATTTTTCGCTAACAGAGACTGCGCACGTGGCGCCGCTGATCGCCGCAGCGCTGGTCATCGCTGCGCTCCTGGTCATCGTGCTGTGCCTGGTCATACGCTGCCGGCGGCGGAGGGGTTAGTCCATACATTTATTGGAGTCATTAGAGATAACTGAAACACTGCCAGTAGGTAATAACAGTCGTTAAGCCTTGTCGAAGACCTTCGGGTGGCTTGAGAACATTCGACACTGGGTTGGCCACTAACCCCTCCACCAATCCGCATTGGAGCAGCGTGGTGGAGTATGCTCTAGACCTCCCGCAGCTGCGTCTGTGGGGGAGACCCGTGCCCAGCAGTGGGACGTCTATTGGTCGCAGCGAGGTAATAACACAGGAATGATAAAACTGATAATAGAGGTATTAAATCCTCACACCGAATGTACGAGGAGAATTTTGGCAAAATAAATAATGGAGGGGTGAGTCCCAATGTGAGTCATCATCACCACCCATAAACAACCACCGCCACCCTTTCACTGTCCCACGGTTGGGCACGGGTCTTCTCTCGGAAGGGAAGGTGTTAAAATTCAAATTCAAATTCAAATTCTTTATTGCAATCTGTTGGTAGTTGGTAGATGGTACAGTGTCAAATATGCTCCTTAACAGAAACCCTGTGCGGGTGTACAATACATGGTTAGATTAATAATTTTATACTATATAATATTTTAATTAATTAATTTTGATATACAATAAAATAATTTTTAAGGCACACAATGATACAATAATACAATAATTTACAATTTAATTAGCCTGTTAGGCCTGTTAGGCCTCCACCACGATGGCCAAGTGCGGATAGGTAGACTTAACATGCATTTGAGAACATTATGACGAACTCTCAGACATTTGGTTTCCTCGCGATGTTCTTCACCGTTACAGCAGGTTTAATTTCGTAAATCGCACATAATCTTCGATAAATTTATTTGTGCGTGCTGCATGGATTTGAACCCGGACTGGTCGAGTGTGACGCGACTGCATTTCTCTAGATTTAATGCACTACTGGAGCCGATAGTCTCTCCGTAAGGTTGTTACAAAGAAGTGTGATATAACAACACACTAACTGGTCGTAAAACGCTAGGAAAACTTTGCTTTGGTAAAATTACCAGCATCTTCGTTCACTTTTTCATAAATTTTATGATTGAAATGTACCTATTGAATGAAAGTGTTGTAATTATTTGTATTGTTTTCAGAGAGCGTCGAGTATAAGACTGATGAGCTAGATAGGTATGTTATTATTTTATTATTATGGTATCATTCTCGCGTTGGAAGTACAAATTACTTTCTCATAATTTTCTACCTAAATTATTATTAAATAGGGATACATTTTAGGGGGATCAAATAATTCGTAATATCGACCATTTTAATTATGAAGAAAGGACAGGAAACTATAACAAATCGTTTTTTTTTAAATATTAGTACACATTTAGTCCATGGCGCGACTCTTATCACTATATTGTAGCCAGCCCCGTCCTTTTCAGAGAAAGTTCTTATGACGTAAAACCAAATCGAAAGAAATATTGATTTTAGAAAGTTATTAATATCGATTAGCTCAGTGAAAGGAGAAAGGATATGATTAAGAATTTATTTTCCAATTGTATTCGATCTTGGGATCAAATCCCCATTTTGCAGACAAATTGTGAGTGTTATGTATATGTTATGTTAGTGCGTAGCGTTACATTACGTATTTATATCATTAAGGCGACATAGTCATAATTCAGACTGCAATAACATAGTTCATGATTCAGACTTCAAATAAAGAATTTAAGAAAAAAACCTCATCTACCCCACCAGTGAGAAAGCAGTGTTGCCAGCGGACGCGGTATACTCCCCGCGCGAGCCGCGCACACTACCCAGCGCGATGCGTGGCAGCGTCGCTGGCGTGCGCGACTCCTCAGGGGTCATGGGCGGGATGATGCAGGGGCCAGGGGGCCAGGGGGGCCAGGCGGGCCAGGGGGGGCAGGACGGGGGCCGGTACTCCCCCGCCGCGCTGCAGGTGCGCCGCGCCGCGCTCGTGCTGCAGCCGCCCACCACAGTGTGAATGCACAGGTGTGCACAGGTGTGATACGCACTACTAACTGGGAAATCATATAATATAATAATTAATATCATAGACATCCTCACACACGCCCATCTGACCCCAAACTAGACAGAGCCTGTAATATGGGTATCGAGAGACTGATATACATATTTTTAAATACCTACATAAACAGACATCCAAACACAGAACAAATAGAAGTGTTCTTCACACGAATGTTTGTCCTGTGACTCGAACCCCGGCGCAGAAGGTCGCCTGATTTCAACAGCCAGTCTCGATTAAGCCATGAAATAGCCGGGGCCACATTATCGCGTGAATATTCGTGTCGCGTTGTCGCGATACAAACATCGTAGAAGTGTCAATTCAAGCCGCGACAAAACCCTTTGATGTGCGAAACATTCGTTCGCCCGAATAGTAACATTAGGTACTATTGAATTTAAAGTGGAGCTGGAGATAAGTTTTTCAAATGCAGACAAACTGGCCTACAGTTTGGCAGAAATTTATAAAATACTCGTAGCTATGTACCTACTCGTACCATCTTTGTGGAAACAAAAAGAAATTGTTTAAGAACGTTTTGTTTATTTACTTAAAATAATAGCGCTTCGGTGGACGAAGAGGTGGCTTATGAAATCAGGCAACATTCTCATTCAACATCACAAACTATTAAGGGATACTTTCAACATGTAGATATGTAAATTCATATTCATATTAAGATAACGAAATAAAACTGTTTGTCATTTCACCTTAACCTAGATCTGGCATTGGCATAAAATTAGATACCTATCTATTGATTATTTTTTAATTGAAATTTGTACCAACTCATCATTTACTTGTCGAAGAAAGTCACTATTAATGTTGAAATTTGCCCTCATTTGGATTGAAGCATAATTGTATCAATATTTTAATGTTTTTAAAATTCCACGCGGACTTCATTTTACGTGTAATTTCACGATTTTTCCGAAATATTTGCGTTATTTCCATACAATTAGTGAGCACTAATATAACTATTACTGGAGTCTTCCTGTCAGCATGATTCACGCTGGGTGGCGGAATTATTACACTGAGTGCAGCGGTAGCTAAGCCGACCGGTTGAGGGGTTAACATAGTCAATTCAATTTCGTGAGCACTACACCTTGGTCTTTGTTAAATTAACTTTTTCTTATTCGGTGAATTTCACACAACCCACTTCATCTGACTTCGCCGACTATCAAAACAAGCGATCTTCATCAAAAGTCAATCAAGTTGATATTACTGTTGTCTATTGATGCCTCGCAACATTTTATGTCTAACCTGATTCTGATATCATTAACAGTTAATAAACCTTTACGAGTATAATTTTATTAGTCTCAAGTTAAGCTTCAATGACTTCGAATAACATAATATGGCACCAATATCAGAAAAAAAAACCATTAGAACATAGTAATGTGTATTAAAATATTTCTTTTTTACAGGCAGCTTTAAAGTCGCTGGAAAGAGAAGCCAAAGAAAACGTATATGCGGTGTTAGACCCACATGTACAATATGAGTTAACAATAAATAAGCACGGAGAACCGCCTAAATATTTATCGCTCTCTAAGCCCCTAACACACCAAAGAACGCACGCTTTTGACCCTCACAACATTACTGCTTACGATGTAGAAAACAATAACCATTTAAATAACAATCGATTTTCCACTTTCAAAGACGGACCTACCAAAACCAGAAAGTCCGATAGAAGTTATAATAGAAGAAATAATAAAAATCAAAATAATTACGTTTGTAAGACTAATTATGATATAGAATATTCTAGAGATCCATTTTTTGGAGTCGTAAGAGATAACCGAAACACTGCCAATAATTACGCACAAAGGAATGATAAAACTGATAACAGAGGTAATAAATCTTCACACCGAGTGTATGAGAAGAATTCTGGCAAAAGAGATAGTGGTTATATGAGAAATGAAGATAGAGAAGACAAGATCAACAATGGTGTAAGAACGTTCAACACTGAAAGAGTAGAAAATTCAGTCGTGAATAGATCTAGAGATAGGCAAAAGGAGCGGTCATTTGAAGAATGTAAAGTACAATGTAGAGATGATATTCAAGTGGAAGAATTACCTCACCCAGGAAAAGTAAGGGAGATCGCATCCAAGTTCAACAGGAACAGTGTAGATAACGGACAACCAGTGAATTTCAAGACAATCAGACCAAAACCATTACAAAGTTGTGACCAAGCGTATCTGGACCATATTTTCCCAGATGCCGTAGAGATTTAGATGCGTTGTGATTAGTGTTTATGATTATACTGTAACGTAGATCTCTGTTTAGTGTTACATATGAACGCGAGTGTAAAAATGTGAATAATAATGAGACATTAGGTATTAAATTCTTCTTTTAGCTATATTTACTACGAACAATCCACAATTCACGCTGATGTATCAACTTAGACACATAAATACCCTTTGCCCGATAAAATCATTTAATTTAAGACAATTATATCAAATATTACCATTGCTTTTATTTCTAGGATGAATAAAAATGATGTCGTTGTTGCTAATATTAAACATTGTAGACATTTTACATAACTTGTTCTTAGTATTAAGAAACTACTCACCTCAACACATTGCAGTACTGAGATGGAATTGATGGTGAAAACTTATTGTTACTAGAGATTAAAAGTATCAAATCATAAATGGTTTTATGGTCGTGACCTAGTATGTGTTCTAAAGCATGAAATGTCAATTTATTAAGTACCTAAAACTTATGCGGCTGATATGTGGTACCTTACCTAACTGCCGATATATTCTATATTCATATTCTGTGCAGGTAATTAGTATGGATTCACTGTAATGATTATTTGAGTAACGTTGAAATTTCGAAATTGATCGTTTGCGCCTTTCTTTAAAGTTTTCTAGCTAAAAAATATTGTCGTGCATTTATATATTCCTAACAAAAACGTACCACGGGGTTTTGTATTGATACTAATACCAATAATAAAATGATATACATAGTTACTCAATATAAGCCGGTACTGCAAGCTATTTTTTAAACTTTGACTGATATTAATGTAAGTATCCAAAAACTTGATGATTTGTGTTATGTATTGTATATTATTCTTATGTTAATTGACAAGTGACGACGCATTATTGAAAATATTGTACTTAAGAAATATTACTGCATTTATTACTTCAATTTACGCTCACTTTGACAAACTTACTCTATATTTTTATCGTTCGTTACTGTTTATTTTCTTTTGTATAGTCTCTATTTCCTACGTTTTGTATTGTTGAATTTTAACAGTATTAAAATTACCTACCACACAAGCGTGTTTATGTTATTCCCCAAGCGTTTCTTATCTTATGCGAAGTATTTTCATTACTTTAATATGGATTCGATTCGGATTATAAAAGAGGAGGAATCGTAAAATGCTCTGTATTATAATTTTAAAATTAGGTGGATATACTACTTGCTGATGTCATAGTTGGAACTAGGTACGGTTTTAAAAAATGTTATTTTTTTTTATTTTGATCATGATTGATAAATTTATGTGTCGACTAGCCTTATTACCGTTTCTGATGTTAGGACCTGAACAAGAGGTGCTTACAAATGGGATGAAATTAAAATGGCGAGAGGAAAATTTGTGTGAATCTGGCAAATGTGTTAGTAAATGCTGTCCCCCAGGCTTCGAGTTGTTGACGTCATAACAACCTGTTTTGGTGACGCACATCATTCTAAGGGAAATAATATTACCTATGACCTTTTATTACTAGCTCTTATAAGAAACATAGCAGAACTTTGATAATTTGCTTAACTGATTTCCTCGCACTATCCCATTAAAAAAAAAACTAAATTTGACAAAATTTTGCTATTACAATATTTTTTTGACACTGAAGTGATTAATGAAACGAGTGCCATGTTAACTGAATCAATGGGACATTGATTCAGTCATGACACTCACTAAAACACTATTTTCTGTTGTTTTTTTCCATTTTACTGACAGACAACCCAGATTATGTGTATTTTCTATGATGATGTTGTTTTTCTGTTCTTCTTATCGTATGAGATGAGACCCGTGTACAGATTAATGCCGCTAATGAATCGACCATTATACATAAACACTGTACAGCGACGATAATTTGTAGTCAAATGTCATTTAATTTTGTGGTTTGTGCTGCTTATTAGTTTAATGCTATCTTCCTTATTTAATTTTAGTTTGTTGATTTTATTGTACGACAGGCCCGTTGTCGCAATCGGTAGTGACCCTGTCTGTTGCGCCAAAGGTCGTGGGTTCGAATCCCACTCAGGACAAATATTCGTGTGACGAACACTTGTATTTGTTCTGTGTCTGGATGTCAATATTATCTATTTAAGTATGTATTTAAAAATATCTATGTATGTATATCAGTCTCTGACACCCATAACACAGGCTCGCGCCTACTTTGGGGTCAGATGGCCGTGTGTGAGAATGTCCAAGATATTTATTTATTTATTTATTTATTTATTTATTTATTTATGACTCACTTGGAAAGAGATTTCTACTAACAATAACTAACTGGACTATCTCTGACACCAACTGACAGGACTAACTGTCAGTAACAGCCCCCAGTCCTCATAACCAGTAACGAACTGACCACTTATTGTTCTAATTAACTCTCTTAGCTAACTTTACTAATCATCCCAGCCTTAGTGCCTTTAAGTGTTATTCAAAGTCTGTCACAACTCACAGTGTCAAGAGCCTTTTTTGTAGTAGAATAAAAATAAGATCAGTCAAATCCAGGGAAAAATAATAAAGAGTTTTGAGTCTTAAATATTTTAAGATTTTAACAAGCCAGCCATTAATTATTATTTTATCTGTGATTTCGTTGAAAATGTGCAGTTATCATGGAATTAAATGATAGTATCTTACAGCAATTATAGCGCATTGTCTTTGCCGCCCTTGAAGATTTGCCAGAAAATACAAAAAAACTGTACGGATATCTCAGTTAATCAGATATAAGTATATTCATTGACCTGGAAAACTGTTTCTCAAATAGAAATTTAAAAATATACAATGAATTAAAAAATTAAATATATAAGAAAAGGCTGAGTTACAATTTGTAAAATCAGTATATGTAATTATAATAAAAAATTACGAATCGTGAACTACGAAATATGACAATCCAGCTTTATCAACATTTTTTTAGTATCCACAAATGAATTAAGTAAAACGTGTAATGGATACTCCAGATAAAAGATTGTAAATGAGTCGAAAATAAATGCATTTTAGTTACATATGGATTACTAGGGGGCGCCCGTAGCTTTACTCGCCTGGAGTTAGTAAGACAGACATTGCTGCAGCTTGGTTTATTGTTGTTACTTTATTCTGTAGTGGAAGGTTACTGGAAAATCTCTTCCAGTGAAACCCTAGGGAACCCTCCTAATTTCCAAGGTATCCTTTCATGTTTATCAGGATAAATAGTTTTCACATCATCATCATCATCATCATCACAACTCTTTCTTTGTCCCACTGTTGGGCACGGGTCTCCTCTCAGAAATATTGTTTTCACATGATAAACAATATTTCTCTTGTCTCTAGTCATAACTTTCATCTCCTTTTCAACCCGTTTGTGGGTTAAAAATTAATAAACGCTCTAATTTACATTAGAGACCACGTAATAAAGTGGTGTCACTCCCAATAAGAGACTTTAGACCTTAGGCATTCGTATGCGAAATATTTTCGTATGCCAATGTCGTACTCGTAACCATTTAATCGTAGACCGGATACCGTAACAGTAAAACTGAAACTGAAAAATAAACTGAAACACTGCGAATGAAATACATTACTCACATTCTATAAGAATACGTGTGGAACACTCGTTAAAAAATAAAAACCACACGAAATTCGTAGATTGTTTTTGTAGAAATTTGTAAATTGTAGATTGGCAATTTTCTTATGCGAGTGGGATTCAGAAATACGGCCCCAGGACGGACACTAGCGGTGTCCCATGCACTTTTCAAGCCAAACGTTTGCTTCAAGGCCTTCAGATCATCTCAGTCTATAACACCCAGCACTTCATAAGACTGTTTTTTTAAGATATTTATAAACTTTAAAAAAAGCTGAAGTATGAAATTATTCGTCGAGTGTATAAGCGGACTCTAGGTGCGTTAGTGGTAGGTATTAGGAAATGTAAAAGCACGCAAGCATGTGAACATTGTTAGGCAATCATAATGAACATGAAGCAACCATACAGACGATATGAAGAGTACCATTGAATATTGACGGTCCTAAAAAGAAGTTCAAACAGTTTTTTTTAAATTATACATTAGCAATTTTAGACAAATCTGATTATCTAGAGGCCATCTTAGTTAAAAACAAATCTGTGACCGACTTGAAAGGAGTCTCTTACTAACAACTACTAACTGGACTATTACTAACAACAACTATCACTGACAGTCCACCAGTCCTCATACCTACTAACGAACTGACCAGACCAACTAAAGGACTAACCATCCCAGTCCCTATTTGAGTCTTGTTCAAAGTCGGTCACAGTCGGTCACAGTCATTGGCGACAGCGAATGGTTGGTTCTGGTGGTGCTGCATGCGCATCTTGTATCCATAAGTACCTAAGGTCCTTGAGTGGAGACCACGACTCGGAAAACAGAGTTAAAGTAGAGCTTCGTTGAACATAACTTTTTCAACCCTTACTAGAATGAGAAGTGAATGTTTTTAATTAAACAGTAAAATAACTGAAAGAACGATAAGTAATAGATTAGTTTGAAGTAAACATAAACATTCATGTACAACTTTTACGAGTTATTCGTCATCTCGCACGACAAATCTCGCCCGATCGGGCGACTTGGCACCTTTCGAATTTACCTAATATTTCTGTCGTCAACTCGCACGACCATAAAAATGTGAGGTAACTTAGTACAGTCAACTACAAAAATCCTTTTTAAAAACGTTTAATATTTTATGGTTGGACTTTAAAATTAAACAAAATGTTATTATATCATAATTTAGATATATTTCACAAATCAACATCTCAAAAATATAAAAACATGTTACACCAAATAATAATCAAAGTAAAACAATATATATCACAAAACCATTTGGCTTGTTATTATCTAAGTTTAAAAATGTAATCAAAAATATAAAATATAATCAACAATATCACAAAAGCATTTGGCTTGTTATTATCTAAGTTTAAAAATGTTATCAAAAATATAAAATATAATCAACAATATCACAAAAGCATTTGGCTTGTTATTATCTAAGTATAAAAATGTAATCAAAAATATAAAATATAATCAACAATATCACAAAAGCATTTGGCTTGTTATTATCTAAGTTTAAAAATGTAATCAAAAATATAAAATATAATCAACAATATCACAAAAGCATTTGGCTTGTTATTATCTAAGTTTAAAAATGTAATAAAAAATATCAAATATAATCAACAATATCACTAAAGCATTCTAAGTATAAAAATCAATAATATCACAAGAGCATTTGGCTTGTTATAACTACTTCTTACTACATACAATAATTGTCAGTACACATCACAGATCACGATTTTTGTTCTTATTAATTGTCAAATCAAAATATTCGAAAAATTATAATATAAGAATTTCGATACATAATTCAATATTTATGTTTCCGAGTCTGAGTTCGGTAATTGTGGTAGCAATATGTTTATCAATAGCACAAGTTTCTTTCTGTTTTGTCGTAATATTTGATCCTTTTAAGTTTAAAGTTTGATAATAATTATCTTCTCGTTGTAAGATAGTCAAAAAATGAGCAATGCTTTTCGGTTTACTGTTTACTTTTTTGTTTATAGTAGCATGCCAGCTCTCAACCATATTTGTAGTACGGTGATGATTGTTACTGCACGACCATTTGTCAGCAAAAAATGAAGATTCACTTAACCATGTTTCTACAAAATAATTATTAAATTGGACAATTGTTTCATCGTTGGGGCATTGAGACATAATGTACAACCAACCGCTGTCAATAAATTCTTTAGGTAAATGTGCCAAAACAGTACATCTTTTTACATGTTTTCGAGCCAGTGCAGATTTAGTAATGCCTACTTCATCAGCCTTTCGCCACAAACTTCTACAAAAATGAAAGAAACACCCACAAATGCAAGTATCTGGGAATAAATCTTTGATCGCTGACATTGCTGCCTGCTCGAAGTCGAGTATAATATTTTTTGGATAGAATTGAGGAATTCGGCTCTTGATCAGGGAAAACAACACTTTGTAAGTTATTTTACTTTTGTTTGGCAATAATGCATAAATCACAGGTATGATGTTAGAATGTGTTTCACTGCTTCCTAAATCAACATGTAAGGTGTACAATTGCTGGAAGGGTTTCAGACAAAATTTAAACGTTCCGTCACATAAAACTGTCAAATTACAATTTGCTAATATTGTTTTACAATTATTACTAGCGAAAACCAAAATTCTATTCTTCGAGCTGTAGTAGTCAGCTAATAAAAAACTTTCGAATTTTTCGGGCACGACAACTTGCTTTAAAGTGTTAGAACATAGTTTTTTTACACCCAGTGACTTATTTCTATTTCGGTAAAACTTATTTTTAACATTTTTAAATTGAGGAATTTTTTGGATAAGGTTGGTTCCTTTGTCTTTTAGCTCAGCAACACTCTGTCGAAAAACACTTGGTATGGGTACAGTATAATCCGTCTTCACTTTTTCCATGCACTCGTTGAATTCTACTTCCAACTCATTTGACGCAAAATCCGGCTCACAGTTGTGTCTATCCTCCCGCTTGATAGAGTTATCTATATTATTTATAATAAGGTTTGCTTTGCATATACTTCGTTTGGAGCATCTCCAAACACAGGATCCGTTATTTTTCCTATGTAAATTATATTTATGGCCCGCGCGAAGAAGTACTGGCTTTCCTCTTTGTGAAATAATTGTTTCCACATCAGTTTCAGAATTAGATGGACCAGATTGTGATTCAACTCCTAAAAAAATTGTTATTATTGAAACCGGTTTTTTGAAACAAATCGTGAATAAATGTAGGCAAAGCAAAGCATTTTTTTTTATAAATTTCGCATATAACTTATTGTTATATATAACATATATTATTTAATTTATGTCTCATAGTTTATTTCAATGCCAGTCAATATATGACAAAACAAGATGGTGGCCACAAAAGCCATATTTTTAAAAATATTATCCATGCTCTGTTAGGACAGTATTAAGATAAAACTAGTAGTAATAAAATGTAAAGGTACTTCATAAAATGATAATTATTTACTTTACTTTGACTGATCAATATGAAAAATGGGCAGATGAGAAAAATTAGGCACTCATTTTTGATTTCATTAAGACATAATAACACTCTGTAAATAAATTGAATACACTTACCTCCAACATACATAAAAAACACTAAAAACACCCACATTTTAATAAAAAAAATAATTCTTATCGCAGCTTAACATGCGCGGGCGCAGTAAAGTACGCTTAAGGGAAGACTGACTGACGTCACGATGCGCCGCGATTTCGATGGAGATAAAGGTTTAGATAAAAAGAAAGAGATAGCGCTATTCTTTTGTGAGCATAAAATTGTTTAGCTCTGCAGTGTAGAAGAGCGCTGTTCTTTTGACGGCCGAAATATTTTTATTTTATTTTTATGTGTACATATATATATATATATATATATATATATCTATGAAACAACAATAGTTAGTCAGTAGCTTTATTTTAAGCTTTAATATAATGTCGTTTTATTTGAAGTCATTTTTTATTTAAATTTAGTTTAAATTTTTTTACCTGGCTGTACTTTGTTCGAGCGTGCGAGTTGACGACAGAAATATTAGGTAAATTCGAAAGGTGCCAAGTCGCCCGATCGGGCGAGATTTTTTCGTGCGAGATGACGAATAACTCGTTTTACCTGCTTTAACGGTAAGGCAGCATCGTGAGGAAACCTGCATGCTTCAGAGTTCTCCATAATGTTCTCGAAGGCATGTAAAGTCTGTCAATCCGCGCATTGCCTACTAATCCTTAAGGCGTAAAGACTAAGGCCTAATCCCTCCATTGCGCGAGGAGACCCGTGCCCAACAGTGGGAGAAGACGTTCTTCCACTCCACGCTTCTCTGTCTTGCTCTTGAGAAAGCAGAATGGATGCGTGAATGATGGATTTACACGATGGTCGGTGATCTCCGCACTCCACCACTACCAGCTATTTTAAATTGTCCGGCTCCCAATCTACCACATTAGTTATAAGAAGGCC
Source organism: Carterocephalus palaemon (assembly GCA_944567765.1). Classification (NCBI taxonomy): domain Eukaryota; kingdom Metazoa; phylum Arthropoda; class Insecta; order Lepidoptera; family Hesperiidae; genus Carterocephalus; species Carterocephalus palaemon. The sequence goes on from OX155650.1 coordinate 10,684,072, forward strand.
TGATAAGTATGTTGTAGGTATCTATAAATTATTAGTAGATTAGTAGTAGTTAGATATTATACCTACCTTTTTTTTTATGGATACAGGATAGCAAACGAGCTTGCAGCACCACCCATCCGCTGCCGCCCATGACAACTGTGACTGACTTTGAACAAGACTCAATTAGGGACTGGGATGGTTAGTCCAATTAGTTGAGTAAGTTAATTAGAACATTAGTTGGTCAGTTCGTTAGTAGGTATGAGGACTGGGGATTGTTAGTGATAGTTAGTCCTGTTATTTGGTGTTAGTAATAGTCCAGTTAGTACTTGTTAGTAGGAGTCTAACCTACTATTAGTTTGGTCATAGACCATCGAATGAGTACCTACCTTGCACATATTTTATGATAAGATAGCAAACAAGCATGCAGCAGCAGCTCCAGACACCCGCTTCTGCCCTTATGCGCCTGCGTGAAAGTCTTCGAAAAAGTCTTATCTTATACATATAAAAGGAGAAGGTGACTGACTGACTGACTGACTGATTGACTGACATATCAACGTAGGGCCTAAACTATAAGGGATAGAAACTTGAAATTTTGCACAGGGGTTCCTTTTATAACATAGGGGAGCACTAAGAAAAGATTTTTGAAAATTCACCCCCTAAGGAGGTAAAACGGGGGTGCAAAGTTAGTATGAAACTTAGCCGTTTTTGATGTTATTCGAATGAAATTCAGTACCTATGAAGGTTTTTTATTGAGTTTCGAAAATCATCTCCTAAGGGGGGGTAAAAGGGGGGTGCAAAGTTAGTAGGTATAAAAGTTTTTCGTATATACCTACATTATTTCAATGAAATTTTGTATTTAGGTTATGTTACGTCTAATTCCACGCGAGCGAAGCTGTGGGCGTCCACTAGTAGGTACTCGTATAAGATTCTCGTTCTCGGTCACAGATTTGTTTGGAGACCTTCGCCGAGCCGAAAATGTTCCCATAGGGGACTCCATGGAATAGCCACGCTTCACGCGCGTCCACCTGAAGGGTGGCCGCTCCCTCGGGAGCTCATTAGGCCAACGGACCCCGACCACCTGGGGTCCGGTAGTGACTAGCAGTCTGATGGTCACGAGCGACGGGATAGTACCCAGGCCTACTTATTATCATCATGATGCCTTACGGCGCGCCCAACGGCGCAGCCAACTTTTAGTTGTTTTTATTTTTATAAAAACAACGCCGCGTGTTCATTGGCACGTGAGAACTGCCCGGTAGAGAGGACATCCTAGAAACCCGTAGACCCTCAGGTCGGATTTTGCCACAGGCCAACCGACGAAGGAAGTAACCCACTATGCTATGCCCCTCGCGATAGTATAGATAGATAGATCCTTGAGAACGACTCGGCCGATTGCCTAGTATTAAGGACAAGTGTAACCGGAAAATAAAACTTTTCTACCGAAAAACAAAAGCTTAAGGGGATATCACAAGCGAACAAGTCGACACTTTTTCCATACAAACGTAGTCCCCTGTTTCCTCGTAGGATAAAGAAGTAACAGAAGAAAAAAAAAAACCATACGATTTATACGTACCTCTGCCATGACTGTACGTTTTGTTTTTTTTCATAATTTGATTAATAGAAGAGAAAAAAAATCATTTAAAATCAAAAAAATCGACTTTTTTTACATACATTTTCAAACATCAAGCAAACTGGTAATTACTAATATATCCCAAAAAAGCAAAACGTACGGGCATAGCTTAGACCCTGTTCTACATTTTAACTGAAAGAAATATTGAAATCGGTCTAGATTTCGAGGAGGAAACAGGGGATTACGAAAGGACGATTTTCTTAATTTTACGTAGGTAAAATCAGTTCGAGACTGCACTTCTCTCTATCGCACGCTAAGGGGTAAGGTTGGGCTCAGCGCGACAGCAATATTTTTGGTAAAAACCTATTCTTCAAAAGTGACGGTCGACTGGAGTCCTCTTAAGCTGCAACCCATACAAATTATTAGCAAAAACAGCAGAAAGATGTGCCTCGCGCCATCTCTTGTCGAGTGGATGAATCTTTCTGAAGAAATTTTACTTCGTCGTTAATCGCCCTAACAATCCAACCATCGTATATCGTGTACCTATACGATGAGATTGCCTTATGATATTAAAAGCTTGTGTAGGTAAACGTAATATAAATGTCCTAAATGTCTGGGTACAACTAGCGTCTATAGAGTCAATAAAAGATCAGCATAGGTAGGGCATATTTACTTGTCATTAGTCTATACCAACTCTAATAGTTGAATTTAGAAACCTCATCATTGAATGTTGCTAGGAAGTGGCTAACTGAGGTTGTTGCCAATTTTTGATACTGTCCATTCATTCAAGAATCAAGGTGAAAGCGCCATCTGTTATCGAGTAGTGATAATGTATAACATGCAAAACTAATGAGTACATCGTAAAATGTACGAAATACTTGTTACGATGTACTTATTCCGTACATGTTAAAAATTATGTACATTCTTTCATATACATTCATCAAGTATAAAAATGATATGGATATAGTTGAGTTAATCGACCCGCCTAAACTCGTGACGCGACTCTAAAGTCAGCATTTTGTTTCAACAAGATGCCGTAAACTACGACATTACGAAAGTTATTAATAGAATTAGCATATCGGTATCTTACATTTTCTAAATTTAGTTGAAATAAAAGTCATTATTCCTTTTGAAATTTTATTAAGATTCCCATAAAATACCCACTTGTAAATAACATCTCCAAATCATACGTTTATAATTTGTTCTATATCCCTAACAACATTATACAAAATAACCAGTAAAATTTATAACCAGTATACTTTACCTAAATTATTATAACCAGTAAACTTTACTTACTTAAAAATACTTACACACTACTTATTATTACATTTGTACAAAACATATTAAAGCCATATTCATTACAATAATATTTTAAACTTAATTCCATACATTTTTATTGGGTTTACAAATAAAAGCCGTATTAGATGTACTACAACTTGGATTCCATTTTCTTCTGCTTCTGAACAATCTTGTTCAATATGACATGTCCCTCCTCGTAGTGGGGGCTGAAGTGACGTCTCACTCGCGTCCACCACGCAGCAATGTTCGGGTATTTCTCGCTGGCATCGAAACCGGCCATTCCTGAAAGATGTTAAGAGTTAAGACAGGTAAAAAAGTTAAGTTAGGCTGCGTTTACACAGACGCAGTACTGAGCGGGCTTTTCATAACTAATTAAACTTTTTTTAACAGCGCGAGCGGCGTTACAAATGTATGAAAACGTCGTTCAGCTCGGCATCGGTGGAAACGCACCCTAAGCCTCGCATAAGCGGCCGAACCAGTGTAAAGTTATCTGGCAAATGTAATAAATGGAGAACTAAGAATTTTAAATTTTTTTGGTCCACTGCTGGACATAGGCCTCTCCTAAACGAAGCCACTCCAACCGGTCCTGTGCCTTCTGAATCCAGCGGTTTCCCGCTGCCATCTTCAGGTCGTCCGTCCACCGGTTATCAGCTCTGCGAACGACGTGGCCTGCCCATTGCCACTTCAACGTACTAGCTCTGTAAACTGTCGGTGAGCTTTGTTCGTCTACGGATTTCATCATTTCTGATACGGTCGCGTAGCGAAATACCGAGCATAGCTCTTCCCTTAGCGCGCTGAGTGACTCTGAGCTTGTGAATAGGCCGACGGTAAAGGACCACGTCCTGGATCCGTAAGTCATCACTGGCAACACACATTGCTCAAATACTTTCGACTTCAGGCACTGAGGTAAATTGGTTTATCACTACAACTACTATTAACTAATATTACAAGTTAGTTACTAGGTTGTTCCAGCTCGCAGGCAGCCAATAAATCGGCCACGGTGACAGAGCTACCCGCCAGGAACGGAGCTCCACGGCCCAACCATAGACTCTCAAATGCGTCTAGAGCTGACACCATGCGTTGCTCGTAACCCTCCACTGTCTGAGGGCTCGCTGCTTTGCCAGTCAATATGGGATTCATGTACTGGAACAAATAAGTAGAATTTTTAATTGATATTATGTCATGATAATTTTTTATTATATTATTATTATATTTATAAAACACAAGACTCACAAGACTAAGTCTCAGAAATAACTATTAACAGAAGCACTAAGATAGACGGCTGTAGAAGTGTAAGTGGAAATGGATATATTAAGTATCTGTAAATACAAGTATTCAGCATGATGGTAGCTGTTTATATAACGAGCCTATGTGCTAAGCCACTGAGTGGCATGTAAATGGTTACATACAATTATTATTTTTCATTTTTCATATATATAAATTATAATACAATCATACTTTACACTAATTACAATCTAGCCATAACAGCCAATGAGTTATGTAATTTTTATAGGGTTTAGTTATTTTAATCACCCATTCTTGTGTGACACACTTGTTAATATTTTTATATACCTAGTTTTTTTTTTTTAATTTGTAAATTTGATTTTGAATTTTAACCTAAATTGCATACATACATTAATTGAGATGAATACCTTAACTCTGAAATACATGGCACAGTGAAGCCTCAGATTGATGTGTTGCCATTCCAAGAACTCATCCACTCTGGCCTGCTGTTTGCTGTCTTCTGGATATAAGCTGTTTGGTATAAGGTTTTCTCTCGCCAAATACTTCAGTATTGCCACACTAGAATATAGAACTTTGATTAGAAAATATTAAAATTTTGATATGAATTCAATATTCAAGATGGTTAAAGTGCATAACATAAAAAGGCGGTTTTGTCCTGAATGACAAGGTTCCTCACAGGAGAAAATAGGAGTAATATATTAATTTCTTTTCACTTATGATTAGATGCTGAACAAATTGCCATACATCAGGCATAAATCCAAATTGAAGTACCTACTACTGGGAATTTCAAATTGCACAAAAATACTTGGCTGTAAATACACATATCCCAGGTACCAACAACCTTACCCTTCAAGGGCTGAGCAGAAAAAGAGAGATGTTGTTGGCCGCGTTTGGCTTTTGATAAGCACGGTCTGGTAGTTGACCGCTTAGTGAGGGTAGCAGCTAATAATATGATAATTTTAATGTAAATTGTCACAATTCTTTTAATATTGACAACAAACCTTTCTGTTAGTATGAAACCATTGTGATTAATAACGGGAACCCTCTGGAATCTATTTACTTGTGTAAACTCCTCTGAATAATGTTCCCCTGAAAATGTCAATAGGTACAAGTCAGTCAGGTACAAGTTTTTATGTTTCAATTATTTATAAGTATTACATACATAAAATCATAATATCATATAATATTTATTTAATTATTATATAATTAATTATTAATTATTTAATATATATTAATAATAAAATCATTTAATAGTTTACGTAGGATCAACCTCCTTGATAAGATCAAAGTTCGAATTACGGAGTAAGTAGATATATGGACTTGGAAATAACCACAACTATATACCTTTACGAAGATCGACTAGTTGAAGAATAAAGTTACACTTAGTAGCCTTCAATAATATATACAACGCTCTAGAAGGTTGCGACATAAGATCGTAATACAACTTAAGTGTCATGTTGTTAAAAATGGCAAAGTTGAGTTTATTACAGCATAAAACAGCTTTAATATTCGTGCCACGATTTGATTTGATATGTTTAACCGTTCTGCGTGCGCCTGCGGTTAATTGAGTTGAGATTGAATTGAGAACACTTTCAGATTTTAGACCATTCAGTATACCTATTAATTATCTAATTTAAACTGTGGAGACTCAACAAAAACAAAAACCAAAAATAAATGTTTTAACATTTGATGGTTGTCGGTAGGTAGTTTGCTTGCCAGTTTGACACTGACAGTTTAAAGTCAGTATCAAATTAAGGGATGTGACCGTAAACCTCACCGCAAACAGGCTAGGTACATTGATTCACTCTTGGACAGTACAATTAATGTAAGAATCGGTAAAAATTGAAACCAGTAGAGATTTATTTGTCACTACAATATAGGGAACCAAATAGGTTTTATATGAAACCTAATTGGTTCCATATAGAATTCGCCCGGGGCAGTACCACCGCCCCACGGTACCTAGCACCATTTCTGCCGTGTACGTAATCTATATATATAAAAGGAGAAGGTGACTGACTGACTGACTGACTGACTGACTGACTGACTGACATATCAACGCAGGGCCTAAACTATAAGGGCTAGAAACTTGAAATTTTGCACAGGGGTTCCTTTTATAACGTAGGGGAGCACTAAGAAAGGATTTTTGAAAATTCATCCCCTAAGGGGGTAAAACAGGGGTTTTAAGTAAAAAGTTAGTATGAAAATTTGCCGTTTTTGAAGTTATTCGAATGAAATTCAGTATGAAGGTTTTTCATTGAAGGTTTCGAAAATTATCCCTTAAAAGGGGGGTGCATAGTTACTAATGTTATGTCTAATTCCACGCGAGCGAAGCTGCGGGCGTCCACTAGTTGTTTATAAAGCAATTATGGTCGGGTTGGAAAGGTGTGGTTTCCGGTTACACTTCTATAGAGGCGACCATCTTAGTCCTCAAGGATAGCAACACATCTGTGACTGACTTAAAACTAGACTCCTATTATCAAGTACTAACTGGAATAATAATAACACCAACTAACAGGACTAACTATCACTAACAGTCCCCAGTCCTCTAATGTTTTAATGTTTTAATTAACTCTCTCAACTAATTGGACTAACCATCCCAGTCTAATTGAGTCTTGTTCAAGGTCAGTCACAGTTGTCATAGGCGGCAGCGGATGGGTGGTGCTGCAAGCTCGTTCGCTATCTTTTATCTTTAAAAAATAAAAATTTGCAAATAATTACAAATATTTATATGTACCTATATTGAATTTATTTAAAGGGCCCCACACAAAGCCCTGCTTGCAGGGCCTGCTTGCAATTACTGCCGCAGGTTGCGTCCACAGACTAGGTACAGATATTATATTCTGTGGTAGAGATCTTGCGTCGTTTAAGTCACGCCATTAAATTGAAAGAATTACAACCTGATGACTTTATGAACTTTTTAAGGAATGAATGAGTCACCGTTTGAAGATATATTGACAATGGTGACACCATTAATTGAAAAAAAGAATATATTGATGAAAGATACTGTAACTTTATTATAACTATCCTTTAAAATTATTGCACAAACAATACATAGTACAACGAAATCAAAACAAACTAAGACGGTGTACGAAGAAAACCGAACATTTATTGTTGAAAAATATCGCCTCTACATGCACACACACGATACGATTGGCAGTGGCACTGCTAGCAGGGCCCTGCAAGCAGGGCTTTGTGTGGGGCCCTTTATGGGCATAAGACCTTTACGGTGTCAAAGAATAGGAAGGGGTCAAATTCGTTATCTTTCTGAGTTCAAAGACTCGACAAAACAAAAGAGTTTAGTCATTTATAATCACTAACACAGAGTATCACTACCCCTATAATATCTGTGATCACTACGTTAGTTTGACAAGACGTATACGAAGTATCTCTATCTATCTACCTAGTCTGTGGGTGGACAAGACATCATTCAAGAGAAGGCGAAATGAAATGAGTGAAAGAAAACTACAGAAAGAACGAAACGAAGCGAAGAAAAAAGAAATAAAATTAAAAAAAATTATACGCCGACGCAGTTAATTAACGTCGTGAATATTTGTGAAATAATCGAGATAGGAGATTGAGTAAAGTCATACTATGGCTTCCTTAGATCTTCTAACGCCGCATTTATCAAAAATCAAGATACCGGGAGCCCAGCAATTGGTTTACAAGGATGAATGTGTATATTCGTTTGACAACCCGGTGAGTTGCAATTTGTTTCCTAACCTATAAATCTGCATAGTGATTGTAATGTTTTATTTGTAAACCATAAATTTGTTCTATTGTAACCCCAAAATAATTGATTCTAGGCATTTGTTTTGTAACCCATGACAAAATTCGAATTGGTTGGAAAGAGAAAGTATGAAATTATTAAAAGCCAACGATACATTTAACTTTAATAATAATTTTGAATCTTCCAAGCAAAGGTATAAATAAATTGGTGCTAATTTTATGTCATAGAATATTGGAGGACATTCATAGAATATTGGAATTTACTGAGACAACAGATAGATTATTTTTATCATCATGCATATATAAAATTTGCAGTATTAATTCTGATTGTTATTTAAGAATCAAATGTATTTGTATGTTCGAATTAGCTCAGACAATTTTGTAATTTAACAAATTAATTAATTTGAATTTGAAAATTATTCGACCTTTAACACCAAATTTTCTAGTTTGCATCAGTCCCAATACTTAGTTACGATGTTGGAGGGCTTTGGTCAGCCTAAATGTTCCAATAATCATTCCAAGTCATTTACTAAAAGTAAAGTAAAGTTTAGTCTTGCAAACATCAAATATTCATTCAGTGATTTATTATTCATGAGTTCAATATTATTATATTCCTTAATTATTTATACTGGCACTATTGCATTATCTTTGAAGTATTTGGTATTGATGAAATTCTTAACAGCCTGGTATATATTAGCTATGACATTAAACAATGAAGTTCGTATACCATTCATTGAGTACGAACATAATAAAAGTGATAGGAATGTATCAAACATGACTGGAGTCCAAAATAGAATGTTGTACAGCAGCTCCCGAGTAACATATGTCTTCATGTTTGGTTTCTGAACCTCCATTACATGTATTCTGGTGAGGATTATTGTAGATAATGTGATTGGTATGAAGTAACTTACAAATGCCAAAGCAAACATATATAGCAAAAGGCTTTTGTTGTCTATGTAACACATTATCATGCAGTTTTCATCCATTTTAGGTTGTCGTAGCGATTTAATTGTAGCATAAGTTGGGTCAGTGTGGTTGTCAAAGTTATTAATAATTCTCAAAACATTGCTCAGTACTGTGTCAATTTGGTTTGATTGATTATAGTTGGTTACATGGTTGTCTTGGAGTTCTAGGATATTCACCTGTGGTTGAATATATTGAGAAACATTACTTATATAGTTTGTAAAATTGCATTCATCATTATTAAAATCCAGCATAGCCATACATGATTCATCCATATTGCGGGCTTGTGAGATTGAAATTTCTTTAACATCCATTGGTAACATTGCTAATGTAATAAGAACTGGAAATATCCACTGCAGTGCAATAGTTACAAAAGAAAAATATCTTTTCCAAAATTTGTATAAATTTCCCTTCAAGTTCGTCTCTGATGGATCATCATCAATTTCTCTCACAACATTCTCGTCAGTTTTCTCCTTTATCCTCCCAAGCATCTTGTAATGCATGAAGTTGTCTATGATGAGGGTCAGGAAGCTGTTGACCATAGATACAACTAACGGTCCATATCCTAGAAGAACTGTTGAGAATCCACAACTTGAGTCTTCCTTAGAATAGCTGGCAAAATCTACTGTGCGTTCCTCCATATCGTGGACGGCGACGTTGGCCGGATTCAAGGAGTACACTGATCGACTCACGAAAGCTATACCGATGCACATTAGAAGAATATTTTCTGATAGTAACACTGAGGAGAAAACACTTCCCCCTTTAACCACACGTCTCAAGTTGAAAAGGCTGAGAGCGAATCCGCACAGAATAAGAAAGGTTCCGAGGTACAAATCTGTTGAGTTGAACATTTTCGCGACTCCAGTGACTGCTCACGGGCGAATGTTCGACGTACCCCTATGGTTTGGCGGACTTCCGGCGTGGTACAAGCGCACAAGTCGTTATCGCTATGCAAATTATGGTGGTGCTTTTAACCAGCTATCGTCTGTTTTCACTTTTTTAAATATTTTTATATATGTATTTCCATCTGACCCCAAAGTAGGCGCGAGCCTGTGATATGGGAGCCAGAGATTGATATACATACATAGATATATTTAAATACATACTTAAATAGATAATGTTAACATCCAGACTCAGAACAAATACGAGTATTCGTTATACGAATATTTGTCCTGAGTGGGATTCGAACCAACGACCCCTGGCTCAACAGACAGGGTCACTACCGATTGCGCCAACGGGCCTGACAAATCTATGTTATCTACTTGTTTGTTGGACTAAAAACTATGTAACAAAAAATTGTTCCAGGAATCTGAAACCGGTCTGTACGTCTCGCTTACGTCATTCCTCGGCTTCGGGCGTAACTATGTGGAGCAGTACTTCCAGAAAACGGGAAATGCTGTGTTCCTGCACATTCGGAGGGAGAAGAAGCCGGTAATTTGACATAGACATAGACATAAGTTTATTGCGACATACATGTGAAACAATACAGTTTTAATTTTATATATGTAAAACTAGTGGACGCCCGCAGATTCGCTCGCGTGGAATTAGACATAGGTAACAATAGTTTCGTTTACACCTAGTTGCCACCCTCTTCAAATGTATACCTACTAACTTTGCACCCCCTTTTACCCCCTTAAGGGATGATTTTCGAAACTTTCAATGAAAAATCTTCATAGGTACTGAATTTCATTCGAATAACTTCATAAACGGCAAAGTTTCATACTAACTTTGCACCCCGTTTTATATAGGGGGTGAATTTTCAAAAATTATTTTTTAGTGCTCCCCTACGTTGAAGTTAGTGAATCTCTAATTCCACGCAAGCGAAGCTGCGAGCGTCCACTAGTCTTTATTAATTTTCTTACTTTCCTAAATATGAAAATAACTTTATTACTTATTCAGATACCAGAGCCAGAGCAAACGGGCGACGGTCCCGAGAAGAAGATCACTCGTCTGGCGATAGGCGTAGAGGGCGGGTTCGACCCCAACTGCGGCAAGCCGCGGTTCACGTACACGGACCACTACAGCGTGGTGGTGCTGCCCGGCTTCCACACGTACCCCTGGCCGGACCCCACGCTGCCGGATGTGGTAATAAACACGGATATATGTCTGATTGTCGGATGTGTGTATCTATACATACTTCTATCTATACTAATATTATAAAAAGGAAATATTTGTTTGTAATGTTTTCTCACAAAAACTACTGGACCGATTTCAAAAATTCTTTCACCACTAGATAGCTGCATCTTCACTGAGTGACATAGGCTATATAATATTACTAGGTGTAAACGAAACTATTGTTATGTCTAATTCCACCCGAGCTACGGGCGTCCACTAGTATAAATAATAAAATAATAAGTAATATTTAAGTGAGAGATGACGACACACAGGAATAAATAATTATCTGCTCTTTATTTATACAGTTTCTGAATTGGTGTGGAAATTTAATTCTTTTCGAACTGGCAAGACGCGGTGTGATACTAAGATACTAAGGTTTCTACTGATGCTGACGAACTTCATAATAATATATCCCAACACCGCAATACGTTTTAATGAAACAAGCCTTGTCATTGTTGGTGAACGAACAATGAATGAATCAGTATGTTAACTCGTCTCCAGGTGAAGAAGTCAGTGCAAGCGGTGATAGAAGCGGAGTCTCCGTTCAAGGTGGCCGAGATGGCCGCGCTCGCGGGCACGTGGGACGGCGAGGCCCGGGAAGTATCCGTGTACGTAATCTACGGCATCACTATCCAAAGTTTTAATCTATATTCATAGTTCATATCATCTATATTCATATATTTTGCTGACAATTTCACATAGAATATTTTGAATTTTGACATTATGGAGTTATGTATTTGACATTATAATTTTATCTCTAAACTAGGCGATTATGACATTAAACTTAAATTGTATGACATGTAAAGTATTGATAATAATATTATGTATCTGATTTTAACTAAGATTTGTAAATAATATGACAATTAAATTTAAAATTTTGCACGCCTTTTAGGTATATTACAGAGGACAAATAATATTTGTAACAACTATTTACTTATGTACCTGTAATAATGCAATAAATGATTATGATTATAGAGTTCGCCCGGGGCAGTACCACCGCCCGCCACTGTACCTTGTACCATTTCTGCCGTGTAATAATTGTTTTTAAAGCAATTATGGTCCGGTTGGAAAGGTGTGGTTTCCGGTTACACTTCTTTAGAGGCGACCATCTTAGTCCTCAAGGGTAGCAACATATCTGTGACTGACTTAGAACGAGACTCCTTCTAACAAGTACTAACTGGACTATTACTAACACCAACTAACAAGGACTAACTATCACTAACAGTCCCCAGTCCTCATACCTACTGGCGAACTGACCAACTAATGTTCTAATTAACTCTCTCAACTAATTGGACTAACCATCCCAGTCCCTAATTGAGTCTTGTTCAAAGTCAGTCACAGTTGTCATGGGCGGCAGCGGATGGGTGTTGCTGCAAGCTCGTTTGCTATCTTATATCCATAAAAAAAAAGTTGAAGTTACCGTCTTACTCACGTGTGATTTAAGTCGGTTATAGGCCGACTAGTTTCGATCTATTACGATGATCGTCTTCAGGAATAAACGCGCTCGCGGCGGGCACGGCGTACACCTAGGCGTAAAATTGGAATGTTGTGGATGGGTGACCGCTAGTGGCAAAATTTCATCAGTCGCTAAGCCTTGTCGAAGACCTTCGGATGGCTTGAGAACATTCGGCACTGGGTTGGCCACCAATCCGCATTGGAGCAGCGTGGTGGAGTATGCTCTAGACCTCCCGCAGCTATGTCTGTGGGGGAGACCCGTGCCCAGCAGTGGGACGTCTATGGGTCGCAGCGCCTATGGAATTAATATGTACTTAATGGAAGACTGGTGTCTTCCATTAAGTACATATTCCACCACACAATCCTTTCTTTATCCCACTGGTGGGCACAGGTTTCCTCACGGCGTGGAAAAATGTTAGATTTTTGCACTCCTCTGTATAAGCTTTAACTATGCCAAATTTTATACATCTACGTTCACGTAATTATCGTAAATAATGAATTATCAAAGAATTTAAAAAAGAAAGCTTTTTATGATTATTTTTTTCGTGCATTGTCATCGGAATCTATGCGTGCTATGTCGGCACGAAAAATATGCGTGCCAAAATTCAGCTCGATAGCTTCAGTGGAAGCGGGTGAAATATTGATTGCAAGATTCCAGGACATACATACATACATACATACGACTAAAGTTAAATAAAAGCTTTTAATAAAAAGGGGTCTTATTCACGTATTAATATTATAATTTCTAATAGTCACGCGATGGGCCTAAAGCAGCTGGACAACGGCGTAAAGATCCCACCGTCGGGCTGGAAGTGTGCCAAGTGCGAGCTGACGTCCAACCTCTGGCTGAACCTGACCGACGGCTCGGTGCTGTGCGGGCGGCGTTTCTTCGACGGCTCCGGGGGCAATGATCATGCTGTGAGTCGTCAGAATCCTTGACTAACCCTCTTTTTTTAATGCCTGGCTTAGGCTTGTGTTTTATTTATTTATTTATTTATTTATTTATTTATTTAATAGACACAAACTTAAATCTAACATTACAGCCTGAACCAATTCGTTAGATAAGTACATAATTATATAATCCAATGTCAAAACAGTAATAATAATAAATCAATAAATAATTCGTCAATAAATAGTCAATAATGAAATATTCATGAAATTACAAGTACATATCTAATTAATTCTATGTATACAATGTCAATTAAAATTAAAAGTGTTGCGTGGCGTGGCAACGTTTGAGACCATACAAAAAACACAACACAATTTAACATACATGACCCAAGTACAAATAGAAAGAAAGAACGTTTATTATGCTTATTATACTAGAACACAACATTGGTACTACTAAGAAAATCTAAAAAAAAAAGAGGTTCTGCACTCAGCATAATTGTCATGGAACAAAAAGGAACCATGACGCTGATTTTCAGTGCGGCCCGTGGAGGATAGGAGGAAGACAGCACCATTTTATCCAAATTGTATTAAATATACGTAATATTATCTGCAAATATTTATCTGCGAAATAAATACATATCTGGAAACCACGGTTCGGCAGTCAGGGTGTTCGGTATTTATTATGCTTCGATAGTCAATTGAAAAAAAATTTACAAGTCAAACTTAGACAAATTATTAAATTAATGCATCATGCACGTTCTTACCGAGTTATTGGGCCTTCTTGTATCTTGTAGGCTAGCTTATGAAGGTTTTTTTGTTTTTAGAACCAATCTCATACATTTGTCTCGTCAACAGGTGGAGCATTTCCGCGAGACGGGCTACCCCCTGGCGGTGAAGCTGGGCACCATCACGGCGGAGGGCAAGGGCGACGTGTTCTCGTACGCGGAGGACGACATGGTCGAGGACCCCTTGCTCGCGCAGCACCTGCAGCACTTCGGCATCAACGTGCAGCAACTGCAGAAGGTAATGGCTTCGCTGGACACTGACTGGTCAGTGCTTCCCTCTGGCGGTGAAGCGGGTACTATCACGGCGTTTTCGCAAGGGCGACATGATTGAGAACCCCTGCCTAGTTTGGCATCTGCAGCACTTCGGCACAACGTGCAGCAACTACAGAAGGCAATGGCTTCGCTGGACACTGGTCATGGCTTTCCTCTGGCGGTGAAGCTGGTACTATCACGGCGTTTTCGCAAGTGCGACATGATTGAGAACCCCTGCCTAGTTTGGCACCTGCAGCACTTCGGCATCAACGTGCAGCAACTGCAGAAGGTAATGGCTTCGCTGGACACTGACTGGTCAGTGCTTCCCTCTGGCGGTGAAGCGGGTACTATCACGGCGTTTTCGCAAGGGCGACATGATTGAGAACCCCTGCCTAGTTTGGCACCTGCAGCACTTCGGCATCAACGTGCAGCAACTGCAGAAGGTAATGGCTTCGCTGGACACTGGTCATGGCTTTCCTCTGGCGGTGAAGCGGGTACTATCACGGCGTTTTCGCAAGGGCGACATGATTGAGAACCACTGCCTAGTTTGGCACCTGCAGCACTTCGGCATCAACGTGCAGCAACTGCAGAAGGTAATGGCTTCGCTGGACACTGACTGGTCAGTGCTTCCCTCTAGCGGTGAAGCGGGTACTATCACGGCGTTTTCGCAAGGGCGACATGATTCAGAACCCCTGCCTAGTTTGGCACCTGCAGCACTTCGGCATCAACCTGAAGCAACTGCAGAGGTAAGCAGTAAGCTTGGGACTGCTGTCCCACTCAATTGTAGAACTCTGTAGGCTTATTTACACGTCAGGCAGTTACGTAAAAATTTATTCCTAAGAAAAATCTCATAAACGATGCATACAATGGCTCGATATGACCGCTGATACGCTAAACTCCGCCATGATATGTCTTCTCAAATTATTATAATTTTTATTCTGTTTCACAGACAGAAAAATCCATGGTGGAACTCGAGTTGGAGCTGAACCGGCGCACGGGCGAGTGGAGCACGCTGCAGGAGTCCAGCAGCGAGCTGCGGCCGCTGCAGGGGCCCGCGCTCACCGGCCTCAACAACCTCGGCAACTCCTGCTACATCAACAGCGTCGTCCAGGTCTGTCACGTGTGCTGCAGCTGAGCTGGATGACGAGTGGAGCACGCTGCAGGAGTCCAGTAGTGAGCTCCGGCCGCTGCAGGGGCCCGCGCTCACCGGCCTCAACAACCTCGGCAACTCCTGCTACATCAACAGCGTCGTCCAGGTCTGTCACGTGTGCTGCAGCTGAGCTGGATGACGAGTGGAGCACGCTGCAGGAGTCCAGCAGCGAGCTGCGGCCGCTGCAGGGGCCCGCGCTCACCGGCCTCAACAACCTCGGCAACTCCTGTTACATCAACAGCGTCGTCCAGGTCGGTCACATGTGCTGCAGCTGAGCTGGATGACGAGTGGAGCACGCTGCAGGAGTCCAGCAGCGAGCTGCGGCCGCTGCAGGGGCCCGCGCTCACCGGCCTCAACAACCTCGGCAACTCCTGTTACATCAACAGCGTCGTCCAGGTCTGTCACGTGTGCTGCAGCTGAGCTGGATGACGAGTGGAGCACGCTGCAGGAGTCCAGCAGCGAGCTGCGGCCGCTGCAGGGGCCCGCGCTCACCGGCCTCAACAACCTCGGCAACTCCTGCTACATCAACAGCGTCGTCCAGGTCTGTCACGTGTGCTGCAGCTGAGCTGGATGACGAGTGGAGCACGCTGCAGGAGTCCAGCAGCGAGCTGCGGCCGCTGCAGGGGCCCGCGCTCACCGGCCTCAACAACCTCGGCAACTCCTGTTACATCAACAGCGTCGTCCAGGTCTGTCACGTGTGCTGCAGCTGAGCTGGATGACGAGTGGAGCACGCTGCAGGAGTCCAGCAGCGAGCTGCGGCCGCTGCAGGGGCCCGCGCTCACCGGCCTCAACAACCTCGGCAACTCCTGCTACATCAACAGCGTCGTCCAGGTCTGTCACGTGTGCTGCAGCTGAGCTGGATGACGAGTGGAGCACGCTGCAGGAGTCCAGCAGCGAGCTGCGGCCGCTGCAGGGGCCCGCGCTCACCGGCCTCAACAACCTCGGCAACTCCTGTTACATCAACAGCGTCGTCCAGGTCTGTCACGTGTGCTGCAGCTGAGCTGGATGACGAGTGGAGCACGCTGCAGGAGTCCAGCAGCGAGCTGCGGCCGCTGCAGGGGCCCGCGCTCACCGGCCTCAACAACCTCGGCAACTCCTGTTACATCAACAGCGTCGTCCAGGTCGGTCACGTGTGCTGCAGCTGAGCTGGATGACGAGTGGAGCACGCTGCAGGAGTCCAGCAGCGAGCTGCGGCCGCTGCAGGGGCCCGCGCTCACCGGCCTCAACAACCTCGGCAACTCCTGTTACATCAACAGCGTCGTCCAGGTCTGCCACATGTGCTGCAGCTGAGCTGGATGACGTGTGGAGCACGCTGCAGGTGTCCAGCAGCGAGCTGCGGCCGCTGCAGGGGCTCCTATTTCTACGTCAACAGCAGGGTTCCAGGTCTTCTACATGTGCTGCAGTCGAGCTGGATGGTCTTTTGGACATTGTTTTTCCTGATTACTTGCATGGGTATTTTACTTAATAGTATTGATAGAGTGGTTTTGGTCCTATAACGATGGTAACTAACGTCCCAACCCTTCCCATGTCGAGAGAAGACCCGGGCTCAACAGTGGACAAAAAGTGGGTTATAGTAGTGTGGGGTGGCAGAAAAATTGATAGCTACTCAACTACTGCTGTGTACTAAAGTACACACACAATTGGTTTATGTATGTGTTAGAAAAGTGAAAAAAGTTCTGATTATGCAGGTAATCTTCCGCATGCCCGATTTCATTCGGCGGTTCGTCGAGGGCGCCCCAGAAATATTCTCCACCTTCCCAGAAGACCCGGTCAACGACTTCAACGTGCAAACGTAAGTATCTTTTTTTTTAGTGCATTTTAAATATTCCCTTCCATTTTAAAAGCTTTTATTTAACTTCACTCGTGTGTATCTATGTATGTATGTATGTCCTGGAATCTTGCAATCAATATTTCACCCACTTCCACTGAAGCTATCGAGCTGAAATTTGGCACACATATCGATACCTTGAATCTCAAATGGCGTAATCACCATTTTGGCCAAAATGACTTTTGAATGCTGTCTTACTGCATTTTTTTTTCTCTATCGATCTGTCCAATCAGAGTTTTAAAATTCGCAAAAAAGTGGTGATTACAGCCCACGTTTTTTTCGTCGATAAACAAGAATTTTCTTATTGTTTAGTCGTAAATACCTTTTAAAAAATAATTATTAAGATTTCGGTCGATACACCAGTTAAAATTATAAGTATGTGAAAAATACTGACTATCGAGTTAGGCGTATAGGACTGATATGTTAAGTGTGGCGTTTACGACTCAAGTTATTTTAAGAATTGCATTTAAAATGGCGTTTACGACCCATGGAACTTTAAAATATGTTTTTTACTTTTGTCTTATCAACCATGTTGTATGAAATGTTACGCCAAAAAAATCTGTATTATAAAATGAATTGACTCTTACGCCCCATCATTTTTAAAAATAATATTTCACGAAGAGTATCGTCGTTTGCCTTCAGATAAAAAGGTACTCGACTTATTAGCAGAAACCGATGAAGAGGACGAAGAATATGAAGAAAACTCAGTTTAATTCTTATCATTACGTTTTCTTTTCATGTTCATGTTAGTTCATGGTGGTTCATGTTGACGATAATTTAAGTTTGTGATTTATAATTAAACTCATTAAATTCTAGTTAGTATAGTGAAATTGACGTATTTTATTTCTTTTGCCCAATACGACTCGTATTGAAGATTGTTTAGTTTCAGGAAAAACCTGAAAGATAAACGAAGTGTTCCGTGTCGCGCTGGTTGACTCACTTATCGCTAGTACGAGTAGCGGGTACCTAAATTATATTTTATTTTTCAAACTACCGACCATAAGCTGTTGTTTACTTTTAATAACTAGGCATAAGTATAATATAAATATTAATTTATCAACCCAAAACTCATCTTTACTATAAACTGTGTGCACACAACAAGTGAACGTAATGTTAATTTATATTCTCATTCAGTGAAATGTTATTTCTTTTGAGAATAAAGTTTCTTTGACCACAAGGCAGGAGTGTTGCTAGCGCCTAAATCTTATACAGATCTTAGATCCTACCTTTAACATTTTAAAATGTTCGTTTTATTTCTTTACACACTAGAAGACTATCTAGAATCTAGGCACTAAGCAAGACTCCTGTCAGTGTCTTAGTAAGTAGCCTTAGTTCATGCGAAGTATAATAATATGTCTATCCTGATTAGGATTGACCATAATAATTATGCTATTTTGAGATTTAAAAACAAAACAATTATACATACACAATAATTTTAGTTTGAACTGCAAACCAAAATTATTATGTTTGGATAATTGAAGTAATAAAATCTATTTCATTGTTGCACTTGCTATTAATTTTGTAATAATCAAATTACCCAAATCAAATTAATTATTTGTTCTTTTCTTGCATCTTCCTTAAAATGCTTTTAATTATTAATAACCTAAAATAGCTATTTAAAAAGTGTTTTTATAAGGCAACTAGGCTGTTACACCGTAACTTTATACAGAACAGCTTTTTTTTTGGGTCGTAAACTCCAAGTTAGCAAATTTTTTTTGGCGTAATCACAAATCATTTTTGCAAATATTGGTTGAATTTTTAATACCGTATTACTGTGTTATAAAGCTCCCTATATAAGTTAATTACATCCAATGTTCATTTAAATAGCATTATTAGTTGAAAAGATATGAATTTTAAACTTAGATTTTTTTTTTGTTTCGGCTCTCCTGAAAAATGACGATTTGGTGATTACGCCATTTGAGATTCAAGGTATCGATATTTGGTTCCGATGACAATGCACGAAAATAAAAAAAAAGTTATAAAAAGCTTTTTTTTTTTAATATTTTTAATAATTAATTTTGAATTTCAACTATATAAGCTAAGTCATGAATAATATTGTCATTTTTGACAAAACAGTGCGGTGGTGAGTGTCGCCCTAACTGTCGAACCGCGGGTCTCGGGTTCGAATCCCAGCCGGGGCAGCTATTTATTTCGCTGATAAATATCTTGGGATATGGTACCAACCATTAAATTCTTTGTGTTCCTCACCCGCAACATAGGGAATCCGAGAGCGCACTCATATTTCTATTCCAATTCACTATTTCGGTTACCATCCGCATGGAAGAGATAATATTTAAAAGTGTTAGTCCTGCCCCATATATCTATACTAATACATATTATAAAGAGGAAACATTTGTTTGTAATGTTTTCACACAAAAACTACTGGATCGATTTAAAATATTCTTTCACCATTAGAATGCTGCATCTTCACTGATTGACATATAATGCGATTTCTCCGCCAATCCATACTTTTAATATTATAAATGTGAAAGTGTGTTTGTTTGTTTATTTGTTTGTTTGTCCGGCTTTCACGTCGCAACGAAGCTATTATATGGTATGGTTTTTGTGTGTGGAGATAGTGAGGAGGGTGGAGAGTGACGTAGGCTACTTTTTACCGCGGTAAAACATCTCCATGCCATGGGAAGATCGATCTTTTGTTATTTGACCACGCGGGCGTAGCCGCGGGTAAAAGCTAGTAGAGAATAGATTTTGACGATTATTTTTATTATGGTTATTACTTAAGTAATAAAACATTTTTAGCTAACGGTCTCGTCTTAATAATTTGCAGGGCCAAGTTGGGCGTGGGCCTCCTCTCCGGGCGGTACTCGTCGCTGGACGAGCGGCTGGGCGAGCAGCGCGGCGTGTCCCCGCACATGTACCGGTGGCTGGTGGGGCGAGGCCACCCGGAGTTCACCACCAAGCGGCAGCAGGACGCGCACGAGTTCTACCTGCACCTGCTCACGCTCATCGAGGTGAGGATACGTTCTCGTCGTAATAACTTGCAGGGCCAAGTTGGGCGTGGGCCTCCTCTCCGGGCGGTACTCGTCGCTGGACGAGCGGCTGGGCGAGCAGCGCGGCGTGTCCCCGCACATGTACCGGTGGCTGGTGGGCCGAGGCCACCCGGAGTTCACCACCAAGCGGCAGCAGGACGCGCACGAGTTCTACCTGCATCTGCTCACGCTCATCGAGGTGAGGATACATTGTACTAGGGTACGAGAGCACGCGTTCATTTTATTGGGCCAAGGTTTTTTTTTTTAATCACGGCCCCTGGCGCAACAGACAGGGTCACTACCGATTGCGCCAATGGACCTGTCTATCACAAATCACCCCGCAATGGATTCCGTATTAGCGATGTTTGTTCGACTTAGAGTTCAGAAAAAATGGCGGCAGGCGCGGCGGGCGGGGGACGAAACAATGCTCTGTGATACGCTGTTATAACACTAATTTTTTTTAAAACTAACATTTAACAACACAAGCTAGTACTTTATTGTGTGGCTTTATGGCAGGACATAGAGATACTTTTTTTTTAAAAGCTTTTATTTAACTTCACTCGTATGTATGTATCTATGTATGTATGTCCTGGAATCTTGCAATCAATATTTCACCCACTTCCACTGAAGCTATCGAACTGAAATTTGGCACACATATTAGGTTCCGATGACAATGCACGAAAATAAAAATAAAGTTATAAAAAGCTTTTTTTTTTAATTTAACGGTATAATTATTACTCTGTAACACCTTATCAACCCTATGGTCCACAATAAATTTAAAAAAAATCTTGTTTAATCGTCAGCGCCACAGCAGACACAAGCCGAACCCCGCGGACTGTCTCAAGTTCACCGTGGAGGAGCGCGTGCAGTGCTCGGAGTCGCTGCGCGTGCGCTACACGACGCGCGCCGAGCACCACCTGCCGCTGCCCGTGCCCGTCGCGAGCGCGGCGAACCGGCCGGAGGTGCGCGAGTACGAGCAGCGCCGCGCCGCCGCCGAGGCCGCGGGGCAGAGGCTGTGAGTACAGTACAGCGAGCCGGTGCCGGTCATACGGAACATTAGAAATACTCGAAGACATAATATAGTTCACCGTGGAGGAGCGCGTGCAGTGCTCGGAGTCGCTGCGCGTGCGCTACACGACGCGCGCCGAGCACCACCTGCCGCTGCCCGTGCCCGTCGCGAGCGCGGCGAACCGGCCGGAGGTGCGCGAGTACGAGCAGCGCCGCGCCGCCGCCGAGGCCGCGGGGCAGAGGCTGTGAGTACAGTACAGCGAGCCGGTGCCGGTCATACGGAACATTAGAAATACTCGAACACATAATATAGTTCACCGTGGAGGAGCGCGTGCAGTGCTCGGAGTCGCTGCGCGTGCGCTACACGACGCGCGCCGAGCACCACCTGCCGCTGCCCGTGCCCGTCGCGAGCGCGGCGAACCGGCCGGAGGTGCGCGAGTACGAGCAGCGCCGCGCCGCCGCCGAGGCCGCGGGGCAGAGGCTGTGAGTACAGTACAGTCAGCCGGTGCCGGTCATACGGAACATTAGAAATACTCGAAGACATAATATAGTTCACCGTGGAGGAGCGCGTGCAGTGCTCGGAGTCGCTGCGCGTGCGCTACACGACGCGCGCCGAGCACCACCTGCCGCTGCCCGTGCCCGTCGCGAGCGCGGCGAACCGGCCGGAGGTGCGCGAGTACGAGCAGCGCCGCGCCGCCGCCGAGGCCGCGGGGCAGAGGCTGTGAGTACAGTACAGCGAGCCGGTGCCGGTCATACGGAACATTAGAAATACTCGAAGACATGACAGTTGATGAGGGTTGGAACAGTTGCCGAGGCACACACACTTCCAGTGTAACACTTGACTCTATGGGACGAGAATTCCTCTTCCCTTCTTGCGCGACACTAGTGTTTTTATTTTATTTTTATTTGAGAAACATACAATTTTTATTATTTACATATAAGTAGTAAAATATATAAATAACTTTCCAGTAAAGTGTGTGTGACAACAATACAACCTTTTTTTCTCTATTTCACATGTCAGTCACAGAACAAATGTGGCATTGTGTAAAACAAAAGGGACGAATTTTCGATTTGATTCGAAATTTAGGTTGTTGTAAAGGCATTTATTACTGTGACCGAACTTGCGAAAACAGGCCAAAAATGTCGCAACACGAGCCGTGACACGGTTTGACGTGAATAAAAAAACGGTGTCATTAACTCAAAAATAATATATTTCTCATTACATCACAGTGTATCACATGTAAGTGAGACTCAGTGGGAAGAATCCATGCATGATAGTTACGTACCTACGTCGACACCTAACGTTTAAAAAACAAAATAAAATAATACCTATTATATACAGAGAAGAACACTCGCACAGAAAAAGTATGGATATGATATGTGCATAGATTATGAAGATGATCACAGACAAAGACGTAAAATGTCAAGTATATTTAACGCATATTTACAAATACGCGTTTTTTATAATTGTTTTAATTGTATTAGTTATCAATTGGCTTTGTCTCCAGAGATCCCGCGCAGACGGTGAGGCCCCTGATCCCGTTCCAGGCGTGCCTGGACAGCTTTATGAAGGAGGAGACAGTGGAACAGTTCTTCAGTACCGCGCTTAATAAGAAAGTCACCGCGATTAAGTGAGTTCACTTTTTGCGTCCGGGGTTAATTATATTACTTTTTTTTTTAATTTCAGACTGGTATGTCCATACAATACAATATTACAATTACAATATTGTGACAGCAAATCAATACTTAATAGTATTAACATTAACATCACTAGTATTAACATTTACATCACTAGCTGACCCCGCAAACGTTGCTTTGCCATATGAAATGTCAAAGTGACGCGACACTTCATGTACTAAATGACTTCACGTCATTGAATGACGGTTAAAATATTTGGATATATGTAGTTCATATAAAAATACTAAAATCGTGTTTAAAAAACATTTTCCAGTGGACCAACACACACAACATTTCATCAACATCTATCCGTCCACTTTATGAGGAGTCCAGTGGCACGTACACAAGAAATATATACAGGGTTATTGGTAATTCGACGTATTCCCGTTAGGAGGTGATAGGGGTGACTATTTGTGATAATTTTAACCCCCATATGCATTATGCAAAAGTGAACCATTTTCGAGTTATCAAGCTTTTCAGCTTTTTTCAAAATAGGTCAGAAATGCAACATCAAAAATTTATTAAAAAAAAAGTATCAATTAAAATCTATTTTTTTCTTCTGATTTATAAAAACGATTAAACAATGGTTATTTATCAACATTAAAACTACAATTATCGGTCCAACTTTAAAAATGCGAGACGATTAACGATATTACTTCAATATTTTTTGAGATTTTTGTCCACTAAAATGCCTTAAAAACAAAAAAAACTTATATCAAACTTGGCTTGCAGATTATTTTAAAAACATAACCGTTTTCTTAGCTTTCCGACAAGGCATAACAACTATGAACTTATATTTAAAAAAAACTGAGAAAAACCGATCACAAAGGAAGCAGGCGGAAATTTGTATTCGAACTAAACTTAAGGTCGTTCTTCAAAATTTCAAAAAAAGTAATTAAAAACAATGCCCAATGTAAATAAAACAAAAAATATAAATATAAAATTAAATTTAGAACCAGTAAAAGTTTAGTAATAATAACAATTAAGACATTTTTTAATTTAGCCTAATTAAGGTTCTTGCTCGAAGGGACTTCGCCTATTGCGTACGCAGTCTTATTCTTTTTATGAGGTGTAACTTAACTACCGAAGTGTTCAAATTATTCCGAATCACATTTGCAGGACATCCGCCTTGCTAGTATATCATGTTTTGCCTTATAGCCATAGGCACGTCTTCAAGCATTTCATTTGTTAAAAAAATTCGTAAGCGACCAAAATTGGTTCATCGATAAATTCTTGCACATCGCTGCGACCCATAGACGTCCCACTGTTGGGCACGGGTCTCCTCTCAGAATGGGAGGGATTAGGCCTTAGTCCACCACGCTGGCCAAGTGCGGATTGGCAGACTTCACATACCTTCGAGAACGTTGTGAGGAACTCTCAGGCATGCAGGTTTCCTCAAGATGTGTCCTTCACCGTTATAGCAAGTGACATTTAATTTCTTAAAACGCACATAACTTAGAAAAGTCATTGGTGCGTGCCACTGGGGTTTGAACCCGGACCGCTCGAGTGAGAGGCGAGTTCGATAGCCACTGGGCTGTCACCGCTTTTACTGGTTCTAAATTTAATTTTATATTTATATTTTTTGTTTTATTTACATTGGGCATTGATTTTAATTACTTTTTTTGAAATTTTAAAGAACGACCTTAAGTTTAGTTCGAATACAAATTTCCGCCTGCTTCCTTTGTGATCGGTTTTTCTCAGTTTTTTTTAAATATAAGTTCATAGTTGTTATGCCTTGTTGGAAAGCTAAGAAAACGGTTATGTTTTTAAAATAATCTGCAAGCCAAGTTTGATATAAGTTTTTTTTGTTTTTAAGGCATTTTAGTGGACAAAAATCTCAAAAAATATTGAAGTAATATCGTTAATCGTCTCGCATTTTTAAAGTTGGACCGAAAATTGTAGTTTTAATGTTGATAAATAACCATTGTTTAATCGTTTTTATAAATCAGAAGAAAAAAATAGATTTTAATTGATACTTTTTTTTTAATAAATTTTTGATGTTGCATTTCTGACCTATTTTGAAAAAAGCTGAAAAGCTTGATAACTCGAAAATGGTTCACTTTTGCATAATGCATATGGGGGTTAAAATTATCACAAATAGTCACCCCTATCACCTCCTAACGGGAATACGTCGAATTACCAATAACCCTGTATATATAAAGATTCTGTGCGTGTGTCAGGTCGACCCGGCTGGCAACGTTCCCGGACTACCTGCTGGTGCAGCTGAAGAAGTTCACGGTGCGCGAGGACTGGACGCCGGCCAAGCTGGACGTGGCCGTCGACATGCCCTGGGAGGTACTGGCCACGCCACTGGCACACGCTTTATTAATTAAACTAGTGGACGCCCGCAGCTTCGCTCGCGTAGAATTAGACCCATTAACGACGTCTGCCCGCGTTCGGGTTGCCCACTTGACTTCAAAAACGGCAAAGTTTCATACTAACTTTGCACCTCCGTTTTACCCCCTCAGAGGGTGAATTTTCAAAAATCCTTTCTTAGTGCTCCCCTACGTTATAAAAGGAACCCCTGTGCAAAATTTCAAGTTTCTAGCCCTTATAGTTTAGGCCCTGCGTTGATATATCAGTCAGTCAGTCAGTCAGTCAGTCAGTCACCTTCTCCTTTTATATATATAGAAGATTAAATGTTATAGCTATAAAATGTTTTGCCTCTTTCTTTTGAACAGGTTGATCTAAGCGCGCTGCGCGGGCGCGGGCTGCAGCCGGGCGAAGCGCCCCTGCCGGAGCCCGCGGCGGAGGCCCCGGCGCCCGAGTACAACGAGGCGTTGCTCGCGCAGCTGGTGAGTTGTGCTGGTCGCTGCAACCCATAGACGTCCCACTGCTGGGCACGGGTCTCCCCCACAGACGCAGCTGCGGGAGGTCTAGAGCATACTCCACCACGCTGCTCCAATGCGGATTGGTGGAGGGGTTAGTAGCCAACCCAGTGTCGAATGTTCTCAAGCCACCCGAAGGTCTTCGACAAGGCTTAACGACTGTTTCCAGCATTGAAAACAACCGGGACCGACGGCTTTACGTGCCCTCCAAAGCACGGTAGCGCCCATGAAATTTTTGCCACTAGCGGTCACCCATCCACAAACCGACCGCGCCCGTCGTTGCTTAACACTTTCGATCACATTGAATCGAAGCGAGCCACTGGGCTACGGACGCTTTTTTTTTTTGTTTAACGAGTGGGAAACCTTGAAAAGGTACCCGGACTTCGTGGGAGCGACGCCGGGTTATGTGGGACTTTCACCCACTAAAACCCACTCGGTGGCCTACTCCGGCGCTACAGGAGGGCTCCGGGATCTCTCGTAGAACGCGCCGGTCCCCTCCGGCGCTGCGGCCAAGACGGGCTCTTCCCGGTTTACACAACGCTGTGCAGCCACAAACAGCGCCGTCTTTCCCGGGGTCACATGTTGGACGATTCGAGCTCCCACTCACACCGTCCGCGACCCCAGAAGCCCCCTTTTACGACAGGCAGGGGCTACCGTAGCACTATTCTGGTCCCGAGCTACAACACTGCATTACACCTAGTTCACACTGTTACGGTTTTTACTGTTCGCTAATTGCGACTTGAAGCGTGCATAGCGCAATGGCTTGCGTAGATCCCCATGTACGTAACTGACACAAGTGTGTACGTAACTTGCACTAGCGTGTACGTTATAAATAATTTTTCACTAAAGACTTAAGGATTTTTTAAACAGTTTTTAGGTGGTTTGTACTTCCTGATAAATACGGTATAAATAAAAATTTAATAATAACGTTACAGAATGTTACACCTTTACTGTTCGACAAAATTGGCATGACATGGCCCTTAAAAATTATATATTTACTAGCTGACTCCGCAAACGTTGTTCTGCCATATAAAATGTCAAAGTGACGCGACACTTCATGTAAATGTAAATTTATACAAAAATACTAAAATAATGTTTAAAAAACATTTTCCAGTGGACCAAATTGTGAATTCTCGAATCCCCTTGAACACACACAAAAAAAATCATCAAAAGCCGTTTAGGAGGAGTTCACTGTCATACACCCGTACACAAGAAATATATTGTATTAAGATTGTACATGAAATTAATTAATATGAAATACCACAATATGACTGATGTGCCCACTCTGTTTGTCTGTTTTCTTTGCCGCAGGAGGTAGCGAAAAAAGCTGTAAAGGCCTGTTCAGACGTAAGCGGTACGTCCGAACAGGCTTGACATTGACTTGACATAATATAAATAAATAAATAAATAAATAAATCTTGGACATTTTCACACACGGCCATCTGACCCCAAAGTAGGCGCGAGCCTGTGTTATGGGTGTCAGAGACTGATATACATACATAGATATTTTTAAATACATACTTAAATAGATAATATTGACATATGAATGTTTGTATGCATCCAGCTCGACATGGGCTTCCCGGTGGAGGCGTGCAAGCGCGCGCTGTACTACACGAGCAACGCGGGCATGGAGGCCGCCTCCAACTGGCTCATGGAGCACATGACCGACTGGGACTTCGCCACGCCCTTCGCCCCGCCCGGCGCGGCACCCGCAGGTGCGTCGTCGACCGGAAGTTTTTTTTTAATGGAACAGCTTGCAGGACCACCTATCTGTTTCAGCCTACAACTCTGACTGACTTTGAACAAGACTCAATTAGGGGACTAGGATGGTTAGTCCAGTTAGCAAAGAGAGTTAAAAAGGACATTAGTTGTTCAGTTCGTTAGTGTAGTTAGGCCGCCTCCAACTGGCTCATGGAGCACATGACCGACTGGGACTTCGCCACGCCCTTCGCCCCGCCCGGCGCCGCGCCCGCAGGTGCGTCGTCGACCGGAAGGTTTTTTGTAATGGAACAGCTTGCAGCGCCACCCACAACTGGGACTGACTTTGAACAAGACTCAATTAGGGGGCAAGGATGGTTAGTCCAGTTAGCAAAGAGAGTTAAAAAGGACATTAGTTGTTCAGTTCGTTAGTGTAGTTAGGCCGCCTCCAACTGGCTCATGGAGCACATGACCGACTGGGACTTCGCCACGCCCTTCGCCCCGCCCGGCGCCGCGCCCGCAGGTGCGTCGTCGACCGGAAGTTTTTTTTTAATGGAACAGCTTGCAGGACCACCTATCTGTTTCCGCCTACAACTCTGACTGACTTTGAACAAGACTCAATTAGGGGACTAGGATGGTTAGTCCAGTTAGCAAAGAGAGTTAAAAAGGACATTAGTTGTTCAGTTCGTTAGTGTAGTTAGGCCGCCTCCAACTGGCTCATGGAGCACATGACCGACTGGGACTTCGCCACGCCCTTCGCCCCGCCCGGCGCGACGCCCGCAGGTGCGTCGTCGACCGGAAGGTTTTTTTTTAATGGAACAGCTTGCAGGACCACCTATTTGTTTCCGCCTACAACTCTGACTGACTTTGAACAAGACTCAATTAGGGGACTAGGATGGTTAGTCCAGTTAGCAAAGAGAGTTAAAAAGGGCATTAGTTGTTCAGTTCGTTAGTGTAGTTAGGCCGCCTCCAACTGGCTCATGGAGCACATGACCGACTGGGACTTCGCCCCGCCCGGCGCCGCGCCCGGCGCCGCGCCCGCAGGTGCGTCGTCGACCGGAAGTTTTTTTAATGGAACAGCTTGCAGCGCCACCTATCCGCTGCCGCCCACAACGTTTAGTCCATTGAAAAGTTACATTTGGGGTTGCGTTTTTTAGAGGACGCAATTTTATTTTTTTGATGTGTAGGTGTAGGTGTCAGTGTAAAGCTAAAACCAAGTTTGTGGGGTCGCCACCCTTGTCCCACGGCCGCCATCTTGAAAATAGGGGTTGAAATGGTTTTTACGATATATCTCTTAAACTGATAAAAAAAAATTTGTCAACATTTTTGTTGTAAATTAAATTCTCTACAACTTTGGTTCAGTAACTTTTTAGCGTAGAACTATTAATAAAAAAGTTATAAGCGAAGCCCCCTACACATTAAAAAAAAAAAATTGCGTCCTCTAAAAAACGCAAGGTTAGGCCTAAAAAATGTAACATTTCAATGGACTAGTTCGTTAGTGGGTATGAAGACTGCGGACTGTTAGTTGGTGTTAGTAGTAGTCCAGTTAGTATTGTTAGTAAGTATCTCATTCCAAGTAATTCAATGCGTTTCTGTCCTCGAGGACTGAGATGTTTTTTTGAAGTGAAACTTCTTTAGGCGCATGAGGGTAAATTTTTTTACGGATGAAACGCAATAATGCGTCACGCGGCATGCAACGTTCGTGACGAAGATGAGGATGGGCGATTGAAACCGATTGAGAAAGAGTGAGAAAGGGGGAGCGTAGCATGAAGCAGATAGCCATGGAGTGAAAGTAGGGACTCAAGAAGTTTTGTAATAAAACAACAAGACTTTCAAATGAATATTTATATTTATTCTTTTTTTGTGTACATTTGAATATTTCGCCAAAGAAGTTTCACTTCTGACATGTGTACTTTGTACGCACTCACTTTTTTTTAATTGCAATTTATTGTCCGTTAGCCACCATACGACGAAGGAGACTGACTTCAAGTTCTCAGCTCACACTTCGCTAGAAGTCAGGGCTCGATTTTAAATAACGCTTTTATAGTATACACATACACTTAAGTAAATTAAGTAAGCGGTGACAGCCCAGCGGCTATCGAACTCGCCTCTCATTCGAGCGGTCCGGGTTCAAACCCCAGTGGCACGCACCAATTAAGTTATGTGCGTTTTAAGAAATTAAATGTCACTTGCTATAACGGTGAAGGACACATCGTGAGGAAACCTGCATGCCTGAGAGTTCATCATAACGTTCTCGAAGGTATGTGAAGTCTGCCAATCCGCACTTGGCCAGCGTGGTGGACTAAGGCCTAATCCCTCCCATTCTGAGAGGAGACCCGTGCCCAACAGTGGGACGTCTATGGGTCGCAGCGAAATTAAGTATGCATGTAAAATCCAGGACCGAATAAACTATTCTTATTCTATGATTAACGTTTCAGCGGCGACCGCTCCGGTGGACGAGGCGAGCGTCGACCAGATCACGGGCATGGGGTTCACGCGGGCGCAGGCGGCGCGCGCGCTGCTCGCCACCGGCGGGGACGTGGCGCGCGCGCTCGACTGGATCTTCAGCCGCGCGGACGCGCTCGACGCGGACGACGCGCCCGCCGCGCCCGCGCCCGCGCCCGCCGCGCCCGCCGCGCCGCACGGCTGCCGGGACGGCAACGAGAGTGAGTGGACGAGTCAATATGCAGTTTTTTCAATTTTTAAAAGCTTTTATTTAACTTCACTCGTATGTATCTATTGTCCTGGAATCTTGCAATCAATATTTCACCCACTTCCACTGAAGCTGTCGAGCTGAAATTTGGCACACATATTTGGTTCCGATGACAATACACAAAAATAAAAAAAAAATTATAAAAGCTTTTTAAAAAAAAAATATTTAATAATTTGCAGTGCATAATTTAGTAGTAATATAGTCTAAACTAATGTATATAATAATAATTAATAAATTTGTACGCCATTCAATGGCTACGTGTAATGGATCTCTCCTGATTGTACCATCATTATTACCTATACCTAATGACAGATAAAGATTGAATTTGTTGCTAAGCTAGAGGACGTAGCGTCCATAGCCCAATGGCTCGTGTCGATTCAATGTGATCGAAAGAGTTAGCAACGACGGGCGCGGTCGGTTTGTGGATGGGTGACCGCTAGTGGCAAAATTTCATGGACGCCACCGTGCTTCGGAGGGCACGTAAAGCCGTCGGTCCCGGTTGTTTTCAATGCGGGTTAACAGTCGTTAAGCCTTGTCGAAGAACTTCAGGTGGCTTGAGAACATTCGACACTGGGTTCAAAAATTGGCCAGTGACGGAATACGACTGACACCATATTGGGATGGGAAATCGTAATCAACTAACTAAAAAAGGGAAAGGTAAGAAAAAACACTGACGAAATAAATCGTGTTCGCAGAATACCGGCTGATCGCATTCATCTCGCACATGGGCACGTCCACCATGGTGGGCCACTACGTGTGTCACGTGCTGCACGAGGGCCGCTGGGTTATCTTCAACGACAACAAGGTACAAGTGACGACACGATAGTGTAACTATGAACGAAATTCTAAGGGGATAGATGCGCATGGAGTATGAATGCGGGAGACATAATAATATAGCTGTCGAACCAATCAGTGGCGGGTTGGAACCAAATAGGTTGCATATAAAGTTCACTCGGGCTGATTCCAGGAGGATTCATCATCATCACAACCCTTTCTTTGTCCCACTGTTGGGCACGGGTCTCCTCTCACAATGGGAGGGATTAGGCCTTAGTCCACCACGCTGGCCATGTGCGGATTGGCAGACTTCACATGCCTTCGAGAACATTATGAAGAACCCTCAGGCATGCCGGTTTCCAGGTTTCCGGGAGAATTATGGCATACTAAATTAAAAAAATCTTAATTCCCTCATGTATAATATTTGTAATGAAAATTAAAAAGGCCTCAACCTACAAAGCCCCAATACAAACAGTTTCATGTGACAATTATGTGTAAAATTTACAAGGGTCTTCTAAAAATCCATTTTAAGATTCTTGTAACTTCACATTTATATTTAATAACTGCACATATAATTTCCTTCAAATTTCAAAAGGCAGTGAAATTGTTTAAGTATTGAAGTTTCCTTATCAAGTCCTCTTATTACAATATGTATACAAATTTAGTATATTGCATATACAGTACCAGTGATTTTAATATAATAATATGTCATTTGCGGAACTTCGTGCAGTACCCTGTTAATGTTAATCTACAGTATTTGAATGTAATAATTAATGCTGATGAAATTTCTTTTTTCTTTTCAGGTTGCTCTCTCAGAAAACCCTCCCAAAGATCTCGGCTATCTATATCTGTACGAAAGGCTGTGATGTATCTAGGAAGTCTGTACCAAATCACTGATTCAAGAATTTGATGTGTTAGACTGTGTTGTTGAATGATGTGTGTACACTACTTAAATTAATTACTTCTTAGAAGTTAGATGTTTATAAGTAATTTTTATGAGATTTCTATTAGAATTGATGGAAGATCTATTGGGGTAGTTGAATGGAGTTACGAGTAATGTTTTACGTAAATGTTGCTTATGTGCTTTTACTAATTCACGTGTTAAAATACTTCTCAGTATAAAGCAATAAGCAAATTAAGAGTTATTAAGCTTATAACTTCCCAATGCTTTTATTTGCATTTGAGTCGTAGGTATTTTGTGATCAGGGTAAATCTCAGACTAATAATCTGATTTGACCACTATGTAGAAAAATGTATTTTTTACTAATGTATCATGGGATACTCTCAGTGTGTAAACTATTTTATAGACTGTATTGATATGTATGCTTTTGTAGCAGTTAAATGAAACTATTAAATTATTTGAAACTTTGTTCCGGCCAAAACTTATTTACTTACATGAAACAAGCATTGTAACAGCAACTAATAATGAAATAAATTATTACATTTATTTTCTGGTTTTTATTCCCATAAATAAGAACATTCTTATAGACCTATTCATAATTCATGTAATAGTTTCCCTATAGTTTGTGTGGTTGCTAGTTACACTTTAGAGGCGACCAGCTTAGTCTTGAAGGGTAGCAACACATCTGTGACAGACTTAGAACGAGACTCATATTAACTGGACTATTACTAACACCAACCAACAGGACTAACTATTACTAACAGTCCCCAGTCCTCATACCTACTAATGAACTAACCAACTAATTTTCTAATTAACTCTCAACTAATTGGACTAACCATCCCAGTCCCTAATTGAGTCTTGTTCAAAGTTAGTCACAGTTGTCATGGGCGGCGGCGGATGGGTGGTGCTGCAAGCTCGTTTGCTATCTTGTATCCTTAAAAGAAATAGTACATAACATATATACAAAATAAAATAAAACAGTAATAAAAGACCTGCATTTATTTACATACATCTATTTATAAGTTCTATCATTACATATCTTAAAAGTCTCTGTTAGGACTGTATTTAAAATCTTTCCTCCTAAACTGATCATTGAGTTTTGGAACCCTGTTCCAAAAGACAGTTCTTTCGTCAAAGTAAGTATTGAACTTCTTATGTTCTCTCCTCTTTCTTGGGTCCTTTCGGCAATAGAATGGTGTTAAGTTAATCATCAGACCTGGAATAGAAGATAATTAATAATTATTTCATAGAACTGTTAGTATGTATGAGTAGGTTGATAATATATAAATGCTTTAAGTATTCCTGTTATGTTTACATATTATATAGAATGTTCAATAAAGAAATAATTATAAGCACTTATACCTACTAAATCTTTTTTCTATCATAAAAATTAATCCTTTAACCATGGCAATCGTGTTGTGTACAGATATAGGAAGTGATAAGTTGATAAAACTAAGACTTCATTAATGTAACTAGTTCACAAAGTCAATATTTAAGTATTAGGTTGCTTACCAGCTTTCTGAGCCATAGTGACTAGTTTCCCAATTTTCTTTTGCTGCCGGCGACACAAGCCAGTGATACGTCGTGGTAGCATGCATCCATCAGATCTGACAAACTGACTCAATATCAGAACATCTGTGTGTTTAATGTCCAAACCCAACGAGCACATATAACATGGTGGCTTTTCACCTTCACCAACTTTTGTAGCTAAATCTTGAATGTTCTCTGCACGTACAAGCAATGGAGTGTTTGGAGATGGGACAGAAACTCCTTCTAACACTAATGTGTTACCTTCTTTATGTTCTCTTACTGTGAAAAATATGATATTAAATTAGCAATCAAATATCAGCTTATATAATTATACTATGGACTAGATATATTTATTTTTCCGGAATTTAAATTAAACTAAAGCTTAATACTTGGCCTCCCTTAATTTGTGCCAAACGATTCTAAATTTCAACTGTTATTTTTATGGGGTTTTTGTATGTTTTAATTTCATCGATCATTTTGCACCAAAAAAAATGACAACGAACAAACGCGGCGACCGCCAATGTTGACAAGTAATGCAGGTTACAGAGAAGAGATGAAGAGAAATTCTTACCCAAATTTCCATATAGAATAAATGATAGTATTTATTGTAGGGCCTCTGGACCCTTAGAAAAACTTGTACCCTGCACTGAATGGACTGCAGACGATATTCATACTTACATTCTTTGAGATTTAATGTTCTCGTTGTTGATAAAGTACGAAGCGATGTTGTGGTAATAGAAGTTTTTAAATACGAGAAACCTAGCCTCACTAAAGAAGCCATTTTTGTATCCCAAAGATCGTTAATTATTAATGTTAATCAACTTTTTAAATAATTCAATATCTATTACCTTCATGTACAACCAAAAATAAATAACCTAATTTTTAACTTGAGTGACACTGACTGAGATGTCAATTGTCAATGTATGTCAAAACTACCATAGACCCTATACCATATTGCATCTAATTCTATATTATTACGTTATTCGTAAGCTATGAAATGACAAGGGCATGGAACGAACGGATCTTGGAAAACTAGATCTTACTGAAGTGGCAGAGGAAATTTTCTTTCCCGAAACAAAAAAGCAATAGGTACCTGTATACCTATACATACTTATTACTTTACCCCAGCATTGTACAACCAGTAGTAGAGAGGTCCTATTCTACAGTACTAACGTGGTGTAAAAGCGTGGCTGATGTCAGACGGTAGAGAATCGTTTAAAAACATACATACATACATGCTTAGTGTAAATGTACACTCAAAAATGGAACAAGAATTAAAAGAAAAAATAGAGGGTAAAGTATTGAAACGGTCCCTATGTACCTTTTAATAGTAAATTTGATCAATTCACATTGACACGTAAAAACGAAGCAGTCATATTAGTCCAAGACATCCGAAACCGCCGAGGCGCGTCAAAATGGCATAAATTGATTTTTTCTAACCTAACCTAACATTATTGTTACGATGCAGGTAACGATTCTGCTGTCGGGAGTGATTTACGTTCAAAATGAAACAATAAATTTGGATGGTAATGCGTTTATTAAAACAATATACATGCCAATTAATTTGAAAACAGCATCACAACATCAACTACTGTTTGAACAATCTACGAATTAACATTCAGCGAATATATTGATTGAGATAAATCTTCACAGTAATAATATCGGAACGAAAATGAAATAACGTAAACAAATCTGGAAATAATCGTAATTATTGTGCAATTAACAATATGATCAAAAAGATTATAGAATATCAATCTTTTCAAAGACAACAAATATCATAAACTTGTTTTTGTAGTATAAAATATAGGTACTGCTAAGCAGTGTTACTAATTTGTTATAATTTATAGAAATATAATCTTTTGTGTATAAAATCTGTATGACAAGAGTTGCAAAGCTTTGTAGCGTAAGAACCATTGAGCAAGTAGGGTAGTAGATCTGGTGATTAATTGCGTTATGGTTTTTCATACATGTACAATGAAACTAGAATCAAAATAGTTTTATTTCCATACAAAAGCATTTTCATTTCACGTCACTTTGACACGTAAGGCTTAGGTGCCAAACTTAAAGAAAACTAACGCAATTCGCCATCTGATCTGGAATCTATATATTCATTTCTATTTAGTATTTGAAGGCAGTCATTGGACGGTTTAAGCCAAGCAATATCAAAAATGCGGAAATACATCCCAAATGCAACAAAACGTTGAAAAAACTTAACTTAACTTACAAAAGTATTTACAACTAAACAGTAGGAGGGCAGAATTGAGATTACAATTTTGTGACTTAAAATAAATGAACGAGTTACACACATGAACGGGGAACATGCACAATTATATTATAAGTCTTCGTTAAAGAAAATATTTAATAACTCGTAATAGCAAAATATTGTTATGGCTTAAAAATTTAAAACGTAATAAATTTACTCTTACATAAGATTGAACCACTAAGATACGAACAAAGGTAAAACTAAATGATTTAAATAAGAGATGTCGTGGGAAAATCGACAGTTTGCAACATTTGTATACATATATCTATATTATATATCAATATAACTATATCTATTAAAATAGTATTTTTATCTCATAAATTAGGTATAGTTTGGCAAATAGTAAAGAATGAATTATGTGTATATAGAAATTAACTTAGATATTTGTGCTGAAGTTGTATTAAAAAACTGAGGTTATATGTTTAATATATAATTATATAAATAATATTATGTGTGCGCGTGAGGTGATTACAAAGTGAACGCAATGCTTTATGCAATCAAAGATTTAAAGTAGGAGGGGTTGATATAAAATAAAATAATAAATAAGCCCACGCACTTGTACTTTAAACTTTTAGCCAAACTATAACTGTAATAATATAATACGTTACACGTTTAAAACACAATATGTACCACAAAATTTCAATTACTAAAACTTTAAAGGTACCAAAGTTTCGTACATTAGGTATCTCTTAATTTTATAACTCAGCTGCTAAGTTATTTTACAAATTCTCAGTGCTTTATACTTTTTAATAATTAAAATTATGCAGGCCTTCGATCACAGAAGAAAAAATCTAGATACTGCGTAATGTTAGAGCAAATTGTGTCACCACCAAAGGACTCTCGATTCAATAAGAGCCTATCATTTTTCGCTAGTCAGCGATCCCTAGTTCAAGTTGAAATTCGTTTCTATCATTTCTATACCGAACATGGCTGACATATGAATATAACTTCATGCTAGCAAAGCGAAATCCCATATGAACATCAGGGAAGTATGAAGTAATATACAGTACTGCATCCATTTTTCTTCCGTGATCGAAAATAGGCTCACTATCATAAATGATTATAGAGTGCATCCTGTGAGTTTCCCGGATGGCGATGAGAGTGCGGGCGGGGGGGAGGAGGACGGGGGGGAGGAGTAGAGGAAGGGGGGAGGAGTAGAGGAAGGGGGGGGGAGGAAGGGGGGTCTACTTGGGGAAGGCCACGAGCCCCTTGCTGAGCATCCCGGCAGCGCCCTCCGCGCCGTCGTGCGCCGCCGTCGAGAACCCGGACACGAGCTGGAGATATGAAAAATTGGATGCCATATTTATTTATATCTAATCAACAGCCTAAAAGTTCTACCTTCTAGTTCTGAAAATGACAAAATATTCATACAACCTTTCATCCCCCTTTTAAACCATTTACAACACTTTTTCCAATTAAAAAGTAGCCTACGAGTAAGTCCTTTCTCAGGCTCTAGAGTCTAGACTATCTACTATCTACTAGCACTAGATATGTGTACCAAATTTCATTTAAATCGGTCCAGTAGTATTGGCGTGAAAGCGAGACAGACAGAGTTACTTTCGCATTTATAATATTAGTATGGAAGTATGAACTTTATAATATTAGTATTTATAATATTAGTATAGACAAAGCTTGTTACAAGCTTTGTCTATACTTCTATTTCTATTTATTCTTGATAGCTTAAAGCGCACAATTCATAATTTGAATCTACAATCAAATTAATGATTAAAAATGTTGCAATATCTCAAGGTCATTTTTCTCCAATCATTACTCCTATCCATTAAGAATAGTTGGTTGCCTGGAAGAGATTGCTCTATTTATTTATTTATTTAGTCAGCAATTTGTTAAATCTATCAACTGGATAGACCAGACCCGATGCGAAACACAAATACAAATGAGAATAAGATCTAAATCATGAATTACATAAAATGATGAAGTTAAAATTATTATAATTATAAAGTTCTAAGCGATAAGACCGGCAATTGTTTCACCTGATGTTTTTTATTCTTTTACCTATAGTCCATTGAAAAGTTACATTTGGGGTTGAGTTTTTTAGAGGACGCAATTTTATTTTTTTGATGTGTAAAGCTAAAACTTGGTTCAGTAAAAAATAAAATTGCGTCCTCTAAAAAACGCAAGGTTAGGCCTAAAAAATGTAACATTTCAATGGACTACTATGTATGTCTTTATTTTTGGTGTACAATAAAGTATTGTTGTATTGTATTGTATTGTATACTCACCGCGTCCCGCTTCTCGCTGAGGAACTTGTCGGCGTCCTTGATCTTGGCGTCGACCAGCTGCCCCGCGCCCCGCAGCCCCTGGTCCGCCGCGCCCTCCGCCCGCCTCAGCGCGCCGTCCACGGTGCTCTGCACGGCGTTGCTCGCGTCCGCCGCCGCCTTCTCCGCCGCCTTCTTAGACTCCTCTACGTATATATTGTATACTCACCGCGTCCCGCTTCTCGCTGAGGAACTTGTCGGCGTCCTTGATCTTGGCGTCGACCAGCTGCCCCGCGCCCCGCAGCCCCTGGTCCGCCGCGCCCTCCGCCCGCTTCAGCGCGCCGTCCACGGTGCTCTGCACGGCGTTGCTCGCGTCCGCCGCCGCCTTCTCCGCCGCCTTCTTAGACTCCTCTACGTATATATTGTATACTCACCGCGTCCCGCTTCTCGCTGAGGAACTTGTCGGCGTCCTTGATCTTGGCGTCGACCAGCTGCCCCGCGCCCCGCAGCCCCTGGTCCGCCGCGCCCTCCGCCCGCTTCAGCGCGCCGTCCACGGTGCTCTGCACGGCGTTGCTCGCGTCCGCCGCCGCCTTCTCCGCCGCCTTCTTAGACTCCTCTACGTATATATTGTATACTCACCGCGTCCCGCTTCTCGCTGAGGAACTTGTCGGCGTCCTTGATCTTGGCGTCGACCAGCTGCCCCGCGCCCCGCAGCCCCTGGTCCGCCGCGCCCTCCGCCCGCTTCAGCGCGCCGTCCACGGTGCTCTGCACGGCGTTGCTCGCGTCCGCCGCCGCCTTCTTAGACTCCTCTACGTATATATTGTATACTCACCGCGTCCCGCTTCTCGCTGAGGAACTTGTCGGCGTCCTTGATCTTGGCGTCGACCAGCTGCCCCGCGCCCCGCAGCCCCTGGTCCGCCGCGCCCTCCGCCCGCTTCAGCGCGCTGTCCACGGTGCTCTGCACGGCGTTGCTCGCGTCCGCCGCCGCCTTCTCCGCCGCCTTCTTAGACTCCTCTACGGCTGCGGCTGGGGAATTAAATGATTTTTTTGAAGTGAAACTTCTTTAGGCGCATGAGGGTAAAATTTTTACGGATGAAGCGGATGTGACGCAATGTCACGCAGCATGCGAAGAAGAGGATGGGCGATAGAGAGATAGAGCGAACGTCGCACAGTACAAGTCAAATCCAAAGCTCCACCACAGACTAAATACGAGTAAAATACAGATACAAAAATCCAAAACCAAAGATATACGACAGACTAAATAAGACAAAATACAGATAAAAGATCGCTAAACGGATCTAGCGCTCATGAAATTCTGCCACTAGCGGTCACCCATCCGCAAACTGACCGCGCCTGTCGTTGCTTAACTCTATCGATCATATTGAATCGACGCGAGCCATTGGGCTATTAAGGCCTCATACTATTATGTATTCTGTAGTAGGTACATCAATACCACAGAATACGCATAACACACACAAAAATACGTAGGCCGAATTCCTCTGGTGTTTGCGCTCGTATCGGCCATACAAACATAGTCTATTTTTAATGTTATAGAGAGCGCGGTTACCCGCGTAACCTAAACCACCACAGTACTGGCTGCATTATAAATAAATATTAAATATAATAAATAAATATCTTGGACTCGGATACTCGGCCATCTGACCCCAAAGTAGGTGCGAGCCTGTAATATGGGTGTCAGAGACTGATATACATACATAGATATTTTTAAATACATACATACTTAAATGGATAATATTAACATGCAGACACGGAACAAATTACAAGTGTTCGTCACACGAATATTTATTTGTCCTGAGTGGGATTCGAACCCACGACCCCTACCGCGGGTACCGGGTTCGAATCCCGGTCCTTTATTTTTTGGCATTCCAGACGCTAAGTTAGAAGAAGCAACACCTGGCTACATCGAATCATGTACCGCAAATACCTTGAACATTATTCACAACTAGTCGTAGATATATGGAATAATTACAGCATAATCATGATTTATTCATAGTCATTAGTCTGTTGCAAAAATTATAAATAACCGTAGAATGCATGAAGAGGTAACATATGGCTACATGCTCAGATGGTATAACCATTTGTAGAACTAATACGGAGCTAAACCTGTTGAAGTTATACAGGCGAAACGAGATTTACTGAAATACATTTGACTTTACATATTACATACATACATATATGTGAGCTAAGATGAATCCTACCACTTGTTGTGTATTAATATATTAACTTATATGTTTTCAATTAAGTATTAAAAGTGATTTATATGATCATTAACTTGATGATGGAACTTTAACTACCTGCCAAAATTTCATCCTTCTTCCACGCGTTATAAAAAAGATGTATCTTAATTATATATACTACATTGTTTTCAAGTCTGAATGGTACTTGAAAATTATATTAAATAACTTAACGCAATATTGATCGCAGTAAACTATTTTGAATATTTTTTGAGTTTTTTTTAATACTCACTAGCGGCTCTCTTGGCTTCCTCCTTGGCTGCCTCGGCGGCCTTCCTCGCCTCTTCCTTGGCTGCCTCGGCCGCCTGCCTCGCCTTCTCCTTAGCATCCTCTGCCGCCTTCTTCGTCGTGTCTACCGTCGCGTTGATCGAATCTGCCGATGAGTATAACTTGGTATTAGTATTAGGAGTAGTTGTAGTAGTTTGTAGTGATAGGAATACATTTTTCGTGCGACCTGCGTTTTGGCTAACGCAGATAAAATAAACTCTTTTTTACCACTTCGAAGTGGTAAAAAGAAAACGCTTATTTCATCTTCTTCGTTTGTTTATAAATATATAAATATGGGTCAATTACCTAAAGGAGAACCAGGCATGTCAATCCATACCATCCAGGCAATTGATTTTCAATTGATAATGAGTTTTTATTTAGACTGACACGTACCTACTCAATAGAGATCGTATAGATGTTAAATTAAATTAAAGGATGACCTATAAATACACGCTCTTTTCAAATAATAATTTGATTCTTTGAACGTATTAGGTCTTATTTCGACCGAAGTTTTTACTATGTCAGTCATAATGTTTCTGGTGACCGAATTCGGTATAACCTAGTGTCAACGCAAATAACAAACCAACACACTTGTTATGGGGGCAATCAGAACACATTACAAGCATTCTCACATTATTTAGTTATTAGTATTAATCACACAACAACGGGAACATTTAGAGCATTTTACAGTTAAAGCTTTTGGATAAGCTTTCAACTCAATAACACTAATCCCTGTACCGGTTGAAATATCAGAGTTTTCACTATCATCGTCATCGTATTCGTAAGCGAACAAAGACGAGTCTTTGGCTCCGTCGTAGTGGCTTTGAATCATACCTACAAACACACGACCACTTTAGTAAAGTCGTATTTATTACACAAACATCACGTCATTACATTTTTACCTGTAAAGTCGTCATATAAACCTCCACCTTTCTGAATCAAGAATTCAGTTTCATTACTACTCTCAAGCCCCGCATTCAAACGGTCTGCTATCGACAGACAAAGAAAATTTAAGGTAAATAGAAGCTTAAAAAAG
Organism: Carterocephalus palaemon; assembly: GCA_944567765.1. Lineage (NCBI taxonomy): Eukaryota > Metazoa > Arthropoda > Insecta > Lepidoptera > Hesperiidae > Carterocephalus > Carterocephalus palaemon. The sequence goes on from OX155650.1 coordinate 10,725,483, forward strand.
ACAAAATATATACTACAGAAAGAAACAATACCTTCAGTTTTTTCAATGAAATCTTTAGATTCCTCAGTGGTATCTTCCATGTCCGACACCGAAGATGTTATTTCGTCTACAATTGGTTTGAAAAGAAAGAAAGATATTAAGCAGCAAGAAAAAGAAAGAAACCAGACCCGCATGCAATAAACATTCCTTATAAACATGCAAATGTACGACGATGAAACGATGAAAATAAATGAATAAAAATGAAAACATTGATGACTCGACCTAGCTTAAAGACGATTTTCGATAAGAGTAGTAATCCTCAAACAGAATTTGATCAAAGTAAATTAGGACGTGTTAAACCACACCATACCTTTTGCGCCGGCGACGAAGGAAGAACCCTTATCAAGAACAGTGGACGCTAACGTCTTTGTGGTGTCTACTGTGCTTTGTACGGAACTCGCTACGGTATCTATAATGAAACGTCTCCTTAAAGCGAACGAACAACATAAAGCAAAACATAAAGCAAAAAATCACCATCTGTTTTATACACAGGGCTTGGTTATACGTACAAAATTAATATGAATTTTTGAGATATTGTCGTACAACTAACAACAAAAGGTTTATTCGTAATTGGCAAGTTATTAATGGTCATAAAAATAAATATACCTTTAGCACTACCAACATAAGTCATTCCCTTATCAACGGCTGATGCTGCAACATTCTTTGTGGTGTCAAAAGTGCTGGCTACAGTATCTACGAAAGATTGGATATATTTAGCACCAATAAAAATAAATATAAATAATCAATGCAGACTGCACCATATTATGGTAGATCACCTTTAGCAGTTCCTACAAGTGACGATCCCTTGTCCATTGCAGAAGAAGCTACAGTTTTACCCGTTTCAACTGTGCTGTGCAATGTATTAGCTACTGTATCTACAAACAATAATGAGAACTTAAAAAAAGGCAAAAAAAATGAGAATTAAGCTAAATATACAAGCAATATATAATACGAAAAAAATTTATTGTCTCCGAGGTGTATTCTGTATTGTGTTAAATACCTACTAGTTATTCATTTACACATTCACAAATTAACTACTTTTTTAATACCAAAACAATTTACTTTCAGTTTTTACAGATTTTACCTTTAGCACTTCCTATTAACGAGGTTCCCTTATCAACAGCAGATGCCGCAACATTTTTGGTTGTATCTACAGTCGTGTGAACTGTGCTAGCTACCGTATCTATAAAACAATCCAATATAGTTCTGTATATGTTTTATGTTTATTATACAAAACATTAACCACGATAATTTCGACTTAGTACACTACCTTTAGCACTTCCAATGAAAGATACGCCCTTGTCAACTGCAGAGGCAGCAACGTTTTTAGTAGTATCTACAGTGCTCGCTACTGTATCTAAAATACGGATTAAAATAGTAGTATGACACTTATTAGTCCATATTATTTTTAAATATTGTATTAATTTAACTATACCTTTAGCGGTTCCTACAAGAGATGCACCCTTCTCAGCCACAGAAGAAGCTACATTTCTAGTTGTGTCTACAGTGGTGTGAACTGTGTTTCCTACGGCATCTAAAATGTTGATTAAATTTATGATATAGTGCATTTTTTTCATTTAAGTCTATAAATATATGCCGAGTTTTCTGTTTTACCTTTAGCGGACCCTACCAACGCTGTGCCCTTTTCAACAGCAGACGCTGCTAAATTTTTCGTTGTATCTACAGTTGTGTGTACTGTATTAGCTACCGCATCTACAATATGTGCGAAATAATAAAGAAAAATTTAATAAACAAAAATATTGCAAAATTTAATCGGAAAAAGCTATACCTTTAGCGCTACCCACAAATGTAGTGCCTTTTTCAGCAGCGGAAGCGGCTACATTTTTAGTTGTATCTACAGTACTTTGTACAGTGTTCGCTACTGCATCTACAATTTGATGGGAATACCATTAAACAAACAAACCGTATCGATCGTCATATAAAAAATAGGCTTATATCATCATCAACATACAACATATACAACATACATGCTTATTCTCTAGAAACATTGACTGAGTAAACAGAATTCAACAGAATACAAACAGTACTGTATCGACGATACCTTAAGATGTTGAAATATAGAGAAACAATTGTTGTACCTTTAGCGCTGCCAACAAATGAAACACCCTTATCGACAGCTGAAGCCGCTACGTTCTTTGTTGTATCAAAGGTGCTTGCTACGGTATCTACAAGGATATATAAATTTATTATTTTACCTTGAAAGTATATTGAAATATTAACTCTGTGAGTGTGAAAATATCATATGGATATAAAATATTGCAAATAAAAATAAGAAGATGATTAAAAAGGGTTAAAACTGAACAAAATACGATTAATATTGAGTAGGCATAAAAAGTGACTTTCATAGGAGGTTTAGCCTATACAGTGGCGGATTTACAAATTTTCCGCCAGTAGGCTATTCAATTTTTTCCGACCCTACTAACCTCCGAAATTCGATACCCTAGTTCGCTATCATATTATTTAATAGTTACGTACATTTATTATGTCAATAAAATTGCAATTTTATAATTAGTGCTCTAAAATTATATTTTACAAAGCGTTTAGTACTTTTCATATTTAGACGTTACAGTGTTCACTTGGTAATATACAAAATATTATGTTTTTTTGTTAAATTTTCGAGATTCATTTTCTCTATGTATATTATATATTTTTTTGTATGTAAGACAAAACAATTTAGACCAAATTTGCCGCCCCCTAAAATCTGCCGCCCTAGGCTTCAGCCTACTCAGCCTGCTGGTAAATCCGCCACTGAGCCTATAGTTCATTATAGTGATGTCATTTAGGACAGGCCTATGTCCACCTCAAAAGGCTGATGGATGGATGATGAATGATATGTAGAAAAAGTAGAGGTGCGGAGAATCTACCTTTAGCAGTTCCTACTAGAGAAACGCCTTTGTCTACAGCAGACGCAGCCACACTCTTACCAGCCTCAACGGTGCTCTGCACAGTATTGGCAACTGTATCTAGAATTAATTATTAAAAATCAGCTCCATATATCTTGGGAATTATCGTTTACAGCAGGCCAATTATCCACGAGAGCTTGATTCATAAACAATACAATACTACGAGTATAATGCACAACGTTGCATATGAGCAGCGGAGCGAGGAATCCTAACTAAGCAAGCGTAGATCAATGATAACCGACAGTTAAATTTATAGATAAAGTGACCTGTAGCGTAAGTACGAGTACAGTAAGTTCTGTTTATTTTATTAATTTTCGATAAGGGCAGCAAATTTTATCGTCTTCGTCAAAAAGGTCTCACGAAATCTCCCACGAATACAAAAATTTTATATACATCTACTGTTCACATAATAGAAATACTAAATAAATGTTTCTTAATTTACCTTTAGCTGAGTCCGTATATGATTTTCCAGTTTCAATTGTACTTTGAGCGGCTTTTTTTGTGTTATCTATTGTACTTGCTACAGTGTCTACAAAATTGAAAAATTATAACAAATAAATATAACCAAAATTTGAACAAAATAAACTAGCTTAACGATAAATAACAGATATTAAACAACAAACAAAGTTTAGTGAAACAACAAAAGCACACTCGTACCTACAGCACTCTCAAAATAGCTCATTCCGATATCAATAACAGATGAAGCATACATTTTGGTATTATCTGTGGGAGTAAATGGGAATGTTATACGTGATCTTCCTAATGATGTAATCAATAAAGGATAAAACTAATTAGTTAAGGATCACAAGTAAAATAAGCATAAAGCAAAGCATTAACAACTATTGACATAAACGACAACGCGTGGAAGTATCATTTATCTACGTTGAAATCAAAGTAGGTACATAAATATCATAACATTTTCCTCTTTGGTTTTCCTGGTCGTCCAGAGCTAGTTGAACTTTGTTATTATATTAAAAGCGGATAGCTACATTTATTTTATACACGACACACACAAAACAGTGAGATTTAAAAAGCCATGTAACTGCAGCCTTAATTAGGTATGTTTATACCTTTTGCGGAATCGACGTAAGTTTTCGTATTGTCAACGGCAGAGTTGGCCACATTTTTGGTTCCTTCTACAGTCCTTTGTACTGTGTTTGCCACTAAATCTATGATATGAAAAAAAAGTTTACATTGAATCAATAAATATGGACCGATATTAGGTAAATTGCTTATTATTGCATTGTGGTACCTTCAGCAGAAGTGGCATAAGATTTGCTGACGTCATATGCCGACGTAGCTACGTTTTTCGTGCTGTCTACTGTACTTGCTACAGACTCTAAAAATAATAAATGAGTAGCTAGTTGTTTTAATAAAATACGTAAATATTATTTATTACAATATAACTTCAAACGAATTTCAATACCTTTAGCGCCTTCTGCATAAGATTTTCCAGTCTCTACACCTGTCTGAGCTTTATTTTTAGTCGCTTCTACTGTACTTTGGACTGTACTGGCCACCGTATCTGATTACAACAAAATTTAATTATTTTTTGCCTTTGATAGTATGTACGAGTAGTTAACAAAGTTTCCTACTTTTTGCATTTCTTGTGTATGATTTTCACGTTTGCATAGTAGATTGAGCACTACTTTGTGTTTTATCAGTTGTGTTAGCTAAAGTATCTATATAAAACTTTTATTATATTAGTATAAATTACTATAGTAAAAATGTGCATACATTAAGGGCTTTCAAAACTTCTACTTTAGTGTTACTGTGACGTAGAATTTAGTCGAACAAAAATTTATTGGTAGTAAATTGTTTTTTAATAAATGGTAATAAAATAAAAATACCTTTGGCATAGGTTGCATAAGATTTGCCAGTATCAAATGCCGATGTAGCTACTTTTTGCGTGTTGTCTACTGTGGTCGCAACACTATCTATGAATAAATCAAAAGTTACCATTTAATAATTCTTTTTTTAATCAGCCTGATTTCAATAGATTTTTTTTTCTAATTGGTTTATGATGGATTAATTACCTTTAGCAGTCGCAGCGTATGATTTTCCTGTATCTACAGCTGACTGTGCTGTGTTTTTAGTGGCATCCACTGTACTTTGAACTGTGCTGGCTAGCGTATCTGAACATATAATATTTAATAATTTATTTTAATATTGACTTAACAATATTCCTAAGAAAACAATCTAAGTATACAAATAGGTAATTTATTATTAAATAAAAACAAAATACCTTTAGCATAATTCGCATAATATTTGCTACTGTCAAATGCTGATGTTGCTACTTTTTGTGTGCTATCCAATGTGTTTGATACGGAATCTAGAAACAAAATGATTGTTTAGTAAATAGTATTTCCATTAAATATTTGTCACCTATTTCATTTGTGTCATATTAAGTTCTACCTTTAGCAATTGTAGCATAAGATTTTCCCGTCTCGACTGCAGTATTCGCAGTATTTTTTGTGGCATCCACTGTACTTTGCACTGTGTTGGCTACGGTATCTAATAAAATAAAACAACTCTATAAATATATATGTCCAAGAAAATGCTGCCATATTTAAAACTAATTGAATATGTTTTATTTAAAACCGTTTTACAAGTGCGCTATGATTTTACAATAATTTCAATAGAACATGAGAACAAAATACCTTTAGCGTAGTTGGCATAAGATTTGCCTGTGTCGTATGCCGACGTGGCTACTTTTTGCGTGTTGTCTACTGTATTTGCTACTGAATCTACAAAAAATAATAATTAAATGATACTATTCTCTTTCAAAAAATCATATTTCACTATTAGTAATCTTATTTGTACATATTTACCTTTAGCAGATACAGCGTACGATTTTCCAGCATCGAAAACGGATTTAGCTGACTTTTGTGTTGTATCTACTGTACTTTGAATTGTGCTTGCTACTGTATCTACAATAGTAACGATATTTTTAATAAATGGCCCAGCAGATGACAGATGAAAAACATAATTTTAAATGATTATACCTTTAGCGCTCGCAGCATACGTCTTGCCCGTCTCAAGTGTAGATTGTGTTGTTTTTTGTGTCGTGTCTACAGTGCTTTTGACGACATTCGATACTGTGTCTATATGCAACATAATTTAGCAAAATAAGAAGAATATGGATTAAAACATGGTATGGTAGAAAATTATTGGGAAGGAAGTACAATATAACAATGTAGTGATAAGTTATATCATGCAAATCTTTCTGTCAACATATAAATCGTTAAACCTCTTCACCATTGCATACTGTGCAAGAATTAAAACTATCAAATATGTAGATACGTAACAACTACCATCTTATCCTGTCACCTTTGCTAATATACATACAGTAAAATAATACAGGGTTTGCGTGCAACACTTGTAAGTTTTAATTATCGGTAACTCACCTTTAGCTGAGTTGTATGCGGTCTCCGCTGCATTCTTCGTATTGTCTACGGTTGTGGCGAGAGTGTCTGTATGTGCGAAAGCGAATAAGAACATTATACAAAAGTGATAAAAGCATATTAATCTAAGTACATAATTTTAATGCTAGCGTAAATTAAAATCATAAATTAAATTAAATAACGTTCTAGTGGGTATTCCGATATCGGCGTTTCCCAGATAACCTTAACTTACGTCCAGGTGGGATGCTTGAATTGTATCAGCGATAAAAAAAACTAATTTAATAAAAAGTAAACGTTATCTACATAGCCTACTTTGAGCAGTCTAAGATGCTGAGAAACTAATTAAGTGATATACATATGCGTGTTAAAAAAATATTTAATGTGATGTCATATTAATACATACGCAACATACCTCGATTTTCGAGTTGATATTAGACAACACAACACGAACTTTGGTCGCCGTCCCAAATGTTGTTTGACTATGATAAAATTATGGATTTTAAATCGACAAAATCGTTAAATACCTCCGCCTATCATTAGGTTATCGTGTTTACCGAAATACCAGATGAGAGCCATAGTACGTGAAAACATCTTCATTTTACGCAACACTTTTAGTTCCTCTATACGTTTTCGTGTAGTACAATATCGCACATGAGACGAATGGAAATTTACGGCGTGTACTCATAATTAATGTGTACCTACCTACCTTCAGTTGTGTAGAAAATAGCGGCTTACAAAATAAATCAGGGCCTTCCAAGAAAATGCTCTAAACGTTGAGAAACAATTTTCAAGATCACATTCAACATACAAAATATTTACGCCTTTGGCGTTTAATTATTTTGAATGGGAGGGATTAGGCCTTAGTCCACCACGCTGGCCAAGTGCGGATTGGCAGACTTCACATACCTTCGATAACATTATGAAGAACTCTCACGCATGCAGGTTTCCTCACTGTATGACCTTCACAGTTATAGCAAGTGACATTTATATTCTTAAATCGCACAGAAATAAAATAACGTCATTGGTGCGTGCCGCTTGGGTTTGAACCCGGACCGCTCGAGTGAGAGGCGAGTTCGATAGCCACTGACTGGGCTGTCACCGCTAAGAGTCCTCAAAGTTAATTAATCAAGTTACCGGGAGTATCGGTAGCTATTATAGGTTATAGTAATAGGAGATAGCTTTAGCCTAATGGCTGTTCAATTTCATCGACAGAGTTAAGCAACAACCGGCGAGGTTGGTTTGTGGTGACCGCCGGTGTCTAAATTTCATAGGTGCTACCGTGTTTCGGGGCCTAATTAAGCCGTCTTGACAAAGACCTTCGGGTGGCTTGACAACACTCGGTATGCAACTAACCTTATTATTACCCACTGTTGGAGCAGCGTGGTGGAGTGTGCTCAAGACCTCTTGCAGCTCTTTAAAGAGGGGTCTTTAGACCACTGTTGTAGCGTGTTTTCACCTTTAGTTATTACCCACTATTGGAGCAGTGTGGTGGAGTGTGCTCTATGCCTCTTGCAGTTCTATAAAGAGGGGTCTTTAGACCACTGCTGTAGCGTGTTTTCACCTTTAGTTATTACCCACTATTGGAGGAGTGTGGTGGAGTGTGCTCTAGGCCTCTTGCAGCTCTATAAAAAGGGGTCTATAGACCAATGCTGTAGCCTGTCACCTTTAGTGGTGTCGACGACCTTTTTGCCGTCAGCCACGGCTCTAGAGGCAGCGTCCTTGGCCTCGCCGGCTGCCAGGGAAACCTTCGACAGCTCCTGGTCCAGAGCGTCGATGGCGGAATGCTTCGCGTCCGCGGCTGAATATGAACAAGTTCGATATTAATTACATACAAATTATATACGTTTAATGTATTTTTAAATGTGATACGTGTTCGAAAATTGTTGTTGTTATTATTCAGTCGGGCGACTTATCCAGAGTGGTCTTTGCCACTCGGATTCTAATTTTGGCCAGTGATAATATTTGTTATTGTGTAATTGTTTTGATTGGCAGTGTTTAATTTTAATTATTTTTTTAATTGTATCTACGCAGGTACAATTTACTTGATACGTGATTCGCATGCGATAATGTTTTCGTAAATCTTAAGTCGGTGAAATTAACGGTAGAATAATCGGGGCCATGCTGTACACTTTATGTCACTAGTAGACATAGTCGACATGTCGATTTTTCAATTTTTTAAATGAAGTTGACGAACGTATTAATCTCGGTCAAAATAGACATTTAGGTCGACTTTTCTATTAGTCTCATTGAAATGTCTACGGCAGACATTGTCGAATTTCGACATTATTTCTCTTGTACAAAGCCTATTCAGCTATATATGATTTGTCACTTTCTGTCAATTCAAAAAAAGAAATTATGTATATAAGATCGCAAACGACCTTGCAGTACCTACCACTCATCCGCTGTCGTCCATGACAACTGTGACTGAATGAATAAGGGCGTAGTCTACAACGCAAGAATTGCCCTCCAGGTCCTTACCAGTATTGGCGGCATCAGCAGCAGTCTTCTCGGCCCCGCCGATCAGCTCGCCGGCCTTCTTCACCTGGCCTTCCACCACATGCGCCGCTTCAGCTGCCTTCTCCTGGGCCAACTGCTCCGCATCCTTCTTCTTCCGTTCGAAGAGAGACGCTGTCTTCTCTCCGATGCTTCGGAACGCGCCTGCAAATGTACGACGATTGAAAAACTGGTCTTTGGTAAGATGATGAACGGACTATCGTCGATGTCTCGTCACAAGTCACTTGATTAAATATATAATGACGGTATCAGTAATATATACATAATATTTAAATGTGTCTCCTATGTTACAGTGTTACGTAGATCGAATTATGAAGTTGCAGTGACGCTTTCTCGCAAAGATGTCAACTTAAAGTTTTAATCATCAAATCAACTTCGTCGCATCATAAAATTACTGTAATTATAATAAACACAATTTTGACATTATTTATTCGTGATTCAAAGACGATTTTCCAGCAAATTGACAGCAAGAGCGGAGCCCCGCAGCAAGTTAGAAAAACGGTTGTTGCGGCCCGCCGCGCAGCGCCAAGAGTTTTGGAAGCTCCAAAATTTTCTCTACGTATAATCATTTCATTACGATTCCATCATTTCTTTCGAGTACACTTCAACATTTGCTCTGCTAACTCACCGTCAACCGAATCATGTGCGCGACGAGGGACGTTTGACGACATTTTCAAATCAACCGGCACACCAAATATCGAGTGAAATTTCGCGTGAAACGTGCGTATCGCAGTCGCTAGATGTGACAAGAGTGGCTCGCAGAGCAGACTCGCTACGTGTGATAAGTAAGTTTACTTATTGACCAATTTTATTAAGATTTGTCCACTTGTTGACATGATGATATTGTTTTTGACACACGCACTTATCACGAGTTTACATGACTCCTATTAAGTTACATAAGGAAAGTAATGTTTTGTAAGACAAAAGCATTTTAGTACCTACTTCAAAACAGATTAATGATGTTTTTGTGACTGAATTAATAAATTCCGTCATAATTACATATTCATATTTCACGTTGAAATGTGTATCGGACAGCGGAACAAACGCAGCGACTGTGAGCTGCTAAGAGTAAACACCACTGTGTTCCTAGTCAGAGGAGATCAACGAAAAGTTACTATTCCATTTTCGAATTTTCATTCAAAATAACGATGATAAAGCTACGAGCACATAAGAGCGGGCGTTGCTATTGCTACGAATTATGGCAATATCGATTGGCCTTCGTCCGGTCATCGTGACCTTCACCTCTACTCACCTTTTTACGGTTTCATATCGCTTATCAAAACTATTTATAGGTAGGTTACCTTTTAGAATTAGTACAAACTCACTCCTACTGATTAACGGGTAATTTACAATTTAATGAATATTCACCTAGAAGAAACATTTCGATAGGTTACTAACTGTATTTTCATACTTTTTTTAAATTATTAACGTGAAAGTAAAAAATATTTTTTTTTTATTAAGTGACTACCATGTGACTACTGACTAATATTGGTTTTGCATAAGTGCATAATTTACTGAAAATGTTAACTATACTATAGTTCGATCAAAACGCTATGGCATAATATTGGTCGTCCGATCAGGAGTTGCAAACCTTTTTCTAAGAAGTTATTTTTGACTAATCAAACTAATAAGAACTATACACTATCATTAAACATATTAAGTAATGTATCTTCGCAACTAGGTACTGTAAAGTGAAAAAATACGCAACTTTTAACAATAATCTGTCATTTTCAGCATGTAAGAGGTACCTAGCTACCTAGATCTAGATTCTAGATACACTTCAGTGCGCTAACTCTTCGAACTATGTCGATTAATCGGTTTCCTTTGTTCGTCTACGGATTTCGTTGGTAGTACTTAAAGTATCTAGGGCCAGTAGTAAATTAAAAGAAAAACAAACTCTACTGATTAAATTCAATAATAATGTATTAAGTAATGTCTCTTAGTAACTTTTTCGTATAATTAAGGGGAGATAATTATAGTTTTCTACCTTGAGGTTATGGTGATGCCGACTAATCATAAACATTTACTGCAGTGGCAAATTACAAAATATAACTGCTTTAAGCATCTATAAGTAAGGAAGTATAGCAGGCAATGTCTGTGGTAGAACTAATTAATACCTACTTATTGAAAACACCGCAATTTTACAATTAAATTGCGACCTAATATTACACTAATTCAGTTTGATTTAGCTATAATCCATAATTAACAATCCTTGCACAGATGATTTTATTTATACCTACGTTTCCCTAATTTCTTTGTATATATGTATATTCACATTGTACATTATACTGAGTATGTAGTATAAGTATGTTCTTTTTTACCCCTTCTTGAATAATGAAGCCTTTAAATTATTTTTTAGGACACCAAAATCCTTACAATTATGGTGTATGTTATTACCATATGATTTTACCAGCTATTTAAATTACAGCTGTAAGAAAAATGACGTCACATTTTTTTGCAACTTTAGTAAGTTACGTACTAGTCTACTTAAGTCATGAACCTTCAGGCAAGCTAGTGAGATTTATTACTAGGTACAAGGATAAAATGTTTACACATATACGTGTTTTTTGTGTACTGAGCCTCATGGTTAAAGTATTCGACGCAAAATATAAACATAACAGTTCTATTTATAGAGATACTAAGAAAATACAAGTCCGTCTACGATATTATGTATTAAAATTGCGCACTCACCAAGATTCTTGTCTATCGGCCGGCGTGGAACAGAGATCAGAATTATTTATAACACTATTAAAATGGATATAAGTAAAAGTATGTATGTACGTCGAATATACAGTACCATGCTATGAGTGAGGAGTTGAGTTGCGGACTAATGGTCTGATGTGCTGGGACGAGCTTCTTTAAAAGTATTTTGATTGTGTAATTTAGCTAAGTACACAAAATCATTCAGTATAGTAATATCATTACAATAAAAGTAATTTTCATGAATATTGAGAAAAGCATGTTTCTAAATAAAAGGCCCTCTAGCCTGTGTAAAATCAGTATGGCTAATGACAGCTAATATACATACTGTGTAAATGGACGTTTTTAATTTAATTTTTCTAATTTGATACATCCAGTTCGATAAATTTATAGATGCGTGGGCGAACGAGGAAGTATGTGGTATATTTGTAGTTTCTTTGTACCACGTTTCTACTGATTTTGAACTATGTGACTCATAATAGCGCATGCGCAATGCAACGTCGCACTAGAACTTGGCAATAATTTTAAACTATAGTCCGTTCAACGAAACGAGATTCCAGACGTAAACAACGCCGAGCATTGGCTCGTAGTGACGACGGAACAAACAAAATATATTCTATCTCTTTCTATCTTGTTTGTTTTCTATCTTCCGCACGGCTCAAGGCAATAATGCTGAAGGTCAAACGAGGCTATTGATGAGTTTGAAAACATTTGGACGGACTTTTTATTTTGTAGTTATTTATTATTTTTTAGTTGTTATAGTATATTTAACACTAATACAGTGGGATAATAGATAAACTTTTGTTTACATATGAAAAGATCAGATTACAACCACTTAAGAAAAGATGGCGTCACCCACTTCAAACATTTTATAGAAAATATTGGTTTCGTCGGTTTATATGTTTTACCTACCCAGAGAAAGGAAATTTAATACAGATTCCATATAAATAAACACCAAATGTCCGGGCGTATTTATACGCCCAGAGTTTGCATAGGATTCCTATGAAAAAAAAGGCGTATAAATACGCCCTGGACATTTGACACTTATTTTTTTAGGCGTATAAATACGCCCGGACATTTGAGTGGTTAAGTAGTAGGTAATTATCAAAATATAAATTTATTTTACATTTTAAAAATTAGAGTAAGTAAAAAAAGGTTCCAAAACCCTGCATTAGCGAATGGCCTTGCAGTCGGTTTGTTTACGTCTGGAATCTCGTTTCGTTGAACGGACTATAGCAATAATATGTCAGTGCTACTAACATTATCCAAGTTCAGTTCGTGACAATGTGTTTCAGCATTCATGGAAACTATGGAATTCAACTTCATGCCAATACTAAAGTGGTACTGTCGAGGACAATCAATATTTTAAACACGTTGAGGAACTACGATATCACATTTTAGCATTTTATGCTTACCTATACCACAGCCTTTAGGATTAACAAAGCATTATTATCGCAATAGGTAAGATTAAGAATATGATGGTAGTGAGTGATACATTTGAGACATTTTAGAAAATGTTTACATAGAAGACAATAATAGGTACCTGATAATTTTTCCTCGTGTGACTGAGTATGTTATAATAAATCAGTTGAGGTGGAAAATTTTTCTAATGTTTTAAGAAAATGCGGAGCCTGAATATACTAATTTCGGTTGCCTCTGGAATGCCGGGAGCGAAAATTCACACAAGACATAATTGATTGTTTATTGTCTTCAAGAATCCGGTATAGGTAAGTACCTACATTTAAAAACCCATAAAAACATTGTTTCTTTTCTTTCAAATATTTGATTTGTGTTATTGATGGACTTAAGCTATAATTAGCAAACTAGGGCTAAAATAGGAGGCTAAGTAGCTAGCCAGCTCAGACTCGTAGGACCTCGGAGTCTGATGACCTCCACCTACAATCATCCTGTCGTAAACCGGCTCAGCGCGAATGTTGTAGGTAGAGGCGGTACGTTTCACACGATAGGTATGGTATTATCACTTGGTTTCGTTAAATATGCCTTCATACAGGTAGGTAAGTACTTATATTATATAGAACAGGTATTCGGAGGTCATCCGAAGTTGATAATGAACTGAACTGCCTTCTCAATAACAATTTTACTTCGTAAATGCAATTTAATGCAAATATATACCATTATTGCTGGCACAACTTCCGTGGTGGCCTCAAATTATCTGAGGCAGATGTGGATTCGTATGAACTTTACTAAATTGTCGTTATTATTATAAAGCAACAAAGAAGAAAGTAGGTAGGTACATTCCCTTTTCACGACCCCACACTTTTAATTTTTTTAAATATACGATAAGATTTTAACTTTTAACTTAGTCACGAAAAGGCGCTTCAATAGTCACGTTACGAGATGCCAGGTAAAGAAAATTTTATATGATACGAGTAGGTCGATATATTATACATATAAGTATAACGTCTCTTATATTAAGTTTATTTTAATAAACATAATATATTTTGGGTGGCTTATGGCTACTATTAAAAGATAAATAGGTAATAATGTTGTAATAAAATAACCATCTATTTGCATAAGTACCATCTATTTTTATGAAGTCAAAAAAAAATGTACGTATATTCCCTACCAAAATGGCACATCTGAATTTTGCGCACTTCTTTGCTTTGGTTCTTTTAAAGAAATTGGAGTTTAAGGCTCTGCGCAAACGGGCCACCAACCACAGCCACCGGTGGCTGTCGCGCGCTACCGCCACAGTGTCAGAAGCGAGCGACAGCCACCGGTGTTCGGAAGTCGCCACATTTTATAACCCGTCCGCTCCAACGATGGACTCCGACGCTGGAAGTGTGCTCGCGCTTTTGTTAATGCATTGAAATAAATAAATAATATAATATATAACTGCGCGGGGGGTGGAGCAGTGCGACAGTGGCGGGTGTCGGCGTTTTGTGTGGCCCGTAGCGACCACTAGTGGCGCGTCGCGGAGCGAGTGGCCGCCACCGGCTACACGTGTGCGGCGCGTCTATACAAAATATGAAAAAGTTTATGTTAAGTGGCTGTCGCTGGCCACCGGTGGCTGTGGTCGGTGGCCCGTTTGCGCAGAGCCTAAGTACCTACTAATCCAATTTCTTTAGTTTCGTTTCAGTGCTACATGACGTATTCTTACATATTCTAATGTGAATGAAATGTGCCATTTGCGAGAACTATTTCCTCTTTAACATACCTATTTCAGATAAAAATTTGCCAATAGACGTCTGACTAAGGTCTCATAAATAGCCAATAGCTCTAATCATTCAGAGCCTGTTATTTGCACCGGAAATTCTGTCACCTGATATTTTCTATCGGTCGCGTCGCGGTCCCATACATCAATACGCGATAGTTCGCAAGTCACGCCGACAGGAATAGATTGGGTTCGGTTCGGCACTCGGTCAAGCGACCGTTGCTCTTTATAACGTGACGGGAAGAGGTTATTTGCACGCTTTCAATGTGGCCACACTGTATTGGAATACGTAAGCACTTGCAAAATACAATCACAATTAAGGTGCGATAAACCGGCGAGGTACAAGTATCTTATAATAGATCGCCTTGCACCAGTTCATGGCTGCAGAGGGAGATTTACGCTGCGGCCCATAGACGTCCCACTGCTGGGCACGAGTCTCTCTCACAGACACAGCTGCGGGAGGTCTAGAGCATTCTCCACAACGCTGCTCCAATTCGGATTGTTGGAGGAGAGAGATTTAGTGAGTAAAAATCTCATAACATGCGCATTACTACAGAACAGGCTTGATAGCCTGTTGTGCTGGTCAATAATATTAATTGAACCAGTCAACCCAACCCAAATTGTCTTTTTATTAAATTGTCTATTTTGACTGATCTTGAATCTTCTCTAAGGTTATCTATACGATCTTATTATTATTATAATGGTCTCCCAAAATATCACGCGAGATAAGATCGCTCGGGTGCTAAATGCTAATAGATACATATTACGGTACGGTTGATAGATAGTAGGTAGATCTACCGGAGAAGATAATCGTAATGATGTAAACGAGGTCTTCCATAATTCTATGTATAATAAACTTTATATATGTTATAAATAATGTTTGCCTATTTCCATTACCCTGTACACCTATTCCCTATTCCTTTATTTAACTTACTATCTTCTCTACCCAAAGGTTGTCTGGAAGAAATCGCTACTGTAGCGATAAGGCCGCCTTTTGGCCACCACTGGTCATCGTTTGTTTTTATTGTATAAGTAAAGTAATTATGGTACATTTAGTTAACATGAAAACCTGACGGATTCTGACAACTTAATACCTGTATTTTTACAGGCGGTACAACATTGTAGGCGTTCCAGGAAAATAATAGTAGGGGAGCCCAAGAGGGGATTTTGCGGGATACTCAAGCGCGTAAGTTTAATATACAGTGGGATACCTTGTACCCGGTTAAGTACCTCCACCAAATATGAGCCCCATATATAAATGGGGCCGTCAAGGATAAAGGATCAGATTAGTAAAAAAAATAAATTTGTCATCAGAAATTCTTGAGCGCGTTAGATTAAGGTAGGGTGAGTTAATTACATGCTAAAAAGTGTATATTCCACTAATCTTACAATTTGAGAGTAACGTAAAGAAAGGGGAGGGCTACAAAGTTACTCTCAAATTGTAAGATTAGTGGAATATGGGCTACAAAGTTGTAGCCCTCCCCTTTCTTTACGTTACTCTCAAATTGTAAGATTAGTGGAATATACACTTTTTAGCATGTAATTAACTCACCCTACCTTAATCTAACGCGCTCAAGAATTTCTGATGACAAATTTTTTTTTTTTACTAATCTGATCCTTTATCCTTGACGGCCCCATTTATATATGGGGCTCATATTTGGTGGAGGTACTTAACCGGGTACAAGGTATCCCACTGTATATTAAACTTACGCGCTTGAGTATCCCGCAAAATCCCCTCTTGGGCTCCCCTACTATAATGAGTCCCTTGGGATACGGGGTGGAAGTTTGTTTGAATATTTCTTAAATTTCAATAGAATATTTACAACATATGTTTGCAGTTGAATGAATAAAAAATATATTGGATATGTAGGAACTTTTTTATCACGGTGATTTCCCTGGGAATTAAGTTCAAAGGACAGAATTCAATCGGTAAGGATTTTGAGTAGGGTGGCAACTAGGTGTGAATGAAACTATTGTTTTGTCTAATTCCACGCGAGCGAAGCTTGAAATCAATAAGGCGTCCACATTATTGATTTTCTTCTTTGTGTATTGCATATTTAATGTAAAACAGTAAAGATAACAATACATAACAGAAATCCAATTCGGTGTTCTTCAAGGAAGCGTTCTAGGAACTTTACTATTCCTACTTTATATTAATGACTTACCTGATGTAACAGCGCATCCATGTACATTGTTTCCATAATTTAAATTTATATAATTATAATAATAAAAAAAAAAATTAATTATAACCCTGACAAACTTTTGTCTACCAGTCACCTTAAGCCAATAATCGTGTTAGGAACCTGTAGCTCATCACCTTATTCATCAGGGAAAGTAATCAGTGTAGGAAACCATCACATACCAGTTATCAATAAGTACCACAGTATCATATCGGCATGGAATCTATTTAACGATATTCTTTAAGTTAATTGATGCTAATATTTCCAACATTTTATTTCAAATGCAGTATAGGTACCTATTAATAACAGAAAATCGAGTAACTACTAAAACAAATACATACAAACCTAATTACTGATAGAACTGCGCAATTCCCAGTTGACCGCAGTGCCGCCAGTTAGTCTAGGTCTCGACCCAGTTGGTCTGCAGTCTACAATGTTATTGATTAAACGCCGCATTGTTTGACCCACAGAACAGATAAAGGAGGATAGAATGGAAATGTGGGCGTGACAGGCGCGCCAACAAGTATGATTAAACAATCATACTTCAACTGAAATCACGCGTGCATACTTTTAGTCGCTTTCGGACTGCGGTGGTGCGAAGAGCTGCACGAAAAATATACATTGCCGGTAAAGTACGCAAGTAATCCACGTGAACACATAGTTCGTGCGCAATGTATTCTGTCCTACAGAATGCGATGACGTCACGATGTTCTGTCGAGTTCGTTCGCAGCGAGATAGTGTTGTGAAAGTATAAGATAAATTTTTCGATAAGTCTTGATCTTGAGTACGTAATTAAAGTAGTTTCAGGTGTAAATACTTAATTTCAAGGAGTAGGTGTAGTACTAAATAAGTAATTTAGTACTAATTTATATTATGTATTTATTTAAGGTTTCCAAAGGATCCTAATAACCAGCATTGGATAAATGTAACGGGTAGAAAAATTGGATCCCTAAAAAACAATGTACCACTTTGGAACAACTGTACTCGATTTTGCGCAACTTTGTGGGAACTCAATTATTTAGCAACATTAGTTATCATCAGATTGTATTATATTCTACTGAGAAGCATATTACAGACTTTACCAAAGCTATTAAAGAAAAATAATTTAAATATAAGATTGCATTAATTTATTGTAAAAAATTCGAATACAAAAGAGTCCCCATCTTTGCTCTGCACAAGTACATTCGTCGCGCAACTGTATATATTAAAACTGTACCTGTGTATTTATTTAAGTACGTACACTCACTCTGAAACTTTTTAATAAAATAAATAATTATGTATAAGGTAATTTTTCATGTGAAGATAATAAAAAAATGCATGTTAATAAGATGTATGGAACAGGCGCAACACCTAAAGGAAGCAAAACTCAAGTTGCAAATGTTTTCAGTGTTACTTTTAAAAGAGTCATTTATGCGGATGTAGCATTATAGGTACCTACATAACTCTAAACAAGTTTCAAAATATATTTATCGATAAATATGTTTACATCTCTAGTTGGGTTACCAGTAAATAACATATAAAATTGCACGATCAATTTTCTCAAATATGCAGTAAATTTTGTTTCTTAACTTTTATTTATTAATTTCACCGCCGTTAGGCATCTTTTGGCTCAATAAAGGTTAAATAAATAAATAAATAATACAGTAAAATAAAATATACTCTATTTTACTAATCTTGTAGTGGTTCAGTACCTACCAGTTACCTTACCTCCGAATACCTCCGAATACCTCAAGAATACCTCACACGGATACCTCATACCTTCGAACCAGTTACCAGTTACCTACGTTGTTAATATGAAACATATACGCGGTCGTCAAAATAGTGTTTTAAATAGTGTAGTATGTATGAAAGAAAATGTAAATATAAATAGGTGATTTTACAAATAAATTATTCATTCGACAATCGGACAGATCACGAGTTTCATTATGAATCCTATGAAGAACCTCTAAAATCTTATTATTGCACGAAATTTGTGCAAAACACTTACTGGCAACATTAAGTGTCGACAAGGTCAAAACTTGCACAATTCTACAGCTTGACGCGAGCAAAAAGTATCCTTATTGATTTGATACTAAGGTTAGTTTTTAAAAGTTGCGATTCTCGTGCAATTTGACCAATGGCTGATGAATATTTTATGTAAAGGTAATAATAACGTGTATCTAAGTGTGGGTAACTGGCGACAGTGGTTTTGTTTCAAAACTGACTCGATGGCCTTTCTATCCTCCTTTATCTGTTCTGTGGTTTGACCGACCGAGAAATTAGCGAATAACATTAGAACTATAAGGGGCAAAGCTTAATTATAATGGTATTGGGGAGAATGGTGTGCCTAACTTCTTCGCCTAATACCTACCTAACAGTTAAAAGCTTGAGTTGTCTTTAACTTTGTCTGTGGCAACACTGATTTAAATTTCGGATGAATCGGTAAATCAATCTTTAAATTATTTATTAGACATTACTCTTTAGTTTTCGCTTTAATGTTTGTTCGTATCGATACCGGCCCAAGCTTACTGCTCTTGATAGCACGCTTATGCTACAAGCTACGTGCCAATTTTACCATTACATATTTTACAAAGGAAACAATGATTACAATCCAAGTGGAAGATTTCCTTCAAATCAGCTGGTTATTACTTTTATTGAGCTAATAAAAACCAATTTAATAGAGCTCTAGAAACCAAGTAATAGTAATAATAGTATAATAGCCACCTACACGCCCAGATTTTGCATGCCTAAACCTAGATTCAGGGGTATTGATCGAACCACACGCGACAAATACTGGAAACGGCCACAGCATTTGAAATAAAGAAAGAAAGAAAGCACAGCACACACGAAGGAAAATAAGACATAAACCATAACCAATTAAAAATAAAAACATTAAAAAAAGTATTTTAAAAAATATCTAACTAATAATGAAATGACAATCTACGAGTAGAAGTCTGCAAATAGGGATTCCACTCTGCTAATGTTGCAGGGAGTATCCTAAGTTCTAACCACAACGCTGCTTTCAGTGGATACAGAAAGAGAGATAGAAAGGACGGTATGCCAAGTAAGATTATTAAATAATTCAAATCGAATCTATTCTATTTTACGTAAGGTATTGTGTACCCGATCAATTTTAATATATATAGATATAATTAAAAATGTTAGTAACGTAATATAATTTTTGGGGAAAATAATAAGTAAGACATTTCATTTGGTGCAGTAAATTCGAAATGATCACTTAGATCAGGTAGGAAAATCTTGAGCCCAGTCAGTAGTATTTTATCTTAATTGTCTTACTAGGTAGATTGAAGATGCTGAGACGGGTATCCGGTCTACATTGTAGGAATGACATCATAATAATACTCTACTCCGTATCATATTACTGATGTCATCGACTCTTGGAAACAATTTGAGCTCATGTTGCCGAACTATTCAAATGAACATTAAAATATGGAACTGCAGTTATTTCAGTTTCATGTGATTATGGTTGAAAACTTTAAAATGGTTAACCATTGTTATGACGTAAACATTACTTAATGCTCCGGTAGATACAATTACGATCACTGAACAGCGTGCCAATAGAGATACTATGCGAATAAATTATAATATACCGTGACCGTGACGATCTGATGGTGTCCAATGGAACAATTTTGTAGTATTCTTTGGTTTTCCACTATTCTCATTTAGATTTTTTTTTAATTTACATTATGAATTTAATCGACCACATGACTAAATAGTTTGAAGTCGACAATAACTTACACGCGGTTAATATTGTTTCCTGTAGCATTTATTGGACTTCCGGAATAAATTCCTTTGCACCAAAGGAATTGATTATTTGTCCTTGAAACCTATTGCGTTATTAAACACTGAGTAAGCTTAGCACGTGTGAAGTCATGCATACGATGCCTGGAGTAATTGTAAATTGCAATTATATCTCTGTACTCAGGAGACTGGCTCTAATCACCGCTTTGCGTGCTGAAATATTGACAACACGATGATCGATCGATTATATTTCCATTTATGTTTTTTTATTTTATACATAATAATATATCGATTATATTTCCGCACTCTTTTAATAAACATCAACTCAGTTAAGTCGATTATATTTCCGCACTCTTAATAAACATCAACTCAGTTATGTCTACTAAGTCTACTCTACTTTTCCCCAAATCTAGTGAGATTAAAATTGATATTCATTCCAACCCTAATCAATCATCTAATCAACCTAGACCTTGAAGGCTTACTTGAAACAGCACACATTGACACACTACGGATATTTTAAGCGTTATGTTAGGTTTTATAACCTCCTACACTTTTTACATAAGTACTGTAATTTACTGTTGAAATTCATCTGGTGATTAGACAATTTATAATTTGACTTCGCACTGCGGATCTCTACTGTCCGTACTACATCTACACTATCGCGCTAAACCAAAAATCAAAAAATGCAGCAAATCTAATCCGATAGTGTTAGCTGGAAGACATTGTTTTATCCGCATCCCTTTCGCTCGTACCACTATCGAATGACATAGAAAGAGACCACGCACGCACATACGTTTGGGTGGAATTAATGGGGCCTTGGGTCCAAAACAAGACGACCTTGATGATGTCATGTCTCGCGATGCGAGATTTTCTTTTCAGCGTTGTATTGGTTAGCAAGCGCTCTGGTTCGCGATAAACATTGTAAACAGTTATTGCGTATAAGCTTACCCTACTTCCGTACTATTCAGATTTCAGAAACAGCATGTCTCCCGTTTAATATCCTCTCCAAACAGGTTACTTATTAGAACTTACATACATATAGATGAACAGAAAAGATATAGGTACTCGTACTTAAGTATTTAGTAAGTGTTAATATCGATACGATACCGTACTTTACACGTTACAGTTTCCAATGCAACGCAATTGCAATGCATCTTGAATACGGAATCATGAGATAATGACAAAGATTTTTTTTTTTTCAAATAGCACGCATATTTCAGCGGTATTCGTATTTTTAAATTAAACGATCTTCCCAGTAGTTACCTGCACAAGGCAACTTTAATTGATGTTTGGATTTTCATGGTAAGTACAGAGTAAATTACGCTGTGAACTGAACAAAGCGGCCTTTATTTGTTACTCCCGATCATTAAATTTGTCTAGTAGCTAATCAGGTATCAAAAATCAGTAATTAGGCAACAACTAACAACAAAGAGTACTTCTGACTATAGTCAGCTGGGTAAATAAACAAATTAAAACACGTTGCAGTCTTATAAAATAACTGACTGACTCAGAAATATTGTATTTCTCGTTGTTAAACTTAGGTGTGAGTTCTGTACAGCGGATGAAATATTTTCTAATATTTTTTCCCCTAAAAAAGATTAATTGCAACTGGTTTTCATGACCTACACGAGACATTATTTGTATTATTGTATTATTATTTGTATTATGTGTATTATATTTAGCGGACAGTCAGTCTTCCTTGTTTTTGCTGCAGGCCGTATTTTATCTTTATCGAACTCTCCCTTCTCCTTCTCCTGGGAGAAGTCTTCTTTCTGAATTCTCTCTTCATCTCGTCAAAAGCCTTAAGTTTACCTTAATGATACTCATGGCTACCTAGATGACTACCTCTATACTCATTAGTGGAATCTTATAAATATGTCGTAGTAGAAAAGCTATAAGTAAATAGACAAATATCTTGTAACTATTCATACTCAGAGAATAAAAAAGACAAAGCAATCTTTATGTTCCGTGAGTATGCGTCAGCAATTATTATTCTCACATTCTCACCCATGTAATAACTAGGTGGTGAGCCTATTGCCATACACCGGGCACAAATCTAGACTGAATGCAGTATAAAAAATGAAATTGAGAAGATTTTTATCATCCTCCAAGAACTGATATCACAATAACAACATACCTCTCTACCTATTTATCCGTCCAAATCTAGAGAGTGTAAACAATGCTAAATATCTTTATTACAAAATAAACTGTTGTGTTCTTGGCTCAGTGCTAAATGAGAATTGGAATGAGACGTGATTTGAGAGTTTCGACTCGATTCCTCTTTAAACAAACAAATGATACGACATTACAAATAAGGACGGAAAACCTATACTTATAAACGCTTGTGAATTAAATTCGTCATTGAATTTACTATGGAATGTGCCACTGCGTAGTAGACAAGTTGCTATGTCAGGACTCCAATTTTGTGACGCAGCAGATTACTCAAATATCTTCAGGTACGTACGAGGTAGGGCTACCTACATTTTATCGGCTAAATATAGTTATTTTCAAAATAAACTGTTCAAATATTGTACACGCTAAGAAAATATAGTACCTATATAAGAAAAAAATCTAAAAATGTTTATGTTATACAAAGTGTAACTATACGTATATAAAAAAATTTATGCTTTTTGATTTTATTAATATTTTTTTTTGCCTTCAATAAATGTATCGCATTTATTAATAGAAATAGAGGATTTATTACATCTAGTTGAATAGTATTTTTGCGTACTATTATATTTCTTCAACAGTTTATAGTAAGCAGACCAGAAATATAGAATACTATATATAATAGTCCCTATACAACCAAAACATATTACCGGGGATCGAATTCGAGACCTCTTAAGTCAGCAGTCGCGCCCAGTAGGGCAACGACTCCAACGAGGCAGCCTCACCATTTTGATTCTAATTTTAGCTCACAAATGGCAGCATAATTTTTGTTCGCTATGGTCGGCCTATTGCCGGCATTACCATGTCAGTGTAACGTAAACTGTGCAATTGAATACCCAGACAAGGGCGCATTCTCGCATGACTCACGGAGCTAGCACGATGTTGTAATGTAATGTAACGCACTCATTGGACTGGCGAGATTCAAAACATGCCTTATCTCAGCTATCGTGTCTGCGTCCACGGTTCACTCACGAGGACGGCCCGTGCTACCGACCGCGTTTCAAGTGTCCGGTTCGACAGTCGTTTTGTTTATTTCAACTTTGACCTCGTAGAAAAAACAAAGACACCTGTTTTTTTTTTTTAATTTAACTTACAGTACGTGCCACGCACGACATGGCCTTTTTCCAGAATGAGACTAGCTAGACTATACAAAATTCATAAAGTCCAGCAATTGTAAGTGTATGTAATATAAGCAGGCAGTGGCTGGTTTCGAACTCTAAGCTTTCACGGAGCCTCCTCATATTATATTATATAAACAAATTTAAATTAGCTAGTGTATTTTTATTTACGGGGACAAGTTGAGGAACTCCGAAACCATAGAAGATGGATCTTCTGACATTATGTATTTACACAGGGAAGTTGACTACGAAAACAGGACAAAAAAATTTTTTTTGGAAAACAAAGCAAAGTTATCATATTAATTATACAATTTTTATTTCAGTTCATGAAATTTTTTATCGCTTTAATTAGATAGTAATAACCATTGAGTTAAATATACTAGAGAAGCAAACCTCATCAGAATGCCTCAAATATAGCGTAACCACTTTTTAAACGCGACGACGTAGCTTTGAAATCACTAAACATTTGAATGTAAACATATATCTGTCTCACTTACACAAGTCACAATAACAATACCGTCGCGTAGATTAGACAAAGATCGCAATATTAACATGCAATTACGGGAATCGGCGCGACAGGGTTGCCTACCCACGCGAAGTTTTACCCAATTTTTTTAAGCCATAGAAAAGTTTTAATACTAAATTAAATTAACTTTAAAATATTTGAATTACATATGTAAATAGAATTTTGATGATCTGAAATTAATGAAATCATACTCCGCTTTATAACATATGTTTTGTATACAATTGCCTTTTAGACTCTTTTTTGTAAGTTTGAGTAAATAATTTGCTTTCGTAATACAATCTTATTTTAAAATACATATTTGTAAATTATGGAATCTATTTTATACTAATATTATAAAGAGGAAACATTTGTTTGTAATGTTAAAACACAAAAACTACTGGGCTGATTTTAAAAAATCTTTCACCATTAGAAAGCTGCATCTTCACGTTCTGACATAGGCTATATAATAATATTATACATTTGTGTTTTTGAATGTATGTTTGTAATGTTTTCACACAAAAACTGCTGGACCGATTTCGAAAATTCTATTCAAGCTGCACCTTCACTGAGTAACATAGGCTATATTACATTTAAAAAAAAATAGGGATCCTTAATAAAAATGCAATAATATTACCCAAGGTGTGAAAATTACCTAAAATATTCTTTACATCGCGTGCGCTGCGAAAACTATTGATGATAGAATAAAATAATGTACTACGACTTTGCAGATCACATCATTATTTACAAAAAGTCGCGATACCATATGTCCAACTACTGTAGTTATGCCACTATAACAACTTTTATACATTTTAAAAGTTGATAACAGTGCCGACAATAATCAAACCATTATTATTCATAACTTTGAATTAATCCATATCCCATTAAATATTATTATATTAAAGACTGTTTCAATACCTGTTAAATACTTATTAAATTATTAAAATCCGAATAACGAATAAAAAGATATAACGAATTTAAAATGTCAATGTAAAGAAAATAATGCAATAATAAAATAATACGGAGTGGGTGGCGCCGCGCAGCGTAGTCTTAGATATATTACTTAAAAGATGAATAGAATTGATGAATTGCTTCATATTAGCAACAAATGTTTACAGTTGAATTAATTAATTAAAATGTAGGATATGTAGGTACTTTTCATCTCGGTGATTTCCACAAAAATGAAGTTCGAAGGACAAAATTCGATCGATAGTGTCTTTGAAGAGGGTGGTAACTTAGGTGTAAACGAAACTATTGTTATGTCTAATTCCACGCGAGCGAAGCTGCGGGCGTCCACTAGTTTACTAATAAAAGGGAATGATCAACTAGTATTGAGGATATGTGATCTCCCGGGTGTATCGCAAATTCTTTTAATATTTTGTAAGTAGCCAGTCTGTCTCTTTTCTCAATAATCGAATTATTTCCACCCACTTATCACGGCGTGTTGCATCTTTAGGTACACTGCAACGTTGTTATTATTAAAAATATATATATATTCACTTATTCCATAATTTAAAATTCTCCCAGAATTGTGGGGATCTAAAATTGAGTTTTTAGTGGTCACACTGAACCTATATTTCAAAATCGTACAATTTATTTATTTTATTGCGTTTTTACGTTGATGTAAACACAGAAACAATAAAATTACGTGTGGAAAGTAATTTTAGTGGACTTATTAAGTTTTTGTGATCTTGAATCGCACTTTTTCACTGTGCATTTGCCCATTTTGAAAATATTTTCTGTCAGTTCAACTCGGCCGGCGTCACACAGAGTACTGAACCACAAAGTAGATATTAGGTACAGAGGCTAAGCTTCTTAAGAACATGCAAAATTGTTACCTATTTTGGTAGGGTTGTCACAACAGGTTAAGAGAAATTAAAGAAATCATTTGTTAAATAGTTTTATTATTCAGAATATAAAAAGAATACTACAATAAGAACCAATACAGAATAGAAAATAGAAAATAACATACTTTACAAATTTCTTACTCTAATAATTTTATTTTCATAATTTTTATTTTTTAATATTTTATTATTTATTTTTATGGTATGGAAAATTCTAAATCTAATATATAGTTTTTTCAAGTAATGTATCAGGAAATACTCACATGGCATATCAAATGCAGCGTCAGGTTATAATCTATCATATTATTGTACTGTCACCAAAGTTACGCAGGAAAAATTTCAGTTCAATAAGACATCTGGATGTGGTTCAAATCTCACTTGCAATACTTAAATTTTAAACACACAGTACGTACCAACCCACCCACATACCTACAAAATTAAATGTTTAGTAAAAGCTTGTAATAATAATAAAAAGGTAAAAACACACCGTGTAGTACACATTTCATATTAAAAAAAGGATAATTCCGTAAAATAAAGGTACTTACTTGAAAAAGTAATAATCAAATATTTACTTACCTATTGCACTCCTTGGGATAGTTAAAGTATGATATATTTTTATTTTTTCTAGCATTATTCATACACACAGTACAATATACAACCATTATTATTAATACCACGTTTTTATATTAGATATTCAAACTTGCAACTAACAAAACCAACAATGTGCGTAGCGATTACCCTGCGATTTTCAACTTGATGTGACAGCGTGAACCGGTTTTTTCCACTCTCGCCGCGTACGCGACAAGCGGCCAGTGGCCACACATAGATGTCCCGCGTGCTTGTAGGAGTGCAACCGATTTGCACGTTCCTATGAAGCTTAATCTCTGTACCTAATATCTACTTTGTGACTGAACTGACGTTAGCTACGATTAAGACCGTGGCCATAATTCCAGTGACAACGCTTTGGCGCGGTGATTACTAATCTAGTGGTAACATATATATCAATGGTAATAACAATGGCGACAAACAGATTGCATATTCAAAAATACTATTTCATGTTTCTGTTTATGTGCATTGTTCTATGTATACATGTTATGTATAAATCAATCCATACTAACTAATATTATAAATGCGAAAGTAACTCTGTCTGTCTGTCTCGCTTTCACGCCAAAACTACTGAACCAATTTAAATGAAATTTGGTACACAGATAGTCTAGACCCTGAGAAAGGTCATAGGCTACTTTTTAATTGTAAAAAGTGCTGTAAAGGGTTGATTTTAGGCTGTTGATTACATATAAATAAATATGGCATTCAAAGTTTGTAAAAATGTTACCCATAAGGGTGTAAAATAAACATAGGTCTTATTCCACACAATCGATTCAGCGGGCGTCCACTAGTGTATAAATAAATAAACTAAATACACTAATAAATGCAAGAACATGCATTTTTAAAATAATGGTACCAGTCACAACAGTAAAATGCAGTTGCATTAAACCTGCACTTAAAAAATCCTGAGAAACTGCATAAAAATGGGAGCTCAGTAAAAAAGTGACTACAGAGCTACAGGACCCACGATCGTATAACAAATACATTCATAATATGCAGGGTTTCATGACCTAGGTTGCTCTTATAAACTAATGAATGTATGAACAATGTATATATGCATATTAACATACATATTTCAAACATACCTATTACATAAGAACTGCATGCATTATCATTGTGTTATGACTTACAATAATTCATGCAACAATTTTCATATAAAAGTAAGATTTAAGGTGAGGTATCGCAGCGCAGATGAACATGTTTTGTTAATGAACATTAAATTATTGAATTCAAAAGAAAAATATGTTATTTTACAGTATTTGATCTAAGGGCTTCATTAACTTGATAGGTACACAATAACGTTAACTTCACAGGATTTGAAATAAATTGCTGTTGTTTGCAAGGTCAAATAAGGTTTTTTGAGTATAAAATGAGTTTTGGAAAATAAAAAATATTACTAATAAAAGGTGCTACAAAAGTAGTATCTATGTAGTATCAAGTTATGTGCGGTTTAAGAAATTAAATGTCACTTGCTTTAACGGTGAAGGACACATCGTAGGAAACCTGCATGCCTGAGAGTTCTTCTTAATGTTCTCGAAGGCATGTGAACTCTGCTAATCCGCACTTGTCCAATGTGGTGGACTAAAGCCTGATCCCTCCCATTCTGAGAGGAGACCTATGCCCAACAGTGGGACAAAGATGATGAATGATATAGTATCATAAGCACAAGTAATGATTTATTTTGATGACATAAAAACTACTCATCAAAGTTACCAATTAATCCTACTATTTACATTACTGATGTATTTTAACTCAAGCTAGGGTAGGTACAACTTACCATAAGTAGCTAAATTTACTGGAAATAAATACAGTAACCAACAAGAGCCAATATAGTAGTTCTACAAGTATTATGCATGAATTTTATTCTTCTTGGGAAGATGGTCTTACATACTTACTTGTGAAATGTATGGAATAACTAGGCACTACCTACATAAGTACTACTACCTAGGGGTACTAACTACCCTATACTAGGGGCAAACCTGTTGTCTGTATTCGCTCAGAGTTTATAATAAGGATACATTAGGAGATTCAAAACGGTCACAACTAAATCTAGTCCTGAGTCATATCATAACATACCATACCTGACTGATATTTTTAAAAGGTATTTTTGGAGTCAAGGATGAAAACATTACGATGTTGGCCTGAAACCCTTGAATAAAGAAAGTCATACTCTCATTTATTAACAGAGACATTAGCTGTTCTGTTTTAAATAAATAAATACCACTCCTATATTTTTTTCGTTCAATACATATGTACAAAAAAGTCGATAAATTTTGTACTCCAACAGAATAAATTTCACGTAGTTTCCTCAGATGAGACTATTGTGTTGTCAATTATAGTGTAAATTTAACATATTGTCTTGTAAACTTATTAATAAAAATAACAAGGAGTGTAAGTGCAGTGCAGAAAGTAAGATTCACTCACCTGCAATTCCACTAAACATTTTTACTGTTTATAAGAAGATCACTTTTAACTATTCCACGTAAATTTATACACCAGCAGTTGTTATGCACCAATTAATTTGCGGATTCAAAATAACTAATCCCAATTATAAGAAGATGCGATATAGCGGTCAATAACAATTTAACAATCGCAGACAAGTCACAGTACCGGTGAGTCCGATTTCCTGAGAAAACTGTTTTTCTTGACGCTGATTCGACGAATAAAAAAATTCATCGACCAATGATCGACGTATTTTTATCTATGACGTAATCATGTTGGCGCTCGCATTTGCGTTTCGGTTTTGCTAACAACAATAATATTAATAGTGGCAACATTGCAAAAAATAAAAAATAAATTAAACAAATAATTAAAATATATTATATGTATTATATTTTTAAATGTAATAGTATAGTGATGATATAATATTTTAAATTGATTTTATTGCATTTCTACGTAGTTAAATCTCAGATGAAGAATGAATGAACGTCCAGATGACGGATATTAAGAATAGGACTTTCAGAGTTTCAGTAGTTCAGAGCAATTCACAGAGAACTTGGAACAGTACTTTCAGTACTTTCAGTAAACATGTACTCTGTGAATAGGACCCGTCATTGTAGATTATACTAAACACTATAGTCTATACCTCGTTGCCTAGCAACGGTAACTAGGGTGATAAAATGTCAACAATCAACAAACCCAATCATCAATTATTTAAAAATTTGAAAATATCTTTTCCTAAAGATAATAAAAACATTTACTACTGTGGTTGATGCAGGAATGTCGAAAGACAACGCTAATTTCCGGCTCTTCGGCTCGCCAGTAAACCTATCGTATCGAAGCAAAAAGAAAGAAGACAGAAGAAATCGTAGTCGCCCTCGTTCAGCTTTACAGAACTCGATAACACCGGTTGGTAAATGAATATATTACTTAATAATTTTATGACATTATTATTACCTCTTCTCCTGTGACCTAACTTGTGAATGTTACAATGCTGGTTCAAATATACTCAATATATATATACCTTTAACTACAGGACAACCAGGAAAAATTCAAGAGGCCATTTTCTGCGGATACCAAGGATCGAGCACCCTCAACAAGAAGCTTTTTAAAGTCTTTCAGTGCAGAACTACTGCAGTCATACAATAGTAAGATAATTTTGATTAGGGCAACATGTCTCTAAAGTCAAAGTCAAATATTATATTTTGAAATAAGGGCACACTAATGAATTTAATAACTGAACATATTTATTTTACCTTGAAAAAAATCACTGTGGGTAAGATTCGAACCTACAACCTTCCTGTTCTAGGAAAGCTCATGTTGTTAGTGCTATCAACCAACATTATACAATACTGGATCAATATGCATTTGTAGAATAGGTAAAAAATCAAATTTTCAATGTAAATGAATCTGTATTTGAGTGCATTACAATGTTAGTGAAATAATATGGTATAACCAAAGTCAAAGATGACCTTAATATCAATTTTATCACTATCTTAGTCTTACTAATATAATTAATTACATCTTTTTCATTTTAGATTCCCCTACATCCATCAGAATCTTACCACCCACTGAGAAGTTACTGAATAATTCCTACAACACTATTAATCAAGTACCAAAATCAAGTAAAGATATATGTAGTAATGCATCTGATTATGGTTCAGAAGATACATTCATCAGCCTAGGAACCAAGATAAAAGCTAAAGCCCAGTCTGGACCAAAAAACAAGCTAGCAAATACAAAAAATAATTTAAAGTACAAAAACATAGCAAAAAAGAGTCGTAGGGGTATGGATGATCCTATGAATGAAAAAGAAAGTCGTGATTATGGTCTAGAGATCAGGATTACAGAAAGACCTTCTAGAACCCCATCACCAACTAGGAACAGAGTTTTGTTTGACCAAAGAAGTACGTCACCTACATTTAAAAATCGTTCATGTGAATCATACTATATACCCTTTGAAGAAAGTGGTGAAACTGGTGCCAATCTTACGGGGCGAGTATCCTTTGGGTCAAAAAACAGGCAATCAGAAGTCGAACAAACTTTAGAAGATTATACACGACGCCTCGCTTCAACTAAACAACAACTTTCTCTTGTTGAAGAAGAATCGACTCAAGACTTAGATAGCATCCCTTCACAAAACATGATAAGTTTGACCCCGGAAAATTCATTGGCAGATACCAAAAGCCTAAAAGATAGAGCAGCCTCGAATAAAGTCGAAAATGTTGAGGATATTGACCAAAAACCGGAAAGCTTTTTCCGTGCGGCTCGTAATTACGATAACTTTTATTCTGAATTCCAAGCGAGTTCTTCAAGTGTATATCCACCAACAATGTCTAGTACATTAATTCCAACTGACGCATCATCGAAAGATTCTGGATATACTGAAAGTGGAATGAAAGTAGAAAAATCCATCATGCAGAATTATTCTCTCCCGTCGACCGCATACCTTGTCAAATCTGAATCACATGACAAATTTCATGATCAACCTAAAAGTTTAGATAGCGCTTCCTCAAAAAGTAATGATAAAAACTACAACAAGCAATCTGATGATTTGGTAGAACCTTTGAATCACAGCCGTTTACTCTACAAAGATTTTTTCTTAAAGAAAGATGATAAACCAGTACCGCCACAGAATACTCCAGTTAAAAGCGATATTCAAATAACGAGTATTAGTGATATTACGAATACAAATAATAGGGAACTTGAAGACGTGGATTTCCAATATCCCTCATATTTAGTAAATAGCAGTACCAAGGCGTACACGTCAAAAGTAATTGAAGATTATAAAAAAGAATTACGGGCTATCGACAGCCTCCACGAGCTTACCATTAAAGATATTAAAACAGATGCAATCTCACCAACTCCCTTTAATATTGATAAAATGTTTGAACAACATAGTAGTGTTTTGAAACAAGACGGTTCTGATAACTCCGGGGAAAGCAAAAATACAAGCGATGAAATCTTTTTCAATGACAAGAACATTTTAGAAACACATACTAAGCAAGACATATCCAAAGTAACGACAAAAGAGTTGATACAAAACTACTTGAAAATAAAAAGTGATTATGCTAAAGAAAACACAAATAAGAATCTAAAGAAAAAAGACACAACATTAATGAAGACCGTTTCCAAGTCGGATGAAAATTCAAAGTACAAGCAGGACTGGAATAATCATGCTATCAAAAGTGCTACGAGTAAAAATGACATGCCAGTAAACATTCGTAATCAAACACAAGCACAAAAGAGCGCATTCACAATGCGCGCTCCGCTTAGCGCAAGAATTGAAGGCGTTCAAAACGACAAAGACATTGATTCCTGGATGTCTTTATCTACTCCTTCTCCAAGCACTTTGGATTTAGATAAAATAGAATCCTTCATAGAAGGTAATTCAGAACCAACAGCCAAATCTGATACTAAAATAAAAGAAAATGATGAAAAATTGACTGAAATTAAGCCGAATTCAACTCCGAAACTAAATTATACAATAATACCTCCGGTCCCAATTGACGAAACAAAACCTACCGAGCTGAATTCTAAATCCACTGTACTAGATATTTATTCAATGTTGAAAGAAATCGAAAGCTATGGTGACACTCCGGTAGCTTCGGTATCTAATATCAATGCAAATAATACTTCAAAACCGAAAGAAGATGAGGAGCGAAATTCGTCTCCAAAAGATAATTTCATGTAAGTATTTAAAAAAAAAAACAATTTACCTGCTTTGTCGCTCCTTCATTTTATTCGTAAAACTAGTGGGCGCCTGCAGCTTCGCTCGCGTCAAATTAGATATAACATTACTTTCGTTTACACCTAGTTACCATCCTCCCCGAAGACAACACCAATATATTTCGTTTACACCACATAAAGTGTGCCTATCACTGTGAACATTTGTTGCAAATATGAAGCAATTATATTGAAATTTAATTATGAAATATTTAAACAAACAGGGACAGACAGACAGACAGTAAATTCTCGTATCGATTACTTATCGTCCCCTGATCGTTTTTTTATTATTTATTCAATTTACAGAAACGGACTCGTTAGAATTTTATTATAAGTATAGTTACCTATATTATGATGTCAACTAAATATATTTTTTCAGGGAAATATTTGAGTTTCTCGAAAAAGTGGAGCAAAGTGCAAACGACGCTTTATCCGTGGTCACAAGTACAACGCCACACGCTATTCCCAAGTGAGTATCTTTCCTCTGTTTCGAAACATCGCGACGAAGGACGAATTATTAAGTCAAGTTGTATTTGTATAACCCCTATAAACGACTATAGGAAACACTAGTTAATAGGCTGTGGCACCATGTTCAGGTTGGAAGCATTGTTGCGGCTTCCGCAAACGGAGTTGGCGCAGAGACTGGTGACGGCGTCGCTCCAGCTAGAAGAGCGGTCCTGCTGCATCGCTCTTCTGCAAGAAAGCCTCACCAATCATAAGGAACAGGTGAATATTCCCGTAAAGGGGTGACAGCCCTGTGGCTATTGAACTCGTCTGCACTTGAGGGATGTAGGTTCTTTCTCTAGGGTCTTTCTAGGAGGGATCCAAGCGACTTTTCTTTGTTATTTGCAATTTAATATATTAAATGTCACCCGCTATAACGATGAAGAATCTGCCTGAGAGTTCTCGATAATGTTTACGAAGGCATTTAAGGTCTGCCAATTCTCAACTTGCTACGTTCTGGTGTGAACTAACACCTCTAATTCCCATTCCGAGAGGTGACCCGAACCTAACTGTGGGACAAAGAAAGGATTGTGGTGAGTATTCCTATTGGCGGATCCTTTAGCTAAGTGGTTCAAGTTCTCTCTCAAGGTCCTGAAATTTATTCCTTTGTTATATGAAATAAGAATAAGGTTAATTTTCAGATGATCAACAAAATCAGCAACCTGGAGAGGCAATCGAATCGTAGCGTCGCAAAAGTAAAGCAGGAATGCGAGGAGACCATAAAACGGCACCAAAACTTTATAGATCAGGTAAGTAAAATCGACAATTTTAAATAACTTAAGCAGTATTTAGTTATAGATATCCAGTCAGTATTAACACGTACTGAACTGATTAAATTAATTTTAGGATGATTAGGTATACTAATTATAACACGTTAATTATATTAATTATTCTGAATATGTCCCTATGAAGATTTTTTTTTTTTAATTCACGTACTAGCAGCGATAGGTACTATTTTCCCAGCGGCTCCGCAAGTGTCAAATAGTTTTGCAGAATTACCTAAATAAATAATTGATAGTTAATTATCTATTGAAAATCGAATGATTATTTCATTGTTTTGTCCATTTCACGTGGAACCAGCAGTTTTTCGGGATAAATAGGCCCTGTACTATATCTGCGCAATAAATCACCATTCTATCATTTCATTAAGTAGGAGAAGAAGGACAAGCCAAACAATTTACAAACACATTTTTTATCTTATGTGTTGGTAAGGATTGTATCAGTTTGTCTTATTTTTTAATAAAAAAGTAGTTAGTATTAATTTGTAGGTACCTGTATTTTTCTTTCCTAACTAAATGTATTTTATTCTAATGCTAAAATGTGCTAGAAGTTAAAATATCACTCTTGATATTTTAACTTCCAGCAAACAACACCTGCCTATGATTACTGTCTCTACAATAATCACAGGCAGGTTTTGTCTACAATATTTAATATACTATACATATTTTCATTCACATAGTATAGTATCGTATTCCCAGCTGATCAACGACAAGAAGACTCTAAACCACCGCATAGAGCAGCTGGTGGACGAGCGGCGCGCTCTCGAGGAGCGCTGGAAGCGCGCCGCGACCTCGCTCGAGGAGCGCTACAAGCTGGAGCTACGCAACCAGCACGACAAGATGGCCGCCGCGCAGCAGGTACTTACTGCTTTATCATAATATTAATCGCTGCGAACCATAGGCGTCCCACTGCTGGGCATAGGTCTCCCCCACAGACGCAGCTATGGGAGGTCTAGAGCATACTCCACCACGCTGCTCCAATGCGGATTGGTGGAGGGGTCAGTGGCCAAACCAGTGTTGAATGTTCTCAAGCCACCCGAAGGTCTTCGACAAGGCTTAACGACTGTTTCCAACATTGAAAACAACCGAGACCCACGGCTTTACGTGCCCTCCAAAGCACGGTAGCGTCCATGAAATTTTGCCACTAGCGGCCACCCATCCACAAACCGACCGCGCCCGTCGTTGCTTAACTCTTTCGATCAAATTGAATTGACCCGAGCCATTGGGCTATGGACGCTACACACATAATATTAATACGTGAAGCAAAAACTTTCGACTATAGTGGACGCCCCCGCAGCTTTGCTCGCGTGGAATTAAACTTTGTTAGAGGAATTAAATGAGCAGATTTTTTTTGTATTAAATCCTTCCGTGGACTTTATGGAACATACAAAAAAATAAATTACCCGAATTGGTCCAGCCATTCTTGAGTTATGCGCTTACAAACATTCATTTTTATTTATATAGATTACGTGGACGGAGTTGTATGAAATTTGGCACAGTTAAAGTTTTTATGGACAAAAAGCGCAAAAAGTTAATATTTTTATATTTTATGCATCAAATACTCGATCCATGTCAGATTCATATACGTTGCTAACTTTGAGGACTAAGATGGTCGCCTTTATTGAAGTGTATCCGGAAACCACACAATTAACTGAAACACAATTGTTTGAAAGTACGACATTAATGGTAATAGATACCGAGGCGAATATTGTACCGAGCGAACTCTAAATAAAACCAACTTAGGTAGGTATGCAGGCCGGCATGAAAGTCTAGTTCTGACCTTGAACGTGCAGAAGTCGAGATTCCGCCCGGCGCGGGACGGGCGGTTTTACAGCGTTGATTAGTTCGCCAGCCGTATGCCCTCCACTAATACCCCATGCGCACCTATCCCCTCCGGATTTCGTTTAGAGCTAAACTTTCGTGCCGCGAGAAATACCGTATAGATTTTACATCTTGTCTATCCATCCTCACACCCATCCTTCCATACATCGATAAGTAACACAGAGGATAATATACTGTTTTACATTTAACTACTATCATCGTAACTATTGTAACAGCAGCGGCTTAAATAAAGCTAATAAATTTTTTGGTTCTTTCAGGTTGCAAGACAGCGTTGGGTACGCCAGAAAGCAGAAAAAATAAAGGTTTGTAAGCATTCATCATCTGCCACCTATCTTATATTAAGATAAGTTTTCAAAAATTGTTGTGGTAAATTCAGACGTGAGAGAATTATACAGCCAATACTATTCATACTTGCCACTTTTTCAAGTTCTGACGGTGCTTGGTGTTGAATCTTACTAGTCATGATAATGTAGGGACCATTTCTTTCCAGGAACTGACAGTGAAAGGCCTCGAGGGCGAACTTCGCGAAATGGCAGAGCGACAACAGAAGGAGGTGTCAGATTTGAAGATGCTGCACGCCGAACAGATTGGCCGAGCGACCGCCAAACACGCGAATGAACTGGAGGAACTGCGGAGGACCCTGGAGGAAGAGAAAGAGGCTGCGCTGGTGAAGGAGAGGCAACTGGCTAGCACGAGGTAAATGGGAAAGTGGAGATTGAGTTACAGCCGACACAGTCTATGAGGCTTGAATTATGAATTACAAGTTGTCTTGACATAAATCTTAAGTATTGTAGTGAATGTGAACACACTATTTATGGTTGCGAATTCAATTTTTCGAAAAGCTTAAGCGCTTAACATCCGATTGGCCGCTTATATTTGGCTGTTTTTTTTCTATTACTTAGGTAAATGCTAGTATGTTATTGTAATGCTAGTATGTTATACTTATATATTGTCATGTTCAGTAGGTTTTCGTCAGACAAAATTATTTTAAGACTAGTGGACTGCCCGCAACTTCGCTCGCGTTGAATTAGACGTAACAATAGTTTCGTTTACACCTAGTAATATTATACAGCCTATGTCACTCAGTGATGATGCAGCTTTCTAATGGTGAAAGAATTTTTGAAATCGGTCCAGTAGATTTTGTGTGAAAACATTACACACAAATCTTTCCTCTTTGTATTAGTGTAGAAAAATGTTTTTAATGCATTTAAACTGATTTTAACCTTATTGTCACACTTCAGGATGGAGAAGCAAATCTTAGAGCTGGAGCTAACATATCAGGAGCAGCGTGCGTTAACTAAATTATTTTAAGAAAAATGTTTTTTAAGGCATTTATACTGATTTTGACTGTATTGTCACACTTCAGGATGGAGAAGCAAATCTTAGAGCTGGAGCTAACATATCAGGAGCAGCGTACGCGGCTGGTGGGAGACATGCGTGCGGAAAACGAGCGCGTCGCTGCGGAACTGAGTGGGAAGGAGAGAGCGTTGCGAGAGGAGCTAGGTGATGTTCTGTTCCTTGTGATACAACGACGTCCCACTGTTGGGCACGGCTCCCCACAGACATGCGGAGGGCCGGCTGCGGGAGGTCAAGAGTATACTACCATGCTGCACCAATGGATTGGTGGAGAGGTTAGTGGCCAACCCAGTGTGAAATGTTCTCCCAACCGAAGGTCTTCGACATGGCTTAACGATTGTTTCCACCATTGAAAACAACCGGGACTGGCGGCTTAACGTGCACTCCGAAGCACGGTAGCGCCCAAGTTTTTTGATTGATTGACTTTTTTTTTAAGATATGGGCTAAGATCGTTAGGAAATACACATTTGCTACTGAGTGAATAATCAATGTTATCTTATGAACAGATAAATGGAAAGAAGAGCAAGAAAAGCTTTTGGATGAAAAGAGGTCACAATTGCAAGAAGAAATTGCTCAAGAAAAGGATAAGCTTGAGGTAGAAGGAGAGATATTATTTTGGTACAAAATACATACAACAATAATAGTTACATACTGCCTTTACATTTAATGAGCATTTAACCTGAATCTCGCCTTTATTCATAACATAATAATAAACATATTTTAGCTATAGGTACTAGAGTGTTTTGTCTTTTTAATTCAAACTCAATTCAAAATCAAAGTTAAAGTTATATTTCGGAATTATTAATTTGTTATGAATAAAACACAATTATTAAAGTAGAGAAAGAATTTGCGCATTTGTGAGCAGCAGGTAAATATATCCAGTTGTAACTTGTCACTCAGAACAGGTCAGTACTGAAAATCAGCGTCATGGCTTCATTTCGAGTCATGACATAATGCTGAGTACGGCCCTATTTTGCTTATATGTATTTAAAACTTAAATATGTTATATTATATCTGTGTGTATTTGTATTATAAGCAAAATAAAATATTTTCTATTTCTATTTCTATAATTAATTCACCAGGAGCAAATGAAACAAAAGCGCCAACAAATGGAAGAAGAGTTCGAACAATACAAGAAGGACTACGAGGCCGAGCAGCAGCTGACACTGAAGAAGAAGGTGACGGAGATAGCGGCACAGCACAAGCAAGAGCGGGACAAGGAGATCGAGCGTGCGATAGAGAGCATGGATGCCGAGGCGCAGGCGGGCCGCCGAGAGCTGCAGGATGCGCTCAGGTACCTAACAGGCGCGGTCGCAGCCTGAAATTTTGGGAGGGGTCACCAAAACTACGTAGTTCGGTTCGGTTCCTTGTTTCTAAACTAGATGTCATTTCCAAGTTATTTTGGCCATCGTACGTAGTTCATAAAAACTCGGCCGGACGGTAGTCGGATAGCTAGAAATTTCCTTTTATAATAAGGCAAATTTTTGAGATTTTTCAATTTGACCTTAGATTTTGGGGGGTCATGTCCCCTGTGACCCCCCCCCCCCCTTCGGACCGCGCCTGGTACCTAATTGGTATTGCCGCAGGTAAGGGAGTCTGTTATAGTAGTCATGGTGACTAACAGACTGATAGAGAATTATTACACGGCGGAAATGGTACTAGTTACCGTGGCGGGCGGTGGTACTACCCCGGGCGAACTCTAATTGGTTCCATATAGAGTTCGCCCGGGTCAGTACCACCGCCCGCCACGGTACCTAGTACCATTTCTGCCGTGTAATAATTGTTTTTTAAGCAATTATGGTCCTGTTGGAAAGGTGTGGTTTCCGGTTACAGCCTATATTTTTGTTGGTTTATTTTAAAAACAACGCCGCGTTTTCACTGGCACGTGAGAACTGCCTGGGTAGAGAGGACATCCTGGAAACCCGTAGACCCTCCGGTCTGATAGAGCCACACGGCGAAGGAAGTACCCCATGGGCGGCAGCAGATGGGTGGTGCATGTTCGTTTGCTATCATGTCAACTACAACCCATAAACGTTCCACTGTTGGGCACCGGTCTCCCTCACAGACAGCTGCAGGAGGTATAGAGAGCGTGCGGGTTGGTGGAAGGGTGCCAACTCAGTGTCGAATATTGTTGCATCGAATTGTTGTTTTCAATGGTAAAAACAATCGCTAATCAATAGCGATTGTTTTTACCATGAAAACAACCGGGACCGACGTTTTAACGTGCCCTCCGAAGCACGGTAGCGCCCATGAAATTTTGCCACTAGCGGTCACCACGTAGAATCGACTCGAGCCATTGGGCTATGGACGCTACAATCATAGTATAAAGACTACCAGCGACTCTTTATTCTATGCTACAATGGTACAATGGTGTGCTTTATATTATAACCAGGATGTTCTTTTTTTTTTGTTGTAATATAGACTGACAAACAGACATACCACCAAACAGACATACCACCTGATGGTAAGTGGTCACCGATATAGACTGATAAACAGACATACGGGCCACCTGATGGTAAGTGGTCAGCGTCGTCTATGGACACGTGCGACACCAGGGGTGTCACAGGTGCGTTGCCTGCCTTGAAGGAAGCGTTTCACATATTCAACATATTCTTCGTATTGCCCGCAGGAGGAACAAGGAGCAATACGAGACGGAGCTGCGGGAGCTTGGGGAGACGGAGCGCGCGACCCTGAAGCGGTACCAGGAGGCGCAGGCGCGCGTGCGGCAGACTGAGGACCGGTGTAAGACAACATTTTCATACTAGCGGACGCCCGCAGCTGCGCTCGCGTGGAATTAGAATAGAATAGAATAGAATAGAAAGAATTTTATTTGCTAAAATATAAAAAAATTATAGCAAATGGGTCTGCACTCAGCCCAGTTGCGACATAACACCGCAACACTGATTTTCAGTACAGCCTGTTAAGTAAAGGTAGCTCGAACTGGCTAACAGTACCTGTTATTAACTAATATTATAAAAAACTAAGATTAAAACAAAAAGAAAAAGTAAAACAATTAAATGAAAAAACAAATTAAACAAGAGAACATACAGTACAGTTTTTGGCATTATTACATAATACATATTATATACTTTCTTTAGATAAATATAATCAAATATATATAGACATAATATATAATTAGACATAATAATAGATTGTTCTTAACGCGTTAACTTTAGCTCCACAAATTTGTAATGAATCCGTAAATGTGTTATCCCCTATGTTTATTTTACATCTTTAAGGGTAACATTTTTACAAACTTTGAATGCCATTTTTATTTACATCTAATTAACAGCCTAAAATATAAATTTTATGCTTCTAGTTCTGAAAATGACAATACTTTCATACAATCTTTCATCCCCCTTTTCAAGCCCTTACAACACTTTTTTTCCAATTAAAAATTAGCCTATGTCCTTTATCAGGCTCTAGACTATCTGTGTACCAAATTTCATTTAAATCGGTTCAGTAGTTTTGGCGTGAAAGCGAGACAGACAAACGTCAAATTGGGACGTTTTCTGTTTACTCAGCGTCGCGCGGGGGAACGCCATGTTCATATGTTTGTTGTTTTAGCACTGAATTCAATGAAGTTAGCAAATCAATAGTATAGAATCATTGCTCCTGTTTTGTTTCTGATCCAGGTGCGGAACTCGAAGTGACCATTAGCCAGCTTGAAACAAGAAATAGGATCCTAACGGAGGTGATTTATAATTTGTTGTTGCTTAAGAAGGGAGTGGATTCCTTTCTCCTTCCTCTACGCGTTAGGCAATGTTTCCAAAAGTAATTCAATTAACCATTCATCTCGTTGGTCTAGTGTTTGTAACCGCGACTGCTAATGCTATAGGTCCTGGGTTCGATCCCCTGATCGGGATTTTTCTAACGTGAATTGCCTCGG
Source organism: Carterocephalus palaemon (assembly GCA_944567765.1). Lineage (NCBI taxonomy): Eukaryota > Metazoa > Arthropoda > Insecta > Lepidoptera > Hesperiidae > Carterocephalus > Carterocephalus palaemon. The sequence continues at coordinate 10,766,934 of OX155650.1, forward strand.
AGTCTGGATTTGTGTATATGCCAAAAGATTCACTACGTATTACATGACTACTTAGGACTTAAACAACCTACCTTACGAGTATTTTCTATGTGGCATACCGAGCAAGTTACATTTCAGATACATATATCATCTAGTGGCGAATTTCATCAAAAGACATAGCTTAAAACACTGTATGGCTCCCATCGATTATACATGATCGACTGAGTCGGGCGCAGTCTGTATATAGATGGGTAAATGGTAGAGGCACAATTTCAAAGGCGCTGACGTGCTTCAGAACGTACAGTTGTCGATCTCGGTCACAACCATTGGGCCTCCCACTGTTGGGTACATCTCTCCCACATAGGAGGTCTAGAGCATAATCCACCAAGGCTCTAATGCGAATTGGTGGAGGGGTTTAGTGGCCAACCCAGCGTCAAAGGTTCACACACAAACCGAAATTCATCGACAAGGCATAACGTTATACATAATATAAAAAAATAAATAGGTATAACGCTTGCCTTACAATTGAAAACAACCGGTACCTAACGACGGCTTAACGTGCCCTCCGAAGCACACATTGGGTGGTCACCTGAGAATATTACCTTTCCCTTCAGAAAAATACACAGTTGGAATCTCGTGCTGAGGAGGCCCGAGCGAGTTGCGAGGAGGCATGGAGGTGTAAGGTGGACAGCCTTAACAAGGAGATGGAGGACATGAAGAGGACTCACGAGGAACAGATGCACCAGCTCTATGCCAAGTGAGTAGGTTCTAGCGCTGAGTCCTGGCTTCGAGTCCTTGCTGCGGAAAAATATTTTTTTATTCTAATTTTGAATGAAGGAATGCATCATGAATTAATTTAGTTCTTAACATCATTTTATTTATTTGTTTATTTGTCGCTGTCACCCAAAACTAAGATGAGAAACTTAGAACAGTCAAAAGGGGACTTTGAGAGGTATAGTTCAGTTAGGATTTTAATAGCATCATTACTTGGTAGATTAAGATCATTATAGCTCAGTAAAGCAAAATCACAAGATTGTAGTATTCCTTCACTATTCGTGATTCGACTCGGTGGCGGGGTGGTGTGGTGAGTCACCCTGACTATCGCCCTGCGGGTCCAGGATTCGAATTCCGGCCTGGGCAGATTTATTTTGCAGATAAGACTAGATTGTACTAAGGTCAAGGATGACAAATTGTGATGATTTCTGTGTGGCCTACACATCACATACTGTGGAGGTCTAAGTGTGTAAATAACGCGGTATATAAGTTTCACGTAGTCACTCTATCTTTATGCCTATGTGATACCTTACTCCTATGTGTATCTATTTATAACCTACTAGTGGACGCCCGCAGCTTCGCTCGCGTGGAATTAGACATTCACTAACTTCAAAAACGGAAAAGTTTCATACTAACTTTGCACCCCCGTTTTACCCCCCTAGGGGGTGAATTTTCAAAAATCCTTTCTTAGTGCTCCCCTACGTTATAAAAGGAACCCCTGTGCAAAATTTCAAGTTTCTAGCCCTTATAGTTTAGGCCCTGCGTTGATATGTCAGTCAGTCAGTCAGTCAGTCAGTCAGTCAGTCAGTCAGTCACCTTCTCCTTTTATATATATAGATACTCAATCTGTTAAATTTATTTAGAGTTAAGGTGGCAGTGGCGCGTAAAGATTCCGCCATTCAAGCATTGACACGCGAGGCGGGAAAATACCAGGAGAAGATAACCATGCTAGAGCAGAGACTGCAGCAGCAACGGAAGGATTTTCTGAAGCACAAGTAATGGCCAACAGTCTATGGCGAAGCACAAGTTATGGCCGAATTGTTAAGATGGAAGTACAAGTAATGGCCAATAGTCTCAGTGAAGGAAAAGATAAAGGCTAAATACTCACAGATCTATTTTCACCCTTACTTTAAAGTCTATTATTTCTATTATGTTATGAACCAAGTAAGTCAGTTAACAACCTCTGCTGCCCATAAAAACAGTATTTAACTCAACAATATAAGACTCAAAAAGGGGCTGGTAGAGCTACCCCAGTAAGTTAAAAATGTTTATAGGAACATTTTGTTTCTAGGTACATAATGTAATTAATTATGCAACTAACTATAAAGTCCAGTTAATAATTGTTTGTAGTAGTCTTTTTCTAAGTTGGTCACAGAAATGTTGATATATACTGTTGAGGATAAGTTACCTTTAGAAAATTGTAACCGAAAACATTTTTATGGCTATGATAAGTATTATGATAGAAACAAGGACTAACATAACCAGGTTTTTATAAAAAATAAAACCAAAATAGTGTACAAACTATGTATTTATATTTATTATTTATAATTGTAGAGGATCTAAATTAGAAGCAACCTTCACCACAAAGGGATGGATGAAAAATATTTTTCATCAAATCAAAATTTGTATGTTAGAAGATATAACATACAAATGCATGTGGGTTGACTTAAAAAATTCCTAGACAAACTATTAAAAATTTAAAAAGCGTTCATACAATTTGTTCGTTTTCAATTTTGATAATTTATATAACGTGCGCATGATATTGCATGAATAAATATCACGTGAACTCTTTTTCAATTTTTAATTAATAAGTTGCCCAGGAATTTTTTAGCCAACCCACTCGCAATATATTTTTTAACATACTAAATTTGATTCCTAATTCAGATATTATTATTAGACTGTAAAACTATTTGTTACTTGCATTATCTTCTCCTTTGTCATACATTATTCTAATAATTTTGAGTAGTTCAGCTAGATTCTTTCCTGTCTTTGCTGATATTCCCAGTACATCCATGTTTTCTCCTTTCAATTTTTCATAGTTTTTCATACCCTCTGCCAAATCTATTTTATTTACTACTACACATTTTGGTCTATTTGCTAAATTAATATTGTATTGACTAATTTCATAAATTAATGTGTTGTACTGCTCAATGGGGTCTGCAGTGCCGTCCAGTAGAAAAATTAGACCTCTGCACCTTTCAGTGTGTCGTAGAAACTGTATACCTAGTCCATAGTTCTTGTGGGAGCCCGGAATCAACCCTGGCAAATCCGCAATAGCTACTTGCTCATAGTCATCATAAGGAATCATTCCAATGTGTGGCCTGAGAGTTGTGAAAGGGTAAGGTGCAACTGTAGGTCTCGCTCTAGTCAAAGCTCTCAACAGGGTGCTCTTTCCAGCATTCGGAAACCCAGCTAGCCCTAGATGTGCCATTGAGCGCACCTCAAGTGTGTAGTAATTACTCTCTCCACTAGCGCCAAACTCAGCTATGTCAGGTGCTTGCTGGGTGTCTGTGAGGAAGAATCGGTTGCCGCGACCGCCAGCGCCGCCCCGTGCCGCTATGAACATGGTACCTTCACGATCCAAGTCGCCGATCACTTTTCCGTCAGCATCTTTAACAATTGTACCTATAGGCACTGGTATGATAACGTGCTGAGCGTTCTTGCCGTGGCAGTCTTTGTTTTCGCCCCTCGCGCCGTGCTTGGCTTGGATACATGAATTTAAGTGGTTCAAACTCTTCTTTGAATGGCAGGCCTGAAATAATACATGACCACCGTTCCCACCGTCCCCACCGTCAGGACCCGCGTGCTCCTTACACCAGGCGCTAAGGAAAGATATACATCCATCCCCGCCGTTGCCACCCATTGTCCTCACTCTGTAAGAATCTATGTAATATTGGACATTGTTGCGAGTAGACTTTGCTTTTAAACTTCTCAAAGCTTTTGGAACGTAGTCGTTAGAGTAATATCGCACGACTACGTTCTTGGTTGCCATTTGAAGACCACGTAGTATTTTTGCAAGCTGCATTTTTGCTTTAATTCAAAAGCTAGTTAACAAAATGAGCAATGTTCATTTTTGTATTTTAATATAATCTATTCCATGAATTTCCATGTATGATTATATATATATAGTAGATAAGCCGAGGCCGACTGAAAACTGACATGTACTTTGACACTGACAGCTGAGCTTGAGTTTGACTTTTATTATGACATAGGTACAGATTAAATTAGATTAAATAGGTACAGATTAATTACGTATATATTAAAACAAGTTCATTCTGCGGGGTAATTGCGTGAAAGTTTTCATGAGATGAATTTTATTCTGACATTTCAAATTCGAATTATGTATATCATTATTCATAAGAACATAATGATCCAATCTTTATATCATATTTTACTTATTTGAGCAAATTCGAACAGTGTAAAGTTTTCATTGATGAGAAATTTGCTGAACGATTTTGACTTATCGATCGTATGCCCATCGAATTCTCTCACGCAGGAGCGCCCACAGCGCCGCGGAAGAGGAGGAAAGGTTTCGTTCGCCCATCGAATCGTTAAGCCATCCATGAAAACTTTTAAACATGCCCTGCTGCACTTATGTAATGCATGTTAATAAAATAAATAGCATAGCATAGCTCTCAAATAAACCAAGTGCAAATGCCACCACTAAACTGAAACTGTTAACTTAGGCCGGAGACATGTTATTTTATACCAAGACAATAATTAGAAAGACAAAGAGAATTGGCAGTTTCGTTTAAAATTGAACAATTTGCATAGAATTTTCAATTCTGTGATGTATTTTCGTAGTAAGTTCGACAAATCCGAACAATAAGGAAAACATGTTTCGGAAATTCTTATGAATGTTTAGCCGGTGTGTACGTACCGTAATAGCCGGCGTTAATCTAACCGTCCGAAAAGCCCGCCAAAATTTAAAAATAATTAGATGGATCGTGCGAAACGAGGCGGCACGGGCCACTAAACAATTTTCAATATTGTACGAAATCTCGTGCATGTTTCGAAATGTTGTGCGATCTTATACATAGTTTAGCACAAATTAAATAGGTAATGAAATATTTTCATCAAGTCAATTGTTTATTTTTTATAGGTAAATACCTACCTAAGATACGTATGATGAGATATGTTTATGTTCAGTTGTTAAAAAATTGTTTTATTTATTGGGATTGTTAAAATAGTTGTACATAAGTAAGTACTTCTATACAAATCTCGAATAAAATCATGTTCTGATTATTTAATTTAACTTATTTTATTCAATAAATTGATTTTTTACAAGTTTTTTTATTTTATTTATTCTCTTGACATAGGGATAGTAATTTAATAGGTAAATTAAATAAATAATGAGTTAATTTTTAACCTTTTAGAAATAAAAACCTAGCCAAAGGGAGTCAGTATATATTCACGCAATATTAAAGTAAACCTAGACTCGAGTAACCTAGACGATTGATGGTCTACTATACAGTTTAGTTAAAAACAAAGAATTAATCTTGGTACTTACTGATATGTTTTATCAAACCTCCTGTTACTGTATGTTTAACGAGTGGGAAACTTCAAAGGTACCATAACCCGGATTTGGTGACGCCGGGTTATATGAGATTTTCACCCACAAAACCAACTCGGTGGGATTACCCACCGATTTATTTAAATATATGAATGTTCTTAGTAACTATGGCAAGATTTTGTTTTTATACTGATTTGCAATCGATTAGACCACCTGAAAAATAATAGCCTTTACCCTGCTCATTCCGAGTGGGTCTACTCTCGGAATTACCAGCGTCGGAATCTACCAGCGCTTAATATTGAGCCAAAAAAAAGGTTCTGATGATGAATGAAACAGATGACAAACTATAAATAAATTGGAGTCAAAACGTTCGTGATAGAAAATATATTTTCCAATATTACAAAATCTGTAAAAATAACAAAATACCATAATGGTAAATCTCTTAGCTTTAATAATATAATTAATAACTCTTGTGTATGAACAATGAATAAGTAGGTATACAATCAGTGAACAACAACTTAATCTACATTATAAAAACTTATGTAGGTATATATTTACATATTTTGAGTTGGAAGCTGCTGATATAATAAAGTTATTTTAAATATCTGTATTTAACTCACTTCATTTTAGATATTGACTGGCAGTGTCAATCTCCACCATTTAAGCCATATTAAGAAAACAATGTTTGAGACATTTAAAAAAAAACATCATAACAAACATGAGCATCTACGAAATTTTTATCACATCAAGATATCACCATGGCCGCCACATTTCGTTGCTACTTGAAGGCCCCTGCACTGGGGAGTTTGAGCTCGGGGCAACTTCAATATTTTCTCTCACTTCAGGTTTAGGGCTCACCGGTTTTATTGAGATAGGCTGAGCTAGAGACTCCGCAGTATGGCTTATCACAGTTCTCGATAACGGCGTTACTAGAATGGTCTGAAAAGGTGGCCTTTCGGTTACCGACGGTATGCTTTCAGGTATCGTGAGCTTCCTCTCTGGATAACTAGGTATTCGACTGGGAAGTCTGTTAAAAGCAGACTTACAATCCGGTTTCGTTATCAAAGTTTCCGGGCGACTTACATTTTCAGGTACCGTTGCAGTTTTTAATCGTTCTGAAACGCTCTCTCTCTGCCTCTCCGGCTCCAATCTTATGTACTTAGATGCCGGCCCTAAGGTCTCTGTGTGGCGTTTCAATTTTTGCCGAATGGAATAGTCGACTGCAGTTTTCGGTGACGCGTCTATTCCTATTTTATAGTTCTCAACGTCGATGACGATTGATAGGGGCTCCATATATCTCTTGTTTCGGGAAGCTTCCTGTTTTAGTGTTTCCGGGGATATAGTCGTGGATGAAACGGTAGGTTTCTGTTCCGGGCTGGTGTCCTGATCCGACGCTGAGTGGCTCGGCGGTGTCGGGAAAGGAAACGTTTGTACCGGTCGCGGGGGGGTTTCGAGTTCAGTGGAAGAGTCGCAAGCTGAATCACAGGATAGGGGGCTAAGCGGTGGGCTGGTTGGCTTGGTAGATCTGACGTAGTGGAACGCGCTGGGTCGCTCGTCGTCCAGCCGGAGCGGGTCGGGGACGAGGGGAGGATAGTCGGTGGGTTGGAGTCGATCGATTCCCGAGAGGCAGGTGTTGAGATGGTTCCCGAGGCGGTAGCGGATGCCCGTGGGGACGCTGGCGAGCCGCGAGAGGTACCTCTTGACCTCGACAGCGCAATCACCGAAGCCGGCCTTGAACCGGTGCAGGACCGCAGGGTCCGCAGCGATGGCAGCGGCCAGCTGTTGACGCTGGAGAGTTTGTAAGTGTTTCACCGTCAGCTCGAGGATATCTGCCTTTTCCAGTTTTGAATGTCTGGCTGGCTGTAGAAAAACAATATCAAGATAAGATTTTATTAAATGTATAGGTATATAGGTATTATGTCAGTTGGACTGACAATTTTATTTGGCGCAAGTTAAGCTACTATGATTTGCAGCATAGAATTAAGGGCTTTTTATAATAAGCATAGGAATATGATTCTGCCTACAATCATTTTTATAATGAATTAGAATTTATCTCAAGAAGTGAAATATATGGTCCGTACACAATTAATGTGGTTCGGTACACTTCCACCACTCCGGACAGATTTTGAGACTTTGATTCTATCCACTGTTGAGATATAAGAATAATAACTACTATACTAATTTTCATGGTGAAACTCACGTCTTTGTCCATAGCATCCATCAGTAAGTCCTTGAGCTCGTTCAGGCAGTTGTTGATGCGCGCGCGCCGCTTCTTCTCCATTATCGGCTTATTCGTCTGGAATTGTCAAATTAATATAGCCATGAGGATTTTGTGTTTAAATATAGATAGTTAAACAACTAATTTGGATATATTGAAAATGGTAACGTTAATCCTATTTTTTAATAAAAGTATGTAGGTAGTTATTGTTTGTATAAAAACATGAATTAATTTTTATCACAACCATTTCCCAAAACTTTAACATAGTAAGTAGAAAATTAACTAAATAAGGAAAAGGTGTTTTGCGTAGATTTTATTGAGATAAAGTCATGTAAAAATGACAAAATTTAATGTTTTCGACATTAAATAAACATCGCTAAGAAAAACAAAACTTTATTACAATGTTCACTACAGTGACAATGCGCACAAAAATTGAGCGACACACAGCGACTACACATAAAAAATAAAAAAATTAATTTGCTTTACATCCGTTACACTCGTAACACATTTTTTCGCCTAATTTGCACAACACTAAAACTCACCTTTCGCAACTCTGCCTTAGACATTCCTTGGCCTGGTTCTGACATGAATCCTGTCTGAGAGTCATCATCTTCGCTGCAGGGCATTTTGTAATCCACAATTTTTCCAAATTTCACTGAACCCCTTCAACTGTCAATCCTCACTGTTTCACCTTCCACCACGTAACATTAACTGACCGGGATAGAGTTTACACCAAAATTTAAATCGCCCTCCATCCCTATTCATCCTGCTTATGAAGCGAAACGACAAAGTCGTGCTGTCTTGCTCTCGCATTGTGATTGAAGCGCTGGGAAATGTATCGGAATGCTTTGTTTTCGTTCCCTCTCGCTCTTTGCGGGAACCTGTTGTCAATGGTGCCTATGGCTGAGCGTTGTTGGGTGCGCTTGAGTTGCAGTTTGATTCTGGGCAGTCACATTTTTATTTTACTTTTGTATGTTTTTACTTGATTACTATTGAATTATTCTTGTCCGGGTTTGTGTGTTTAATTTGAGTTGTAGCAATTGTGTCTCACAGCGCTCAAGTCAATAATTGTAAATTAAGTCTTACCTGAATTATGGAAATCTTAATAGGTACCTACCTATAATTATTTTCAGGTATTATTATTGTCAAGTTTCTGCAGTATATTCTTAATTGCGGGAATCTTTGTTTAGCATCGCATTAAGTTTTTACTAAAATATCGAAAGTGAAGCTACATCCGTAGTCCCCTTATCCTGTATAGTATGGGAATGCATGAACGTACGCACGCCCATAACGAACCTCATTTCCCGACATACGAACCGCACTGCAAAAAGCTCCTACTTCATTGAATGCAACCTTTCCATAAAGTACGGCGATTTCTTCTATGAATTGAACGGAGTTTAAATATTCAACTTCATGTGTGAAACGTAGCGTAAAAGGTGAGTATGAAGTTGCGAGTTTTTTTTGTATGAGCCGAGGTGTGGGTAAACTCGATACTTTATGAGCAAGGGTGTCGTTTAGTTCTCACGGTGTGTGGGAATGTGCTAAGGTGCAAGGGTAAGTCCGAAAAGGCAAAGGTACATGCGCCGTTGTTTTTTGAGCGCATTTGATATTACGAATTTGAAATTGTGTGGATTACTTACCTACTATGTTTAATTTTTTTATTTCTGTGTTGCTTGCGGCTGTATTCTTTGCGACTGTTTTTCAAGAGTTGCGTACATAAGATCTACCTGAATGGTAAAGTAGGTGCGTTGCTAAAAAAAATATTTTTTTCTATTGTGCCTGATTTTTTATTTTTATAAATTACAATGACGTTGTTATTTTTTTTTATGACGTTAAAATTCAAATTGTAAATATATAAATAATAATAAATAATCTATTTTGTACCATAGATTTACCAAAAAAATATTTAGTTAGGTGCCTATGCAAACATTTTACCTATATAAATAGGAAACGTTTTAAAAATAGTAGGCCATGAAGTTTTCATGACCTACTATTTACTGGTACTTACCTATTAGGAGGGATCGACGAACTTACTAATCTGAATTAACTTAACTATTTCATACGAGCAGTACTAGACCTCGTTTTAAAAAGACCAGGTGCTTTAGACGACCTTTGTTCCCATTGACATACCAATACATAAATTACATACTAATATTCAATTAGACCATTTCTCTCACGGTGTCCTGGGCCACCAGTAAAATTTTTAAAGGACATTCTTTTTATTCCGTAGAAAACCGACTGTATTGTGTTGTAACACGGGTTATAAACATTTAATCCTGCAGCAAAAACAAATTTGTCGATGCTCTGACCACAAAGTTATATATAACGTTCCATAAATATAACGATTGGACTTATCATTTACGAAATAGAGTCCAAAATCGTCTAAACTAACGGACGAATTAAAATATTTTTAATTTGTCCGTTAGTTCACCCATTGGCAAAGCATGCGATCGCGTGATGAGTTTAATGAATGGTGAATAATCGTCATCAGATGTCGTTGACGTGTTATGTAAAATGGGGTAGCCAGTGGGAACATTTAAAATTATTTTTTAAAGCTATCTTGTTGCCGGCGCAATGACCGGGTACAAATTTTTTTAACGCTCGATGGTGTGAGAATAATCTGGTTTAAAGGCATTAGGAACAGAAAAAATGATGTAATATGATGTTGTACTTACACTCGCTGCGACCCATAGACGTCCCACTGCTGGGCACGGGTCTCCCCCACAGACACTGCTGCGGCAGGTCTAGAGTATAATACGTACTCCATCACGCTGCTCCAATGCGGATTGGCGGAGGGGTTAGTGGCCAACTCAGTGTCGAATGTTCTCAAGCCACCCGAAGGTCTTCGACAAGGCTTAGCGACTGTTTCCAGCATTGAAAACAACCGGGACCGACGGCTTTACGTGCCCTCCGAAGCACGGTAGCGTCCATGAAATTTTGCCACTAGCGGTCACCCATCAACAAGCCGACCGCGCCCGTCGTTGCTTATGTTAGCAAAGTTGTTAGAGAAGGTAGGTTACCTCGCAACTTTGTACGATCATGGAACTTTAGTAAGTAATTCAAATAGAAACTCAAAAAGGACAAACTACATCCACGGATATTGAAAGTAATTGATTAATACAAAAAAGCAAAACAAAAAATATTTTTTATGAAGTCACAATATTGTAAATCTTGGGAACCTCGACCGTCATCGAAAGTGTGTAGAAAAAGTAGTTACTCACAATGAGGACGCGAGGGTCGTGTGAACGGACAGAATATAAATTGTAACGGCGCAGCTTCCTTCCTGCGGACTGCGGATCAAGGGATTCCGTTGTAGGGTCACCACGCACTATTGACATACAAGCACTCCCTTTGTTAAAGTCTAGTTTAACCAACTTAGGGACCGGTCTTATTCATAACAAATTAATAAACCCTTTTTAGTGTTATAAAGTGTGTTAGGTTCTTTATTCAATCTCAATTCAGATTTGACAGTAATTGACAATACAAGTTATAAAAGCTGCTAAGCTGCAACCCATAGACATCCATGCTGGGCACACGTCTCCCCCACAGACACAGCTGCGGTTGGATTGGTGGAGTGTCGAATGTTCCCAAGCCACTCCAAGGTTTTCGACAAGGCATAACGACTGTTTCCACTATTGAAACATCCCGGAACGACGGTTTTACTTGCCCTCCGAAGCACGGTAGCGTCCATGGAATTTTTGAATGAACGCTACCACTTCATAGCTAAACAAAACACTATAGCTTGGTTTTAATGGGCTTAATATTTAATATTTTGTGACGTCATCCTAAGTGTGTGTGTTCATGCAAGAATATGGTCACCCTTATACTCGTGTCTACGAATAGAAGGGGATGATACCTCTCGGAAATAACTTTTTATTTAGCTTCTCATGGTCCAATCATTATGTTTTTTATTTATAAAGGTAGGGTCTTGTTTATTTTACTAAGATTTGCTTACACGGTACGTAACTTACCAATTTATCAAATAAATATTAAACCAATTTAAGCGCTTGCATTCCTTGTTGGCCTGCAACCTGCAACTAATAAATAAGATAAATAAATAAGAAGATAAAAAAGGTAATAGGTAAGATAAATAAAATAAATACTTAGATTAGTACTTATTTATCCTACCTTAAAATAGATTTCAATGGATATACAGGGTTATTGGTAATTCGACGTATTCCCGTTAGGAGGTGATAGGGGTGACTATTTGTGATAATTTTAACCCCCATATGCATTATGCAAAAGTGAACCATTTTCGAGTTATCAAGCTTTTCAGCTTTTTTCAAAATAAGTCAGAAATGCAACATCAAAAATTTATTTAAAAAAAAGTATCAATTAAAATCTATTTTTTTCTTTTGAGATATAAAAACGATTAAACAATGGTTATTTATCAACATTAAAACTACAATTATCGGTCCAACTTTAAAAATGCGAGACGATTAACGATATTACTTCAATATTTTTTGAGATTTTTGTCCACTAAAATGCCTTAAAAACAAAAAAAACTTATATCAAACTTGGCTTGCAGATTATTTTAAAAACATTACCGTTTTCTTAGCTTTCCAACAAGGCATAATAACTATGAACTTATTTTAAAAATACTGAGAAAAACCGATCACAAAGCAAGCAAGCGGAAATTTGTATTCAAACTAAACATAGGGTCATTCTTTAAAATTTCAAAAAAATTTATTAAAAACAATGCCCAATGTAAATAAAACAAAAAATGTAAATTTAAAATCAAATTTAGAACCAGTAAAAGTTTAGTAATAATAACAATTAATAATATGTAACAATTAAGACATTTTGTAATTTAGCCTAATTAAAGTTCTTGCTCGAAGGGACTTCCCCTATTGCGTACGCAAAGTTTCGTTATTTTTCTGAGGTGTAAGTTAACTACCGAAGTACTCAAATTAATCTGCATTATGTGCAATATGTGCAAGAATTTATCGATGAACCAATTTTGCTCGCTTACGAATTTTTTTAACAAATGAAATGCTTGAAGACGTGCCATTAGCTATAAGGCAAAACATGATATACTAGCAAGACGGATGTCCTGCAAATGTGATTGGGAATAATTTTAACACTTCGGTAGTTAAGTTACACCTCAGAAAAATAATGAGACTTTGCGTACGCAATAGGGGAAGTCCCTTCGAGCAAGAACTTTAATTAGGCTAAATTACAAAATGTCGTAATTGTTACTTATTATTAATTGTTATTATTACTAAACTTTTACTGGTTCTAAATTTAATTTTATATTTACATTTATTGTTTTATTTACATTGGGCATTGTTTTTAATTACTTTTTTTGAAATTTTAAAGAACGACCTTAAGTTTAGTTCGAATACAAATTTCCGCCTGCTTCCTTTGTGATCGGTTTTTCTCAGTTTTTTTTTAAATAAATTCATAGTTGTTATGCCTTGTTGGAAAGCTAAGAAAACGGTTATGTTTTTAAAATAATCTGCAAGCCAAGTTTGATATAATTTTTTTTTGTTTTTAAGGCATTTTAGTGGACAAAAATCTCAAAAATTTTTAAACTAATATCGTTAATCGTCTCGCATTTTTAAAGTTGGACCAATAATTGTAGTTTTAATGTTGATAAATAACCATTGTTTAATCTATTTTATAAATCAGAAGAAAAAAATTGATTTTAATTGATACTTTTTTTTAAATAAATTTTTGATGTTGCATTTCTGACCTATTTTGAAAAAAGCTGAAAAGCTTGATAACTTGAAAATGGTTCACTTTTGCATAATGCATATGGGGGTTAAAATTATCACAAATAGTCACCCCTATCACCTCCTAACGGGAATACGTCGAATTACCAATAACCCTGTATATTATAGGTAAGTTTCCTAGATATTTTTATTAGGAATAGATTTACTATAACTATAGCCAAGTAAACTCTATCATATTAGGTACCTACAAGCTTTTTTTTTTAAATATAGGTAGTTCACCTATGTTTTAGCAAGTTCTGAATATAGAAAGCAGTATCATCATTTGGACAGGACAGGACAGAAGGACGAAATGTTACTCCGTACCGTATGTATTATACGAGTAACTTACGTACCTACCTACGTACGCTTCCTGAATTGCTATATAACAGGCAACACATTTAAATTAAAAAGTAGGTGATGGATCTTTTTATGCTGCAGTGAGATTCCCATGGCAAACAGGTGCTTACAAAAAATATCCGCCCTGTAGCTGACTACAGAGTAGTGGACTGTATATTATATATATTAAAGACTTCTTTCCATGTAGTTCTTATTTATTGAACCGGACGAGTTTACAATGACGCGGTAAATGTACTGAGATGAGCTGTCGTGAACTATCGTTAAACAAGTGTTAAGATCCGAGTGAGATATCTGAGTGCCGTTACAATCCTTAGAAAGTTCCTTTTATTACATTTCGTCTCAAAACTAATTGCCACGTTTATTGTTAGGCGCGGCGTATTGTTTCTTAGACGATCCCGTTACAACACGGTGCATTCGGTCCCAATGTTGCATCTGTACTGTTCTACCGCATGCAAGACAAAGGTTCGCTATCTCTGTTTCATATTGTGCGCTATTCCTTTCCTATTCTTACGCATCGCTCCATCTCGTATAGTAACGGTGTTTCTGTTTTATTTACATCGACTTATTTTACTTATATACGTAATTCTTAACTATACATGTTTCTACGTACACATTAATTACACTATATGTCGACGTCCTTAACAGTCTCTATATATACACTTATTCACTATACGTCGCCGTCCGCAACAGTCTCCCCCCGGCGTAGATCCTTCGCAGCCTTGTCTATCCGCAGGACGGCGAGCCGCGTCGCCGGTCTCCGGAACACTCTGCCTCTCGTTCTTATGTCCGCCGTTCGGATGATGCCGTCTGGACCTGGATCATTGTAGGAATCCCGTTGCGCTTGCCGAATCCATTGTTCTTCGGCCGCTTGCATGTGTTTGACTTCCAGTTGCAGTCTCTTGTTATCTGTTGTTGTCACTCTAATCAGATTCTCATAGGACGAAAATCTAATTAGCTCTGGCAGTGCGGCGTCGTCGATCGCTTCATCGTTGGTGATCGTGAGTGCAGTTTCGATGTTTATGTCTTGTTCCATCGGCCAATTCAGTTCAGTCTCTCGCAGGAACGAAGGCCCCGTGAACCATCGATCTTCATTAGTAATTCTCTTTGCTTCAAGCCTTGTCGCGTCGTCGGCTACGTTGAGCGCGGTCGGAACCCATCGCCAGTCTTCAACTTGTGTTAATTCGGCGATCTCGGCGAGGCGATGTGATACGAATGGAGTATACTTTTTTGCTCTTTCGTTCCGTACCCAGTGTAGAACGGTCGTTGAGTCGCTCCAGTATATCGTTCTTATAGGTTTCCAACTGTGTTCTCTGACTATTGTGTTAGCCAGTCGTGCTCCTATTAGTGCCGCTTGAAGTTCCAGTCTTGGTATTGTGAGTGTTTTAGTCGGCGCGACCTTCGCCTTAGCCATTACTTGGATCGTACTTATAGATTTGTCCACGATCCTCCAATAGGCCACCGCGGCGAAGGCTTGCTCGCTCGCGTCGACAAACACGTGTAATTCGACGTGTGTCTCTGGTGTCGCACGCAGATTGTAGCATCTTGGTATGGCTAATGCTGAGACGTCAGTTAGTTGCTTCATCCACTGGTCGAATAAATCGGCCTCCTCTGATGGCAATTCTTGGTCCCAGTCGATTTTCTTCTGCCATAACTGCTGTAATATAATTTTCCCCATTATTGTGTAATGGCTTATGAGTCCTAGCGGGTCATATATAGACATGACCGCGCTCAGAGTCTCCCGCTTGGTGGGTGACCTGAGTCGGAGTCTGACCTCGTCGGGAACCCTCTTGATCTCTGTATTATATGTGAGTGTGTCAGCGTCTGGGTCCCAACGAAGCCCTAGTGTCTTCTCTTTTTGGTGCGCCGCAAGCTTGACGTTTGTGTTTCTTGACCTCTTGCCCTCTGGAACGCTAGCCAAGACCTTCTTACTATTCGAGTTCCAACCCCTGAGGTTGAATGAGGCTTGACTGTGGACGATCATTATATCTTCTATCGTCTTGATAGCTTCCTCTGATGTCTCGAAGCTATCCAGATAGTCGTCCATGTAGTGCTTTTCTTTAATCGCTGCGGCTGCCTCTGGGTATTTGTTTTCATACTCGGCGGCGTTGCGATTTCTCACACTGTGCGCGAGATAAGGCGAGCTAGATGCCCCGAATATCATTGAAGTCATCTTCATTTGTTTAATGGCTTCCTTGGGCTCTGCACGCCATAAAAACATTTGAGCGGGCTGGTCTTCTGGTCTAATTTTTACCCTTAAAAACATTTCTTCTATGTCGGCCGTTACTGCTATTTTTCTTTCCCGGAATCCAAACAGAATCTTCGTGAGTGGGGCCAATAGGTCGGGCCCTTCCAATAAGAAATCGTTAAGGCAGATTCCTTCCACTCTTGCTGCTGCGTCGAAGACCATTCTAATTTTCCCCGGCTTGTTGTGGTTCGTGACGGCGAAGTGAGGCAGGAACCATTTAATTGGACTATTCATCTCGCTGCCGTCGATTTCCGTCGCGTACCCTTTTCTTATTAGATTGTCCACTTGAGCAGTATATTCTTGTTGGAATGCAGGTTCCCTTTTCATTTTCTTTTCTAGCGTGTTGAATCGCTTTAGAGCCGATTCGTAGCTATCCGGAAGCGCTGGGTTGTCCGTTTTCCACGGTAGGCCGACTTCAAAGTGCCCGTCTATTCTTTTAACAGTTGCTTCGAACGTTCCAATTGCTCTTTCTTCATTCTTGTTTACTTTTTGTTTCGTCGAGACGCCGAGTGAGTCTACTTCGAAATGCGACTCGACGATCTTCGCTAATAGTTTGTCACTTGCGCATATGTGAAGCACGCTATTTTCATTCTCGCCCATTATTGTGCTTCTAGGTGCCGACCCATGTAGAACCCAACCCAGTTTCGTCCATGATGCGGCGGGTTCCCTCTTCTTGCCGGCGCGAAGCTGTCTCGATACTATTAGTTGCCAGTTGTCGGCCCCTATTAGTATGCGTGGCTTTGCTTCCTCTACGCAGATCTTTGACTGTATGGCGCGTAAGTGCTTGTACCGCCCCAGGTCGCGCGGTATGCGTTGTTGATGTAACTTAAGATTTTTTACAGTGCGAGCTTTTATTTCATGTTTTACGTGCTCGCTCAGTCCTTGTATTTCGATCTTTATTGCCTTGCTGTTTATCCTTTTCTGTTCGTTTATTCCTCTTATGTTGAGAGGCTGGTTCGGTCCTCCGTCGGCGAGCTCGTTTGCTACGTCTTCGTCGATTAATGTGACCGTGGACCCTTCGTCTAGGAGAGCGTACGTAATTATCTCCCCCCGTGGTCCCCTGAGCTTTACTTTACAGGTTTTGAGCAGGACTGAGGTTGGCGTTCTCTTCATTGTTACATTCATAACTGCCGCGGCCGTGTCGTTCGGTTCGCTGTCCTCTTGAGTGCTGAGTGTGGCTTCCGCTAGCTTTTCTTTGTGCAGTAGTGCGTGGTGCTTGTAAGTGCACCCGTGGACTCCGCACGCCTTAGCTTTGCAGGCGAACTTATTATGTCTTCCTTTCAGGCATTTGAAGCAAATCTTGTTTTCTTTTGCCCATTTCCATCGCCCGTTGACATCTAACGCCCTTAGCCTTGAGCACTCCGGAGGGCTGTGTCCTCCCGCTTGACAAACGAAGCATTTTCTTTCTTCAGTGACGTCTTCAGTAGTGTACACGCCTCGGTTGATCGCCCGTCTTGCGATTGTTTCTTTACGTGTTTGTACTGGAGCGCTGAAGCTTCGCTTGGTTGTGTGGGTGTATCGAAGCATCAGATCCGCTTCTTTCATAAGAAATTCTGAGAGAACCGACATTTCGTTCTCCTCCATGATCTGATGTTCGTGCGTGGCGGCGTACTCCGCCCATTTGCTGACGAGGTGAGGACTCAGCTTGTCCATTACATCGCGTACCAGCATAGGATTCCGTAGGTATCCCCTTTTGTCTATACTCTTTATTGTATAGACAATATTTTGTACTTTGACTGCCATGTCGTAGAGCTCGTTCGATGCATTCCCGAGTCTTGGTAGTTTTTTCAACTCTTCAATCGCGCGGTCTATAATGTATTCCGGACGCCCGTATTTCATTTCCAGCGTGCGCATAATAACATCTGGGTCGGACGCGGTAAACAGCTGTGAGAGCACTGTTTCCCGCGCTTCCCCTCGCAGACAGTTTCTTAACCGTAGAAGATTTTCCGTTGGTGTAAATTTAAATAATCTTGTGGAGTCTTCCATGGCGGCTTTGAATGGTAACCACTCGGCTATGGTTCCCGTGAAGATCGGTAGTTCCGCTGTTTGCCGAGGTGGCGGCCTTGCAGTTATCATTTTTTCTAATGCGTCGGCCAGTTGCTGTATTCCTCGTTGCTTTGAACTCTCCCCCCGTTGCTCATTAACGGGAGGACGATCCTCTTGTGGTTCCGGCCGTGTGCCCCCAATGCTTCTGTCCAACCAATCTTGCGTTCTTTCGTTGCATGCGCTGGCGGCGTAGTCCGATTCCGCTTCGATCACTGACATTTCGGCGGCTAGTCTCGTTCTTATAAGCTTCTCTCTAATTTTGAGTCGCTTTTCTTCTATTTGACTCAGTTCTTTCTCGGCTTCATATTGTGCTTGCTTGATTCTTGCATCGTTGCTACGTCGGGATGTATTCGTCCGGTGTGTAAGTGCCGGCGACGTAGCTCTTCTGGCTGGTGATGTGGCGTCTGTTCTCGGTGTGCTCAGTTGTGCAGGCGGCCCCATGGTAGATATGCCCGTCGGTATCTCTGGCACGATCTCCATTAATCTACCACCTCGCTGAGCTTCCGATTCCCCGTACCCCGATTCTGAGCGAACACGACCCCTTGTGTTCATTGCCACTGGAGTGTTGTTAGAGCCCGATGCAGACATGTGGCGTCTTGAAGCGTGAATCTGCTTGTGGATTCGCTTGTAGCGTCGATTCCCTCTTGAATCGAACGTATTTTGACTCGTTCGCTTGCTCCTGTACCCGCTTGTTGCGTCGATTTCCCTTTGAATCGACCGTAGTGTGGATTTTTCTTGAAACCTCTTCTGGCTGTAGTCCGTAGCGTCAAATCGCTTGTGAATTGACCGCTGATTGAATCCCGCTTGGATTCCGGCGAAGCATAGGACTAGCCCTTGATTTCCCAATCCGACGTTGAATGACCAACACTGTAGTTGATCCGACGTTTGAAGCTCCGGCTCAATATTCCTTATTCGGCTCGAATTGACCAACACTGTAGTTGATCCGACGTTTGAAGCTCCTGGTTCAATATTCACAATCCGAATTCGAAGGATAAAACACTGTAGTTGATCCGGCTCAATATTCCTTATCCGGATTCGAAGGACCAACACTGTAGCTGACTACAGAGTAGTGGACTGTATATTACATATATATTAAAGACTTCTTTCCATGTAGTTCTTATTTATTGAACCGGACGAGTTTACAATGACGCGGTAAATGTACTGAGATGAGCTGTCGTGAACTATCGTTAAACAAGTGTTAAGATCCGAGTGAGATATCTGAGTGCCGTTACAATCCTTAGAAAGTTCCTTTTATTACATTTCGTCTCAAAACTAATTGCCACGTTTATTGTTAGGCGCGGCGTATTGTTTCTTAGACGATCCCGTTACAACACGGTGCATTCGGTCCCAATGTTGCATCTGTACTGTTCTACCGCATGCAAGACAAAGGTTCGCTATCTCTGTTTCATATTGTGCGCTATTCCTTTCCTATTCTTACGCATCGCTCCATCTCGTATAGTAACGGTGTTTCTGTTTTATTTACATCGACTTATTTTACTTATATACGTAATTCTTAACTATACATGTTTCTACGTACACATTAATTACACTATATGTCGACGTCCTTAACAGTCTCTATATATACACTTATTCACTATACGTCGCCGTCCGCAACACGCCCTTTGCCTTTGACTGTGCTTATATGAACTGGGTTTTTATTGAGTGCGCGGCGGGAAAAAACGCATCCGGGGTTGATTTCCTGGTCCACCGCCGCTTTGTCCATGATTTATCGATATATTTATTATTTGTAAATAATATATAGTTAGACGACATGGCAATTAGAGTCTTTAATAACAGAAAACTTAATAGAGATACCTAGATAAGTTTGAAAATTCCTTTTTTTTTAAACTTATTTAGTTGCAATCTTTTTCTGCTGCTTGATAATCTCTACTATAGTAGGGAAAATTATCTGTGGTAATTCTACTTATTGAATTCTAATTTTGACTAGGTAAACTAAAGAAAGATATTAAAAAAATCCTAAAACTGCTATCGCACCTGATTCAATGAATGAAATCTAAAATCTGAAATCTGAAAAAAAAAACGATCTACGAGTAAATTGTACGTACTTACTTACGTAGTATGTTACTATGGTCCGCCTGCGACCTAATTTAGAATACCTATATAAATCTACCTTTCATGAGAACATTCAGCAGAGGACAAAAGGACAAGGAGGTCCTTGTCCCCGAAACTGCGACATAATTTTGCCGTGCGTGTAAAGCTTGTCCCTTTCATAAGTTCATAACTATGGAAGTTAAACACCGCATTATACATAATAAGGCAATCGCCTCCTTCCTCTTCACAGCCCCTATTCTCACGCTCCCCGTGACAGGTGTGCCGGCGGCGGGTCACCCGAATAATGATAGCAAGAAAAATCAACTTTATCTCTTTTACAATACAGCTTAAATTCAAAATTCTACATTGTATGCTCGCATCATAACCCTACCGTGCTAATATAAACTTTATGAGTATCGGAATCGGGTTGAGATAGCATCCTTGACCGTTGACCACTCATCGCGGTACTTAGCGTTTTGTGTTAGACCCTAAACTATTTGTTCTATTTATTGATTTATTTATGTATTAGTTAGGTTAACGAACTTTCTCTAGCTCAAAGACTAGATATTTTTTAATATGTAGATACATACATAAATAGATATTATTGACATCCAGACACAGAACAAACACAAGTGTTCGTCACACGAATATTTGTCCCGAGTGGGATTCGAACCCACGACCCCTGGCGCAACAGGTAGGGTCACCACCACAGAACAGATAAAGGAGACCACCGATTGCGCCAACGGGCCCGTTTATTTTATTAGTAACTAGTGGACGCCCGCATCTTCGCTCGCGTGGAATAAGACAACAATAATTTCGTTTACACCTAGTAATACTATATAGCCTATGTCACTCAGTAAAGATGCAGCTTTCTAATGGTGAAAGAATTTTTGAATTCGGTCCAGAAGATTTTGTGTGAAAACATTACAAACAAATGTTTCCTCTTTATAATACATATTAGTATCTTTAACTAGACAAATCAACGTCAATTGCAGCTACTAATATTAGATCTGAAACAACTCGTTAAAACAAACATAAATAGGTTAAGTAGGTACCTATTTATGTTTAAATATATCTAAAAGGGATTAAGGTCACTCAATTCCACAAAACGGACCTTACATGTATCCGCCCTCTAAAAAATTGGCGAAGTTGTGGGAATGTTTCGGGGCCTCATTTCTCAGTTGCGGCCGTATTCTTTTGTTGTTCAACACCTTGAGGGTCTTTTGTTAATCTCAAAAGCCAAGATTGCGGTGGGTTTTGCTTCGTATTCTTTCAATAATTGCTTACGCACTGTGAATCATATTTAGAGTTGGTACAATTATGATACATAGGTAGTACATTATAGGGAAGGGTTAGACCAAAACACTGTGATTTACACATTGGATTTACACGACACCAAGTGCATGTTGGTAGACTGTACACCTCAGAGAATTATGAAGTAGATAGTCACGGTCAAAAATGCATTAGCAGTTCCACAAGGTTGTAGCATATCAAAGGCACTTACGCCCTTTTTCTACGCACACTACATATTAACACATACATTACCTTTGTTTCGTGTTGACCACACGCATCTGTCGTCACACAGACTAGTTGTAACGTGCAGGATATAACTCTGGTGCAGGGTGCTGCAGGCTAGAGCACAGGGATGCTACTGCAATTCATGGCCTTTGTACATTCAGTGATGCTACTCACGATTATACCCGGACCTCTCCCGATACTGTGTTTCCATGGGATAAAAAATCAATTTCAATATTTTATATAAATAAATAAATAAATATCTTGGACATTCTCACACACGGCCATCTGACCCCAAAGTAGGCGCGAGCCTGTGTTATGGGTGTCAGAGACTGATATACATACATAGATATTTTTAAATACATACTTAAATAGATAATATTAACATCCAGACACAGAACAAATACAAGTGTTCGTCACACGAATATTTGTCCTGAGTGGGATTCGAACCCACGACCTTTGGCGCAACAGACAGGGTCACTACCGATTGCGCCAACGGGCCTGTCAATATGTACTATAAACACGCAGGCAGCAGCTAGTGATACAAATAAGTATTTTTTACCTACCTATTAAGTACTTTATGGGCGTATTACCTACATATTAAGTATACCTACCTTCTCTGCTGAAGATAACTTTTTTTGTATTTATGTAAGATAGCAAACGAGCAGGCGACGAACATCCGCCGCCTGTAAGTGTACCCCTTTCCGGGTTTCGTCGCTCTAAATTTATCAATTTCTCTGAAAGCTCTCTTCCAGGATCAGAATCCAAATGAAACAATATAAACTTGTAATCGATTTATTCATATACCATCATTTAAATGCACTGGGATAAAATTACTTATTTAAATATGTATTAAAGTATAAAATTATAATAATGTTACTATATATGAAAGGGTAAAAGGTTAGCAATTAACATAACAAAGATTATGGACGAATTTACCGGGTTTAATAACTTACACTAATAATTTCAATAAAACTATAATTTTATTATATGAACACGAAGTTACGGGTACAGTTTATGACATAAAAATGTTGGTGGATAATTTTGCTAAATCAAAAACCTATTGAGTTACATTTAAACTTATTCTACATATAATATGTACTACGTGCATATGATTGTTCAGATATTTGCATGTCTAAATACAGAATAATATGGCTTGTTAAATAATTAATTATGGTGGTAGGTAGATTATGAAGTAAGCATTGCTGATTTAAAAATGTATGTAGTTTGATGTATGTGTGTGTTACAACTTATGACAGAAAAATCTGGAGTCACTTCTAAAATATAATTCGTGAAATTCTTACATGTGTTTTTATTAATTGTATTTATATCTGCATACATAAAAATTGAAAATTTACGTATATTTGAACACATTTGAAAAATACCATATTATTATTAATTTTTAAACAGAAAAACAATTAAATGCTCAGGCCGACTAAGTTTCCATCTAATTATGTAAATTGATATCAAATTGTATGTAAAATAAGATTCGCAAATATTTTGGTCAATGTCAACAAGTCAAATAAACAACCGTGTTATGATCAAATTTACATAAGGATTTATTTAAATTACGTACAAAAGTCGTCGATCTTAAACACATCATAACTTAAGTAAGTGTTACCATACCAAACCTTATTCTAATTACTGGCACTGAATTATCACACGCAAGTCTGCTGCAAAGACGCAAGCTCACAATCATAGTAATCATATTCCTTTTTGGTTTAAATGCGAGTTTTCAATTACATACTAACTTAACGCAAAAACATATATTTTTAGTAAATTGATCAGAAGGGTTTGAAACTTCTTTAGAATACAATTATTAATATTAAAAATGTGGCAATAAAATACAAGAGACAAAATTAAAGACATAGAGGTATCAAAGATTACAAAGAGGAAGACACGTTTATAAATAGCAACTTACTGTTTGTAAGAAATGCAAAGTGAAACAGCGATCACCAAAAATACTAAGATGTATCTAAAACTATTATTAAAATAAACTTTCAAATAAAATGCAGAGGTTAAGGAATAAAACAGGAGATCTTTAGCTCAATACTACAAAGAAAATATTAATGAAATTAACAATAAAATTACAAATTAAAATTAAACATTTACAAAGTTATTCGATATCATTTGTTAAAAAATATGTAAGACAACAGGTTATATAATATTGTCCCTATAACTTACTAAACACCATTATTCCAACCATGCAAGAATCAGATGAAATTGCAACATAAGAATGTATGCAATCTATCAATAAAAAATCGTCATCATATCATGACATGACGTCACTTTGTCCGTCGGTCGTCGGTGATTGATTTATTTATTTATTGTTAATTACTGTAAATAACCAATTACACTCAAAGGTATTTGAATCGCGCTCAATCATTCACATATTTATAGCTGTAAATTCGTATAATTTACACAATCACCTTTTAGATGTTTTCACTTCTTAACAGATGTTTTCGTGTACCTTAAATTTATTGTAGATATTTTTTTTGCTTCTACAACTCGTCCATTAAGATATTCGCAGTGGTTTTTACAGGGATTTTAATAACTTCATTAGTATAAAGATAAAAATAGTGTTAGTATTACGTGTTGTGTTTATGAAATGTACTGGGCACCGCGACATACAAAGATTATAATAAAATACTGGAACCAACTTAATAAATACATACATCATGAGTATATTGTGCAAATCATACAGTTATACAAGCGTATGTTAATTATTTTTATTATATATTTCAAGTAAGGTTATTACTAGTAGGTACGCAACATTTAGCAACTAAGCGTAGGATGGGATTTATTTGAATTTCTTATGACGCGAGAGGACAAGATTGGATACTTAACGGCGCGGAAGGACGCGATTGGTTGTTCTACGGATCGAGAGCACGCGATTGGTTGTTCTACGGCGCTGGAGCACGTGATTGGTTACTTTATGGCGGAAGAGCCCGGATTTGTTTCAACCCCAGATTCAGTCAGTGAGGTATGCACTTGTCCACTATTGCACGACAGTACATCACAAAGGCATATAACCGACAAACTCGATGCTCAGCTACAAATGCATCAGCTCCTGCGCACCAAGTCAGCGCCATAGCTCATGCGGATCGCTGCGACCCATAGACGTCCCACTGCTGGGCACGAGTCTCCCCCAAGTCTGTGGGGGTGACCCGTGCCCAGCTGTGGGACGTCCAGCTGTCTAGCTGCGGGAGGTCTAGAGCATACTCCACCACGGTGCTCCAATGCGGATTGGTGGAGGTGGATCACACCACCCGATTGGTTGTTGTTCTACGGCGCAGAAGCACAATTTTTCAGTCATCACAGAGGCACATCGCCCACGTACTCGATGCTCAGCAGCAGATCCATCAGCTCCTGAGCATTGAGCCAGCGCCAGGGCACCGCGGGCGCGCTCTCGCCGCACGCGGCCCCCGTGCGCCGCGACACGCCGTACAGCGCGCACGCGGCGCACGCGAAGCATATCACAGCGAATATCTGCACCCGATTGGTTGTTGTTCTACGGCGCAGAAGCACAATTTTCCAGTCATCACAGAGGCACATCGCCGACGTACTCGATGCTCAGCAGCAGATCCATCAACTCGTGCGCATTGAGCCAGCGCCACGGCACCGCGGGCGCGCTCTCGCCGCACGCGGCCCCCGTGCGCCGCGACACGCCGTACATCACGCATACGGCGCACGCGAAGCATATTACAGCGAATATCTGCACCAGCCACATCAGCGGGTCCCTGCGAACATGCTGATTGTAAACGTAAACCTGTTGTATAAGATAAGATAAGATAATTTATTTATTCATCAGAAATGTGCACAGTGCACAGGAAGCACTAATTTGTTTACAATATATTACTTACATGCTACTTAACTATAATGTTTAGTACCTACATCAAGTGCATTTTTAAGTGATTTCATAACCTCTACTTTAGTTTATAACTGTGGTGTAGAGGTTATTGCCTTCCCCTTAAATATGAGCTACAATTAATGAGTGAATGACAATAATGAGAGAATGACAATAATGAGTATGTTTAGTTGGGTTAGGTTATATTGCGGTGACAGCCCAGTGGTAAGCGGTGACAGCCCAGTGGCTATCGAACTCGCCTCTCACTCGAGCGGTCCGGGTTCAAACCCCAGTGGCACGCCAATGACTTTCTAAGATATGTGCGATTTAGGAAATTAAATGTCACTTGCTATAACGGTGAAGGACACATCGTGAGGAAACCTGCATGCCTCGATGTTCTCGAAGGCATGTGAAGTCTGACTAATCTCTCCCATTCTGAGAGGAGACCCGTCCCCAACAAGTGGGACGTCTATGGGTCGCAGCGAGGTTTTGTTTGACACGCTCATTTTAAGGTTTCATGTAGGTACACGAGATACCCCATTTTTAATCTCACTGGAATATCATGGTATCACTATTTAAACCGGTTGTTTTCAATGCTGAAAACTGTCGCTAAGCCTTGTCGAAGACCTTCGGGTGGCTTGAGAACATTCGACACTGGGTTGGCCACTAACCCCTCCACCAATCCGCATTGGAGCAGCGTGGTGGAGTATGCTCTTCAACACGTATTTGAGAACATTACGATGAATTGTCAGGCAAGAAGTGTGATAATGTCATCATGCATGATATTTTTAGTTGGTTGGATTCTGCCTGGGACCAGGAGCTCAGAGCTCGAACTCGAAATTGTGTCTTTTATATAATCTTCATTATAACAGATTGGAGAAAGGATTGAGTTTTGGACGTGATAACGTCTTATAAATCGATGAACGCCGGCTGCACGCACGAAAAAGCGTGACTTATACTGACGTTCCACCAAGCGTTCCAAGCGTGCAAAAGAGAGCGCGGAACAAGCGATAGAGAGGCATGATCTGCCTAAGCATTAGGCTTGTGACGCATCCATCTCTTTTCCACTCCATCGACCAATGCGTCCGAGTAGAATAGAGACAGCGGCAGCACACAACCTACATGTGAACTGTTTTGTCAAATGTTTATAAAGTGTTAATATCTTTTCTTATGACGTTATCACGTAAAATTATCGTCTGTAAACCGACTTTACAGACAACCAATATTTTTGTTCTATTATCCGTACTCAATTGGAATTACTTTTTAGGTTCGATGATACATATACAATTACATACATATTATAATAATATGGTGATGAACCCGTAAGGAACCTTAAAATTTAAATGAACTAATAATAAAATACATAATTAATTCTCACCATAAATACTTCCTAAGACTGCGGTGTGGCGCCATCTTTCTGCTAACGCAGTCCGAACACGGCATATCTGCTTGCGTAGACGCCGACGATTGGTCTGCAATCAATAACATTTTAATATTAACATAATAAAACTGTTGAACCATTGTGTTATCTATGAAAAATACGAACCTGGCCAGTAATTGTTAAAAAAAAACTGAAGTCATGCACAAAAATAAACGTTATAAATCAACAATATTCGTCAGAAAAAGAACAAAACCCCTTCAAAAACAACGTCACGCTTGTATATCCGCAATTGTTTAATGCAGTAATAGTATATTGCTTGGCAGTTGTTACTTCGTTACAGCAGGTAACACCGTTAAATACATTAACCACCTTTGTAAAGGCTGGAGCACTTGACCTCCGAAACTAGGCTTAGATATTAACCATGTTAGCCTAGACTACAGTAGAAACTAGCTTTACCAACGTGATACACTTGATTTACACCATTTACTAGTTTACAAGAGCTGAGATATTATATAAACTAAATTAATTAAATACTTGTTTAATTAAATACGAACTTGACGAATTTATAGCAAAAATTATTTATATATATAATACAAGTGATTAATTATGTGACTAAGATACAACAATATTTCAAAAATACAAAACTAACTAAAGTACATGGATCACCAAAACCCACTACATATGAACCTCAACCAGGTTGATTATTGTACAGATACATTATTATATACATAGACTACTTGTACTACTAGATTATTATTAAATATATCTAATTGATACTATACAACTATCAAATCACCACATAACTAATTACCATTTAGTAGTACACACTAAACAATTTCACCACATAAATACGAATGTCTTTTAGTGATAAAATTACAACATGAATCTACAACATACAAATGTTTACCAGATTCAGTTTGAATGATCTTGGAGCACTTTTCGCAATCCAATCTCTCGATCTTCTCAGCTTGCTTATTGCACTCAGATTCTAAAGCTTCCACTTTCAAATTCAAGGAAGCTATAACATCCCCCAATCTTTTATTCCTATCGTTGCCATCGTCCACACATTTCTTAAGAACATCTAGATTTTCTTCATATCGGACCAATTCTATTTCCATCTCGGACATTGCTCGATGTGAACTGTCTATGTCACTTTCCAATTTGGTCGCATAGCCTTTAAACTTTTCGCATTCGTTACACCTTGAGCAGTCTATACAACTTTGAACGTTATTATTATTTACAAAGTCGCTGTCCACGTCAGTTTGTATGTACTCAGTAGTGCTGTCATTAGTCTGTTCTTTTATGAAGTCAGATGCTTTGGAAATCTGTACATTATCTACTCTCACAGAAGGTCCAGATTCCTTTGTAACGTCAGTTTGAGTGGCGACATCTGTTAGTCTGACAGTCTGACAACGAGCGCAGTTTTCATTTGTATTACTTTCGATTTCATCATTCATATCGTTACATTCCTTTTTGTATAATTCGTCAGTAGGCGTTACATTGTCTATGATGTCTATATGTCCCTCTGACGTCACGTGTTCTAGAAGGTTCCTAGACGTGTTGAAGCTGTGGCGTAGTTCGTGAAAAAGAGAGATGTTTGTGGACCTGCCCTGATGACCATCCCGTAGCGCGTTAACGAACGATTCCTCGCTTAAGAGATGGTGCTCTATGGGGCAAATAAGCATGTTAGGAAGCATAAAGTATTAAGGCGAAAGCTTATGCAATAGTAATAGTTATAAATTAATTATATATGCAATATAAAACTTAAATTAGAAAAGAATCAATAGATATAAAATACACAGACAGGACATTAAAGTTCTCTTGTCAATTATATGAAAGTGAACATAATTGTAGAATGAGTTTACTAAGTTCTTTAATTCTACGAAACATTTTTACATTTTTATTTATTAGTTTTGGGACAATACTGCCCAAAAATGAGACGATGAAACGGTTAGTATGATAATTAAATGATAAAACACACTGGACGTGGCCTAAAAGAAGTTCTTCGTATTCGTACATTCAGGAATGCTTATTGTATGTCTATTAAGAGGTATACAAAATTACCAGAGGATATAAAACCTAATATCAAATGTTGTAACTAAGGGTGTCAGAACTGACTTATAAGTTTTAAAAATTCCATAATGTTTATATGTATTAATAATTTGCATGGTACGTCTAGATATTCATCTAGTGGCCTAATGTTACATCCACCATCTACCAGCAAAATTTCAGCTCGATAGCTTCAGTGGAAGTGGGTGAAATATTATTGCAAGATTCCAGAACATACATACATACATACATACGAGTGAAGTTAAATAAAAGCTTTTAAAATCTAGTGAAGCTAGATTTCGGTACTTTAATACGCAGTTCGGCCGAACATAAATCGAGATGGTACTCTCGGTATTAATCGATAGCTAATTATCGAAACAAATCATTCGATTATTAGTGTTTTGTCAATTTCACGGCAGCCGTGCAATTTTCCGGGATAAAAAGCCTATAGCTTATGTCACTCTTCAGGCCTTACACTGTTTCTATGCAAAGAATTACGTCGATCCATCATTCCGTTGGGGCGGAGTCAAACCAACAAACGCACATTCCCATTTTATATTAGTAAGAATGATGACGAAGTTACACTGACGCATTAAATATTTACGTGCTTATTAAATAGCAATAAAATGTATCATTGAACTTTGTATATTTTGTTTAGTCGAAAGATGGCAGCGAGCCCGAAATCCGTTTTAACGACAACGATCAAATTGTGTTTGTTTACAAAAGTTCACCTTGAACACTTCAATGTTTCAAACACATCAAAAAACGTATAAAAACAACATTTATGACCGTTCATCAATTTGGCTATGAGTAATTGTTGTACAGATAACCAGTGCTATGGGTTCATTTTGAATCTGCTCCTTATACCTACTGCAATGGAATGTCTACGGCAGTTTTTCCCAATGTGGGGCACACGCCCCACAGGGGGGCAATTTTATAGTTAAGGGGGGTAATATTATAAAAATGGACTCGACATGAGTTTAACCCTTTCGCTTACGGTTATTTAAATGCAATGCTAGTTATCGATGACAAATTTAACAAAAATGGCAAATTCTTAAAAAAATGCTGTAAATAATTATTAGGTATATTTCGTGACGAACACTTGTATTTGTTCTGTGTCTGGATGTCAATATTATCTATTTAAGTATGTATTTAAAAATATCTATGTACGTATATCAGTCTCTGACACCCATAACACAGGCTCGCGCTTACTTTGGGGTCAGATGGCCGTGTGTGAAAATGTCCAAGATATTTATTATTTATTTATTACTAGTGGACGCCCGCAGCTTCGCTCGCGTGGAATTAGACCTATTAACGACGTCTACCCATCTAACGACTTCAAAAACGGCAAAGTTTCATACTAACTTTGCACCCCCGTTTTACCCCCTTAGGGGGTGAATTTTCAAAAATCCTTTCTTAGTGCTCCCCTACGTTATAAAAGGAACCCCTGTGCAAAATTTCAAGTTTCTAGCCCTTATAGTTTAGGCCCTGCGTTGATATGTCAGTCAGTCAGTCAGTCAGTCAGTCAGTCAGTCAGTCACCTTCTCCTTTTATATATATAGATAGATTATTTATAGGTATCTATTTAACTGACCGTGCACGAAGCGGCTGTCCGCGTTCAGGCTGTCCAGCTGGCTCAGCATCTGGTCCTCCGTGTAGCTGATGTCGACGGAGCGGTCCAGCCGCGTCTGCGCGAGATTCGACTTGTTCAGGTACTCCTTTAGCTCCATCTCCACTCGCACCTGGGGAGTGGGGAGCATGGTGGCAGTCAGATCTTCTGTTCGCCGTTGTAATCGCCACACACATAAGCTACTTAAGTGCTCATATAGCTAAGCTACAATCCACGTACGTCCCACTGTTGGGCATTAGTCTCTCACACAGACAAAGTTGCGATAGATCAAGAGCATACTCCTACATGCTGCTCCAATGTCGTTTGGTGGAGGGGTTAGGTTATCTAGGTTAGGCCAACCCAGTGTCGCATGTTTTCAAGCCATCTGAGGCCTTCGACAAGGCTTAACAACTGTTTTTTTTTACAACAAAACAATGAGAAGTAATTTTATGGGTACGCCAATGATTTTATACTAAATACCATTATATACCATTCAGTGTTAAAACAAATGAACATTGCGTAATGCTCGTTGCCCTGCGCGACGTAGAGTAAACAGAAAACGTCACAATTCGGGACGTTTTCGAAACTTTACTTTTACAGCGCCTATGGCAGTTCTGCTTCTACATATATAACAAAATCTTATATCTATGGGGTACACAATTATATTACTTATTAATTTTGGTTAGCAACAAAAAATAACATGTTTATCATTTAGTCTAGGTTGATAGGATCAATTTTAAAGTTAACCATGTTAGCTTTAAAATTGATAATAATATATTCCACGACTCGGTTCTCGGCCTCAAAAAAAAGTTGTATACCCATTTCCATATCTAGATGTTTTGATGTTTTCATTTTTCATTTATAATTTTTAGTAGTTTTGGTTGTATTTATGAAATTAAAAATATAAAATAAATGAAAATTAATATGTATTCTTATTGCGTTAGTAAGAAGTTAGTTAAGAATACTATTGCTTGGTACTGTAACAATTCTGTATTTGTGTGAATGTTGTACATGCCTGTAATTGATGTTCATACCTATCCTATACCACTGATATGTTATCTGTAAATCTTATATGTAACGTTGTTGGCGTGTCTAATAAAATAAAATAGATTTGTAAAATTATGAGACCGCTTGATAAAAAGTTGCACTGCAAAATAATTTATAAGATATCACAATTGGTTAAAATATGGAAAAAATCAATGTTTCCCAAGAAAAAACGACTTATGTTTGAAGTTCAGGTTAGGTTCAGCCTGATTTTCAAATAAAGAAAGCCTAACCTGAACCTAACGTGGCAAGAGTCATCTTGAGTCTGAACCAAGGGACGATTCCTACGTCACATTTTACGCAAACATCGCTGCGACCCATATACGTCCCACTGCTGGGCACGGGTTTATATGAAAGCTAAAAAGGTTTGCTTACGGGTTTATATGAAAGCTAAAAAGCTTCAAAGGTTTTATATGAAAGCTAATTGGTTCCATATAGAGTTCGTCCGGGGCAGTACCACCGCCCGCCACGGTACCTAGTACCATTTCTGCCGTGTAATAATTGTTTTTAAAGCAATTGAGGTCCGGTTGGAAAGGTGTGGATTCCGGTTACACTTATTTAGAGGCGACCATCTTAGTCCTCAAGGGTAGCAACACATCTGTGACTGACTTAGAACGAGACTCCTACTAACAAGTACTAACTGGACTATTACTAACACCAGCTAACAGGACTAACTAAAACTAACAGTCCCCAGTCCTCATACCTACTAACGAACTCACCAACTAATGTTCTAATTAACTTTCTCAACTAATTGGACTAACCATCCCAGTCCCTAATTGAGTCTTGTTCAAAGTCAGTCACAGTTGTCATGGGCGGCAGCGGATGGGTGGTGCTGCAAGCTCGTTTGCTACCCTGATTCCATAAAAAAAAAAAGAAAATACTCCACCACGCTGCTCCAATGCGGATTGGTGGAGTAACATAAAGTCAACCAAACAGTGACCTTCTCCTTGATGAGCTGCTGCATAAACTCCTCCTGGTCCTGCAGCCGCGCGGCCAGCTCGGCGTGCTCGGCGCGCAGCGTCTCGTTCTCGCCCAGCAGCGCCACCTGCCGGCTCGCGTACATCTCGTTGATGCGGTGGCACTCGTCCTTCCACTTCGTCAGCTGCTCTTGAAGTGTCAGTTTCTATAAGCAACAAGCCGATATAGGACGATTAATACCTACTTGTGATTAAACATTAACGCAACAAAGTTATTTCCATCCGTACAATTTCTGACTTTCAAACTTTGCAATTTTGTTCCAGTTGGAATGGTATGGTTTCCGGTTAGACTCCGGCGGCGACCGGAGAAAAACATTTTTGATCGTAGGGTAGTAGACACTTTTTGAGACTTGTTAAGGATTTGTCAATTCTCATGCGGGGCGTTGGTTAGTTGGTATTGCTCCGTTTGCTATGTTAAACCATAAAAAAGATCTATTTCATACAGCCAATCAAATCTGTGGCTCTTGAGGTACGCGTCTACCAGCGCGCTCGCAGCCGCACAGCCGCTCGCACGCCACCTGGTGTCTTCTCTGGCGTTCCGTCGAGTCTCCAGCGCCACCTGTCGCGTGCAGCCCTCACCTCAGTCTCCAGCAGCGCCACCTGGTCGTGCAGCGCGCGGCTCCGCTTGCGACAGCCCTCGAGGTCGCGGCGCGCGTCCTCCAGCGCGCGCTCGCAGCCGCACAGCCGCTCGCACGCCACCTGGTGTCTTCTCTGGCGTTCCGTCGAGTCTCCAGCGCCACCTGTCGCGAGCAGCTCTCACCTCAGTCTCCAGCAGCGCCACCTGGTCGTGCAGCGCGCGGCCCCGCTTGCGACAGCCCTCGAGGTCGCGGCGCGCGTCCTCCAGCGCGCGCTCGCAGCCGCACAGCCGCTCGCACGCCACCTGGTGTCTTCTCTGGCGTTCCGTCGAGTCTCCAGCGCCACCTGTCGCGAGCAGCTCTCACCTCAGTCTCCAGCAGCGCCACCTGGTCGTGCAGCGCGCGGCCCCGCTTGCGACAGCCCTCGAGGTCGCGGCGCGCGTCCTCCAGCGCGCGCTCGCAGCCGCACAGCCGCTCGCACGCCACCTGGTGTCTTCTCTGGCGTTCCGTCGAGTCTCCAGCGCCACCTGTCGCGAGCAGCTCTCACCTCAGTCTCCAGCAGCGCCACCTGGTCGTGCAGCGCGCGGCCCCGCTTGCGACAGCCCTCGAGGTCGCGGCGCGCGTCCTCCAGCGCGCGCTCGCAGCCGCACAGCCGCTCGCACGCCTCCTCGTAGTCGCGCCGCACGTGCGTCAGCGACGAATTCTCTTCCCGTATGCTACAACACATTTTCATTACCATTACATATTCGAATATACGTCGTCTTTACCATCATCACAAATATCTTTAAAAATAGCCTCAGATGGCCGTATGTGAGAATGTCCATGATATTTATTTAATTTAGAAAACTCATTCATTCAGACACCCTCGAGTGTGACGCAAGTTCGATAGCCACAGGGTTGTCACCGTTGTTTTTTTTTTTTATGGATACAGGATAGCAAACGAGCTTGCAGCACCACCCATCCGCTGCCACCCATGACAACTGTGACTGACTTTGAACAAGACTCAATTAGGGACTGGGATGGTTAGTCCAATTAGTTGAGAAAGTTAATTAGAACATTAGTTGGTCAGTTCGTTAGTAGGTATAAGGACTGGGGACTGTTAGTGATAGTTAGTCCTGTTAGTTGGTGTTAGTAATAGTCCAGTTAGTACTTGTAAGTAGGAGTCTCGTTCTAAGTCAGTCACAGATGTGTTGCTACCCTTGAGGACTAAGATGGTCGCCTCTAAAGAAGTGTTACAACTGAGCTACTCTGGCGGCTGGGCGCCTGGTACTACGCACATGTTGAGGTGGGCGCGCAGCGAGTCCCGCTCGGCCGTGAGCGCCGCGATCGCCTCCTCGTGCTGGCGGTCCGTGAAGTCCAGCTGGCTGCGCAGCTGGTGCACCACGTGCGACTTCTCGCGGAGTTCGCACTGCAACTCCTCCACCAACTGGAAGCCTGGTAGGCGAGAATAGACTGTCATAAACTACGTCATAACATTTTTTTTTAATAATATTTTAATAACATGGTATATGTTATGTTACTTAATTTAAGTTGCTTGTTGTACGACTGCTCGAAAAAAAAAAGGGCTACTCTGAAAACCAGCAGCCGTGGTTCTCTCTCAGTAGCACGGCACAGGCTAAAAGTAGTCCTATTTTGTCTCTCTCCTTTTTTTGCTTATTTTTGTTTTGTTATTTTTTTATTCTATTGTGTTTGAGGCAAAATAAAGATTTCCTTTCTTTCTTTCTAATTGCTGATATAGCTTAGCTACAATCCATAGACGTCCCACCGTTGGGCACGAGTCTCTCATACAGAAGCTGCGATAGGTCAAGAGCATACTCCAACACTCTGCTCCAATGCCGTTTGGTGCAGGGGTTAGGTTAGCTAGGTTAGGCCAACCCAGTGTCGGATGTTCTCAAGCCACCAGAGGTCTTCGACATCAGCGCTTCAAAGAGTGCACCTATGATACCCCCGGTGTCGCACGTGTCCATAGGCGACGGTGACCACTAACCATCAGGTGGCCCGTATGCCTGTTTGTCAGTCTATATTATAAAAAGACATTTTGTTGTTTTCAGCGTGTGTCGACCACCAGCAACACAAACCCCGGATTACCACGGCAGTCTGTGTATAGAAGAGTTTGTGGGGAGATAATTTTAATTTTTTTTAGAATTTTACTATTCCAGAACATTAAATTGCTTAAGTATTTTAAATACAGTGTAAACTCTTTATAACGAATTTCAAGGGACCGAGCATTTTCTTTCGTTATAAAGAGTTTTCGTTATAGGGAGAGAAGAGAAAAAGTATACCAAATCTAACTAATTACAATTATTTCTAATTTTATTACTATCAATACAATAGATAAATTATTCTAAACACTTATATTCTGTTAACTTTGCCTGACGTGTTGGTTTACGACTGCTAATACACGATAGGTGACGATGGTGCGTTTAATAATTGAGACCAAATTTCCTACAGCCAATGTAATCTATGAATAGCACACGTGTTAAGGCAATTAACAATAACAAAAGCTAGATAGCTGTTTTTGACCTCAGGTATCTTTCTTAGAAATTGCGGCACCTCAAAAGATTAGTTTTGTTTTGTTTTAATATGTAGTTGATGTCTAAATATGAAGATATTTATTCGTAGTAGAGAATGGCTGATGCGTTATAGAGAGTGAATTAATGTATGAGTTTTATGGTAAACCAACCAAATTGAACTAATTTCTACGTTATAGAGAGTTTATCGTTATAACGAACGACGTTATAAAGAGTTTACACTGTATGTCTAAAACAAATCCAAGAATTTACCATCTGTTGATATACCGGAATCCGAATCATGTGGGACTTGTTCACCTTTTAAATTAAAACTGTAACAAAAAAGGTAAATCATTAGCTCACTATTATGTAAACAGAACGCTTGGATATTAAATATCAAACAACCCTGAGCTTTCAAGAGCAGAAAGCTACAAGGTGACCTGCTAAATGAACTAAGACAATCAAGTCAATGTCAATTGTGTAACTTGATCCAAATTGGATTAAAAGATGATTCTATCTTATACTCTATTGGGTATAATAATACTAGTGGTATTTTTCCTATACTGTATACTATTGTACACAGGGCTTGTACTATTTTTATGTTGCTTGAGCTCACCTTTCTTCCAAATCAACTTTGATCTTCTGGCTCTCACTATACTTGTTGAGGGTCGTTGCAAGATGGCTCACAGTTATCTTTGGGTTGTTCTGCTCTGGGTCCAATAGTAACCTTAACTCCTCTATTTTTGTCTCAAACTCGGCCCTTAATAACAAAACAAAGATTTGTTACCATATAACTTTGAATGGAAGGTTCCATAAAGCATAGTTTTGAAACTTTTTAAATGTGGTAAAAAGGTTTTGTATTCACCAGACAAAACTGTGCGTATTCAAACAAATAATTTTTAGTAATTTCAGTACATAAATTAAATTTGTCAGATATTGAACAAATCAGAATGCTTATAACTGTTGTATAATTATTTGAAATTGAAAAGATTTGAATCAAGGACGTCAATCAGCTTTATTACTTTAATAATGGTACAGTCACTAAAAAAAGCTTTGCGTTTCCAGATAAATAACTTTTAATGAGTCCAGTGGTCTATATGGCATGAATTGGGGTCAAGAACCTCCCAATTCTAGTTTTAATCTTCAAGTGTACCAGCAAAGGTTAGATCAGTTAGTTAGTTAGTCAGTTTGATAAGGAAATAGAGGCTTGAAGTAACAATATGTTCATGAACAAGAACTGAAGGCATTATCTTAATTTAAAGATATACAAAATCACATCAGTAATCCTACTAGAAAAATGGCTTCTCACATACATCATATTTCAATGTGTATAAATAAACAAGGAAGTCTAAAATTAGATCCACATGCAACATCAATTTACTAAAAACATCTACTAAAATAGTAATGTTATTATATACCTAATAATATTTTAATATTAATATAATATAAGCCTTCCTAAGTTTAACAAACTTAATTTTAAAAATACCATGTAGGTATTTAAAATTAGTTATAACCTGAACATAAGTATTTACTCAACGCTAGCGAACCAGCATGGTAATAATTTATAGATATTACGGTATTACGGTACTAGACAAAGCATACTTACATGTTAGTTTTTACGATGGGCGCAAATTTATCCATCAAAACATTAACACGCAAAGTGCCCGAACTGTCGGCACCACAATAGTCAAAAATGTTGATTGCGGTGACGATGTAATCTAAAATATCAATGTATAATTAGTTTGGTAAGGAATCAAGGAAGTTTTGTATGTATACCAACGCGTTGTAACATAAATAAACCGGCCTATTTGAGTAAATGGAACTCACCGTCCGCACTTGTGTCTCCGTCTTGATTCATTTTG
Organism: Carterocephalus palaemon; assembly: GCA_944567765.1. Lineage (NCBI taxonomy): Eukaryota > Metazoa > Arthropoda > Insecta > Lepidoptera > Hesperiidae > Carterocephalus > Carterocephalus palaemon. The sequence goes on from OX155650.1 coordinate 10,804,201, forward strand.
TTCAAAAATAGTAAATTACAGTTGTTATTATAATTTTACTAACATTTAAGTGCTTCTACGCTCACAACCTTTTATTTAACATTACATTAATTATAAAATTTTCCGTTACGCTCCACTGTTGAACAAAAATAGGATTTGTTTGTAATAAAACTAATAAAATAAAACGTTACTTTACTATCATAGACAATATTTGACCGTTTGACGTGACCATGACAGCTGCTCAGAATACAACCGACAGACTATACCATACCATAGACAGAATATCGATCTACTGTATTAAGTACATACATAACTCATCATCTTTAAATGGCCTTTGGGATCAATATAGCAGGGAAAAATTAGTTGAGAAAGTTAATTAGAACATTAGTTGGTCAGTTCGTTAGTAGGTATGAGGACTGGGGACTGTTAGTAATAGTTAGTCCTGTTAGTTGGTGTTAGTAATAGTCCAGTTAGTACTTGTTAGTAGGAGTCTCGTTCTAAGTCAGTCACACACAGATGTGTTGCTACCCTTGAGGACTAAGATGGTCGCCTCTAAAGAAGTGTAACCGGAATCCACACCTTTCCAACCGGACCACAATTGCTTTAAAAACAATTATTACACGGCAGAAATGGTACTAGGTACCGTGGCGGGCGGTGGTACTGCCCCGGGCGAACTCTATATGGAAAATGAATATACACCTTAAAAAAGTTTAAAAATATAATATGTAGCAGGGCCGGCCAGATTTAGAGAATTAAAAACAAATTATTACAAATTATTTTCCAAATGAGATGAACAACTTGTGTGAGTCGAGTTTTTCAATCAATAAGTTATTGTGGAATTGAGTAATAGTGTTTACTAATCGTAATTTGAATATTTTTTTCCGAAGTCTATTGTGGGGGCCCCTCTTTTGTGGAGGCCCGGGACTGTAGCCCCGGTTGCCCTCCCCTAATTCCGGCCCTGATATTTATTATGTAGTGTAAGAAATGTTTATCTGTTATATTTTCTGACATCAAAACGAGGAAAGTCAAGTCAGGAAGTTATTTATTTTTATAAGCTCTACTTTGCAAATTAGTTATCCGATATATTATTATTTTTTAACAATATTTTATAAAAAGTCATTTTAAATTGAAAACCTTTTTGGTAACAGGCGAAATTAATAAAAATAGTCATTTTCTTATTAAATCTTTATTATGAAACTAGCAAAATATACAGATATTGCAAACATTACAAAAGTACATACATACTACAACAGTTTACCTAGTTATTGGACAATCTCTTCTGATATTATCGTACCCTTATCGTATTTAGGATTTCTACCAATCCACTATGAACTTTAAGCATGGCCAATTTTGTTTCGATCATCGTAAAATCACTTAGCTCCATCTGTAAAAAAAATAAAATGTTTCATTAAATTACACATAGGTATTTAAAAGATTCTAAGCTCAGACTTTTTAATTTGATTTTTGGTTCGGGTATAAATAATTAATTATCTGGAGACGTCTTTATCTGCCCCTGCTGAGGTTTAAACCCAGTGAGATTCAATGTACACCATGGAGTCGTCATAAGAAAATAACTTTTTGTCTTATTATTTAGCTAGGCTTAAAACCAAATTACATTACAATATAATATGCGGAATGTGTATATGTCTGCGCTAAATACCGGTCGTTTGATTTACTGGTAATGGAAAATCATTTTTCAAATCTATATTATAAAAATGAATCGCAAAATGTGTTGGTAAGCGCATAACTCAACAACGCCTGGACCAATTTGGCCAATTCTTTTTTTTAAATGTTCGTTGAAGTTCAAGGATGGTTTTTAAGGCGAGAATTCATCCCCTAAGGGGGTAAAACGGGGGTGCAAAGTTAGTATGAAGCTTTGCCGTTTTTGAAGTTAGTGAATGTGTAACGCGAGCGAAGCTGCGGGCGTCCACTAGTATTAAATAAATAAATAAATTAAGAAGTGAAAACTTACCCCATCAGGTGGATCTTTATCACGTGGAGGGAATCTCCCATACATGCGTTCGCATATCGCACATAAACCACACCACGTCCGGTATTTCAGCGTGTGTGCGTCAGACTAAAGGACAAAAAAAGAATACGTCAATTTATGTTCTTTCAAATATAATATGACTGGCGAACCAATAAGCGCTTAGATACGACTGAATTCTACGCATTCAAGATCAGAGCTAGACATTTTGTTCCTTGGCACCAACAGAGTGCATTCGTTGAAATTTTTTGTTTCATACATACTATGTATATTTTTTAAATCTGGTATATATGTTGTACCATTAATTTATATAAGGAATGTTTGTTACAAATTCGAAATGAATCAGATGAGATTTAACAAAAATTCCATACAAACTTTTGTAAGGTGTAAGGAGATAGCTAATTTAAATGTAGTTGCGAGTACATAAGAATAGAACTAAGCTGTATGTGAAACCCACCCCATAATAAGTAATTACTTATTATGTAAAACAAAAAATATATATTTGAAAATCTATTTTTTTTTTCACCTCACCATTAAGGTGGTGTAAGGTGTAAGGAGATAGCTAATTGAGTACGTATGAATGTGTGTATATTAGGTTAAGTAAACTAAAGAATTAAAGCAGTTGCAAGTCAGATATCTGTATAAGGCGCATGAAATTTATGTAAGCTATTATTTTTTAAGTTAATTAATGTTCTCATAGAAGTGACTTATTGTAGTCTTATTTGAGAAATAAAGATCTTTAAACCTAACCTATATCACCGAGTTTGATTGTGTTACCGCACACCTCCTCGCACTTTCATACCGTATCCCCAAGGAAAGGCAATATTTTTCGGGAAATAAAATAGCCTAACACGTGACCTGCAGTAATAGTAACAACATAACTACGTCACCTCTCTCGTGTCTCCACCACCATCCTTCGACCCTCTCCTATGTCCCGTGTCCAACAGAGTCAGCCTGATCTCGTCTGGAATGCAATCCTCCTCCTCGTAGACGTCCCACTCCATCAGCTCCCGGAATTGCTCGACTTTCTCCACCGTTAGGATCCCGCCCATCATCAACATCAGACCGTCTGGTATATCCTTGAAAGGTGTACAGAATGTTTCAAAGAAAAAGCAGAAAATTAGGTATCATGCAAAGTCACTTCAATTCAAACCACTCGAAAGCTTACGACAAGGCCTAACAATTGTTTTTCAATAAATTAATTTTAAAAAGCCAGATTCAGCTCTCCGCGCAAGCACCCGTGAACTTTGCTGGTCACACCCACATCCCGACCCCGCCCTAGGTTGCCTAATTCGGTCGATCACCTACGATTTACGTAAGCTATAGGGTTATGAGCGCGATTGGTTACTATCACTTAAAAAGTTGGGTACTAAATACCCAAACAAGTGATGTCTAAATGAGATAATATATCCATACTTCCATACTAATATTATAAATGCGAAAGTAACTCTGTCTGTCTGTCTGTCTGTGTCGTTTTCACGCCAAAACTACTGAACCGATTTAAATGAAATTTGGTACACAGATAGTCTAGAGCCTGAGGAAGGACATAGGCTACTTTTTAATCTATTATTATGTCTAATTCCACGCGAGCGAAGCTGCGGGCGTCCACTAGTTTATAATTATATCCTTATACTGGACATGTGGCAACCCTGCTGGGATCTGAGGATGACAATCATTTTTACCTTGATTGGCAATCTGTAGCCAGTGTCTCTGAACTTCCTTATGACTGTTAGATAGAGGAGTTGCTTGGACTTCTTCAAAGTAACGAACCTAGCTGCATACATCATAGGCGTCAGTGCTGCAACAAATAACAAACACATTTGACTGTGGGACCGTTACACAAAACATTTTTATTATACACATATTTTATTTGACAGATATCTCCAGTCTGCCGGAATAATAGATATAATGAGTAATAAATTTATGGCCGGAATGCTGTGCTAGCTGTATACATCATCATGAGCCTGAGGTTCACTAAAGATAAGAAGTATACTTAAGTAATAATCCATACCACAAGATCTTGTGTCTTTACTTATTCCAAACGTAACTCGCAAAGTTGATGGAAAGGCCGAAATGCTCGCTCGATAAGATCGAATCACGATCGAACTTAGTCTAGAGCTAGGTCGCTGCGACCCATAGACGTCCCACTGTTGGGCACGGGTCTCCTCTCAGAATGGGAGGGATTAGGCCTTAGTCCACAACGCTGGCCAAGTGCGGATTGGCAGACTTCACATACCATCGAGAGCGTTATGATGAACTCTCAGGCATGCAGGTTTCCTCACGATGTGTCCTTCACCGTTATAGCAAGTGACATTTAATTTCTTAAAACGCACATAACTTAGAAAAGTCATTGGTGCGTGCCACTGGGGTTTGAGCCCGGACCGCTCGAGTGAGAGGCGAGTTCGTTAGCCACTGGGCTGTCAGAGCTAGGTACCTACTATAAATTATACTGTAAAATTTTTTTTTTTTTAAAAAGCTTTTATAACTTTTTTTTTTTATATTCATGCATTGTCATCGGGACCTAATATGTGTGCCAAATTTCAGCTCGATAGCTTCAGTGGAAGTGGGTGAAATATTGATTGCAAGATTCCAGGACATACATACATACGAGTGAAGTTAAATAAAAGCTTTTAATCTAAAGTAAACAGACTTTCAAGCGCATAGGAGTCGATGGGCAGGCCGAACTGCGCGCTCTGGCGGGAGAACACGCGCGGCACGTGCAGCCAGTCGCCGAGGCTGACGGCGGGCACGCGCAGCTCCCTCAGCAGGCTCTGCATCTCCTGCCCGTAAGGCCGCTCCGGGCGCGTGCGCAACGCCTCCTCCAACACGTAGCGTCGCTGAAAATAAAACAAAAAAACTTGACAGGTGTCAAGGGACACCCGGATTGAACGAAGTTATTGGATATATAAGTTATTACAAGTTATTGTTACTGTTATTTTTATTATTTATTATGTACAAAAAACCTGTAGGTATACACTCAACAAAAATATTGTCGCGACACCACACTGTTCAATGCGAAATAGAAAGATGAAACGAAAATAACCGGCTTGCTTTCTATGAGATAGATAGAGAGAGAGACGGACAGAGAAATACGCGCACGCCGTAATAGCAAAAAGTGTCGTGACAACTTTTCGTAAGAATTTTTCCGTCTAGCCCCCTTTCACAACGCGCGATAAGGAACTTCGTTCCAATAAACAGTCGTAGGTCAAGCAGCCAGTTGTTTTCAATGGTTGAAACACAGTCGTTAAGCCTTGTCGACGACCTTCGGGTGGCTTGAAAACATTCGACACTGGGTTGCCCTCTACTCTGCCACTAACCCCTCCACCAATCCGCATTGGAGCAGCGTGGTGGAGTATGCTCTAGACCTCCCGCAGCTGCGTCTGTGGGGGAGACCCGTGCCCACCAGTGGGACGTCTATGGGTCGCAGCGAGGTCAAGGAGTCGTAGGTTCGATCCGATCCCGGTTAGGCAAAGTATTATTAAGTTTCCCAACATGAAATTCTCAGTGCTATCTCGGATTCTGTGCCTGCCGCTGTAATATTATGTTATTTTATGTCCAAAACAGCTAGCTTAAAATCATGTTGATCATGTTCAGCCGATCTTACTTTATACCTGCCTAAAAAAATATATAAACCAACTAGCTTTTACCCGCGGCTCCGCCCGCGTGGGAAAAGTGAATTAACAATGCCATCTATTAACAACATCCGGAACTAAATATCTAGCAAATAACAAAACATCGATATCTTCCCATGGGGATGTTTTACCGCGGTAAAAAGTAGCCTACGTCACTGTCCACCCTCCTCACTATCTCCACATACAAAAACCATACCATATAATAGCTTCGTTGCGACGTGAAAGCCGGACAAACAAACAAACACACTTTCACATTTATAATATTAGTATGGATAACCTTAGTATCAAATTCTGTTTCGATTGCCTCCTCATCGACCTCCCGATGCAGGTATTTGAGTATATCGTCATCGAGGAACGAGTCCGTCTTCCTAGCCACTCCACCCTTTATGATTGGCAGGGTTATGACGTCATCGTCCGCCGGGCACGCCACTGAACCGCGCGAGCTTGGATTCTGAGAGTCAGTACCGATTCCCGCTATCTGGAATTCATATAAATATATCTATAATAATAATAAAAAGAGGAAAGATTTGTTTGTAATGTTTTCACACAAAAACAACTGGACCGATTTCAAAAATTCTTTCACCATTAGAAAGCTGCATCTTCACTGAGTGACAAAGGCTATAAAATATTACTAGGTGTAAACGAAACTATTGTTACGAGTATGTCTTATTCCACGCGAGCGAAGCTGCGGGCTTCCACTAGTCGTTTAATAAGTAGCCACAGTCTAGGGGCTACCCGGACTCGCCTCTCAGTATAGGGGTCCACATTTTATTCTAAATGAACGGAGTTTTTATTAGGGTTCCATAAAACGACCACAGATATGTCTCCTATTATATCGAAAGCTGTCATTACATAGGCCTCCAGAGACATTCAAAAGTTCTCGACAGCAAGTCGGCCAATGGAAAAGGTAGTAGACTTCCACATAAAAGAGACGTACCTACAGGTTAAACCTCTTCATCCAAAGCAACATGCTTATCAAAAAGGGAAATCGACGGAATCTGCTCTTGGCGAGCTAACAGACCGAATTGAGAAGGCCCTTGAGGATAAGGAAATCGCCTTGTGCTGTTTCCTGGACATAGAGGGAGCTTTTGACAACACCTCTACTGATGTCATACTTAACTGTATGAGGAAACGAGGCATTGACAATACCACTGTGGATTGGATAGGAGCAATGCTAAGTAATAGAATTATACTCACCACGATCCTCAACACCACGATAAAAGTTAAAGTCACACGAGGCTGTCCACAAGGTGGGGTACTTTCACCTCTTGAGTGGTCGATTGTGGTCGATGATCTAATCCAGGAGCTCAACGACGAACGCCTGGACACCCAAGGTTATGCAGATGATTTGGCCATCTCCATCATAGGAAGCTGTCCCAACACTGTATCTAACTTCATGCAAGCAGCACTTAAAAGAGTCGAACGCTGGTGTGGGCGAACAGGACTCAACGTTAATGCTAACAAAACGGTTATAGTACCCTTTACAAGGAGACGAAAGCTGGACAGGCTGTACACCCCGACCCTCTTCGGCACAAATATACCGTTCTCTAAGGAAGTCAAGTATCTTGGAATAACAATGGATCAAAGACTAACCTGGAATCAACACCTCACACAGGTAGTTAAGAAAGCAAAAATTGCGCTGGGAATATGCTGTCGGCTCACAAGCTCCAGATGGGGCATCAAGCCGGCAAATATGCACTGGATATACGCGACCATTGTAAGGCCAGTCATCACATATGGTTGTGTAACCTGGCATTATAAGACAACCCAGGCAACATGCATCAAAGTGCTCAATAGCGTTCAGGGATTTGCCTGTCGGCTAATCACAGGAGCACTCGCATCAACCCCCATCGCGGCCATGGAAGCAGTCCTGAACATGGAACCTCTTCACATACACGTACAGAGAGAGGCCAGGGCATCTCTGCTCCGGGCAGCCGAAGGAGGTAGAACAAACTGGCAATCACGTGCCATGAGGACCCTCATAGATGACCTCATGACATGCAGAGTCATGGCGATGCCCAGCGACGCCACTACCAAGCAGCTAGTCTTCAACAAGCTGTTCAATGTTACTATACCACCAAGAGAGGAATGGACGCACAAGGCTCCAGATCTTCTTAAAAACAGTGATATCATCTGGTACTCGGATGGATCTAGAAAGGGTGGTCAATCTGGGGCGGGGGCCTTTTGTGGACCACAGGGGGTAGGGAGGTCTATAAATTTAGGTATCCACGCCACCGTTTTTCAGGCTGAAGTTTATGCAATTATAATTTGTGCACACGAAAGCCTTGACATGAACTATACAAATAAGCGTATCACTATACTCTCGGACAGTCAGGCAGCCTTAATGGCACTGAAATCCGATGTAGTCACCTCAAAGATAATCTTTGAAGCCATCCAGGTACTAAACAAACTATCTCTCAGGAATAAGGTCACCCTGGGCTGGGTGCCTGGACACATGGGAATAGACGGAAACGAGATCGCTGACAGGCTAGCAAGGGAAGGGGCCGAACTGCCCACCATGGGACCTGAACCGATGGTGGGCATATCGAAGGCCGCTACCCGATGCATCCTAAAAAGACAAGCCCTAGAGCGGAGCACCGAGTTATGGCTTGGTGCGGCAGGCCTAAGGCAGTCTAAAGCACTAATACCTGGTTTCTCATCTAATCATTCGAAAAAAGTGTTGAGCCTTAACCGCACCGACCTGCGGATTTTAATCAGACTCCTCACTGGACATTGTAGGTTAAACAAACACTTACATACGATAGGAAGAGCCATCACTGGCGCCTGTAGATTCTGTAATGAGGCGGAGGAATCACCCATCCATATCCTCTGCGACTGTCCTGCAGTGGCCCATTATAGAAGTCGCAAACTGGGCGGAAGCCTAGTCACACCTTGTACAATCAAGGAACTTGACCCCAAAGGCATCCTGGGATTTATCCGAGCGATTGGCCTTTGGGATCAGGTTTGAACCTATGGGGGCTAGCTACAATAGATCTCTTTAGGTCGCAGTGGCTTGTGGGCATAACTGCCCACACCCCCGTCCGATAAATAATAATAATAAGTCTGCCAGTCCACACTTGCTATCGTGGCAGACCAAGGCCTATCCATAATTCTCATCTCAACAGTAAGACGATAAAGGGTTGTGATGCTTTTAAAAAGGTAGGTGACTTTTTTCGTTGTTTTTATCACCCAAACCGTCATTGTAAACAAAACAAATAAGCGTAGCAACTCGAGCGTATGTAATGACAGTGGGAGTGATACTGAACACAGGGAAAGCATTTAGAGGCCAACTGTTGGACGCTATTTTTTTTGACGCGTTCTAAGTTGAAAAGATTGCCTGCGTTTCAGGATCCTGTTGAGTTTGCGCCGCCAGCCCGGCCGACATAAGGCGGTCGCTGCCGCGGCCCTTGCGCCGCCGCTTGCCTCGCCTTCGCACTTCGCCACCTATTACAAAGATCACGGTCATTATAGCTACAACCCAAAGACAAACTGCTGAGCACGGGTTTCCTCCACAGACACATCTGAGGGCGGTCAAGAGCATTATCCAACACGCTGATCCAATGCGGATTGGTGTAAGGGTCTGTTGTCAACTCAGATCAGAGTCGAATTTTCTCAAGCCACATGAAGGTCTTCGACAAGGCTTAAAGTGCCCTTCAAAGCACGGAAGCGCCCATGAAATTTTGCCTCTAGCGGTCACTCATCCACAAACCGACCGCGCCAGTCCTTGCTTAGCTCTGTCGAGCACATAGAATCGACGCGAACTATTGGGCTAAGGACGAGGTCATTTTATTGTGGTATTATCTGTATCCATCCATCAGCCTTAAAATTGAAAGTTGGCGCGCCGTCCGAATTGTCAATAAACAAAGATTCAGGGGGAACATAAAACTCTACTTGTTAGGCTTTACAATGGGGTAGTAGACAATATAATGTAAAGAAGTCAAACTCAGTAACATATCGATATCTTGCCTGCCTTGCCCTGTTGATAGGCGGATGTGATCACTTATCTACTATCAGACAGACAAGTTCCTTTAATGTATCTGCTTTTTCGTTTGGATAAAGCTATAAAAACATCTGATACCGGTTCCCTCTGAATGTTCAGTTCTCTTTTCTATATCGCTATCTCATACTTGCTGACTCTTGCAACTGCGACTGTAATTGAAGGTTTACGGCAAACCGGCAATCATAATTTTAAGTCAACTAACCTCCGTCGTCCATGTTGTTTAGAGCTTCATTCGAGTCGCCAGTCTCCTTTTCACCTTTAGATCGCTGGGACGCAGGTGCTTCGGCTTTCTCCTTGCTCTTTATTAATTTTCCAATTTTGAGTGCCTTCAATTGATTCTGTAAAAGGAGAAGATTATTTCAAACTCAAGATGAATATTGCTTCATCATTCTATTTACTTCTACCAATCCGCATTCGAGCAGTGAGGTGGAGCATGCTCTAGACCTCTCGCAGATTTATCTGCGGCGGAGACCCGTGCCTAGTAGTAGGATATCTATGGGTTGCAGCTTTGTATTTACTAAAGAGATTAAACTTCCTGAACTAGTAACATCTCGGATTCCACTACAGTTAATTGGACTCATTGCTAATACCTCAAGTTGTTTGAAGAATCCATCGCTATCAAATGAAAGTTTTTCTTTTTCAACCACTTTTCTCTGCGCCTGTACACTAGGCAACCTGAGTCTTTTCCTCTGTACCGTCGAGCCCCAAGAAGTCACCGACATCACTATATTAGAAGCCACCCGCTTTCTACTCTTGAAAGGATAGCTGATCGCTATTTTAGTGATGTGCACGAAAGTACAATCGCAGACGATCGGAGCTACTTTTGGCGGTAACGCGATCGGTCTTCGTTTTACTAGTTTTGGCTTCAAAGAATTCAAATTGTCGCCGGTCACAAATAAGTTATTTTGCTTCTGTGCCTTTTCTTTTGGCTTGTCCCGTTTTTTTTGCAAGAGTTTCGATTTTGATATCAGAAATGGCAACATGATTCTACCAGTTAGAGTCGAATGCGAATAAATGGCGACTAACATCAGTGTCGCGATCGATGCCGATACGTGACGATATCAGCGGCGTCAAAAGGTATTGATTGATTTTTATCACCTACGAAGTAATTTTGCACGCTCTAGTAACTTTACGAGATGATAGTAGGAGGAACTTTTCCAAGGTCCTATTAATGTGTAAAAAATAGGATTACTGTACTACAAGTGATATCAATAGCTCAAATAGCAAATAAAACAGATAAATGAAAGTTGGTAGGTTGTTTCCTTCTACAATTTTTTTAGTTATTGCCTGTCTACCTGGCTACCAGCAGTCGCAACAGGTAACAGGTTCGCACTTAGGCGAATCGTACTGAAAAACTTTATCGACCTTCACGATTACATCCCTCTTAGCCAGCATTAGAAGGATATCAAGTGCGAATCGAGTCCAAAAGACAATGGGATGCCACCAGCAACTTACACTAACAACAACACTATTGACCATTTAATAATACAATGAGAGCTTTACCAACCTTCTTATTATTCCTGCTACTGAGCGGTTCCTTAAGGACAACACTCCTCTTGGCCAGCACCAGTGGAGACGCGAGTGGAGGCAATTGTTCGCACTGTCCTTTGAGTAAACGACTGTGTGCGCCTTCCGATAGGTTCAGGGAAGGCAGTGTGGAGCGCTCGTTAGTGGCGCTTGTGGTGTGACCGGCTGTCAGCTCCGATGTCGCGTAGCCGTGATAGTATAGAGTCTCCTGGAAATATTAACGTCGCAGACAATCGTTAGTACACTTAGGTATAGTCTTCTCTTACAGGCGATCATTTTCTTTTTCTAGTCTTCAAGGGTAGAAACGTAACTTGGACTTGGAATAAGAAAAGCAATTACTAACTGGATTACTAACATCAAATAACAGGAATAACTGTCACTAAAAGTCCCTGCTCCAATCATCATACCTGTATACCAGCTGACACCAGCGACACCCTCTACAAACCGGACTGACCATCCCAGTCCTGTTCAAAGTCCTATCTTTTATATCCGTATCAAAGTAAGCAATCAATAAACTTGGACATTTTGCGCCTGTTCTTCAGTTACCAGAAGGTCAGCCGGTCAGTATTGATGTAGGTTATACACTTATACCTAGTTGTTTTATTTGTTAAATTGCACAAAACGAAGACGTTACACGAATGTGAACGCGAAGGTATAATTTGTATTATGGTAACGCGCGCACAGCACCTGAATTATTCAGGTACATTTCCGAAAATACGATTGGAGCGGACACAGCGGCCTACAGTGGGCCGTCGATGGGTTGTAGCTATACCTGACTGTGACTCCTCCTCAGGTCGAGCACGATGGTGGTCCTCGGGTGCGGCTGGTCGGGTGTAAGACAGCGGCGGGAGCCGCGTGACTTACCGCTCGCCAATGTCGGCGCGGGAGTCAGGGGACGAGAGTCAGTTTCAGTATATCTGTAATGAACAACGATAAAACAGGGATAGGTACATGTTGTGACTAGACAAACTTAACATGCTCATAATGCGATAAAATTTAGGACTAATGCGACAAGATTCAAGATTTTTAGTGAGTGTTGATTTGACCTTTTCGAAGCTGGGGAAAAAATGCGTTAGTTACTATCTTAGGAACGAAATATTTGCCCATTGTGGCATAAAAATCGACGGCAATCACACTTTCTGTCCAGAACAATAATTTTCATATCAGAGATCTAATGGGTGTGTGGTGTGTGTGACAGTGAAGATAAACAGGTTCTATTATTAAATTCAATGAAATTTATGAGAAAATAAATACCAGCACATCAACGCCAGAAAAAACGAAGCGGCAATAAAAGCGGGTATTAAACAAACTATCCGCGGTTTATTACTCTATCCGCTGTTAGAGTAAACAAGACCAGACGAGAATCTCACCTTCGAAACATGTCCTCTGTGACGATATCGTGGGGCGTCCTGTTCTTCTCCTTCTCTCCATCTTGGCATTTCGTCAGGTCTTCGTGAATTAAGTGGCCCTTGCCTTCTAAAAACTAAGAATAATGACATGTGCCAGTTAAATTTGACAATTCATAACAGTGAATTTTATAGATTGACAAAGAAATTATATTTTCCAGGGCCTACCTTTATTGTCAGATCAGTATTTCCCCGAAGGTATAGGCAGAGCTGTGTAATATGTACAACCAATTTTCAACAGTTATGTCTAAGTCTCATGATAGGCCTATTGCCATAGGTACAACGGGCACAATTCCAGACCAAGGTTCAACGAGAAGATAGAGAGCTAGAGGCAAATTTTTTTGAGTGCTTTCGTGCATCACGTAATCAGGGACACTGGAGCAATGTGGCCTTGTAAGCTTAAAGCCTTCTTAATTATGAGAAGAGACTCGTGACTTCGTGTGGCACTAAAGAGTTATAGCTAAGCTTCACTATTTTTTAAACCAATTTAAATACCGAACTTTAAAATGTAGAGTAGCTTGTCGTCAGTTCCTCAACACTGAATAGCAGCTTGGCAAGCCAATACATTAGGTTATACTAGGTTCGCAGACCTTACCCAAGCATCCTTGGCGCGTTTGACGAACTCCTTGGCCTCATTGTCAGCGGGGTGGTTGCAGAGCACGGAGCAGCCGTGCGAGAACGGGTTGTACAGCCCGGCGTACGGCCGCAGCATGAACGGCGCTGGCGTCACCTCGCATCGTAGCTCAAGGTTCGACTGGGATGGAGGCGATGGAGAGCAGTAATAATATACAAACTTTTTTTTTTACAAGATTTTACCTTTAAATAGTTCGCCGCAGATGCTATTTGAATCGACAAACGTCCCATAAGTAGGTACTGAGTACCTACTGCTTGCTTAGGACTGGGTGGAGTGCTAGCACTGACGTCACGCTAAGACGGGCCTTTAAAAATATAGCTGGTGATAGGCCGCGAAGGTTTAGTGTTTAGAGCATTCCCAGCGCCTACTTATGGGAACATCGTCGGTTCGAATCCTATCTGCGGTGAATTTTTACAAGGTCAATAACACTGGCCGCTAGCCAATATAAAGTTATTGAAAATATAGAAGTTGAAGTGGCAATGGGCTGACTTCAGTAAGTCGTTGGACCGATAATAGTTTGTTGCAGAAAATGTGCTGGTTGGTGAACGCGACAAGGCATATATGTAGTTTGGGATTATCTCCTGCCACTATGCATGTTCATTACAAGAGCCGTCGTACTAAACAGTACTTAAACGACCTACATACTTACACGAGTTTGTAAATATGTAGGTAAAATAGATCTTTTATGATGTTTTGTTAAAATAGTACACCAGTTACATGTAAATGACTACCGAGAAACGGATAAGCATTCATCACAACTCTTTCAATGTTTTCTTCGGAAATTCGTATTGGTCTCACACCGTAGCTGCGTAGCTAGTTATGAGACTTGGTAGATATTTGGATATGTTTGTTACCTTCTGTTTCACAAGTGAAGGCTTCTGAGGAACACTCGCCAGTAACCCTGTGTTGCTTGTTAATCCCATGGTTCCATAGTAAATTGTCTATACACTATTAACTTAAAATGCGTCTAAACGGGTCAAAACTATTGTTCAATATCGATCAAATTAGTCTCCTAGTAACATAAAATAGTTAGGAAATCTTGTGTACAAACTTTAACAAACACCAATGCGTTACATATTCTAGAAATTGACATTACTTGCTCAGTGATATTGACAGAAAAATAATTGTTTTTCAGGATTGATTGATTTTCTATCATTTGAAAATCTACGGCTACGTTCTGCGATATGGATTGGGCGATCCTCAATGGTGGTATTAAAAAAATACGCATTTCTAACAATCGGACTTTTGAAAGACACTTACCTACTTGTAAATAATACTCCTGCTGTTCTGGGAATCCGGTTTCTGATCATGTATTTCCGGGTAAACAGAAAAAATTGACTTCCTGGTATTTCTATAACACTGTACAACATAAATCATACCTGAAACACTTGAATCTCCCACCAACTCTTGTCATGCCGGCGGCTGTTATTTTATAAACGGGTTGTTCCTGCAGTCATATTACAGTACTGTGATATTGAAACTAACTCATTGTAGATTAAAGAACTTCTCATATATGACGTTTATTTGCATATGTGTCCTTGTTCATAGTCTGTTACAAAATGTTTTTCCTAACTACCTTGGGGTACATATGTACTACTAGCTGACCCAGCAAACGTTGTTTTGCCATATAGATAATTTTTAGTGAATATTTTGGGAGAACTTAATGTAAGTGTGTGGATTACTACTACCACTACCACTACCATTAGGTACCATTACTTATAATCGAAAGCGTTCAATAAAAGTAGGAAACTATAAAAAATTAATATTATTACGTTGATACAACTCTTAACAAATGCATTAATTTCGACCAAATTTGATTACCATAAAAACGGTTCTAGTGAGTTAATCTTAAATGATAGACATATACTGTCGTGGACATTTTTTTAGATCATTTCAAGAGGAATAATTCTTTTATACATATATTTTTGGTATCTTGAACCGTTTTCGCAGCGCACGCAACGGAAGCCCTCAAGGATGAACAATTTTCCCCGTTTTTTTTCACATTTTCCATTATTTCTTCGCTCCTAATAGTTGCAGCGTGATGTTATATAGCCTATAGCCTTCCTCGATAAATGGTCTATTCAACACAAAAAGAATTTTTCAATTCGAGCCAGTACTTCCTGAGATTAGCGCGTTCAAACAAACAAACAAACAAACTCTTCAGCTTTATAATATTAGTATAGATTATTTGTTTATTAAACCCTATAAAGATACTTGTTGGGATAAATACTGAAACGAGTTAGTGAATTTTTCACATATATTATTCAAAAAAATTTACACAAAAGCACTAAGACATCCATTTAATCTTATCATCTAAATAAATGAAGTTAAACCGACACGCAACCTCTTAATTAAAAGATATAATTTGTCTCTAAAAATAATACTCATATTCTCTTTTTAAATATCGGAAAGTAACTATGGCATTATTAACATAATACCTACAAGCGACGTTGTGAATTTTTAGTCTAGAATATTCTATATCATTTTTATGATACTCAACTCTAATATGTTCTATTTGATACAAAGGGATTGTATTTTACAGTATATAGTGCACTTGAATTTGAATTAGTGGGTGTGTGTGTGAACGAATCCAATCATTTACATTTTTAAATTCACTTAAGTGATAGGTACCTACACAAAAAAACCGTTTGAAAAATTAAGAACAAAATGCTTCGCTTTCAAACTATACAATATTCACATTTTGTTCTGGTACATATTATTATAATATGTATTTGCTGTTAATTTTGTACACAATTTGACTTTAATTTTAACTTCATATTCACATTTGAATATATTCAAATACAACCATCAACAGTCATAATAAAACAGATGTATCTCAATAAAGACAATTCACTGTAAATTTATGGCCAAATATATATAAATTTTGTTGGAATAAATACTTTGTACTTCAACAGGTTGGTAATAAATTTACAGTGAAACTAATGTATCGTAAACTACTCCGCCACTGTTACTGATGACGTTCGCTTTGTATGAAGATAGAATGTTTTATAAATACGAAATTAACATTGCATAGTTTTTCTAGAGTGAGTGAGATAAGCTTATACCGGTTATAACCTACCGTGATTTAACTAATGCGTTCCCTCCGTAAAATTATCCCCCTCTAAAGTGTCAACAACACACATCAGCCAGTCATTATGTTGAGATTAGTGCTAATGTATTGTACAACATCTCGAGATATAATCTGCGAAACGTTTAGGCTTGTTGTTTGTTCCCAAATGTCGAGTGTTGAAATTCCCACTTGTTAATTACAAGTTGCAAGAAGCGACCTTACATAAACGTGCGATACACGAGACTTAAATGTCGCCAAGTCTAATTTACATTTAAAACTTTTGGAATTTGCGATAATTGCTCAAACTTCCAACAAAACAGAAATAAAATTTCAATTCGAATGCATAATTCTGTAAACCCACTATTAAAAAAAACAGGCTAAGCTTTTAGAAAGCGCGCCACGTTAATAATCATTCGTGCCAAGTTCGTACCTGATAAAACAAAGCTTATGCGAGAGGTACGCGAGTACCAACTGTAAGAGTTATTTGAAACGAAAATACACTCAATGATTTGATTAATGGTATCAATAATCGGTGTTGCAATGTCGACATTTAACACCGCTCAATTCAGGCGAGCAATTAGTCGTAGAATTATTGCGTTGGCCTGTGTCAGTATCAATCTGATGGCATGATACATTAATTTTGATTAAGCCGCTCATGCAATCTATAAATTGATATGTGAATGTATTAGCCTTAAAACTGGCGTAATTTACAAGACAATTATTGTGTTAGCGAAGCTTGTTTCAATTTTGTAACTATCTCGACGTTCTGTAAAATAAAATCATAGTACCACATACATAATATTATCTGATTTGTGTTTCTTTTAAAGTGATTACAACAACAGGTACTACATTTTAATTACACGTAAAGGCAAGTCGATGTGAAAGGCAAGTCACAGTTCTTACGCCCGTCACATTATCTCCCACAAGTTCCTCAAAATGCTATTTAGATGCGATTAGATGATTCTAGTATGATTTAATGCATTTAAAATAATTAATATGTCATGAACAAAAAGCGGTGTTCGCTTCGCACGTAGTTTGTAGTCAAGTAGTTCATTCTCACGAATGTCAACCAGCACCCTTAACAGTAATATTATTAAAATATAATAAAATAATAATTTAAACTAACAGCACTCTATATAAAATTGTGTGACACATCTAGTCGCCCACAAAGAATCTTTTAATTATGACTAGTAGTTAAAATAAATTTGAGCATGGAAACAAGCGTACTACATGACCATGCAACTATAAAAATATTAAAAAAACTTAAACTTAATGTTATAAATATAAATTACAGGTATCGTCACACTTTAAACGTTCGTTTTTCGTACACTGGGGCGTGAACACTTTGAAGTACTATAGAACGGTCTCGCGAGCACAGCAGTCGATCAACATCTACTCGATGACAACGACGTCGTCGGGCGGCAGCCGCGGGACGCGGTACTACGGGCGCGAGCCGCGGGCCGCCTCCTCGAGCGCGCGCACCTTCAGCTCGCGGTCGCGCTGCTGCCGGAGGAAGTCCTCGTGGTGCGCGGGGTGCAGGAAGCCGCGCTCGCGCTCCATCAGCAACTGCCGCTGCAGCTGCTCGTGAGCCGCCGCCTGTTGCGCCAGCTGCTCGGCGTACGGCCTACCCAGCAGGTCGGGGTGCGCGAGCGGCCGGTACGGCGCGCTACCCCCCAGCCCCAACCCTAAAGCCTCCTGCTGGGCCTGGGCCGCCGCCTGCTGCCCCGGGTGTAGGTGTAAATGCGTGTGTGAATGCGCATGAGTATGCGCGTGTGTGTGCGCGTGATACTCGGGGTTTATCCCCGCCATTTGTAATCTCACCATAGGATCTGCCGCCAGCGCGAGTCTTTCCGCCGCTTCGAGTTGGGCAGCCGCGACTCCGGGGTGTGGATGGTGCGGGTGATGAGGTGGCGCCCCGGAGACGGGGACCGAAACCGGAGGGCCGCCGGCGCCCGCCGGAGGAATGCCCAGTCGTTCCAGTCTTTCGCGTTCCAATTGCGAGAGCGACGCGGGCCCGTGTCCAGGTGGATACAGTCCGAATTGGACGGGTATTGCACCCTGAGGCGGCGGCGGCGGCATGCCATACCTTCTGTGCATTTCCAACCAGTGAGGGTCTATGGCTCGAGGACCAACGTTGTTTTTGAGTAGTTCTTCTTTTAATCTGTCATTCAGCTCTCGTTCTCTAAGTTCTCTAATCTCTCTGTCTCTTTTCTCTCGTTCTAAATGCTCAAGTTCGAGCCGTTCCCGTGCGCCGGCCGCGCCGTACATGGAATTTAGCTGATACTGAAACATCGGATCCATGCAGTGTCGGGGTAGATTTCCTGGACTGAACCCGGCGTGTGGTCGCGCATACTCTGACAGTTGACGTAGAGCGGGTGTATCTGGATAACCAGGGGGCCGTTGGAATCGATCATAAGGAGAAGTTATTGTTTCAATAGCACCTCTAGACGGCGGTTTTGTCTCGGGTTTCTCCGGTGTTGCTATTTTCCTGTGCGCCTGTTGAGCTATCTTTTCTCTTTCCTCCCTGTCTCGTTCGGCTTGTTTTCTCAATCTTTCTTCACGTTTCCTAGCAAGTTTCGATTCTGGCACTGGCTTGAAAATTAAATCTGTTCGAGTACAAGAATTGTAATCACCTCGATTCCAATGCCTCAAGAATATTGCTGATTGTGACCGGTGACATTCTGTATCCTCGATTTTAGGTTCAGGGCTTGGTCCATGCGGTATGTGTGCTGGGCTTTGAATCTCTTCTTCCTCTGGTTGCGATTGCGTTTCCAACTTAAGCTCAGAATTTTCATCAGGTATTTGTCTTGGGGGCCCTCGCAAATGTGGGTGCCCATGTTGATGTTGGTGTGGCGATCCTGATCTACCGTGCGTAGGTTGCAAGCCCGCTGCAGCTTGTGCGTGCAGTCGAAGACTCTCAATTGAACTTGGCCCAGGACCTGGTGGCAAGCCCAAGCCCATTGGATGACCCATTGAAGGAGGTTGAATCATAAGGTGATTTGGATTTCCAGGAAGCATTTTAGGGTGATGCCGTAACAACATTGAGTCGGCGGGCGATAACCTCTCCGGATGATGAGCCAGGTGGTGCGAATGATGATGCGTATGATTGTTTGTCACATTAACACTGGACGATGAACTCGTAGTCTGAGACACGCTTGCTGATAAATGATGCGGGGAACTTGAATGCGAGTTTGACTTTTGTTGCGTGTTTATTTTATGTTGAATAGACTGAGACGAACTACTTGACGTCGAATGGGAAATAGAAAGAGTGTGGTTCGTACCCCCTCCTACATGACTCGGCTGTTTCTCTGTACTTGTATGAACAGCACTGTGATGACTCGTTGAATGATGGTGAGTCATCGTTGTTTCATGTAATTGATGTCGCTCTGCATTTCTTGGATCATCTGAGCTTTCAGAAATTTCTCTTAACGACCTTGTCGTAACAGAAGAACTCGTGCTATGATGTGAACTGAGCATAGTAGTAGATTCTATAGTCGCCGGTTTCACTGGGTCGTGCCGTCCTGGCGTACTCGACGAAGAATGCATAGGTGGTATCGGATGCGGCTGCGGTAAGGGACCGTAAGGGTAAGGATAAGGCATGGAGTAGCCAGGGTGAGGGTGAGGATAGTAAGGATGCATCGCATGCGCAGCCGCTGCCGCCGACAATTGGAATATAGAAGGATGCAAAAGCGGATGATGTGGATGATGGAGATGTGAGGCAAACGGATGTGGCGGTGGTCCTGGCTGCTGACCCGAATGCATTACTGGTCCGGCCATTGTGGCTGGTATTGAGAGAGGCGTAGGATTCATTAAGTTAAGAGCTGAGTGCGACACTGGCGTATTAGGTTGAATTGGTGATGCTGATATTTGTCGAGGTTGTGAAGGGCTTGTTAAATGTCTCGAAAACGGAGAAGTCGTTGCTGAGGGATGTGGACCATGCCCAGGTGTCCCATTGTGACTTGGTTGACTCTTGATAGGGGTAGGCGTGTGAGGGCTTTTCACTGGAGGAGCAGTACTGATTGAATCTGAACCACTGCTTTGACTTGCCGACACTGGGGTTATATGTGGTTGATGCAAGAAATCTGGTTCTTTCTTTATACTTTCTATTCTTGGTCCAAGGAATACACCAGACATATTTTGATTTTCATTTGTTGGTTGACTTGGTGGTCGACTATTATTTTCAACACTTGATATTGATTCCCTGTCTCTTTCGGAACTTAAATGCTGCGCTATTGCACTTCCAATTGGATATCCAGGGACCTTAACCTCCTTTAATGACTGCAATGGATCCGATACATTTTGTGTTGATAAATTAGCTGGCATGTTATCTGGTATTTCTTGTTTAATCTTGAGATCCTGTGGCATTGATGAATCATTCTGATTAGATTGTGGTGTGATCAAGTTGCTAGCTGGATGTCCATGAGATGGAGGCACTTGTTGCATAAGAGGTGGTATTGAACCTGGTTTATCCAGTCCTGGATGCCCTGGATGCCCCGGATGACCAGGATGGCTTGGATGTCCATATAATGATGTTGGCATGAATCCATATGGCCCAACATTCGAACCGATTCCTACAGATATCAAAGGTCCAGGAGGGATCAAACCAGTAATTGACGGTTGACTAAGTGGTGGAGGTAGCATGCTTTGTCCTGATACAGGTGTGTTAGGTGCATCAGTAGACCTGGCCCCAAGATTTTCTGGCCGAATTGGAGCTGGAAATATTGGTGGTCTTATACTAGAGCTTTGATTTTCAAGCTTTGGTCCTGATTGAGTTTTCAAATCAGTTGGTTGTCTGTCATCAAGATCAGTCTCTTGAGGTTTTGGTTCTTGAGAATTGGCTGGTGACACAGGTTCAGTATTTGTTGCAGCTGGATGCTCCATATGGGGAGGAGATGCGCCACGAGCGTTTGTTGGTGATGGGCTTATCCTTTGCATACTGTCTAATCTTGGAGCAGTAGGAGAGTCGACTTTGTTAGCAGACGATATTGTTGCAGTGAAAATTTCAGGAGTATTTTGACTTTTCATTTCACTTGCTTCATCTCTAGGTTCTAATTTTATAACTGTTTTTAATGGATTTATATGAGGATTGTGTTTATTAGGATCACTGGAAAAGTTCATGTTGCCTGTATATGAAAATGGTCCACCACTGTAGTCCTTCACATTTCTTATAAATGAATTTTCTTTTGAAATATTTACAGGATTGAAAATAGTATTTGGAACACCTTCAATTTTTATATTATGAGGGAGTTTTGGATTGTAAATATGACTGTCTTTTACAAAGAAATTCGTGTTTTCTAAGTTAAGTGGTTTGTTTGGTTGGTTCATAGGATGCCCAGGGAAGTTGTGTGAAAGAGGGTCTTTAGGGAAATCTTCCTTGTGTTGATTAATATTTTGTTCTTCTGGATCTATTTCCTCTTTTATCTTTATTTTATCCATTACATCAGTAACCATAGGCGTGACTTTAGGTATGATAAGTTCAGTTTTCGGAAACATTGCAAGAGGCCTAGGATCAGGATTTTCAGGATTTTTAAGTGCATTTGAATCAGTTTTAAGATCCAATGCAGTTCTTTCTTCCTTTTCAGGAACAGCCTTCAGCAGAGGTGGCATTGGATCTTTCTCAGCTTTAATGACTGGTTCAACAATTTCTGTTTTAATTTGTGGCTCAACAGTTTTTTGTTGCTCTGGTTCTGGTTCCTTGCCTGGTTCTGTTTCTGGTTTATCAGTTTTATTAAAACTAAAATCACATGCTTCTGGTTCGGGTTCAGCACTTTCAGTTTCATCCATTGCAGGAAAACTGTCATTTGTGAGACTTTCTGATGGACTTTCTGGTGGATTATCAGCCCTTTTCTTTTTCATTTGTACATCGCCATCCATTATTCCTTCTATTTTTGAATCATCTGGAAGACGTTTCTTTACTTTTGATACATCCACCTTCCCATTAGCCACCACTTTCTTTTTAGGATCCTTGCTGACAGGTGATGACAAAACTTTTTCTGTTGTATTGTTATTTGTACTTAAAGTGCTTGGTTTGATAGGCTTCTTAGTCTTAGAATCATTGTCACTTTCATCTTGGCCCTTCTTTCCGTTTGGTGTTGTTAGTTCTTTTGACTTATTTCTAGTTCTCATTCTACTTGGTGAATCTTCTGGATTGTCACTAGTTCTGGTGGCATCAGCTTTGGCCAGATCTCCAGCATCCCTCGAGTCACTGTCTTCTTCAGAATTTTCATCTTCTGTAACAGAACTCATCTCACCTGCTTCCTTTGGATTTGGTGACGGTCTCGATCCATTTGTTTCAGGCACTGTTGGTGCAGCCTCAGGAGTCTGCTCCTTAGGAGTTCCGGCACGTGAATTCCTTGTGTTGCGTACACGTCTTAATGATGCTTGCCTACGTCTCCTATGTGGTCTATTACTACTAGCACCAGGAGTCTTTTTCCACAAATAATAAAACTCTACTAACTCGGCAGTGTCTTTGTGAGGAAGTAAGTCTTTTCTAATTTTAAAGAAATTCTTACCAAATTGACGGATACCCTTGACAAACCTTTTCGTCTCTTCTTCTGACCACTTTTTCTCGATTCCTTTGGGAACTGGGCATTTAACTAAAGCTTGGAGAGCTCGTCCGGGGTCATAGCCAGAGTCATGGAGAACATCCAGTGCATTTATTGTAGTATCATCACGACTAGCTGCAACGCAGCCATCATCGGGAGACCCGCCATCACACATTCCTGCAAATGCTGCCATTGAGCGCGCAGCTCTAAGGTACATCACCAAGTCTCTGTCTGTGGCCTGCGCGGGCAACCAGCGTAGCTCTTCGCCCCCTGAACACGGTTCGTTGGCTCCAAGGGGACCGTTTGTACGCATATCCGGCAATAACGCGTAAATATCCTTATCTTTCACGGGTTGGTTCGGCGTGCCCACTTGAACCTCCCCTTGATTCTGGGCCATGGTAATGCAGTTCCAGCTATCAAACTGCCTGCTCAATTTCTGAACTCACAACACACGAACTGTCACTTGATTACATATTGTTTAGCGATAACTTCGTAGCCCCGCACCAAAGTCTCATTTTAGACGTATCTGTAATGGTCCGTAAAGCAGTAAGTATGCCAATACACATAATTATTACTCCTAATGGCCACCATTACACGATG
This sequence comes from Carterocephalus palaemon, assembly GCA_944567765.1. Lineage (NCBI taxonomy): Eukaryota > Metazoa > Arthropoda > Insecta > Lepidoptera > Hesperiidae > Carterocephalus > Carterocephalus palaemon. The sequence goes on from OX155650.1 coordinate 10,827,581, forward strand.
CATTGTGCTTCATTTTAGTAACTTGTATGATACACTTGTGTTATAACTTGAATGCTAGGTTAACTATGTCATAAAAATACATGTAATAAGTCAATAATACAATAAAATTAACTGCTATTTTAGTAAATGCTATCTACATGCTACCCTTTTGTTTAGCTTCACCTTTCTTTGGATTTTACCATAGACAAGCTGTTTTCTATAAAATGGCTGCCACGAGAGGATATTTTTGGTATACGTTTCATTACTCACAATATTTCATTCAAAACGTTGGTCAAAAAAAGTATAACAGCATTCAGCAACCTTCGATTAAGAAAGTAAAAAAACCCTTGGAAAAAATAAATTGTTTAAAATAGAGTGTTAAACCAAAGCAAGTAACAATTTAAAAAAAGCCATTTATCAGCAGAATTTTCAGTTACTGATTTATTTTATAGATGTGCTGCTGGCTGGCTGATTATTTTTATTTAGTTGTTTAAACCACGGAAAATAAGAGATAACTTTCCGTGGAATATAGGCTACCACTGCTGCAATTTATTTGTAAGCATAAAAGTTAAATCTACATTATATTGATTAAAAAAATCGTTAGCTAAATTATTTTAACGCCAATAATTTGTTATATGTATTTGTATTATTAATACTCTTAACATTTTGATATGAACACAATCCAACGCTGCCCAACACTATTATTTATCGATAGTTCTTCTCCTTCTATATTAAAATTCGTGGTACAATTTACATGGTACAATATTGTTATGTAGTATCTCTAGCTAGTTTGTGATTGTTATGTCAATATTTGCTTTTGACAGCTTGTTTGTTTGTTTGGCGTTTCTTTCGGAAACTCATTTCATTTCAATACGATTTCTTCTTTCTCTTTTAATTTAACTTGAGAGAACTCCCATATAAGAAATTGCTCGATTAACTAAATATTTAGTCTTTTCACAATTGTTTTCTTAGGGTCGTGTGGCTTAGGCTAAACACTAATTCGCTATGGCGTCAGATGAGTCTGACGACGAACCTTTGTCGGTATTAGCGGCTGCTAAGAAATCTAATCCCGAGAAGTTCGAATGTGAAATTACTCCGGTAGACGATAAAGCGTCGAAAAAACGGAAGTCAAGTCCGTCCAAAAAGTCCGGATTGACAATAAGGATAAACCGTAAACTCAATACGATAACCAGTCCACCAGTAATCGATAGGCCATTAGATGTTTGGTTGTATTTAAAAGATTTGAATCCAACTGGACCTTACAAGTGTCTTCTTTGTGCAGATTGGTTTATAAATCGCTCTAAAATGGTGGTACACTACGTCCTTAATCACAAGAAAGACTTTTGTGGTATCTGCAGGTAAAGCTCTGAGATAATAACTTTTTGATCATTAAAGACTATTTACTATTTATTTCTATGTTAATGTAATCTGTTACTACCCTACTTAAAGATTATACACCAAAAATAATACAGTCACTTCATTGGATAGATGTCATTTTTTTAGAGAATTTATATATATTTGGATGCTTTTGATTCTTTGTTTAACATGGAACAGTGAACCTTTAACAGGGTATAGACTACTTTCATGGAATTAAATAGGGTCTAAAGTGTATAGGAAAACAAATATAACAAGCTGATCATTCATCAATAGAAAAAATATATGTAATTGAATTTAGTTTATGTAATATGTGTTCCTATAAATATGTATACATTTCAGGTATTTTGTGAATGATCGAGAAAGCTGGAAATCACATATCAACTTCCATGTTCCATGGCCATGTTCACAGTGTGTGGAGACCTTTCCGACTGATGCAAGTCTCCGACAACACCTTGCTTGTGTGCATCAGCTTGTTCACTGTCGCCTATGTCACTTCAGAGTACCCGTAGGAGAGCCTTATGAGTCACATTTAAGTCAAAAACACAATGTGTCAGATATTGCAAGGGTAGACGATGATAGTTATTGGGAAGTTGATATGGATGGAATGACAAAATTCAACTGTTCTTTATGCTCTCGACCTAACAATTTAACGGCCACATTCTTCAATCATTACATGGGTTTCCACCACTTCACACTTAAATGCATTACTAACTTCATTTCTGGAACTGATCCACCATTTACCGTTCATGGAGCTGAAATCAGCTCACAATTTGTTGATGGCCAACTTAAGGATTTAACAGCCTTTGGCTATGTAGATTTGGATTCTAAATCTGCAGAAATAATACAGGAGAGATTCCAAAGTTGTGAAAACAATGATCCAACAAAATTTTTGGATGTTGAAATAAAAAATGAAAATGCTGAGTATGAGGATATTCACGCGAAAGATGATGAGGATGACTCAAACAAAACAGAGGATCAGAATGAAACACTCAATGGCTATGATGGAGATGATGATTTTGATGTTACTTTAACAGAAGTAATTATTCTCCAGAAATGTTACTTTGACTACATTAAACAGATGTTGACTGATATAGCTGGGAAGTTAGTACCTGTGAACTCTGATATAGACATAAATAAACAAGATATAGCAATGAATGTTGTGTGCCCTTTATGTGAGACACAGCTTGAAAGCGCACAATTATTTCTTAGCCACATGCACAAAATGCATAATGTGAAATCGGTCCCTGGGTATTGTTGTCGACTCTGTGGAATGAACTTTGAAGCCTTTACTGACTTGGAAGCACATCTTGTTGAAGAGTTAGGGGACTTTGATGATTTATGGTTATGTCAGTTCTGCGATAAAGAATTTGGGAACAGAGAGACCACGAGAAAACACTTGTCGGAGCATTGGGAAGCTATAGAGTATGATAACTGTTTTAGTCCACATTTAGGGTTCAGATGCAAGTACTGCCCAACTTTGTTTTGGAATGAGACAGACAGAGAAATGCATCAAGTCAGAGTGCACTTTAATAAATACACTGATCAGTTTTACAAGTGTAGTAACTGCAGTATCACATTTAGTGATAAGGTGTGTGTTTTGGTAGCTCTTAAATAATTGCCTTGTTGGTCTAATTATTGTAAACTGCAGAGCTACTAGGTCTTGGCTATCCTTTAATAGTATTATTGGCTTTTACCAACTTTAAATTGTCAATAGTAGCTCAGAGTTTGACTTTGTCTCTGGTGTATAGTAATAGGCTCATCACCTATTACATGAAGCCTGAACATAACTGGTGTATGTGGGTGTATTACACCATTCAGTGTGTTATTATTAAAATCAGTTTAATTAAGTCAAGGAAAATTCAAATATATGTATTTTTTTGTTTTCAACTAATTACAACAGACATAGTGACATTATTTTATAATTTTCACACATACTGTGTAGCATTGAATATTTCAATATATAATTTCGGATTTGAAATTAACCCGAATTTGAATATTGCCCCATGAACCACCAAAATAGACAAAAACTGTATGGTGGGGGCTCATATTCAAATTTGGTGTAACATCAGAACCAAAATGATACATTAAATAATTCAATGCAGCGGCACAGAATACGTAATAGTTAGCAGCGGAATGTGCGCAAATTAATATTATTATTTATTATTATTTTATTAAAATTTCCTGAAACCTATTGAACCTTAAAATAATTGTAATTCACTTGTATATATTTTTTAGGTTTGGTACATCCACCATTATTTAGAAAAACATTTGAATGGTGCACAAATGGGCTCTTACCTCCTCAAATGCTGCCTGTGTTGTGTGGTACTTACCACCATCGATGAAATGCGGGCCCACTTCATCACCAAACACCCGGAAGCGAGGAAGGTGTACTGTTCCTTGGACCCTTGTAAATATAAACCTCTGAGTCACCGCAAGTCTCTCAAGCTACATGTGAAGGTAAGGATAAATTTATTTTTGGTTAACTTAGGAGTCAATAAATAGGCCAGTAGAGAAGCCAGTCCTTGAGACCCGATTAAACCCCCCAGCCGAAAGGCATGGACTTAGTGTATAGAACCAATATAATCAGGTAATAATAATCATTTTACAAATAAAACCATCTGTCTCTTCCTACCTAAACCTTTTATTAATAATTTTAAAGTTTATTGAACAAAATAAATAACAAAACACCAAAAATAACAGTGTTTTCTTAATCCTACTATAATATAATAATTATAAATGTGAAAGTAAACTTACATTTAGATGTTTGGTGCTTTAGTTACTCAATTATGTATCAACTACAAAACGGATCAGGATGAATTTGGCACATAGGTAGGTTACCTGATAAGAAAATTTTATACTTTTCATACAGAAAATATGTTCTCTTGGGATGCTTCACACGTTTATTGGAAATAAATGGCGCTGAAACGCTGTGGCGACTGTGTCGTACTTTCTTAAACCATCCGGCTCGAAGGACCATGTAAAAGGGTTGGGTAGAGAAAGATGTTTTGGTTGGTAACAGCAATATATTTTGGTTCTATTCTCTAGTTCTATGGTAAATGGTATGGTATGGGATGAGGAGATGTTATGGTAATACTGTGACAACTATACGCAGATGTGGTAAATGGTTTTAGAATACGCGGCGCCTCGAGCGGCTGCTGGTCACGTACTGATGTTAAATTCTATTAAATTAAGTAAAGCGATTGCGCGTTAATGCAAGATCAGCAAAACGCACATACGCTCAGCCTAGCCGCTCGAAGGCATGTTCCCAAATAGACACCGTGTCAATAATTATTTATTGAATACCGCGATTTTATTATTAGACCAGTGCAGAAGCCTTTAAAAGTAATAAAAAGTGAAAAAAAATAATAGTAGAATATAACCTATTAGAAAAGGAGGAGAGTATTATAAACATTAAAGGAAAAATAAATTCCGGGCGATCTGATGTAGGGAACGGGAAGGGGGGGGGTGTTTAAGGGGAAAAAACGGTTTATGTCGATTTCCGGCAAAACTAAAAGTCCTATGGAAAAAAGTCAAATGGCAAAGTTGTAGATAGTAAAAAGATCTAAAACTTTTGTATTTACACTTTTTTCACATAACCTCAAAATGTATGTGAAAAGTTCAAAAAACCAAGTTTTTGGTTTTTTATTTTTATCTTTTACAAATAATTTTTCTTTTTCACGAAATTTGGTGAAAACATTCCTTTTTATGTCCCAAATACGCTGTAATTTATTTGATTAGAAATATTTATTTTTTCAACCTTATTTTGAATGAATATCGAAAAAGAACCCTAATTTTCAATCGAAAATTCACCCGTCAAAATATCAGCTTTTTTCAAAAAGTTGGTATGCTTTCTGTTCGTTGAAACCTCTACTTTCCGATGGTGAAAAAAAAAAATATCTTACTATAGTAAATCTTCTCAGAAAATGCAATCTTTAATTACTTCTTTTTCTTCCTTTGCTTTTTTTTGTCTTACACATATACATTTTTTACATCATTATTCACATTTTATAGATTTTTAATATACAATAAAGTAAGTAAAAAGTTAAAAAGTAAATACAAAAATTTTAGATCTTTTTACTATCTACAACTTTGCCATTTGACTTTTTTCCATAGGACTTTTAGTTTTGCCGGAAATCGACATAAACCGTTTTTTCCCCTTAAACACCCCCCCCCTTCCCGTTCCCTACATCAGATCGCCCGGAATTTATTTTTCCTTTAATGTTTATAATACTCTCCTCCTTTTCTAATAGGTTATATTCTACTATTATTTTTTTTTGTTTTAAAAGCTATCGAGACTGGTCTATATTGATATACGCGAGCTGTATCGCGCGAAAAGCTTGTTTAAAACATATTTTTATTAATCGACAGGCCCGTTGGCGCAATCGGTAGTGACCCTGTCTGTTGCGCCAAAGGTCGTGGGTTCGAATCCCACTCAGGACAAATATTCGTGTGACGAACACTTGTATTTGTTCTGTGTCTGGATGTCAATATTATCTATTTAAGTATGTATTTAAAAATATCTATGTATGTATATCAGTCTCTGACACCCATAACACAGGCTCGCGCCTACTTTGGGGTCAGATGGCCGTGTGTGAAAATGTCCAAGATATTTATTATTTATTTATTTATTTATTTATTTATTTGTTTACAGTGCGTCCACGGCGTAACGCGTGCAGAGAAGCCGGTGTCATGCCCGGTGTGCACGCGCGAGTTCCCCTCGGCGCGCTCGTGCAACGCGCACGCGGCTCAGGTGCACGGCCCGGGCAAGTTCAAGTGCAAGCTGTGCAAGGCGTCGCTGCACACTGTGGACGAGAGGTGTGTATTTTTTTTTTTAAATAGTTTTAAATTAATTATACGAAATTTAATAATTAAAATGGCTCGCATCGAATCAATGTGATCGAGATGTTAAGCAACGACGGGCGCGGTCGGTTTGTGGATGGGTGACCGCTAGTGGCAAAATTTCATGGACGCTACCGTGCTTCGGAGGGCACGTAAAGCCGTCGGTCCCGGTTGTTTTCAATGCTGCAAACAGTCGTTAAGCCTTGTCGAAGACCTTCGGGTGGCTTGAGAACATTCGACACTGGGTTGGCCACTAACCCCTCCACCAATCCGCATTGGAGCAGCGTGGTGGAGTATGCTCTAGACCTCCCACAGAAGTGTCTGTGGGGGAGACCCGTGCCCAGCAGTGGGACGTCAATGGGTCGCAGCGAGCGAATAATTAAAATATAAAAAAAACATGCATTGCAGATTTAAAGTTTGCTATCTTAATCTCGAAAGTGTCCTCATAGCTGGTTTACCTATAATTTAGGCGGGTGATCTGCGACTATAATCGTCAGAAAAGCCACTGTCGTGTATTATACTATAACTCATTTCAATTCATCATTCCAATAATTTGCATTTGGTATTGCAGACTGTGTCCTTAGTCCTCTCATTGTAATGACGGGCCCGTTGGGGCAATCGGTACTAAACCCTACTACTGTCCTAGGGGTCGTGGGTTCGAATCCCACTCAGGACAAATATTCGTGTGACAAACACTTGTTTTTGTTCTGTGTCTGGATGGTAATATTATTTATTTATGTATTTGAAAATAACTATGTATGTATATCAGTCTCTGGCACCCAAAGTACAGGTTCGCGCCTAATTTGGTGTCAGATGGCCGTGTGTGAATGTCCACAGTATTTAGTATAATATATTGTAAGAGTAGACTTCTGCCCAAATAATAACTGGATAATCATGTTGATTTGTTCCCAGGAAACTCCACTACCTCCTCATTCACCCGGGACGGCATCCGTTCGAGTGTTCGGAGTGCGGCAAGTCATTCCAATACAAGTCATCATTGTACATGCATAAACAGGACCACGTACCAAATAAGCAGAGTTACACTTGCACCTACTGCCAGAAGGTGTTCCAGGTGAGTACTGGCCTCTGCAGCCCGTGTACAGTGGCCTTTGTACATCACTTTGGTATACTCAAGGTTGGTGGGAAACATACACACATCACAACCCTTTCATTCACTGTTGGTCACGAGTCTCCTCTCAGAAAAAGAGGGATTAGGCTTAAGTTTACCACGCTGGCCAAGTGCGGATTGGAAGACTTCACATGGCCTCGAGAACATTATGAAGAACTCTCAGGCATGCAGGTTTCTTCATGTGTCCTTCACAGTTACAGCAAGTTACATTTATTTTCTTATTGTAGCTGTAGCGATTAATTGTACACTGACGAATGTAGGTTTTTTCCAACTCAGCACTGTTATGACCTATGTTTTTTTGTTGTTTCCAGAAAAAGGATTCGTTCCGCGAACACCTCCAAATTCACGAGGGCCCGCGCCACGCGTGCTCGTACTGCCCCATGCGCTTCGTGCAGCGCTCCAACATGCTGCGCCACGAGCGGCGGCACACCGGCGAGCGGCCCTACGCCTGCTCGCAGTGCCCGCGAACCTTCGCCGACAAGGGCGCGTGCACTTCACACGCCAGGTAACGATTGCCTGCACATGGATGGGGGAACCTACGCTCGTTCGCAGTGTCCGCGAACCTTCGCCGACAAGGGCGCGTGCACTTCACACGCCAGGTAACTATTGCCTTACCATGGACGAGGGACTCTACGCTTGTTTGCAGTGTCCGCGAACCTTCGCCGACAAGGGCGCGTGCACTTCACACGCCAGGTAACTATTGCCTGCACATGGACGGGGGAACCTACGCTCGTTCGCAGTGTCCGCGAACCTTCGCCGACAAGGGCGCGTGCACTTCACACGCCAGGTAACGATTGCCTGCACATGGATGGGGGAACCTACGCTCGTTCGCAGTGTCCGCGAACCTTCGCCGACAAGGGCGCGTGCACTTCACACGCCAGGTAACGATTGCCTGCACATGGACGAGGGACGCTTGTTCGCAGTGCCCACGAACCTTCGCCGACAAGGGCGCGTGCACTTCACACGCCAGGTAACGATTGCCTGCACATGGACGAGGAACCCTACGCTTGTTCGCAGTGCCCGCGAACCTTCGCCGACAAGGGCGCGTGCACTTCACACGCCAGGTAACGATTGCCTGCACATGGACGAGGGACCCTACGCTTCTTCGCAGTGCCCGCGAACCTTCGCCGACAAGGGCGCGTGCACTTCACACGCCAGGTAACGATTGCCTGCACATGGACGAGGAACCCTACGCTTGTTCGCAGTGCCCGCGAACCTTCGCCGACAAGGGCGCGTGCACTTCACACGGCAGGTAACGATTGCCTGCACATGGACGAGGGACCCTACGCTTGTCCGCAGTGTCCGCGAACTTTCGCCGATAAGGGCGCGTGCACTTCACACGCCAGGTAACGATTGCCTGCACATGGACGAGGGACCCTACGCTTGTCCGCAGTGTCCGCGAACTTTCGCCGATAAGGGCGCGTGCACTTCACACGCCAGGTAACGATTGCCTGCACATGGACGAGGGACCCTACGCTTGTTCGTAGTGCCCGCGAACTTTCGCCGACAAGGGCGCGTGCACTTCACACGCCAGGTAACGATTGCCTGCAGTGACACAACAGTGACGTCAGATGTCTATTCCCAAGAATTGTAAACAATGATGGAGAAGCTCGTAATTCAGCAACCAAGACTGGTCAATCGCGCTCGAAATAGATCTCCTCATCGGTATTCTGTCAATTAATGTGTAATTCCACAGCAATTTAGTGATATTATTTTTTATTTTTTTCCAGAACGCACTCGAAGGAATCTTCTTACGCCTGTCTGTACTGCGGTCAGACGTTTGTGCAGAAATCAAAATTAACCTATCACGTCAGAAAACATACGGGAGAAAGTAAGTTTTTACCATTTGCTATTTGACCATGTCCATATCCAAGTTTTTAATTTGTGATTAACATAATCGGTAGTGACCCTGTCTGTTGCGCCAGGGGTCGTGAGTTCGAATCCCACTCAGGACAAATATTCGTGTGACGAACACTTATATTTGTTCTGTGTCTGTATGTTAAATCTATTTTAAGTATGTATTTAAAAAAATATCTATGTGTGTATATCAATCTCTGACACCCATATCACAGGCTCGCGCCTACTTTGGGGTCAGATGGCCGTGTGTGAGAATGTCCAAGATATTTATTATTATTATTATAAACACTTACATTTTTATGAAAGTTTTATTATTCATGTATTTGCAGATTTAGAGACGTGTACGATCTGTTCAAAGTTATTCACAAGCGCTTGTGCATTGCGTGAACACATGAAGATACACTTGTGCAAGAAAGAGTCCGTCAAGTGTCCGCTTTGTGGTGAGTTTTTTTTTATTCCGTTATAGTTCATATGAAGTAAATCTATTCCAACCGAGCTGACTTACTAGATAATTCAGTAGCTCAAACACAGTGTTATAATATTTGTCAGACACAAATTTAAATTAATTTAATGAATATTGTGACTCCAAGACGCATTAAATTTTTTTATTTAATCGCTTCTACAATGTGTTCGCCAGAATTAACACAGGGAATAAGAATACCAATGAAGGAGTTATGAGCACAGTGTCTAAGATACAACATGCTACAGTCCAAAGGTGTCCGAAAAGCTTATCTATTACTAGTGGACGCCCGCAGCTTCGCTCGCGTTGAATTAGACATAACAATAGTTTCGTTTACTAGTAATATTATATAGCCTATGTCACTCAGTGAAGATGTAGCTTTCTAACGGTGAAAGAATTTTTGAAATCGGTCCAGTAGTTTTTGTGTGAAAACATTACAAACAAATGTTTCTTCACTAACTATCTATATATATAAAAGGAGAAGCTGACTGACTGACATATCAACGCAGGGCCTAAACTATATGGGTTAGAAACTTGAAATTTTGCACAGGGGTTCCTTTTATAACGTAGGGGCACTAAGAAAGGATTTTTGAAAATTCACCCCCTAAGGGGGTAAAACGGGGGTGCAAAGTTAATATGAAACTTTGCCGTTTTTGAAGTCAAGTGGGCACCCGAACGCGGGCAGACGTCGTTAATGGGTCTAATTCTATGCGAGCGAAGCTGCGGGCGTCCACTAGTATTATATAGCCTATGTCACTCAGTGAAGATACAGATTCCTAACGGTGAAAGAATTTGAATCGGTCCAGTAGTTTTTTGTGAAAACATTACAAACAAAATGTTTCCTCATAATATTAGTATAGCTAATGCGTCTCTTCCCGCAGACAAGAAGTATCAAGACGAGCGCTACATGCTCCGACACCTGCGCACGTCGCACACCCGGTCGCAGTACTCGTGCCCGCTGTGCCAGAAGGTGGTGACCAGCGCGGTGGGGCTGCGCCACCACGTCATCACGCACAGCCCGCTCAACACGTTCCGGGTGAGTTGTTCGCGACGGTGATGAAAAGTGCAGTAGGTACTAGGTACCACCACACGCCACGGTACATAGTGCCATTTCTACATGCTCCGACACCTGCGCACGTCGCACACCCGGTCGCAGTACTCGTGCCCGCTGTGCCAGAAGGTGGTGACCAGCGCGGTGGGGCTGCGCCACCACGTCATCACGCACAGCCCGCTCAACACGTTCCGGGTGAGTTGTTCGCGACGGTGATGAAAAGTGCAGTAGGTACTAGGTACCACCACACGCCACGGTACATAGTGCCATTTCTACATGCTCCGACATCTGCGCACGTCGCACACCCGGTCGCAGTACTCGTGCCCGCTGTGCCAGAAGGTGGTGACCAGCGCGGTGGGGCTGCGCCACCACGTCATCACGCACAGCCCGCTCAACACGTTCCGGGTGAGTTGTTCGCGACGGTGATGAAAAGTGCAGTAGGTACTAGGTACCACCACACGCCACGGTACATAGTGCCATTTCTACATGCTCCGACATCTGCGCACGTCGCACACCCGGTCGCAGTACTCGTGCCCGCTGTGCCAGAAGGTGGTGACCAGCGCGGTGGGGCTGCGCCACCACGTCATCACGCACAGCCCGCTCAACACGTTCCGGGTGAGTTGTTCGCGACGGTGATGAAAAGTGCAGTAGGTACTAGGTACCACCACACGCCACGGTACATAGTGCCATTTCTACATGCTCCGACATCTGCGCACGTCGCACACCCGGTCGCAGTACTCGTGCCCGCTGTGCCAGAAGGTGGTGACCAGCGCGGTGGGGCTGCGCCACCACGTCATCACGCACAGCCCGCTCAACACGTTCCGGGTGAGTTGTTCGCGACGGTGATGAAAAGTGCAGTAGGTACTAGGTACCACCACACGCCACGGTACATAGTGCCATTTCTACATGCTCCGACATCTGCGCACGTCGCACACCCGGTCGCAGTACTCGTGCCCGCTGTGCCAGAAGGTGGTGACCAGCGCGGTGGGGCTGCGCCACCACGTCATCACGCACAGCCCGCTCAACACGTTCCGGGTGAGTTGTTCGCGACGGTGATGAAAAGTGCAGTAGGTACTAGGTACCACCACACGCCACGGTACATAGTGCCATTTCTACATGCTCCGACATCTGCGCACGTCGCACACCCGGTCGCAGTACTCGTGCCCGCTGTGCCAGAAGGTGGTGACCAGCGCGGTGGGGCTGCGCCACCACGTCATCACGCACAGCCCGCTCAACACGTTCCGGGTGAGTTGTTCGCGACGGTGATGAAAAGTGCAGTAGGTACTAGGTACCACCACACGCCACGGTACATAGTGCCATTTCTACATGCTCCGACATCTGCGCACGTCGCACACCCGGTCGCAGTACTCGTGCCCGCTGTGCCAGAAGGTGGTGACCAGCGCGGTGGGGCTGCGCCACCACGTCATCACGCACAGCCCGCTCAACACGTTCCGGGTGAGTTGTTCGCGACGGTGATGAAAAGTGCAGTAGGTACTAGGTACCACCACACGCCACGGTACATAGTGCCATTTCTACATGCTCCGACATCTGCGCACGTCGCACACCCGGTCGCAGTACTCGTGCCCGCTGTGCCAGAAGGTGGTGACCAGCGCGGTGGGGCTGCGCCACCACGTCATCACGCACAGCCCGCTCAACACGTTCCGGGTGAGTTGTTCGCGACGGTGAAAAGTGCAGTAGGTACTCTAGGTACTACCGCACGCCACGGTACATAGTGCCATTTCTACATGCTCCGACATCTGCGCACGTCGCACACCCGCTCGCAGTACTCGTGCCCGCTGTGCCAGAAGGTGGTGACCAGCGCGGTGGGGCTGCGCCACCACGTCATCACGCACAGCCCGCTCAACACGTTCCGGGTGAGTTGTTCGCGACGGTGAAAAGTGCAGTAGGTACTCTAGGTACTACCGCACGCCACGGTACATAGTGCCATTTCTACATGCTCCGACACCTGCGCACGTCGCACACCCGGTCGCAGTACTCGTGCCCGCTGTGCCAGAAGGTGGTGACCAGCGCGGTGGGGCTGCGCCACCACGTCATCACGCACAGCCCGCTCAACACGTTCCGGGTGAGTTGTTCGCGACGGTGAAAAGTGCAGTAGGTACCATCGCACGCCACGTTATACAGTGCCATTTCTACAGAGTAAGAATTGTTTTTAAAGCAATAGGCATGATGACAGTAGGTATTAAAATTATACCGTTAAAAAATATTTTTTTTTTAAAAAAGCTTTTTAAAACTTTTATTTTATTTTCATGCATTGTCATCGGAACCAAATATTCAAGATTCCAGGACAAACTCGTACTTACATACATACGAGTCTTCACTCGTATGTATGTAAGTACGAGTATGTCCTGGAATCTTGCAATCAATATTTTTAAAAGCTTTTATTTAACTTCTTAAATAAAAGCTTTTAAAAAATAGAGAATAAATTTTTTTAGCTGAACAAGTATGTTGAATAATTCATAAACAATGGTTAATTTTTGATAAAAACATTGAGATTAATAAGATTTTCATTAAAATAAAAGTATAAAATACAATCGGCCATGTTAACTGTGAAACGCAAATCAGAGCGGATGACGTCACGGCTAAGTAAAAATTCACCTGTCGCTTAGGCTTCTGTTATAAATACAGGGGCATCTTCTGTTATAATACCTGGGCGTGACGTCGAAGAGGATGCCATGACACCTACGAGCGTTTTCGCGCTAAATTTAAATTAGATAGGAAAAACTGCAATAATTTGCGTTAAAACTCAATTTATTGTTGAATGTCCATGATATTTATTTATTTGTATAACGTATTCTATCGAGTATAGGCGGAGGCACTCAATTCAATGTTATTTATTTCCATATCGACAGGCCCGTTGGCGGAATCGGTAGTGACCCTTTCTATTGCGCCAAAGGTCGTGGGTTCGAATCCCACTCAGGACAAATATTCGTGTGACGAACACTTTTTGTTCTGTGTCTGGATGTGAATATTATCTATTTAAGTATGTATTTAAAAATATCTATGTATGTATATCAGTCTCTGATACCCATAACACAGGCTCGCGCCTACTTTGGGGTCAGATGGCCGTGTGTGAGAATGTCCAAGATATTTATATTTATATTTTATATTTATTTATTTATATGAGTTTTAATATTCAAAATTTCGTTTACAGTGCAAAGTCTGCCCGAAATCGTACGCTGTGAAACGGACTATAGTGAAGCATCTGCAACGCCGCCACTCCCTGTCGAGCACAGCGGTGAATATCAAGGATTATTACACTCGCTTAGACCCTCGTCAGTGCCAATTAGAGTTGGACGAGGAAACCATGACTAGGGTCTTCGGCCCGCCCAAGAGAAGAGTGACCGACGTACTGATGGGAGACTATGTTACTTACGCTAAGAAGAAGAAGGTGAAAGAAGAAGAACAGAAGGAAGCTGATAGTGATAGTAACTCGGATAATGAGGAGGAGACTCAGCCGCAAGAAGAAGAACAAAGTAGCGGGGAGAGAGAGGAGTTGGAACCAACTGATTTCGTCAGCGTCAAGATTGAACCTATCGATGAGGACGAGGGTATGGAATAGTTTCATCATCATCACAACCCTTTACTTGTGCCACTGTTGGGCACGGGTCTCCTCTAATGAAATCGGCTGTTAAGCTCATGCCAGCTGTAATGGTGTAGGATAAATGTTAGAAATCCCTCAAGTTTCATACTTCAGCATTATGTTCTTGAAGTCATGTAAAATCTGCAAATGACGTTCAATGAGTTCAGTTGTGAAAATTGTAGAATTTTTTAGGTATGCCAATCAAGGTGTTATGCTTATATTAATATTGTACAAAGCTATCTCGTTCTACCTACGCTATGTAAATTGCTACTTATGTACTTGTACTGGTATATAAGAGGGGTTTTATAAAACTTAGGGTTAAGGATTGGTCTTAGAGTCATATGAAATTCGCAACTATTATAGTCAGTGAAGATAGGTTTAAATTAAGGTTTAGTAAGAGTAGAAGTGAAAGAAGATGGGAACATACACATACATTACTACTATAACTAAAGTAGCTCCCAACTGCCATGTAAGGGTCTGTGAATGTGAATCTCGCCTATATCGGAATACCCACTAATATCCAGCAACAACCTTAGATCTGATTATATGGATCTGAGTATGTTAGTCCCGTTAGTTTGAGATGTGAATTCGAAATAGGAAGATGTTTGTATGTCAGAGTACTAGGCATTATAGGCAGAAAGGAATTTTTTTAGTGGTATTAGTCTGATTACTTAGTTTAAATAGTTATATTCCAGTTAATATTGATTATATACTTAGTGTATGTTCTAGGTCTATAAAGCCCTCACTTTAAGCGTCCTTTGACCTACAAATAGATATTTTTATTTGAAAGCATGGAAAGCAAACGGGCGTGAAGAAACAATATGACATATTAATGGACTGTATATAATAAGAGTATGGCCGATAAAATATTTTATAAATAAAATTGCACAAAATGTAAATACATCAAATGTTAATTGTAATACACAAACTAAATAACATTTATTACACATTTCCTACTTTTTTGCAAAGTTGTAAAGTTTTTTAAGTATTTCTGTAAAAAAAAACCTTAATATACAAGTAATCTTAGTAGGGATGTGTTTTTTTTAACTCAAATTAATTCTGCAAAAAAATCACGAATTTACTTTTAATTTTGAGTTAAAGGTGTAGTAAAATGAAACCTATTACTACATACCATATTTTGTAAATACATTTTATATTTTAAGTTTTGTTGCCAATTTTGGTTAAAATATTTATATTTTGTTTTGAGTATATTACATTAATTGACTTCTAAGTAATAATGTTTACCATAACAGTTACATTGTTCTATTATTATTATCACTACTCTTTAAGGACAAAGTTTTTATATTCCCTTTATGTTAGGATAGCTATATCCAACACTTCTTAACTCATCTACTAGTAGTAGTGGATAAGTTAGTTAGTAAAGAAATGTTGGACTTAGCTAGGGTAAGTTAAGTCAAGTTTAAAAAATAAAAATTACTATAAAATAAACCATTATATAGCACACTTTTGTGTTTCATTTCATCATTTATTTCACTCAAATCATGGACTACATAAACGTTTCAACTTTTTCATGATAATCAATCATGATATGATGATACATTGTGATAATAATAAAATATTTACATACATTATCTAATATAAGTATCAAAAAATTGTACATATTAGAAAAAATTAACCCTGTAGTCTTCACAAACAACATATATTATTGTGATTTATATAATAGCTTGCTGCTAAGCATTGTGAAAATCTAACATTTTGTTCCATTAAAATTATTGATTATATTGATATAGCAGGATCAGTTAATTGTCAGGTCTTCTTTTCTATCATGATAACTTTTTTCTTTTTTTGTTTAATCAACTGGTCTGGTTTCCAAATATTTCAGTGAGCTGATCTGTAAGACCAAACTGTTCAAGGTGTTTTTGAAAGCTTCCAATGTCATTGTGCCCCCTAGCCATAGCATTAGGGAAGTGAACTATATCATAGCTTTTGAATTTCTGCTGTTTAGTTCTATCATTTTTATTGAAATTTTCAGTTATTCTCAGTGCTATTTTTTGCCAAGTCATGGTCTTAACACTCCTCCACCAAGACTTACAGTCCTCTTCGTCTCCTTCTATACAAACTAGTCCCGGTTTGCCCATCAAGCAAAACCCAGTGAGATCAAGTTCTTTTGACAGTTTTGTCATTTCCTCCATTTTCTTTTTTGAGTAAATATGATGTGAATATATCCAGTATCTTGAAAAATTATGTTCAGTTTGATCATTCAATTGGGATTTAAGTATTGGTGATTTGATGGTAAAGCTATCAATGTTATCTTGAAGCCATAATATAGCTGTAAAGACACAAACTTCACCATCATGTATTCTTTGAATATATTCAGTAAGATCAGCATTCAAAGTTTTCTGTTGATGCCTGTTTAATTGATCGCACCTCACATCGATCTCCGGCAGCTGAATTGGGTACAAGCTTGGTAAGTGAACAGAGATTTCTAGTTTAAGATTATCCACACTTTGTTTTATGGTATAGTCTAAATGGTTTGGTGAGTAGACTGACTTTTTGGCCACAAAGTCTTGAATATTATTTACAACTTCAGTATTAGTTATGACAATCTCACGAGGGGTATACATAGTCTGAAATAATTCTAACTCAGACAGCTGTTTAGTTAGGCAATCTATTAGTGTGTCTTGTTTTTCTGAAATAAAGTTCTCCTTTTCAGATGTATCACCCATTATGCTTTATTGTATGTACAATTCATGTAACTTCCCAAACATTTCAATAATTTGTATTAACCCAGAATCTAATGGTAAATGTTTTAAAATTCCACTATTGAGTAAATTGAACTGGAAGTGGAAGCCGAAAACATCCTTGGAATACCTACTATAGGACAGCTCTCAATTATTGCAGACTTTATTTGCAAATAGTGAATCGTAAGTTTTACTTGTTAACACATTATATTAGTTTAAAATCCGATTAACTAATCCCCCTTTGATCCATCTCCTTCACAGAACACTTGCCCAAATAATTTGTAAAAAAAATTTGCAAATATATATGAATAAATTCAAATTCAAAAGACGTCAAGCTTTGCTCTGTCAGTGTCAAGAATCTCAACATGCACAGATTTTCAAAAAGTAAATTAGAGTAAAAGTAAAAAATAAAGTAAAATTTTTAAAAAAGTTCAAATTCTTTGTAGGTTAAAGCTCGTCCACTTTTAATGCTGGTACGGAACGACATATATGGAACACAGAGAGATCTTCTCTCTTCACGTGGTCTTAAATCTCCTGCCCGCAAGGAACCGTTAACGGACTCCATTTTCAGTATGTAAATTGTACTCTGTGGTCTCTTTGTTAAAGACAAAATAAGAGATGACCTAAAGGTGCAAATACCAGGTCATAAAATCCCAAAAAAAAATAAAAAATTTGACAATCAGCTGCCTCTATACGTCAAATGAGTCAATGTTTAGGTTTAGACTTTGAACTTGTAAAATGTATTTTTTAAATATATTTCATAATAATTAAATAGATAACATAATAGCTATGATAAAGCATAGTTAAAGTTAGCTAAAGGAAGTTTTTATATATCATACTTTAATACTACATGTAATAAGACCGATAACATGTATAAGCCAGCGGTTACAGTAAGACGAATTGATGTTTTGATTCGTATTTTAGGCGGTCGTAAAAGGATTTTGTGCGCAAATTATGTGAGAGCATACTCTAGTGAAGGTAAAGTGACGATTGGTGAAGTGAGTAAAGCAATAGTGACTCCTAAAAAGATTGAATATGTTCCCCGGAAATACTGTAAGTTGATTGTTTCACCTTAGATCTTGAACCTTGAATCTTATCAATAATAAATTGTTAATCTTCGTAATAAAATGAGCTTATCTGAACATTATTATGGGACCTAAACATATCTTGGGTAAAGTGCGGTTTCTACCCACCTCTATGTTTGACATACAAGCTTGAAGTTATGTTATGTTATGTGAACTAATGCTATATGTATCTTTCTACAACATGTAATACGTTTTTAATACTTTGAAAGCATGAAGTCCTCTGTAAATTCTTTCAAAATATTTATCTTGTATAAATTATTAATCTGGCAGTAACCGTAGAGGCGGAAGAGTTGAAGTATATATCACAAAGTACCCTGAGAAATCTGCGATGGATGATGCAGAAAGACATCCTTGGACAGGATATGTTCCTTCTGGGCAGGCCAGGCCCCAACAGGTAATATTACCATTCCTAATAGGACTACATTTGAGTAACAGTATGACTATATTTGAGTAACAGTATGACTATAATTGAGTTACAGCACGACTACATTTGAGTAACAGTATGAGTATATTTGAGTAACAGCACAACTACATTTGAGGATCAGTATGAGTACATTTGAGTAATAGTTAAAAATTATTGTTTGTTAGTCATAAAATGTCATAATATGGTTACAACAAGCAACAAGAACTTGTTTATCACTTTCAATTTTTTTTCATCTTTACCACAAATCCCCATTGGTGGAGTATGGAGTGGACTTGACCTCTTGCAAATTTGTCTGTGGGGGAGACTCGTGCCCAGCAGTGGGTCATCTATGGGTTGCAGCTTAGTATGAAAATAGGCTCACCACCATATTACATGAACCCTATAGTGAAACACGAGTGGTCATGCACATCTTTTACACATTTTTTTTTACTTTCAGACGAAAAGTAGCTCTACAGTACCTGGAACTCACTCAAAGGGAATTAGAGTATGTTGCACTATCAAGAGACACAACTGAAGCTGACCTTAAACAAAGGAGGGAGATTCAGAATTCAACTGCAAAATACTTTGATCAGGTTTAAAATCTTAACTTGATTCATGTAACATTAATAACTAAAGAAATACTTTTGATACTATTCTTTCTACAAGATCACACACATGATTTGTTCTACTGCCTAAGGTAGGCTGGTAGTAGCATTGCCTTTGCTGTATATTTTTGTATGCATTCATTTTGGTGCATAAAGTTTACATAAAATAATATTTATAACCTGAACTTACATATTTTGATTATAAATAAATAAATATTAACATCATTTTGATACATACTCGTACATACTGCGTGTTTTTATGAAACTACATGTATTCATTCATAAAGTCTTTTAGATATCACTATATAATTAAAATTACTCGTACCTATCTTCATTAAATATCAGAGTATTTGAATTGAATTTTAAAGTGTTTTAATTTCAACTTATTTCATCAAAATCTCCGCCAGAGCGCAGTACGAGCGGCGGTTGAGGGACGAGTGTTAGTGATCGAAGGCATCGAGAAAGCGGAACGAAATGTGCTCCCAGTGCTGAATAACTTACTGGAAAACCGCGAAATGCACTTGGAAGACGGGCGGTTCCTCATACCCGCCAGTAGATACGATAAGCTGTTGCAGGTTAGTTTTGATTTGTTCCTAATAGAGTGAGAGCATTATTGATCAGGAAATAATCTAGCTAGATATTATTAACCGATTGAAATGTTAAGCCGCTCCAGTCTCAGCCGAAAGTTGGGGGTCTAATTCATCTATCATCCATTCATCAGCCTAGAAGAAGCTTAGAAGTCCACTGTTGGACATAGGCCTCCCTTTATCGGTGCTAGTGGTAAAATTCCTTGCGCGCTTGCTATGAAGGGTATTTTGACTCGTTCGTGTTGGTCCGACCACACCTTTGACATAGCGGTGTTGTTAAATTTGAGTTAGTAATTATTAGGAGCATTTACCAGGAGCATGGTGCCGAAGAACTGTCAAAATGGCGATTGGTTCGGGTGGATGAAAACTTTAGAGTGATTGCTCTGGGATTGCCAGTGCCGCGGTACAGTGGGCAGCCGCTCGACCCGCCGCTGCGCTCGCGCTTCCAGGCGAGAGATGTTGCCACTGTCGCCTTTGGGGTGAGTTACCTTCGGTTTTTGGATTTATACTACTGCATACAATGTCAATGCTGCAATTGCTAGAAGGTAAGAACGGAGAACTTTAGGGTGAAGATTCTGAAAGACGAGAGCTATCCCTACTTTTAAATTTGCGAATTCTTTGGCGCCCCACTAAAATATACTTCGATTACGAGTATGATAATATGTTTATTCAATAAGAATCTGATTGCGTGTTTAACAGCAAATTAAAAAATCACATGAATAATTTTATTTTAGTAAACTCATATTTTCTGCGAAAGCAAACTCTCGGCCCTACTTGTGACATTCGATCCAATTTTCTTCGTCAACGCTTCAGGCATGAAAATGTGCACTTGCTTCTTAGTCTTTCCCACGTCGGGTATTAATTTCTTCGTCACCAATTCTGCGTATTGTTTCTCCATAGCGTTCCTTTCTAACACCATCTTATGTCGCGTTTCCGCGACGCTCGCTCGTATGTCTTTGACCTTTCTGTTTTCCTTTTTCACGTCCGTATTCCTTGGCGTGCTCCTCGCGTTCCGTGACTGCCGCGCGTAGTTCTCGATCGTGTTCGCCGTCGTCGGCACATAAAACTCTTGCCGATCGATAGTGTCATTCGTATGTACCTTTTGATCGACCGGCTTGCAATCCTTCGGCCTGAGCTCCGTCGCAGTTTTAGATTTCGTCAAGTTCCGCCTCTGTATCTCGGGCCAGCTGTGTCGGGGCTGGGACATCCGTTCGGCACTGTCCGGCGCCAGCAAGTCAACCTTTCCAGCCAAGTCCAACCATTGCAGAACCCTGTCCGATAGGTCCGTGTTCTCTTTGACGTCGGTCCGAGCCGTTCTGTTACTTTTAACCGCTTTCATGTTTGATAGGCTGACGAATTTTGTGCGAGAACTATCAAACTCGTACAGCGGTTCCTGTGAGGCTTTTACTATTATTTCTTCATCGGAACACTCCACATCGGAAAGATCCAATTTCTCTACACGGGGTATGGTATCTTTTCTTGTAGCATTGTCTGTTCTGATGACGAGATGCAATTTTCTCAAGCAGTCTGCTAGGTCGTCTGAGTGCTGGCTCAGCCGCGATTGGCTCTTCCTGGTGGGTTTAATGCAACTGGCTGAAGAGTGCGGTCTGCGTCGTCTTGCACTTAATTGAACGAAGTAGGGGTCGTCGTGAGTGAGTATTGCGTGTCGGAATCCTTCGACCCACACAGTTCTAACGTACATAGGGCGCTGTGACGACTGCCAGAGTGCGGGCATATTACACCACTCGGCAGCTAAACTTTAACGCATCGAGACACGCGAGGGCTGGCGTTAATGCGTAGCGAAGTTTGTTTTCTCTTCATAATTGATTGTTATCGCTCCCGCGACCTTTTGATGCTCCGATAACAACGTGACTCTGGAAACAAATCAGTTTTTATTGCCTTTCTATTGTTGATACGAAATGTGTTAGTTATGTATAAATAATTAAGTTGAATTGCATGCTTGGTTGTAAGATAATTTAAACGATACATTAAGCTTGAGTTCTAACTAAGAACAGTTAACGATATAATTATAATTCTCAGATTATGCTTTTCTTCACCGCACACAAACAACACAACCGCTCAAAACGAAAATAAATCTGTCAGGTTTTTATGAGATGATGAGATTTAATTATTTTTTTTAGTAATAGACGTTTTTCTACAACGCATCGAAAAGTTAAACCGATGGCTTGTTGAGTCGTTGCATTGCGTATTTCGCGTCCCCTAGCGTGATTAATTGAAAGCCGAACAAGCCTTGCATGATTCGGCTCAATTAATTATGGTCTTACGTTTCAACATTCAATGGAAACCGCTGCCGTAAGCTGACTGGGAAAATTTTATTAATTCAGATCACACATTAACAGTCATTCATGGAAGGATATGTGACATCTCAAAACGGGATGTTTTGCACGTATTTGAAGTCCTTGGGTTCACGAAACTTGGCGCGTTCAATACATACAAATATTGAAGTTGTGTGGAGTATGTATAAACGCAAAAGGTGAAGTCGTTCTTCAAACTTAGCATATTTCGAAATATAGCGTAATGTTTTGTTAGTCTAGTCTGTCAATCAATTATTAATTTTTAAAACATACTGTACAATTAAATTCCTTTGTGTGAGTATTGTGAACGTGCCACCTTTATTTAATCGACCTATACATCCATGTTATTGTGCTAACAAACTTGTTAACATAAAAATTCCATTTAAAACAAATTGATCTAATTGTTTCAATATTGCAAAAATTGTGTATACAACACAAGACAACCCTTGTTGATTGCAACTTGTAGCTCATAAATTAGTTGGGGATAAAATATTATATTGCATTTTTTTTAATTGCTAGGTAGGTACTAAAAATTACGAAGTGGACTATACTATGAAATTAAATGAAATATTTCAAGCACATACTTTCTCTCATATTACTCACATACATTTTCCCCCCACGCTTATTCAAACATATTATATCCCTCTACACATACACAAACATAAACACATAATAAGAAAACTAAAAATGAAAGAAGATATAGATTTTAGATCTTGATTGAGATTATCTATGTTCATTCACTAAATAATAAACATTTTTATTTTTATTTCGCTTTAAGGTAATTGTACCTACCTATACGCTTCACGAATGTCCAAAAATCTATGTTAATCGTAGTTAACTAAATTTATAATTACGAGTACCTATGTCTTTATATAACAAGCTAAATTCTAACATTAGGTACAGAATAATGTCTCTGCCACTGGACTAACCATTCTAGTCCCTATTTAAGTCATGTTCAGAATCTGTCACAGTTGTTATGGGCGGCAGAGGTTGGATGGTGCTACAAGCTCGGTTGCTATCTTATATCGATGTTAAATTTGTTCTTCAATACAATTGGAAACTGGAAAATTTTTTAATAATTTGGAAATCATACCTAATTCACAGAATGTAATAGTTAATCATGATTCTTCTCAGTATCGTAAAAGGGACAAAATTGTTCTGTGATTTCTCCTTCACTGGTTTATATACAATCATAATAAACCTTCGAGATACCACGTGACACGTTTTGTTTTCATCGTCGATATTCTAACGAGACTCGTATAATTTTACGATACACAAGCTTTACCTTAGTCCAAACATTTTTGGTTTTATAAATTTCAAATACATCGTTTCCTTTCAGCGGTATTTGGGAATTTATTCCTTTTATTTTTTTCTATCTTTCTTTCATTATGTACTTTTAAGACTCGACAAAAGCACGGTTAAAATGTTTACCTATTAATTGTTTACATTTCTTGACTTCTTGGGTTCTTCTATCTATTCTATTTCGTTACAAACTTCGAAATCCTTCTTAGATTGTATACTTTATACTTAAATCTTGACTTTCACTTATTAATTAAAAATCTTCTTTCATACTCTCTTTAATTACGGATGATTTTAAAATCAGATGTGTCGATGACTTGGTGTTTTCTTTTCAAACCTAAGTACCTATATTGCGAATGATGTTTTCCACTGGAAACGTCCTAATGGCTGACTTATCTTGAGAAATTATGTTTTCGACCGGCGCGAACGGCTGACTTATCTTACGATTACGACTTTCGTATGCCGAGTGCCGACGTCCCCGCGTATTCCCGTTCCGTGTGTGACTGGGCTTAGCGTCGCGTAGCATCGTTGCTTTTGTCGTAAAGCTCAGAATAAGGGCTCGACCACAATCGCAAGACACAAATCGAAATCAAAATATATAAAAACTTCTGTTCGAATGATATACCAATTAATATGTTCACATTTTGTGGGTAATATTAATGTTCATTTTTTATATAATACACCACTATACGACAACTGCTCACGTCAGCTTTCAATCAATAAAATAAAATAAAATCCGAATGAAAATCAGTCCATTTGTTTAGGAGCTGCGATGCCTTTTTTTCGTCCGGGATTAAAAATGCAAAAAATAATTTTGTAAGTGTTGGTTATGTGCTTTAAGGATTTATAAAAAAAATTAAGCTTTTTACGAGGTTTGCGCAGCTATAAATTAACTACCTAGCTAATTAGCCACGGGCTACAGATGAGTACATACGCCACTGATGATTAGCTTATCCATTATCTTAAACGAACTGATTAGGTTTGACTGCTTCTAAATTATTAAATACAAGTGAATTTTTATCAAGCTTTCTTAAGCTTACCTACGTAACAAGATCTCTATTACAAAACTATATTAAAAAAAATGTTTTTTTTTGCGTTTTAAATAAAGAAAATCTTTTTCTTGGTGATTCATTATATTTGGTGCTTTTATTATTTTATCTATGTACCTACATACAGATGTCTTGTTACTTAACCAGTTTGTCGATAAGAAAAATCTAAACAAAATATTAAATTTATATCTCAGCCATATCCCAACAGCCTTGTGTGAACGAAGACTTGTTTTAAAGTCTGCTGGTGGTTGAA
This sequence comes from Carterocephalus palaemon, assembly GCA_944567765.1. Classification (NCBI taxonomy): domain Eukaryota; kingdom Metazoa; phylum Arthropoda; class Insecta; order Lepidoptera; family Hesperiidae; genus Carterocephalus; species Carterocephalus palaemon. The sequence goes on from OX155650.1 coordinate 10,852,172, forward strand.
TTACATCATGCAAACCGCCGCCTGTGTATTTGCATATTTCGGCTGACACAGAGGGGAGACGATTATTAGTTTCTAACTTCATATTGTGGTTCCGTATGTCTTGGGTTAGGTAAGCAGTTTCAGAGCGTACCTACGTAGGTAGGTACGTGGGTTGATAAATTATCAAACTCTTTACAATACTATGTGTGTAATATATGTGATGTGTTTTTATAAGTGTTTTATACAAACAAATCACTTAATCTATACATACTCGTATAATAAAAGTCTAGCGAGTCCGCGTACATAAAACTTAAAAAAATATATCAGTGGGTTATAAGCAATTCATACAGATTCCATAAATATTCTTTTCAAATTTACTATCTCTCTCTATGTTCGCGATGGAATCAAAAACTACAGAACCGATTTTAATAAACCTTGATACAAACATGCACTGAATTCCGGATCTTTTTTACAATTCATCCCTCAAAGTATAGAGGTTCTTGTGGAGTACGAGATGAAAGTTGTGTGGAATTTTTATCAAACATTATCTGATAAATTTTAAATTTGCAGCAAAGGTATTTAGAAGTTGCAGGGGTCCACTAGTTTACAATTATTTACATCTTAATTATGTATTTATAATATTATTTTTTAAATATTTTCACGGATTTTGTCTTCCTGCTAATTTCCAATTAATGTATACAGGAGTTGAAGTTATACAAGTATTTTAAAAAGTAATAACAATAAGTTGGGTTAGTTTATGTAAATTAATGTAGATCTATGAATAGTGAACCACCAAAGGAAGCCAGTGACCAGCCAATCCCGGTTAGAGTTTGCTATTATCAGCATAAAAAACGCTGAACCGTTAATTTGTAATACGGGTTCGCACTTGGCAAATTTTCTCTTTATTTTGTTTTTCTGTCCGCCTGCCTCTATTATAGCGCTAATATTGTTGATTTGGTAAACTAAACCTATTCTGGTTTGTGGATTGAGCAAAACTTTTGTTTGTCTCTTTATATTTTAGGAAAGACATTCAGCACTGTAATTATTTTTGTGGCCTAAAATTTTTGGTAAAAGTACCTGCATATTTTATCTATCTCACAAAATATTTTGTTTATTTTATTTACGTACGGTTTCGCACGAAACCTAATGCTGAATATTAAATCATTCTAAATCCAACGCAAAATTTAGCATTATTTCCCCAAAGCGTTGCCCCCAAACTGATATTTCGCACGGCACGTTAAGTTTTATGCGGTCAAATGAATAGTTTTCAGTTCTAATAGCAGGTTTGGTGCTGATAACACAATTCCATTACCAAAGAACCAAGGAATTGATTTCAGCGTGGTTTAGAGAAGCTCTCACGTCTATGCGACTTAACGAGCTTTGTTTATCAACGGTTACAATAATTGAACTACCTAGTGCATTTTTGCTGAGAGAGCAAAGGATGATAGAATATTTTTATATCTGTTGGATATCGCTCTATATTTCAGCGCTGAGGATCATGACTCGTGGCCAGACACAGTTCGTGATCGTGTATTCACGCCCTAAATACCCATCGAAGTTATTTCTGGCCGTGTGCCTAAAGTAACCTTAACTTTGAAAGCGGTGAAATAGTAGAATAGTGGTAAACGAGCTTTATTCAAATGAGAGAGATGGCTATCAGATTTACGAGGCGGGTTTGTTCTAATGTCGGGATCACACTCTCGCTTGATTTTGATATTAACAGTGTTGTGTTCAACCAGGCTTAGTTTACGTACAGGATGCGGAAAGATGGTTAAATTAACTATCTTAGATTCCCTTACATTGTGAGTTACATACAAGTGGACCTAATATAAGCATGTTAACAAGCGCCATATGTGTGTGTATGAAATGATTAGGTACATATTTTGATTTTAAATTGAAGAAGATGAACTTCAATTCAAAATATTTATTTATATAATAACCCAAGGGGGATTTGATTTGATAAAAACCTCCTCTACTTCTGAATGTTGAGGATGACACTACGCGTAATTGTAGCTACTCTTCTTCTTCTGGAATTTGTAGACTTCTGGAATAGAAAAGAAATAACTTCTGATAGGTATGTGCTATAACTCCCTGGTCAGATTTGCAGCGCTTGTTGAAAGGCTCTCTACTCTCTCGGGATATATAAATCTTTGAGTTAACAGATCTGTAACACCCTAGACATTACGGGTATTTTTCGATACGCCAGGAATAGGTCTCATTCACACCAACCTTCATATGCTTTCAGCATGTAAATTCAGGTTTTTCTGAATGATTAGTAACCATAAGCGAGAGAAACCTTTAATATACTGCTGCGTTAGGCTGCAACCCATTACCCACTGCAGAACACTGGTCTCTTCTCTCTCACCACGCTGCTCCAGAGAAAATTGGCGGAGGGAAGACCAGTGGTCGACCACCAGTTGATAATATTGGCACTTGACACTACAATGCTATTCTATTTCTATTCTATTTAAATTCAGGATTAGTCATGGAAAATTCGATCAGAAACTCAGCAATAGTCTGAACTTACTTAACGGTAGGCTAGATGATATGTTGGGTTGTCTAGTGCCTATTTTATGTGTTACCGTTTGTGTGGTGCCTAGTATGACATGTATGGTCCCATGTAAAGCTCTGTCCAAACATGCGAGAGCCTCTTACTTAAAATGCCTTTAACAGTTTAATTCATGTGTTTCTCGTTTAATCGTTGAGATCATTAATCTTGTTCATTAAGAGTATAAACTTAGTATTAAATAATAATAATTATTAAAAAAAATTAAAAAAAAAAGCTTTTTTTATCTTTTTATTTTATTTTCAGCTCGATAGCTTCAGTGGATTCGAGTGGAAGTGGGTGAAATATTGATTGTAAGATTCCAGGACATACATACATACTTACATAGATACATACGTGTGAAGTTAAATAAAAGGTTTTAAAATATCATTCATTTTCTTCGAATAGTACATAAATTATACTCTGACGTTCATAGAAATAAAACCGTAAAATGTATATGTAGAGATCATTAATACAAGGCTCTGCTTAGCAACTAAACAAATACCTAAAACCTCTGAACTAACTAACTGAAGCTTTTAATACCTCGTTCCTTCATAATGAACTGAGTAGATATAAACGCTGGCTGGTAACGAAGTAGTTAAAGAATTAATATTGCGCGAGTGATTGCGGACAAATTGTTTCCGCCGCTTGATGGGGTGTTTGCATGCTAACGCCTAAACGGTGGTAAAGACGCGGTTGTTTTACGCTTTGCTGCAACCCATTAGCGTACCATCGCGCGACTTTTCTCACGGATGAGAAGGCAAGATGAGCCGATTACAAGCGACTAGTGGACGCCCGCAGCTTCGCTCGCGTAGAATTAGACCCATTAACGACGTCTGCCCGCGTTCGGGTTGCCCACTTGACTTCAAAAGCGGCAAAGTTTCATACTAATTTTGATGCCCCTTTTTACTCCCTTAGGGGGTGAATTTTCATAAATCCTTTCTTATTGCTCCCCTACGTTATAAAAGGAACCCCTGTGCCAAAATTTCAAGTTTCTAATCCTTATAGTTTAGGCCCTGCGTTGATATGTCAGTCAGTCAGTCAGTCAGTCAGTCAGTCAGTCAGTCAGTCAGTCAGTCAGTCAGTCAGTCAGTCAGTCAGTCAGTCAGTCAGTCAGCTTCTCCTTTTATATATACTTAAATATATATAGATATAGATAAGGGCGCCTTTTTGTATGCCCTATTTGTAATTTGTACTAGAAAGATGTTCATTTTCGGTGTACAAATAAAGAGTAGGTATTTGTATTTGCATGGAGCATACTCCATGAAGGGGTTAGTTGTCAACCCGGCTGTCGGTAGTAGTCCATTAGTGGACCACTAAAGGATGATGATGATGATGATGATTATCGGCTCAACCGTCCGTCCGTCCGTCATGGGAATAGCTCTGGAATCGGTAGTTCTAACAGAGTCCCGGACATTCCGGAGTCCTCAAGTATCAGAGTATCCCAAGTTATCCGGGTATTTTTGTATGGTAAAAAGTTAGTATAAAAATAAAAGCAACCTTGCTAGTTCCTTAAAATAAAGGCGACGTTGAAGCATATTTCACGTGGTTATTGATGTGACGTGACTTCACGCGACTAGAGACCGTGCTCTTGTCAGATACAAATCGCGCGGCTTGAGAACCACTGGCGGCCGCATTTATTCTACAGAAAACGATATGCCTACGTCTATTGGGTATGGGTGATTTGTCTATATTTTCCTATGTTGTTACGGGACATCTAGGAAGATTTATGGGCCAATAAACAGTTGTATTGTGGCGGAGACCCCTTGTTTCTTTTATTACAGCTACATCGTTGCAAATTGTCTTTTTCTGATAACTATCTATACTAATATTACCTACAATATAAAGAGGAATGATTTGCTTGTAATGTTTTCACATAAAAACTGCTGGACCGAATTCAAAAGTTGCATCTTCACTGAGTGACATAGGCTATATAATATTACTAGGTGTAAACGAAACTATTGTTATGTCTAATTCCACGCAAGCTAAATGCGGGCGTCCACTAGTGTATAATACTTGTTGTCTTACTAGCTAAATAACATCAGTTACTAAACCACGGTTTTTTAAAACTACGTACCTACTTGATTGACAAAATATTACCTAAATGACTTTTTTAATGTTAGCTCAGAATTTTTAGCGATCAGTATGTATTATTGTATTTTATAAATATCAAGAAATGTTTTTAGTGCTTTGGGAAGTGATGACATGGCACTAACCTCTAGAGCACTATTTTTAAGCTATTTGCTGTTTGAACCTGTAATCCTAAAATCTATTATTTTCTAAAAATCCCACAATAAAACCGCATTGCAGCAGGCCGGGTTGTACGTTCTTTCAAGATGTATAAAATATGACAATAAGCTACACTCATTAATTCCCTTCCAACTGGCTTCGTTGAAAAGACCATGAATTCTAAAATTTAACAGAACAAACTTTGGTATCGCGTGACATTGTCGCCAAACCTACGCATAATTGCCTTTTCGGTTGCAAAATTAATCCAGGTACGATAAATTGGCCAAAATTTCAAATTCACGATTTTCGGCAATTCCACGACAGAGTTTGACGTCCCACGGAATTTACAAGTAATTATGCAAATTCTGGGTATTAACCCAGAATTAATACCCCCAATTTGCAGGATATTTTGAATAATTCAGATAATGATAAGACAAAATACTATTCCATTAGAATTACGCATAGGTTGCTCGTGAATTAATTTGTAATATAAATTCAGGAAATTTGCCATTTATACCGAATCATAGCCAAGTCCGGGTTTGCCGATTTCATAGTTCAATTCAAATAAAATGCATTTGTTTGAATACGATGGTCATAAAATGATGGTGTTCTACCACTAAGTGGTGAACAAATTATTTGTCAAATTGGGTTTCTATGTGTGTTAAAGATTTCAATATAATATTATACCACTGAACGAATAACCTTCAGACTTTGTCTGTAGTGCACATTACTAGTTTTATGTATGATACTAGTGGATCCCCGTAGTTTCGCTCGCGTGTGATTAGATATTACAATAGTCCCGTTTACACCTAGTTGCCACCCTACTCAAAGAAACTACCGATCGAATCCTGTCTCTAAGACAGATCTACAGAATATACTCGCAAAAAAACGTACCCTTCGGTCGGGGCGTGTCTGTGAATGTGCTGTTAATTTTTAAACATTTTTTTTTAAATAATCACGTGTTTGTTTCCAGGAGCATCTAGCCACGTTAAAAGAGGAAACGCCGAGAGTACCTCAGGCTAAGCTGGAGCAGCTGCTAGCAGCAGCATACGCGCTCATCAGCCCTGAGCTGCAGCAGATCAGCTTGCCAGACTTCCCCATAGACAATTTACACGCGGCAGCTCTGATACTGGTTAGTGTCTGACATCAATATCTTCATGGTTTTCGTTCATCACAAGCCTTCTCTGGCCAACCGTTTAGATGAGTCTCTCTCCCTAATGGATCACAGACTTAATACTCTTTTAATAACTTTATGGATATCTCTCAGGCATGCACGTTTCCCAACGATGTTTTCTTTACCGCACAGTAAATGATACTTAATTGCTTAAACTCACTAATACTAGAAACATTTAGTGCAAGAAATTCATTCGCTCTACCTAACTCCAATCTTTCGTAAAAGGTGACGACATTAAAAAATAAGAAGATGTTTGATAGCGTCCTCCCGCACCGTACATCGAGACTGCGGTTATTTTAGTAGGCAATAATGTATCGGACTTGCCCTTACTTATTCAAGGACTGAGATGGATGCTACGTATGTCCGCATGTGCCAAGCTATAGAGAATATTTTTTCAGGCCAAATACTTGTAGGTAAGATAAAGTTCAGGGTGAAGTTTATATCGCTAGTCGTAAACCTTTAGTTTTAGGAGCATATAAAATCTATATGACTTACAGTCGCTCATACGAAGCTCTGGATTTAACACACGGCAGCGCCTTCGTAACATTCCATTTTTATGTTTAGGGAAATATATATCATTTATATATATTTATACGTGCCCTAAAAAGCGGCCAAGTGCGAGTCGGCCCACTTCATCACCCTTCATGGGCGAGTAGCAGCAAGTAACATAATATAAAAGTTCTTGTAGTTCGTTGTTTTTTTATATTTGAGTTCATTCAATGAAAGGCAAATTGCGGCTTACGATTTATGACGTATTAAAAAAACTACTTACTAGATCTCGTTCAAACCAATTTTCGGTGGAAGTTTGCATGGTAATGTACATCATATAATGCTAATGGAAAAATGTTTTTATTCCATAAATGAATATGTATTTAAATTTCAAATAACATTCGACATGCCATTATATAGATGACATCTTATATTTTGTATTTCTGACATTTCTTTACCAGAACATATTTTTATTAATTAATTATTTATTGACGTCATGTATTAATAATTAGAAATTATAATTGTAATTATGTACTTTAAAAATATTTGCATGCTAATTTTAGCTGAATACCATGTACAGCTCGATATGTTGTTTTGTATATGCGTTTATTCAAAGCAAATAAATGACTATGACTATGACTATGACTATATTTTTTTTAGTTCCTAGAAGGAATGAAGAAGTAACATATATTTATCCAACCATCTATCTTCACTGAATATCACCATTTTAATCAGTGTTCTGTTGGTTGTAAAATTATATTGAAATTTAACAAATTATAAATTAAAAATGCTAAAGAATCCTGTATTATTTTATTATAATATTCAGCATTAACAGTCAAGTCAGTCAGTAGCATCAACTTTTATGAACCAGCGAAAGATGAAGAATGTAAAGATGAATGAGATGATTTATTTTGATCAACCACATTGTGTAAATACAACCGACAGACATGTTTAAACGTTCACACATTATGGAATTTTATATCTCTCCCAAAAGTTAGGACGTGCGTGTTAAAAGCGACCCTGAGTCATTACGGGAGTGGTTTCACGCGATCCCGTCATCTGAGCCGATCAATGTCAAGGTATCGCCATAACTCGAGCACACACGCTATAACTCTAAAAGCGCAAGAAAAAACATAGTACTTTTGAACTGCTTGAATACACGATAAATTGGCGCTGGTCCAATAATTATTTTTTTAATTAACAATTTCTGTTGGCCCTTTTGGACTCTACAGCTTCACCGAATTGGGGATGGAGAGGTAGAATAGCTGTACCCTTGAACCTTTTGATTTGAAATTACCGAAGAAAAACATCTGGTGTCGATACGCTAATAATTACGGAAGTCATCAAATCTTTATCATTAGTATCAATTATATTAAGTATTGTCATAAATTAATTTTGATTTAGAAAAACGTGGAAAATCTTAATAATTTTGGTTCTAACTTCCGTGTTTAAGTTTTTCACTGTATTATCCTCGATCCTCCACCAATCCGCATTGGAGCAGCGTGGTGGAGTATGCTCTAGACCTCCCGCAGCAGTGTATGTGGGGGAGACCCGTGCCCAGCAGTGGGACGTCTATGGGTCGCAGCGAGATAAACAATCACATAATTACTTGCAGGAACGAAACCCAGAGCTTCCCGTCCACAAACTGATCTACCTCCTGTATCCGTACAACAGCTTTTTAACCAAAGACCTCGTCAAGAACGTGCAAGGTGTCCTACAAAACCTCAACATCGACACGACACCTAAATCGCAAGTCACTTTACATGGAATTCATGCCACAGGAGATCAGGCTTTAGTTAGTATGGAGATTAATAGTGGTAAGACGGAGTTTCCCGTGCCACGTGGCGGTAGGTTGAGGACTAGGGGAGAGAAGGGAATAGTGAAGACAGAGTACCAGACTGAACTGTTGAACGAACTACTACTGAGCCACAGCGTTGGAGACTTTTGCGTCATTGGTGAGTATATATATAACTATATAACATACATATAGTTATATAATGGTTTATAGGGAATATTACTAACTGTCTATGTAATAGGAGAAAATGCGCCATACGATTTTAAATCTTTTCACTCATTCATTTTAATTATGATTTAACACACCAGCTTTTAAATGTAAGCTGTACCTAACTGCCTAGTTGGTCTAGTGGTCGCAAGCGCGACTGCTAAGCTAGAGGTCCTGGGTTCGATACCCGGATCGGGCAACAAGGTAACAACTATTAGGTTTTTCTAACTTGAAATGCTCAGTAACAGCTCTAATCCAAAAATTTGAAATAACTATAAAAATACTTATTCAATATTCCACAGCCACAGCTGAGGGAGGTGCATTCAATACTCTAACATTATAATTGAATAAGTATTTTTACAGTATTATATAACAAACCCGTTCCCAATAGTTGGTCGCCTATGGGTTGTAGGTAATGTAATCGTAATGGAAATTCATGTTTGGTACTTATCACTGTGCAATATAATAATCATCTTTAAAGGACCAAAGGGATGCGGCAAGAGTCTCCTAGTCACGCAATTAGCATCCCTATTAAGCTACACCATAGAGCCGATAGTCCTGTATCAGGATATGACGGCGCGCGACTTGGTACAGCAGCGGACGACTCTGGAGAACGGCGACACGGTGTGGAGGAACTCGGCTCTCGTGGACGCCGTGCTTAAAGGCCACATGGCAGTGTTGGACGGCCTGCACAGGATACACGCGAGCACATTGGCTGTGTTGCATAGGTATGTGGTGTTTCTTATTATAGTAGTTATACAAATACACTTTATTGTTCAGCACAAAAAAAAACATTAATACTAAAACAATGGTACACATAAAAAATGGTGGCCAAAAGGTGGTATCCAGACAACCTATTGTAGTTACTATTGGACGCCCGCAGCTTCGGTCGCGTGGAATTAGACATGACAATAGTTTCGTTTACAGCTAGTAATATTATATAGCCTATGTCACCCAGTGAAGATGCAGCTTTCTAATAGTAGGGGAGCCCTTTTACCCTACAACTTTGTAGCAACTTTGTAGCCCTCCCCTTTCTTTACGTTTCTCTCAAATTGTAAGATTAGTGGAATATACACTTTTTAGCATGTAATTAACTCACCCTACCTTAATCTGACGCGCTCAAGTATTTCTGATGACAAATTTTATTTTTTTCTTATTCTGATCCTTTATCCTTGACGGCCCCATTTATATATGGGGCTCATATTTGGTGGAGGTACTTAACCGGGTACAAGGTATCCCACTGTATATTAAACTGACGCGCTTGAGTATCCCGCAAAATCCCCTCTTGGGCTCCCCTACTATAAAGGTGAAAGTGATTTTTAAAATCGGTCCAGTAGTTTTTGTGTGAAAACATTACAAACAAATGTTTCCACTTTATAATATTAGTATAGATATGCTTTACAAGTGTTGGTAAAGTATATTTTAGAGATGCCTTTTTTTTTAGCCGGAATAAATATGTTTTTTTTTCTTTTTCAAGGCTCGTCCACGATCGAGAGCTTCAGTTGCACGACGGCAGTCGGCTAGTACGTCACGACAGATACGACGAGCTGATCGCGCTGGGCCTCGCTGCCCAGGAGCTGGCCGACAGTGGTGTGAAGAGGATACATCCTGCGTTCAGGTACAGTCTTTATGGCAGCTCTGAACTGATGTATAGTGCGCTACGTTGTACAATTTTTGGATCAGAGGAGAGACTCGAGCGGTACAAAACGAGCTTCTACCAAAGCTAATTTCAGAGATGATATTAGGTGCAGCGCGGGTTTTTTTTTACATTCTCCCACATTGCCATCTGACCCCAAAGTAGGCGCGAGCTTGTATTATGGGTGTCAGAGACTGATATACATATATTTTTAAATACATACTTAAATAGATAATATTAACATCCAGACACAGAACGAATACAAGTATTCGTCACACGAGAATTTGTCTACAGATTTCATTATTTCTGATTCCTTTTCGTAGCGAAATACCGAGCATAGGTCCATCCATAGCGCGTTGAATGTGGTTATCATAGTTATATTAAAATAAGTTTTTATTTAAATGTTTTACTCATTATATAAATTAAATTAATTGAAATGACCCTTTTACCTTCAAATTGATGTTTTCAGGATAGTGGCATTGGCAGAACCGCCGACACTAGGCCGGGGTCAACAGTGGTTGTCACCAGAAATCTTAAGCCTGTTCATTTTCCACGAAATGAGAAATTTGAGTCAACAAGAGGAAATATTTATTATAAACTCCCTGGTAAGCCTATTTCTCTAAAATAATATTGAACGGATATACATTTATTTTTAATTGTTACATTATATATTTACATTTATTTGTTACATTGTTTTTTTATAAATGTTGTACTGCGTGGCGCAATTTTTATTGTACTATAATGTGGTTTAATTATTAAACCATATTATGGGATCATAATTTGCTATTCTACTTTTTGCTTATCAAAAACCTATAAATTTTATGGTGTAGTCACATAATCCAATGCTTTTACAATACAATGAAGACAAAGTCTTAATTAATTGCTTTAATTTTTTTTTCAGTATGGCGATATATCAGGTCCTCTACATTCCATTATAGACTTGGCAGCTCAGCTACGCCAATCGGACGACAATACTCTAAAGAACCTCTCGTCTTCTCTCTCCACGCGACAACTTCTGCGGATAGCGAGCCGAATATCCAAGTATCCAACAGATTCCGCGTACGAAACGGTTCAGAGAACGTTTCTAGCGAAATTCCTGCCAAATTTAGCGCGAAAAGCGCTTGAGGGCGCCAGCCAAAAGATAGGAATTGAACCACCGACGAAATTTGGTCTATTCAGCGCTAAATCCGCTAAAAAGGTAAAGTGCTCCGTCAGCAATGACGTGCTCACCATAGGCAATACCAGTACCAAAGTATTCAAAACAGACGCCTTAACCAAAGTTCCAGATATTCTATTCTATGAAGTGCCGCAACACGTAGAATTACTCGAATGGCTTTTACAAGACTTTCTACTAGGTAATCATCTTCTACTAGTGGGAAACCAAGGGGTGGGGAAGAACAAAATAGCGGACAGGCTTCTACAGCTATTAAACAGGCCCAGGGAATACATCCAGTTACATAGAGACACGACGGTTCAGTCCTTGACCGTTCAGCCAACGGTGCGCGATGGAGTGGTCATATACGAGGACTCCCCATTGGTAAAAGCTGTGAAATATGGTCATGTGCTGGTGGTAGACGAAGCAGACAAGGCTCCTACTCACGTCACCTGTATACTGAAGACGTTAGTGGAAAATGGGGAGATGATTTTGAGCGATGGAAGGAGGATAGTGCCTAAGGACATGATGGATAGCTCTGGAGGAGACGTCGCAAGCTTCATACCGGTCCACGATGACTTTAGGATGATTGTGCTAGCAAATAGGCCCGGATTTCCATTCCTGGGAAACGATTTCTTTGCTAGCTTAGGTAAGTTTACTTTGCTCATTATTTTTATAAATATTTTGCTAAACATTCTTCTTTTTATATGACTTTCGACTGCTGAAACACATCGGGACATAATAATATGTTTTAACCAAGAAAATAATGCTTTGGTTTGCTTTGTTGAATCAGCTGTTCTTCTTGGTATAAATCTAGTAATTAGGCGTGTGATCCTGATTTATAATAAATTTCTCATATAATACAAAAAAATATCTTCAAATTTGGTTTCATGGATGTAAAATAGTAAATTGGGACAGGGATGCTTAGTCCAGTTAGCTGAGAGAGTAGAGTACAGTTAGCGGCACGAAAATTAGCTCTGACCATGAATTACGCAATTAAGGTATCGTCTTGCGGGCTGTCAATCGTAAGCACTGATTGGTTCGCCTGTCGCATTAATACTCCATGCGCAGAATCCTTCAAATTTAGTTCATAGCCAAACTAACATAATACATGAAACATACAGTGGTGACAGCCCATTGGCTATCGAACTCGCCTCTCACTCGAGCGGTCCGGGTTCAAACCCCAGCGGTACGCACCAATGACTTTTCTGAGTTACGTGCGATTTAAGAAATTAAATGTCACTTGCTGTAACGGTGAAAGACACATCGAGAGGAAACCTGGAGCCCTGAGAGTTCTAATGTTCTCGAAAGCATGTGTCTGCCAGTCCGCACTTGGCCAGCGTGGTGGACTAAGGCCTAATCCCTCCCGTTCTGAGAGGACATGCCCAATAGTGGGACAAAGAAAAGGTTTGTGATGATGAAACTAACATAATATTTTACTTGAAGGTGACCTGTTCTCGTGCCACGCGGTAGACAACCCGTCCATAGAGTCTGAGCTGGAGCTGCTACGGTCGTACGGACCGGACGTCCCCGCGGACACCGCGCGTCGTCTGGTGCAGGCCTTCGCCGCTCTCCGGGACATGGCGGACCGCGGTCAGCTGACCTACCCCTACTCCACCCGGGAGCTGGTCAACATTGTCAAGCACTTGCAGGCAAGTAGTCTCCCTCTTTCTTTTCTTAAGTTTTTTTTCTCCCGGATAATTGAGTGGTTCCCGTGAATTGGATAAAACACTGGACTGTCGATCAATCTCTGATCATGATCACCCGAACTAGATTTTGATTAGTGGTAATCTTTGGTGTACCTCGCCGTTGGTAAAAAATGAAAAAATACAACAATGAAAAAATAGTTTATTACAGAAAGATACCAATTACAATTTTTTTTACACAGTCTCAGTATTCAGCTCTTACATTGCAACATAAGAATAAAGAAATAGAAATAGAACGAACTATAATAATACTTTGTTAAAGGCATACTTGTTATACTACTATTACTACTTATTATATTTTAACCATACCTTGATTGATGGTAGAGCGAGCGGAAAGAGGAAAAGCTATTTTTGAATATTTCACTAAATATTTAGTTTACAGTGGTTGCAGCTTTTTCTTAAACGAGCTGGTAGTTCTGACCAATCGAATCAAATCAACCACTAACAATTTTTTATTGTATTTTTTAGAAATATCCGGAAGAGGACCTGGCGAGCGCAATCGGCAACGTGTTCGACTTCGACCGCTACAGCAAGGAGACGGCAGACGCGCTGCTGGAAGTGCTGCATGCCAGCGGGCTGCCTACTGCCGGCGTGCTGGAAGGCCGCTCCGAGGAGGCGCTGAAGAGGATCCAGATGACCGTCGAGAGGAAGAGCGGGTGAGAACTACTCTAGCTTCTAGAAGAACTTTTACTACAGTGCTGCCTGCAAGCGCGCTGCCCATCGCTGGCGTGCTGGAAGGCCGCTCCGAGGAGGCGCTGAAGAGGATCCAGATGACCGTCGAGAGGAAGAGCGGGTGAGAACTACTCTAGCTTCTAGAAGAGCTTTTACTACAGTGCTGCCTGCAAGCGCGCTGCCCATCGCTGGCGTGCTGGAAGGCCGCTCCGAGGAGGCGCTGAAGAGGATCCAGATGACCGTCGAGAGGAAGAGCGGGTGAGAACTACTCTAGCTTCTAGAAGAGCTTTTACTACAGTGCTGCCTGCAAGCGCGCTGCCCATCGCTGGCGTGCTGGAAGGCCGCTCCGAGGAGGCGCTGAAGAGGATCCAGATGACCGTCGAGAGGAAGAGCGGGTGAGAACTACTCTAGCTTCTAGAAGAGCTTTTACTACAGTGCTGCCTGCAAGCGCGCTGCCCATCGCTGGCGTGCTGGAAGGCCGCTCCGAGGAGGCGCTGAAGAGGATCCAGATGACCGTCGAGAGGAAGAGCGGGTGAGAACTACTCTAGCTTCTAGAAGAGCTTTTACTACAGTGCTGCCTGCAAGCGCGCTGCCCATCGCTGGCGTGCTGGAAGGCCGCTCCGAGGAGGCGCTGAAGAGGATCCAGATGACCGTCGAGAGGAAGAGCGGGTGAGAACTACTCTAGCTTCTAGAAGAGCTTTTACTACAGTGCTGCCTGCAAGCGCGCTGCCCATCGCTGGCGTGCTGGAAGGCCGCTCCGAGGAGGCGCTGAAGAGGATCCAGATGACCGTCGAGAGGAAGAGCGGGTGAGAACTACTCTAGAAACCCAATGGAACCAGCGATATAAAAGTCACGGGATCGCGTGCGCATTCCTTCTTGGCGCCTCGACTTATGACTCGGGACTGTGAGTCATAAGTCAGTGCCTGCAGTAGGTGGGGAGAGGGGGATGCCCATAAATCTGTCTGTCTCTCCCGGATATACTGCGTAGTTGGTCGGTAAAGACATTTTACTCTTGTGAGTGGTTACACTCACGTTTTCTGCAAATTCGTGTCCCCGATATAATATATCATCCCATCCAGGCTCCGAACTGCTACCGGGTATTTCTACCTAGACAAATAGTTGTTGCCCAACCCAGGGACCAAACCCAGGACCTCTAGCAGTCGCTTTTGTGACAACTACTACGGTCATATTATGTTTTGCAGGCTAGACACATCAACGCCGAAGCACGGCAAGGAGGACCCCGAGAACCAGCCGCACGTGGGCGGCAACACGTGGGCGGGCGGCACGGGCGGGCGGGACACGGCCGGGCTGGGCGGCAAGGGCGGCCCCTACCGCCTGGACAAGGGCCACGACGTGCACCAGGTAGGATCAATAGAATTCCCCCCCACCCAATATGGGCGGTAGTGGATTGTCGGAGTTGTATGTACATTTACTACTCTTTATATATTCGCAGAATTACCCTCTACCGTCAGGGGATGGTTTAAAATATAATCAATACTAATACTATAAAGAGGAAAGATGTGTTACACAAAAACGGACGTCCGCAGCTTTGGTCGCGTAGAATTAACGACGTCTGCCCGCGTTCGGGTTGCCTACTTGACTTCAAAAACGACAAAGTTTCATACTAACTTTGCACCCCCGTCTTACCCCCTTAGGGGGTGAATTTTCAAAAATCCTTTCTTAGTGCTCCCCACGATATAAAAGGAACCCCTGTGCAAAATGTCAAATTTCTAACCCTTGTAGTTTAGGCCCTGCGTTGATATGTCAGTCAGTCAGTCAGTCAGCTTCTCCTTTTATATATATAGATGGGCGGACTGGCAATAGGCATTACCTATTGGCATTTTCTCCCAGTCAATATATTAGTAAGGATTCCAGCTAGTACACATTGGGCTATAAAACGTTTCTATCAAAATCAATAATACATAAAATGTCAGCTTTCAGACGCCGAGAAGGACGACGTGCCAGAGCATGTGAAGAAGGCGGCGCGCGAAATGAACCGCAAGGCCTTCGAGGAGAGCCTCCGCGAGATTCAGATGAGCGAGTACGACGCCAAGCTGTACGGACAGTTCCTGAGGGCCGTGCAGCCGCAGGTTGGTCACGGCTTAGGGCAAGGCCTTCGAGGAGAGACTCCGCGAGATTCAGATGAGCGAGTACGACGCCAAGCTGTACGGACAGTTCCTGAGGGCCGTGCAGCCGCAGGTTGGTCACGGCTTAGGGCAAGGCCTTCGAGGAGAGACTACGCGAGATTCAGATGAGCGAGTACGACGCCAAGCTGTACGGACAGTTCCTGAGGGCCGTGCAGCCACAGGTTGGTCACGCTTAGGGCAAGGCCTTCGAGGAGAGACTCCGCGAGATTCAGATGAGCGAGTACGACGCCAAGCTGTACGGACAGTTCCTGAGGGCCGTGCAGCCGCAGGTTGGTCACGCTTAGGGCAAGGCCTTCGAGGAGAGACTCCGCGAGATTCAGATGAGCGAGTACGACGCCAAGCTGTACGGACAGTTCCTGAGGGCCGTGCAGCCGCAGGTTGGTCACGGCTTAGGGCAAGGCCTTCGAGGAGAGACTACGCGAGATTCAGATGAGCGAGTACGACGCGAAGCTGTACGGACAGTTCCTGAGGGCCGTGCAGCCGCAGGTTGGTCACGGCTTAGGGCAAGGCCTTCGAGGAGAGACTACGCGAGATTCAGATGAGCGAGTACGACGCGAAGCTGTACGGACAGTTCCTGAGGGCCGTGCAGCCGCAGGTTGGTCACGGCTTAGGGCAAGGCCTTCGAGGAGAGACTACGCGAGATTCAGATGAGCGAGTACGACGCGAAGCTGTACGGACAGTTCCTGAGGGCCGTGCAGCCGCAGGTTGGTCACGGCTTAGGGCAAGGCCTTCGAGGAGAGACTACGCGAGATTCAGATGAGCGAGTACGACGCCAAGCTGTACGGACAGTTCCTGAGGGCCGTGCAGCCGCAGGTTGGTCACGGCTTAGGGCAAGGCCTTCGAGGAGAGACTACGCGAGATTCAGATGAGCGAGTACGACGCCAAGCTGTACGGACAGTTCCTGAGGGCCGTGCAGCCGCAGGTTGGTCACGTAGGGTGCTTGGACACGTTAAGAAACACCGGGTCTCCGCCAGATAGGACTGCGTTGTAGTATAGAGATAGCACTAATGACACACGTACATGTTGTATGTGTGTCATTAGTTGGTCAATAAAGATACTCTTTACTGAACGTACGTTTGTTCTTTCTCTGTATCTCTGCGGTGGCGACCCTGCCCGCCTCACTGCAGCGTTCAATCTAGTTACGTCTTAAATGTACCAATTTATTTGTACGACCAAATGTGACATTTGATAGCTATCCATCCAACAAAAACCTTTCTTAAACTGCTATGTTCCTAAACATAGTTCTAGTTCTTCATTTCTAGAGTTCTTAATTGTCAAAGTAAGGTGGTTGACGGCAAATCGTGTCTTGATATTCTTTTCCCGTTTCCTCATTCCGTACATCAATGTCACCACCGGTAACTCGCGTCACTGTGTGAGGAGCAGAATTAAAGTTTGGCGTTAATTTATTATCTTTTGTTACATTCCTTACCAATACCTTTTCCCCTATTTCCAATTTTGAAGAGTCTTTTTGATAAAGCCACAATGTCAAAGGGTGAGTATAGTACGGCCAATTTTATTTTCTCTTCAGATTGGGGCCCTGAGAGGAGTGCTTGCCGAACTTCAAGCGAAGAAGAAGGAGAGACAGTGGAGTCGACACCAGACCAGCGGCGAACTGGATGACGGGAAAATTATTGAAGGTATATTCTGTTTCTTGACACCTTTGGCAAAATAATCAATTCGAACCAAAAGTCGCTGGATCCATTACGACCCACTGTTGGGCGCGGGTCTCCCCTACAGACACAGATATATATACAGTGTAAACTCTTTATAACGTCGTTCGTTATAACGATAAACTCTCTATAACGTAGAAATTAGTTCAATTTGGTTGGTTTACCATAAAACCCATACATTAATTCACTCTCTATAACGCATCAGCCATTCTCTATTACGAATAAATATCTTCATATTTAGACATCAACTACATATTAAAACAAAACAAAACTAATCTTTTGAGGTGCCGCAATTTCTAAGAAAGATACCTGAGGTCAAAAACAGCTATCTAGCTTTTGTTATTGTTAATTGCCTTAACACGTGTGCTATTCATAGATTACATTGGCTGTAGGAAATTTGGTCTCAATTATTAAACGCACCATCGTCACCTATCGTGTATTAGCAGTCGTAAACCAACACGTCAGGCAAAGTTAACAGAATATAAGTGTTTAGAATAATTTATCTATTGTATTGATAGTAATAAAATTAGAAATAATTGTAATTAGTTACATTTGGTATACTTTTTCTCTTCTCTCCCTATAACGAAAACTCTTTATAACGAAAGAAAATGCTCGGTCCCTTGAAATTCGTTATAAAGAGTTTACACTGTATATATATATGATATGGACCTAAACTGGAAAGCGAGACAGACAGACAGACAGACAGCATGTATAAATAATGTATGCACCTGTTATGTGCAGGCTTGACGGGCGAGCGGGCGATATACCGGCGGCGCGCGGAGCAGGAGCCGCCGCCCGGCGCGCCGCTCGAGCGGCCCAAGCGGCTGCGCCTCGTGCTCGACGTCTCCGGCAGTATGTACAGGTGAATTAACCCTGATTCAACCCCAGCTACAACCCAAATACGTGTATGTACATGTCACATTCAACCCTGGTTCAACCCTAGTTACAACCCATAGATGTGTATGTACATGTTACATTCAACCCTGAATAAACCCTAGCTACAACCCATAGACGTGTGTGTACATGTCACATTCAACCCTAGATACAACACATAGACGACATTACATTCGCCTTAGAACAAGATATAACAAAGCCTTTTATTTCTTACATTAATTTCACATAACATTGGCAATTTTTTATATTTATTTAATGAACTACATATTTTAATAACATAAAAATTATTTGTCAAATTAAATTTGTCCTGAATTAATTATTAAATGTCATTATTAGAAAATTATTAAATCTATGATGTATTATTACCAAGAGGAAATTGGTGGTTGAGCGCATTTAAAAGTGCTAATTTCACACAAAATGAACTTGTACTCTCCTAGGGTTTCAGCTTTGCATCTTTTCAAAGATTTTTTAAATTATCGCTCATTATTTCTACACGGTTGAGTAACAAACATTCATCGGAACTCATTAACTCGAACATATGATAGAATAAACTAATTTGATACTCACAAATATGTAATTATTTTACTTAAACAGAACATCTTGATCTGCAGGTTCAATTCATACGACGGCCGTCTAGAACGTTCTATGGAAGCGGTAGTACTTTTGACTGAAGCGTTGAAGGGCTACGAGACTCGGATTCGATACGACATGTACGGCCACTCGGGCGAAGAGCACGCACTCGAGCTTGTACGAGTCGATCGTCCGCCGGAGAACGAGAAGCAACGATTGCAGGTATATATCTCTCCTTGTCTCGTGACGTCATCGTTGTCAGGTGCCTTACGAATTCCGGCTGTCTGTCGCTCGGTGAATTTTAGCTGAATTCTTGCTACTGCTCCTCTCCTATCACTCATCGCTCTCTTGGTCTTAACCTCCATTTTACCTTTGTCCTATCCTGCTGAAAGAGATAAAATACTGTAAGGTATTATCAATTTAAACATTAATATAAACCAGCGCCATCTTGTGTTGCAGAGCGTTAATGACAGTTCGGTGTTTTCAACTAAACTGAAGTTATTCGCAGGACAGGATGGGTGACCGCTAGTGGCAAAAATTTCATGGACGCTACCGTGCTTCGGAGGGTACGTTAAGCCGTCGCCCCAGTTTTTTCAATGTTGGAAACAGTCGTTAAGCCTTGTTGAAGTTCTACGGGTGGCATGAGAACATTCGACACTGGGTTGTCCACTAACCCCTCCACCAATTCGCATTGGAGCAGCGTTGTGAAGTATGCTCTAGACCTCCTGCAGCTTTGTATGTGGGGGAGACCCGTGCCCAGCTGTGGGAAGTCAATGGGTAATCTATTCGCAGGATTCCATGGAAAATCTTAGCAGACAAGGATCGGGGCAGTCCACGATTACTCAGGAAACAGTTACTAGTAAAACCATTATTTTTTTAGAAATAGAATAGAAATAGAAAAAACTTTATTTCACATTTACAGCAGAGTACAAACACATAACAATAAGCTATAAAATTATAGAAGTACATATAAGGTTACTGCAGTAGTAATGTGAAACACGTAATGCACTCAGCTTTGTTACGGCATTAATGCCGCAACGCTGGTTTTCAGTACGTCCGTTTTTGTCGCATAGTTCGGATTATAGTGATACATATAGGTTAAGGCTTGTGGTGTAGGCAGTGATATTTTTCAAATAATTGAAAAACCAAAAATAAAATGATTTTCAGATAATCCGAACAATGCATGCGCACGCGCAGTTCTGCTGGTCGGGCGACAACACGCTGCCCGCCGCCAAGCACGCCATCGCCAGCCTGGCGGGCGAGGACGCGGACGAGGCCATCGTCCTCATACTCTCCGACGCCAACTTGCGCAGGTGTGTACACGTGGCCAAATTAGTTTTGCAGTTTTAGCGTGATTCAGTAACAAACATCCAATCTTACAAACTTTCACTGCGACCCCCATAGACGTCCCACTGCTGGGCACGGGTCTCCCCCACAAACGCAGCTGCTCCACCACGCTACTCCAATGCGGATTGGTGGAGGGGTTAGTAGCCAACCCAGTGTCGAATGTTCTCAAGCCAGCCGGGTCTTCGACAAGGCTTAACGACTGTTTCCAGCATTGAAAAAAACCGGGACCGACGGCTTTAGGTGCCCTCCGAAGCGTCCATGAAATTATGCCACTAGCGGTCACCCATCCACAAACCGACCGCGCCCGTCGTTGCTTACTCTTTCAATCACATTGAATCGACGCCAGCCATTAGGCTATGGACGCTACAAACTTTCACATTTATAATATTGGCAGGATGTGAAAGTATGTATGTTTGGATATTTGGATGAAACTTAGCACATAAAAAGATGATAATCTAGATTAAAACATAGGCCTATTCGAAATTAAATAGCTTTCATTAATTTTATTAATTTTATTATGTGCAGATACGGCATCCCCCCGGAGCAGTTGGGGACAATCCTGACGTCAGACCCTCGCGTGCAGGCGCACGTCATCTTCATCGGTAGCCTGGGAGACGAGGCGGCTGTGTGAGTACGAGTGCCGAGCTAGGGGTGCCGGGTTCGAATCCCGAGGGAGATTTTTATTTCGCATATAAATATTTGCTCCCGCATCAAGGATATTAAATTGTGTTGTTTTCTGTATGACCACGCCACTTGCAACACCAAACCGCGGGGCAGTGTGAAGGGTTTAAAAAATTGCGAGAAGTAATTTCTGTTTACTATTACTTAATTTTTAAAACAGTAAAAAAAAAGTAGTTCCAAATTTGTTTACCTGTTTACCTGTGGAGTATAGTATTTTTCACACGGGGCAGTACCACCGCCCGCCACGGTACCTAGTACCATTTCTATCGTGTTATTATTTTTTTTTAGCAATTGAGGTCCGGTTGGAAAAAATAACATATACACCTTGTATATGTTCTTTTTTAAGCAATTACTAATTGGACTATTGCTAACACCAACTAACAGGACTAACTATCACTTACAGTCCTCCCTTGTTCTCGTGGCCACTAACGAACTGACCAACTAATTTTCTTATTACTCTCCGCTAACCAGCCTAACCATCCTAGTCCCAACAACTCTTGTTCCAATTCAGTCGTTTGCTAATTTACATCCATAAAAAATACTATAGTTTTGTTTATTTATTTATTTATTTATTTTATAACAACATTTCAACATTTGGTCTTGGAAAAGGGTTGGAACATTATTGAATAGCATACCTACAAGTCACTTTGCCATTATGAAAATCCTTTTGGTGGCCAGTGATAAACATGTCTCAATCGACAGACATCTCATCTTAGACTTCCTGAGATATTTAAAACTTTAAAAAAATACAGGATCAATAAATACATTAATATTTGGTATCTAATAAACAATATATCAAGTTATAACAATATATCGGCAGGCTCCTCCGCAAGCTGCCCGCGGGCCACGCCCACGTGTGCATGGAGATGTCCTCGCTGCCGCACATCATGCAGCAGATCTTCGCCTCCTCGCTGCTGCAGGGCGACCGGTGACGTTACCACTGGCGTCGCACAGTTATGACGTCACGAGTGACGTGACAAATAGTGACGCACGGGAAACGCGACGGCGAGTGTGATCACGTTATATAGTTTTGTATTAAGCCGGGTACGGATTAGGTGCAATTAAACATGTAGCTCAATCATAGCCAAAGCGGTGACAGCCCAGTGGCTATCGAACTCGCCTCTCACTCGAGCGGTCCGGGTTCAAACCCAAGCGGCACGCACCAATGACTTTCTAAGTTATGTGCGATTTAAGAAATTAAATGTCACTTGCTATAACGGTGAAGGACACATCGTGAGGAAACCTGCATGCCTGAGAGTTCTTCATAATGTTCTCGAAGGCATGTGAAGTCTGCCAATCCGCACTAGGCCAGCGTGGTGGACTAAGGCTTAATCCCTCCAATTCTGAGAGGAGACCCGTGCCCAACAGTGGGACGTCTATGGGTCGCAGCGAAACATGTAGCTGCTGCTGCAACCCACAGACAAATCTGCGGGAGGTCAAGAACTTACTCCACCGCGCTGCTCCAATGCGGATTGGTGGAGGGAAACCTGGAGGAGCTCCTTGAGATGGTGAGAGGTAGCGGTAGGCATTTATAATTTTTAATTATTAATAATAATAATAATAAAATTGTTCTTATCTTCACTCGCCGTGCAGTTAGAAATCTGTAGCATTAATTTTACATAATTAGTTAATTATTCTAAGAGCTTGGCTCAAAGTTAATGTCTAAGATTATCGTGTGAATTTATACAAAGACTTTAAAACTAGACAGATAAATTATTTCCCATACCAGTGTTTAATTTGTTCTAGTATAGCTGGTTTATGAATACGTTTTCACTGTCTGCTTGATGTACAAGAATTCCAAAACATACTGTATTTATACGTGTAGGTGTGTAGGTATAGTATATAGTAGATTTACTATATACTATTTAACTACAAGTTTTATGTTGAATGGTTTAGTTAGATTCAGATTCAGATTCATTTATTTTTCACTATGCGGTTTTTGTACACATTTTTTACCGCCGGTACAAAGTTGATGCTATCAAGAACAACATGGCAAGAAATTCTTTAGTTATTCTTTTCAATATTTACAATTTAATCATTTAAGTGGAGCCTGATATACTTCTGACGACGATAACGATAAAAAAAGCCTTTTTATCGTTTAAGTAATTTTATAATTTTATACTATCAAGCACTAAATGTACATAGAATTGATGATGATCATGACATGTTGATCATAGTACTAAATATTTATATGTATTTTATACTGATTTTTGATGTATTAATGTGTTAATAGTTTTTATGATCATTCTTCATCACCATTTTGTATTAACGGGTAAACTCGACAAGTAAATGGTTGCCGATATTTCGTCGTATATATTTATCGTGAGTACCCGTGAAATACATAATAGTTATTGTCCGCGAGTTTAAAATCTTATATTATTATTCATTCCATGTAATAGCAATGAATTGTAAATTGATTAAAATATTATTGTATCAATTTATTTTACTTTCGTAAGATATATTTTATTGTATGTAAGAAAGAGTAATTGTTATGTATTTTTGACTGTTAAACAAATGCTGAAATAATTGGTTGAATTTTCATTTCATATCCCATGGAATACGACGAAAGAGATGGCTTTCGTCTGATAATTAAACCATTTTTTTTTCTATAAAGGCCGATACGTACACATTGCTGATATTTGAATTGCGAGTCGTATTATTGGATGCCTCGAAGTTCAGAAAAAATGCATGATTAGGCAAAATAAAACTTGACAACCTCAATAAGATTTTAATAATTGACACCGGAATTGGGCAAAGGTGAGTTTCATGTTTAAACCCCTATGACACACCAAGGAGTTTTACTAGTCATGTACATGTCGTGGCTTACAGCATTATGTTACAAAAAAAAACGAAGGAACGTTTCCATTATTTTGTCGAAAGTGTGAAGTCTGCCAATCCGTACTTGGCCAGCGTGGTGGATTATGGTCTAAACGTGAGCCAATAAGACTTGTGAGGTTGAATCATCAACACAATCCACATGAAGATTAAAAATAAAATAATAGGTAACTTTCGTAAATCCACTTTTACCCGGACAGTTCCGGTATCCGATAACATTAAAGCAATAGAATGCGACCCTGTCCTTGAGTTGACGACCTACGCTATGAGTTTGACCTAGACATATCCCATTTCAAGCGGTACACAATAGCTATAAAAGAAAATATGGAAAGGAATAAAGGAAAGCGAGCGTAGGTATTCGTACTTTCGTAAAGCATTCATTTATATATTTACGATTTACCTACGAAAAGTGGTGACAAACATTTTCTGTGTCTACCCCAGTGGCAAAAACAGTGGGGATTACGATTTCTTCCTTCACCTGCGGTAACGGTGGTCTCCCAATCCGTGTCCAACTATGGGGCATAGAAAGGATTATAGTGCTAGTGTGTGGGATAATGACTTTTCATAAATATTAAAAGAACCGTTTTCAAAGTGTTTTATTTGCGTTAGTTGTACACAATAAAAAACTTCTCAAATCTTACAATTCTCATACTGAATCAAAAAAAAAATCTTCTTAAAGTGAAACAAGAAACAGTGATATTAATATCTACAAGAGAATGAAGCTGACCTCTTAACGTTATTACGTTGACCTAGACGAAACGTATTAAATATAACAAGCAACCGGTGTAGCAGTAATTGGTGTCTTGTTGTTTGGCTTAGTCTAAAGCAGCCTTTCCCAAAGTGGGCGATAACGCCCCCTTGCAGCAGGCCTAAAGGGGGGCGGTAAGAGACCCAGAAAAAAATGGCCCCCATTTTTACTGCGCTGAGATTTCAAGTTAACCCTTGCAAGTTATAGATACTAAAAGTCTGGTTTAGAATTAATGTTTAATCTCCAATAATATAGCTCACAATAATTAATTAACTTAATTTGAAGTTAGTGGTTTTTAGGTAAGGTGAAAAAATGGGGGCGCTAAAAAATAATTTATTCTCAGAGTGGACAGTAGGAGACAAAATAAGTTTGGGAACCCCTGGTCTAAAGTCTCCCATTACCCACTGGCGTCTCCAGTGCGGCCACTGTTAAAGGGTAAAAAAAAATATTATAGCTGGAGTTTGTTAGTTTGAATCCGCTTAGGTATATTATGTTATCTGGATTTTTGCCGTGTGGTTTTAAAGCAGCTGTGTTCCGGTTTGAAGGTGTGGTTTCGGATTACACTTTAAGCGGTGACCTCAGAGGTAGCAACGTGTCTTTGACCGATTATCTACTTTAAACGACTTGTGTGAGCGTTATATCATGGTTGCCACGGGCAGCGGCGACTTTGTTTTGCTGCTTGTTCGATTGTTATTTTGAAGAAGAGACGTTTTATTAACTCGTACTAGGGAAAATATGCTTTTTAGTGCAATTAACCTTTCACGGGATTTCACGTGATGCCCTGACGGAGAGCAATGAATAACTAAAAAATATAAATAATAAAAATAGTAGGTTAATTTGTAGAGTTTAATTTATAAATAGCTAAGATACCTACTTACAGACAGTATTTTAATCCGTTCGCAGAGTACCTAATCTGTGGCTGGATTCTGCTCGTACATTGTTTATTGAAGATTCTGCCATAATCTCTTCGAGATGAGCTCAGGCACTTGCGTACTAAATCTGGGATTTCACACACTTTGAATTTTATGGAGGAGTCACTGATCTATTATTAAAAATGTCTTTAAATGAAAACAATTGGCTATACCATATGGGACTTGAACATAACTGGTGAAAAGTGGGACTAAAACCCTTCGGGGAAATACAGAATGTTATTAATTATAATGTTAAAATATAAAAAGATAATTATGCGTAGGTATTGTTCAAGAAAAATATTAAGCGTTAGAATTAAGAATTTAAGCTAAAATGGGGTAGATAGATCCATAATATGTATTTCAATTCCTCGTGAATCTGGGATTATCCTTCGAAGGATGGGGGAACATGTTTTGATACTGTGGCGTGTATGTTATCGTCTTCGTGACTGGAGTTAAAGTTCACATCGGTTTCATCAGGAGTTTTAGCTTTATTACTTACGAAAGCCATATTTTTGGATATCTGTGTGATTCTAAGTATTGCGTAGGGTCTATGTACACTGACGTGGTGATATTAAAACAGCCAGATGATGCCTTAACACAGCATAACCTAATGCAGCATGTTTTATTGTCTTTTTTAGAAAAGTGTCACAATTATGCTTCCTTTTTTAAATCGCTTCGCTCGCGTGGAATTAGACATAGCAATAGTTTCGTTTACACCTAGTAATATTATATAGCCTATGTCACTCAGTGAAGATGCAGCTTTCTAATGGTGAAAGAATTTTTGAAATCGATCCAGTAATTTTTGTGTGAAAACATTACAAACATATCTTTCCTCTTTATATTTGTATAGATTGACACATTATTAAATAGCGCTAGTCGTATGTACATTTTAAATGTTTTCTTTTTAAATTAAATGTGTGTTACGAAAATGTTCGTAATAATAAAAGGAATATGCACCTCTACTCACATAAAAACTTTTATAATAACATTAATAAGGGTGGTTTCCACTACGTGAGCCATATCACAACTCTTTTAATGTTTCTACGTGTTGGACCACACGCAAGCTTCCCAAATTACCGAAGTCCACATGTGGACCCGTTAAATATAAATGAGATACAAGATCCACAAACGTATGTAACGAATACAACATGATGCCTTGGCTTGGCTGTGGGTATCATTATACCGGTTTATTTAAAAAACCGAGAAAGAATCTTTAAAACAACAATAATAATAAAATAAATATCAAGGACATCCTCACATAGGTTCACCTGACCCAAAACTAGGTAGATTATGTACTATGGGTGTTGAGACTGATACATATACAAATACATATATATTTTTTAAATATAGATATAGATATTAATTAACATAATACCTACACTTTCATTTCCACATTTTAAAAAATTAGGTGCACTATTTTCTTCTTGCCTCTTTGTCTCTGTTCGCGCGCGACTGCGCAACTAAGCTCCTGGGTTCGTCGTGCATAGTTTTGGGTTTTTCTAACTAGAAATTCCCAGTAATAGCTCGGTGTTTGGAATTTATTATTTATTTACTTATTTACAATAGAGAGTAGGTTAACATAACAGGTAAGTTCCCAATCCGTTTACCTGCGACACTGAACTTATTTTATAAGTAACTAATTCTAAACATTTAGCGGCAGTTCTGCGAACTGGACTTGTGCCCGGTATTTGGCAAAAGGCTCACCACCTAACATGGGGCCTAAATATACCTGGTAATATATACGGGCGTAATATTATGTATTTTGGCTCCTAAGCCTTTGTTTATTCCTGTACGTATGTCTTGTGCGTAAACGTTATACGTACAAGTACTTACGAGTATGCTGTGAATGTGAAATGTCCTTCAGCTGCGAGACGAGGAATTTTCCAGCTATACGCGATCGGAATTTGAGATGAGGGTGGAGTTTATAGGTCAATGTTAACTGCTCTTCATTCCTAAGCGTCACATAGAATTATATCTAGTCTTAAGTCGGTGTTTGTCTGAAAAGGACACAACTTTGAACGCTTTTCGTTTCAAGGACGTAATAGAGTGAATGAGTTTTAGATTCAGTAGATGAGTATCTTTGATTCAGAGAATAGAATAAGTATCTGCTTAGATAAGTTTAAGCACATAGTCTTCTGATTCAGACTGATAAAAAGAGGTTTTTCATGAGCATTATTTATTTCAATAATAAAATGAAATGCGAAGAAACAGCACCTAAACAAAAAATGAGTTGAAGTTAACAATGTATTAAAAAAAATTAATTGGGTATCAATCAGAGTTATTTTAACTGAACAATTTTTTGTTGGGGTATTGTTTTTTTACGGGGTCTACCCCGTAAGCTGAACATTATACATTGTGTAAATGATGTTTTACTAAAATCAGTCACAGTTGTAATGGGCGCCAGTGGATGGGTGGTGCTGCAAGCTCTAGGTGCAGCTATCTTATAACTATAAAAAAATAATTAGTCTTAACAAATCCGCATTGGAGCAGCGTGGTGGAATATGCTCTAGACCTCCCGCAGTTTGTGGGGAAGACCCATGCCCAGCAGTGGGACGTCTATGGGTTGCAGCTTAGTAAGTTTAAAAGTCGCTCTGCAATTATACCTGACTTGATAAAAAATATATAGGTGTCTATTAAAAAATCTGGGCTGCCTGCATCAAGGTATCAGGGGGTATAGGGGCACGTAGTTCAATTTCCAATTGCCAATCTGGTAGACCAAGTATGCGGAACACGTATAGCCGTCGTCTCGCTAACTAGCAATCGTTTAGGGCTTAATGACGGCATCGACCGCAATGGACCGCAGAGACGCGTGATCAGACGGTGCGCTCAGAGATCTATTTCACCACAGGATTTACTCTTGTACGAGCGTAGAATAACATTTATGAGATATATAAATTATATTTCATTTCAACAACGCTCGCGTGGAATTAGACATAATAGTTACCTACACTTTCGTTAAGTGTGTCCAATGACCACATAAAGATATAAATTATTTGATTTTGACTTTGAGATTTATTAATTTATTTAACTTGCACGGCTTTGACTTTAACTGCTCCGCAATAAAATATTCTATCATTTCCTTGCCACATCAAAATTCAGAACGCACCGTAAAAAATACAAACAAAAATTGGAGGCACAACAAGGAGCATATATTACTTACTACATATAATAAATTTATTCGGCTAGTCTACAGCGCGTGCCTACAATTCATAGTCATAAACCGCGTAATGTGACGCAAATATTAATATATCAGTTATTTATTCACGCACTTGCGCGAGACTAACATTTTCCGACTCTACCGAATTTTATCATATGGCTTATACCGCCGCTAGAAACATAGAGGTATAACCTTAGTCAACTTATATTGGTGACTGGGGTTCTAGCACGGACTACACTATTCAAGTGACTATATAGTCATTTGAAGCGCTCGTAGCCATGGTTCGCGTTTATTTAAATGGTGTGCTATGTTAAGCCGTCGGTCGCAGTTGTTTTCAATGGAAAAAAATCTTTAAGCCTTGTCGAAGTCACTTCTGGCTATGTTAAGCCGTCGGTCGCAGTTGTTTTCAATGGAAAAAAATCTTTAAGCCTTGTCGAAGTTACTTCTGGCTATGTTAAGCCGTCGGTCACAGTTGTTTTCAATGGTACAAAATCTTTAAGCCTTGTCGAAGTCACTTCTGGCTATGTTAAGCCGTCGGTCGCAGTTGTTTTCAATGGTAAAAATTCTTTAAGCCTTGTCGCATACCTTCAGGCTTCTGGCTTGGGCTTCACTATGTTTCGCAAATACCCAGCAGGAAGGTCACTGTCAATAGCAACGCTAGCTGAAAGTGAGAACTTCAGCTTGCGTATAAGGACCGGCATGAAAGTCTAGCTCTCACATTGAATGCGCAAATCCAAATAAAGGTATCGTCTAGGGCTGGGCGAGCGGGTTGTCAGTCTTAAGCGCTGGATCACCAGCTGTATTAAGTCGCCCGCACTGATACCCCACGTGCAGCTATTCTATCCGGATTTTGTTCAGAGCTGCACTTCACGTGGTAATTCAATGTCTTCTTCGCATCCCTTATGGATTTAGGCACTGTGCTCATAACTAATTGCGAATTACTTATTAGGGGCCGGGTTTGGCTGGGTACACGTATTATGTTTGCTGCCACCTTATGTTCAGGACTCACCGAAAATCAGTGCTGTTCTTTAGCCTATATGCTGAATGAGTTTTTTTTTTGTTGAAACTGCTGCTGCACAAGTTATTGTTATTTCTTAGGTTACCTTCGGTTTTCTTTTCCCTATATTTTGTTTTTGTATTTCTCAGTATGTCTAATATTCGACGACATTGGTCTTATGTCTAAGGATACATACAAAACACAGCATAAAGAGTTGTGCTGCTTGTATAAACCATTCATTCATTCATTCATTCATTCATACTAGCCTTCAGTACTAGCCTTCAGTACTAGCCAACGACTACAAATCAAAGCAATATTGGAACCTCTACACTACAGATACAATATCGTGTCGCTGAGAAGATACAACTCTCCGGTCTATTCCGTATGGAATCGGCGAAGCGAAAAAGTAATTGCAATGACAGAACTTACGCACGAGTAACTTCCATGAGATCCATTTCAGACGAACTCTCATGAGATCAGATTTTTTTTTTAGATTCAGGTTTGGTTCTCCCTCTGTCAAGACTAACAGACCCTTTCACCATTAGAAAGCTGCATCTTCGCAGAGACATAACCTATATAATAATATTACTAGGTGTAAACGAAACTATTGTTATGTCCAATTCCACGCGAGCGAAGCTGCGGGCGTCGACTACTCAAAAATAATTTATGAAAAACCAACTCATTTCTAAATAAATAATGTTTATCTTTTAAATTTACTACTAATTGTATAACGCCTGTATTTCCTGGAAGAGGTATGCAGAGCTGTGTGTATACCAAATCCCACTTTGTACGTATGTGTTTAACAACTGATTGAGTGACCCATCGTCCGCGTTCAATCTTTCCGCGAGGGACCTCTCTAAAGCGGGATAATGCAAGTCTGATTTCCTCCCACGAGACTTTCCTTCCTGTCCTTAATCAACTTGGACATAGGATTTTCTTTGAGGTCAAGGGTAACAATTTGTGTGTGAGAAGCATGCGAGAATTCTTCATTATAAAACTGTCAAACATTCATTACTACTACGTTTATATACTATTACGTTTATCACTATTTATAATATAAATATCACACGGCGACCTGACCCACACATGTGTGTGAAAAACACAAAATCCATTATACAGGAACAAGCATGGACACCTATTTCAAAGACTTGTCTTAGTTTTAAATTGTATAGCTGTAAAGATAAGGAAATATGTTATACTAGTAAATATAAGTAATTTTACTTGTACGTCAACTTGCCCGAAGTACCCATTGCAAGCAGGTCGCCCTGAAAATCAGCGGCTGTTGGTTTGTCACGGTCATTTCCTGAGGGTGTCCAATTTTTATCCTTTTTAAAATTTATTTATCTATTCTACTTGTATCTATGTATTTTACTGTAAAGTGATGAAAATAAAATAATTTTCTTTCTTTCTTTCTTTCAAAAACAATGAATACGGGGGTTGATTTGCTAAAAATAAGTCGTTTTCATAGATTTCGTGTAGTCGTCAATTAAGAGTTATTGACTTCGGCATAACGACTCAACAGATGTCTATACGTAACCAATGAATGTACCTACGCGAAGGACGTAACCACTCCGCTAATGATGTCTATTAGTCCACAAATCTCTGGGGAAACGTTGTTCGTACCATGTAATAATTGGTGACCTCTAGTTAGCAGCTAAACGACAGCTTTCAATTACAGGAATGGTATAATTGTACTACTAACCTTCACTTAAAATAATAGGTACTTAGTATAAATTATTTCATTGCTATGATGAAATGTAACGTTGAATTCCAGCAATAAAGTGAAATATTAACTACTTTGTATTAATAAAGTAAGTGGTACGCACCTACCTAATAATTTTATTGTGGCACACCCGGCTCTACATTCCCAAACAATATAATATGCGCTTGTATAAAATTGTATAGTATAATTATCTTTATATATATATATTTCTTATGTACGTGTGTATGTCACTGAAATTCTTCTAAACGGCTGGATAGATGTTGATGACATTTTTTGTGTATGTTCAAGGGGATTCGAGAATGGTTTAGATGCAGATATGGCCAGCTTCTTCAACTTTCTAGCTTTAAATATTTATGTATATTTGCCAGATTAACATAATATTACGTCTCTTTTTTGTCGAAGGAATAGGGCGAAGTCTACTGCACTCGATTTTACAAGTTTTGGATAAGTCATTAAGTATCAAAGAATACCTAGCCTTAATAACAGAAACTCACACATTTTTTTTTATCTGAAGAGAGAATTATTATTGCAAAGTATTAAATATAACTAATATAACACTGAGGAATTACCGTACACTATTATTATTATTATTTGAAGGGCAGGGGGTGTGATATTAACCCATAAGCTACTGCGACCTATAAAATCTATTTTAGCTATACCGTACACGATAGAAGATCTCGCTAAGATAAAGTGCTCCATAGTTTCGCTACGCTATCACTCCGTCAGACAATGATATCCCACAACATCTAGGTCAAACATTGTTAATTTTTTTAATACGAGGGGCTTATTAGCGAGGAACAAAAAGCCCTCTCCGATGTTAAACTGCTTGCTACGCGATTCTTGCGTCTTTCTTCCAAGAGCGACTCTAAAACTACAGATTTTATCTTAATAATCAGCTTTAAGGAGTGTGCTATTGATGTCTTTGTGCAAGGGAGAGCTTTCCTCCATTCTGTGAATGTTTTTCTGAAAATTTCTGTGAAAGTTTCAAAAGTCTACCTATTGCCGTTTACGAGACCCTGTAACAGTCATACCTACAGACAGATAGTGGAGGTATGTTGAAAGGGTTCTATTTGTCACGTTTAAGGTACGGAACCTTGAAAATGAGTGTGAAATAAAATTAAAGTGAACTTTATGTTCTCGGCAAGGAAATTTTATGTACTTACAACTACGTAGTATCGTAGGTTTTCAGCCGTTGACTTTATGCGTCAACAATACAATTTTCGTGTTAAACCTTTGGATTACGCTTTTCCATTGTATTTTTAAACAGAATTGGTGTAATTTAGTATATGCTCCTTTTTTATATGCTGTTTATTTTTAGATTGTTTTGTATAATCTGCGAAGCTGTTCAAACACTGGCCGTTTAGAAAGTACGTACGTGTTTGTTTCATTAAAAGGTTATGGTTAAGTGTTGCTTTACCGTTCGAAATATTTTTAAATTTGTTGTTATTAAAACTCTATTTCACTTAAGCCAGTTAGTTATTATTAAGACAGATTTATTTGACTTTAATATACTCCACCAATCCGCATTGGAGCAGCGTGGTGGAGTATGCTCTAGACCTCCCGCAGCTGCGTCTGTGGGGGAGACCCGTGCCCAACAGTGGGACGTCTATGGTCGCAGCGGTACTCCTATGAGAAGTCGAAGATGAAGAAAAAATTAATTTCAAATGTAGACTACAATACACAGTAAGACATTTAACAAACGACGGATAAAAATAAAATTGTATTGGCTACTTAATGAAAAGGCGCCCCTCAGCATTGGCCGACCACGATCGCTGGTTTTCAGTGCGCTCCATTTTGACGCGCAGTTCGGACTAGTAATAGACTTAATTTAAACTAACAGTAAAAATTATATTAAAATAATGCCTACAATTGGCAAAGATACGAGTGCATACAGATTAGACAAAAGTAAAAAACATAGTAAATGTTGTGGATTTTTTTAAAATGTAGGTGCGTGTTTTGTTAATGATGTGTAGGAATACGTGAGTGTATGTACCTATGACTATAACTAAGTGTGTATAACATATATGTAATAAATGTATTAATCATTATTATTATAATTATCATCATCAAAAACCTTTAATTGGCCCACTTTATGGAATAGGGTCTCTTCTCGGAATAAGAACATAATAAGGAAACTCTCGTATTTGGATATAATATTGCAAACGTGCATACATTAGCCACCCCGCCCATTCATTAAAAGCTTTTATTAATTTTGCAATGTTTTTTATTTCATTACTTTAGATGTAAAGTCCAATTTTGTAAGCTAAATTTTATAATATTAAATTAGGCCTAGTTAAGATTTGTCTGTTTTGTGTGTAACATTTCGCTTTTAACGTTGTAATCGTTTCGCTGAACGCTCGAAGGCTTTAAGTGCCGTCTGTAAGTGAATTGGAGCTTCAAATTTTCTAAGTAACCATTGAGTTGACTGGAGTGTTCAAGGTTAACAAATAAATTCTTTTTGTTTCAACTGACAAAATGTTTTAATATGACCAACCGTTCACCGTTACAGCAGGTGACATTTAATTTTTCCCAGCCGCAGATAGATATCTAATAACTAGAGGACGCCCGCAGCTTCGCTCGCGTGGATTTAGACATTGTTCGCAAATACATAAATATTCATTCTTTTAATTGGGCAATGATTCGTACGGTGGTGCTAGAATTTGTTTCTACCCGCCGATTGTTTCGCGTGTGTGCGCGGGCGCATCGGGATTCGACGGAGCGCCGCGCCGCGAGTCGTGAGTTGGCACGGGCCGGAGCTGAACGCGCGCTGTTTTCGCATCGCCGCGCCGCGCCGCAGTCCAAAGGCATCGCACGCCCATTGTTCGAACTAGTGCAAATTTAGCAAGAGGAGTCAAGCCGGCTGAAGTGTGTTCGAGCACCCACCCAGCGAGCTGCACAGCGGGATAAGAGGTTGGTGGAATTCATTTTCTTGCATCCGTCGTCGGATCATTGGCCCAAATAACTGTGACGCCCATAAATACAGTCCACTTTTCAAATTCGGTTATTCGTAGCAACCAGGTTCGCCCAGCGACCTGTGGAGGG
Organism: Carterocephalus palaemon; assembly: GCA_944567765.1. Classification (NCBI taxonomy): domain Eukaryota; kingdom Metazoa; phylum Arthropoda; class Insecta; order Lepidoptera; family Hesperiidae; genus Carterocephalus; species Carterocephalus palaemon. The sequence continues at coordinate 10,886,479 of OX155650.1, forward strand.
ATCCAGCCAACCCCACGGTCTGCGAGTCCAAGTACCTACTATTTCCGAGCCGGAGGCACGCTTAACGCGTTTCGATTTCGTTTTTTTGTATTTTTAACCTCCGAGCTCTGAATCTCTCCAGCTCGCAGACCATTCAATCGAACAGACATAACAATAGTTTCGATTACACCTAGTAATATTATATAGCCTATGTCACTCAGAGAAGATGAAGCTTTCTAATGGTGAAATAATTTTTGAAATCGGTCAAGTAGTTTGTGTGAAAACATTACAAACAAATGTTTCCTCTTTATAGCTGTACCACAAAGTAGCCTATGTCCTTCCTCAGGCTCTAGACTATCTGTGTACCAAATTTCATTTAAATCGGTTCAGTAGTTTTGGCGTGAAAACGACACAGACAGACAGACAGAGTTACTTTCGCATTTATAATATTAGTATGGATTCTCATTAAATATCTTACATAACGTAGAATATTCATTGGTGCGTGCCGCTTGGATTTGAATCCAAACCCATCGAGTGAGAGGCAAGTTCGATAGCTACGGCTTAGCAGTCATGGGCCAATTCATTCCAATTTTTGAAGAATAACGGTACGTTTCTAAAGAAGTGGTACAACACAAACATTACACTGTATCAAATTAATATTCAGTACCAGGCGTGCGCCCTCTGTGCGGCAGAACTTTGAATGGGACCCGGAAATGTTCTGTTGGAAGGTTCTGGAAAGATATAATTCAGCGGTACAGTCAAATTAGGAAAAGATGAGAATTCTATTTTTAGCGGTGAATGGTCACCGTCGTCTGTATCCAGGAGCTCTACTTTTAAATCGTTCGCGTGATTAAATCGCAATTAAAAAAATTACGTTAAATAGATACTATACTATACTATCTGTCACTCGGCTCGCTGATCGAATGTTTAATACAAGTCGTTACATTGTAGTGATTCAAAAACACGCATTTGGCAATTTTTGTCGAAATATGACTCGTAATTAATCACTCGTCGGGCGGCGAGCGATTCAAAAATAGAGTATCAGTTTCCGTACCACATCTTGAGAGAAAAATTGAAATTACTATGGACTATGTATTTAGTTTATATATCTATCTATTTAGTTTTACCCTTATGATACGGAACCCTAAAAAGTGGAGTAATTAATGATATTATTCTTTATCATTAATGCCTCCACTGCCCAGACTGAGTTGGGTGGTAGGGTGTCACGAATTTCACGAAAAGGTAAATGACATCTCTAGTGTACAATTAACCTCAATGTTAGTTACAGAAAATATTCGCTAATTTGAAACAAAGTAAGCACAGAAAATGGGATACGGTGCTTAAGTTTGTAACACTTAAAACTAATTGAGAATATTTAAATACTGACGGTTTGATCTACCTAATAATTAATTTGATTTTCTAAGGTTCTTCGCTATTATTGGGTATGAAGTGGTAGATCCTATTTGCAAACCTATTAAATAAATACTTGTTTTTGTTTTTATGCGATTTTGCTTCGACCAGAAAGCTGTGGTTTCCAGTTAAAGTACGAGTATTTTAGAGACAACCCCTCAAGGGTAGCAATGCCTGTTGCCCCTAAGGACTAGGGACGAGACTCACTAAAAATATTACAAGGTGGTGGGCTCCGGTTTCCGCAATTGGCTCTTTATAAAGATCCGTTTTGCGTTCAATGCCGGCTAGTTGTCTAGCCAGCCTAGCTCCGCCCAGAAGCGCAGGATCCTCCTGGTGTCTCCACAGGCCTCGCGGAGCGACCTCGGTATTCCGAGGATTTCAGCCCGTTGTTTAGCCACGCCTTCGCATTCCAGGATTACGTGGGCAGCTGTTTCTTCTACCGACAGGCATGCTCTACACAGAGGGCTGTCGGTTGTACCTAGAACATATAAATGTTTGTTAAGTGGGCAGTGACAGTGATGTTGCCTACGATTATTCGTAGGGCTCTCCTGTCGAGAGATAACAATCGCCTAGTCAGACGTGCGTCGGGGCAGGGCACTGCTTCCCGTGATTGTCGGTACGTATTGACTTTCGCCCATTGATCTGAGTGTTGCTTTGAAGTTCGTTGACGTAGCCAGTTCCTGAGCTGGTTGAACGCTAAGGGTATCGTTGGGGTTGGGCCGATCGCGAAGGAGTCGGATCCCCTCCTGGCCAGCTGGTCTGCTTCGTCGTTACCTAGGGAGCCACTGTGCCCTCTGATCCATTGCAAGGTTACTCTGTTGCCCGAGCCAATCCCTTCCAAGGCCAAGTGGCACAAAATATTACTAGATAACTAACATGACTAATTATCACTAGCAGTCATGCCCCAGTCGTCTTACCCACTAACGACCTGACAAAAATGTTTTAACTTTTCTAACCCCGGTGAATCAAATCCTTTTGAATTTATTTTCAGAAGTACGCGGTTCAGATTTGTGAAATGACCGTAAAAATGTTTGTGCAGCGAAGAAACTACGATATGGTCTCGTAAATTGAGATGTTGGTGACGTTAGCTTTTTATTGTAGTTGTTTAAAGTTTGTGGATGTTATGTATGGATGGTATGGTTTAACAAATACTTATATATATACAATAATATTTACAATTTAAATGAAACAAAAATAAATATTGGTTTATTACCTACCTGAGGTATTATTTAGTAATGTTGAGTATGCATCTACTTATTTAGCAACTAGTGGATGCCCGCAGCTCGCTCGCGTGGAATTAGACACAATAATAGTTTCGTTTACACCTAAGTAGTAATATTATATAGCCTATGTTGCTTCGTGAAGATGTAGCTTTCTAATGGTGAAAGAATTTTTGAAATCGGTCCAGTAGTTTTTGTGTGAAAACATTACAAACACATCTTTCCTCTTTATAATATTAGTATAGATGTAGTGATTTTTGGGGTTACACACCCAACTAACATAACATCACGCGTGTATTTCCCCGAGGGGTAGGCAGGTGTGTACGCCCATTTTTCATCTCTCGTATGTATAAGCCCCTTGTGTGAACACCGGGCAAATTCCGTACTAACTGAGAATTTTAAATTATAGATAATACCCAGTAATACTTTGCCCGACCTAGGGATCGAACCTATTGCCACTAGCTTAGCAATCACCCTTAACGCCACTAGACCAACGAGGCATTACTTAACCTACTACCTACAAATTTCCCTGCTTAATAACAAGAATATCAGTGTTTATTCACATACACAAACAAACAAAAAATCACCAGCTGTAAGAAATACATCCTGAGGCATGTGCAGTATTGTGCAGTCTGCCAATCTGCACCTGGCCACTGGTGGCCCGAGCCGATTGGTACATGACTGGGGCTCATAGCAACGACTAGGCCACCAGAGTTGTAAAACAGATTGCAGGATAAATCGATGAATTTAACCTTCTCTTGATATAATGATTACCTGCAGTTTGCAACGTGCACGTGAACTTTCAGGATCGATATCGCCGAAGGACAGTGAAGGTAATCCGTATATGAAGTCAGGCGGGTTTGGCGGCGGTTAATTTTTTATTTTTTATTTATTTCAACTTTATTGACACCTCCAAAGAGATATACAATGGGCGAACTTAATGCCTTATGGCATTTTAATGCAGCGGATGAGTATACCAGTGCACGTTTATACGTAAGCGGCTCTTACACACTTTTAAATCTTAGTTTTCAAGGTTAGGTACGCTGTGACTGACTTAGAACGAGAATCTCACTGACAGTTACTAACTGGACTAGAATTAATATTACCTAATAAGACTACCGCCATTTAAGAGTCTCTGCCCAAATCTTCACTATATCGTTCTTATTAACAACGTCCCTGTTGTAATAATAGATGGATTAATTATTAGTAGTAACTAATACCTCTAATATGTCTCTAGCTAACTAATACTGGATGTTTAACTGAGGCGTGTTTTTGTAGTTATCGAACTCGCCTCTCACTCGAGCGGTCCGGGTTCAAACCCAAGCGGCACGCACCAATGACTTTTCTAAGTTATGTACGATTTATGAAATTAAATGTCACTTGATGTAACTGAGAAAACCTGCGTGCCTGAGAGTTATTCATAATATTCTCGAAGGCATGTGAAGTCTGCCAATCCGCACTTGGCCAGCGTGGTGGTCTAAGGCCTAATCCCTCCCATTCTGAGAGGAGACCCATGCCCAACAGTGGGACAAAGAAAGGGTCGTGATGGTGATATGCGGTATGTGAATAGGTGACCGCCAGTGGTAAATTACATGGGCGTTTCTGTGCTTCGTAGGCCACGATAAGCCTTGGGCCCTGGTTGTTTCAAATTGTAAAGCAATCGTTAAGCCTTGTCGAAGACCTTTGGGTGGCTTAAGAACATTCGACACTGGGTTACCCACTAACCCTTCTACCAGTCCTCATTGCAGCATTGGAGCGAAGAGGAGTATGCTCTATATCTCTCTCAGTAAAGGCTATGGGAGAAGCCCAACAGTGGGACGCTTGGGTTGTAGCTAAACATACGTAAACATCACTGATCTTCGTTATCTGACTGTAGAGCTTCTGTAATACCTTACAGATTCTCAATAAAATCCTTCTAACGTTCGGTTGCCCGGAAGATAATTTGTTTTAATACTCCATTACCTTGTTACAATACATTGCTTGCTACATACAACGAATAGGAGTAATATATCTTTATCTAGACCCAGTGTACGGAAATACAAGAGAGATTCCCGTGGAAATTATTGGCAAGCAACCGTTTGTTGGTGAGAGTATAAATTCAATTCGTTCTGTATATGTGTACAGTCCAACCAGATGAACGAGAAAGCGAGAACGGGAGAGATCCTTCAAAACTTTAACTTTTCATACAATGTATAGTAGACTTTATCTGTTCATAAATAGAATTCAGTTTCCTAGTTCAGCTCGCACACATACGGCCTTCCGCTAGTCGCAATCAGTGTGTCCTTTTCGCCCTGTTTCTACGACAGGGTAATCAGTCGTGTATGAACCGTCCGGAGCATCGCTCGCTTCTCACCGATAAGAAAATATATTTAAATTAATTCTAACCAGAAAATACTTATAATTAATATATATTTTATAGACTATATATATAATAAATTTGAAACCGCTTTAGCTGCGAGCTCTGAAATTCCGAGTTGACTTGTGAGTGATAGTTTATTATACTGTGCATATTATTAATTAATTAATATTTAATTAATCCGCGCATCACGGAGTGGTTAATTAATTCTGTGTGTGTGAGTAATTTAAAAAAATAAATATGAAGACGTCATCGTTTTCGCTGCGTGTTATGCGAAGGGTGAGTGTTGTTGATATTGGTTTATATTTGGAATGAGTTTGGTTGTTGATATTGGTATATATTGGAGTTTGGTATTGATGATATTGGATATTGATGATGGGTACTGGGTGCGTGGTATTGATGCGGCGTAACAGGTTGCAGGCCGCCTACGCAAAGCTCCACAGGTTGCGCGGCATTACTGAACTGTTCACACTTCCTTCCGACCACACCCATCATTATTTTTATTGATTGTTAATTACAAAAAAATATATAAAAAAATATCTGTAAGAAAAAAAATATTGAAAAAATTTGCAAAAACTTTTTCAGCTCTACTTATTGACCTTATTGCCTTATTGACTAATTCATTATAAATAATTTATTTTTAATTTTAAGCTTAATTCAAACCAGGAGGAGGAAACTTAAATGAGGTTATTTATCAAAAGAACATGATTTTTAAAAATTGTATTAAAATTCTTAACAATTCAAAACTCTGTTTAAATTTAAATACGTTGAAAACAACGGTATTCCATAGATAAAGATCTGACAACCTGGAACAAATTATGAAGAATGTTCATTAAACAAAATATACAAATGTTTATGGTAATTTTACGCGCAAATCGTTTGTCTCTGAATAGATAATAGATGGCCTTATTTCGTGCCGTGATACCAGCTGGTTTATGCATGACACAACAGTTTTGGCAACTGTTGTTGAATATTATATTTGTCTGTAGCGACATCCGCATGTTTCGAATTAGCCATACATTATGGGATCTCGTGAACATGACAAGCCATAATTTACTGCATATTTACATAATTTGATACACGATCAAAGTAGGTTATTTGATTTGTCTGATTCAGAGAAAATATATTTCGAGCTATTCCTAATATTTTAAACGCTATGATATCTAGTGTTTTAATTTTTTTTAATAAATAGAATACCATTGTATCTGCAACAGTTGTCATGGAAAAACGATGGTTTATGTTGCTTGTTCTTTTGCTATCTTATATCCATTAAGATAGCAAACGAGTATACAATGTATGACAATGTATATCAACGAACAACTGAATATGTTTAATAGGGCTCCCTAAATGAAAACCTTTGATAATATACATTTTTCGAAAGCTTATTATCAAGAATAGCTCCAATTAGTGGACTATGAATAATTATTATGCGTCAGACATAACTGTACGTGAAGCCAATTACGGAACCAATTGTCAATAAAACCACCGCGTATGCAAATACTAGTGTCAATTAGCGAGATGCATTCTGAATTCAATATATGAAAGGCCTCGTGTCGATTCAATGTGATCGACAGAGCCAAGCAATGACGGGCGCGGTTGGTTTGTGGATGGGTGACCGATAGTGGCAGAAATCATGGGCACTACCGTGCTTCTGAGGGCACGTTAAGCTGTCGGTCCTGGTGGATTTGAATGGTAAAAACAATCGATAAGATTGTTGAACTCCTTCGGTTGACTTGAGAACATTTGTCGTAGAGTATGCTCTAGAGTCTAGACTTTTAGACCTCCCGCAGCTGTGTCTGTGGACCCGTTCCCAGCAGGACGTCTATGGGTTAAGGCTTTAAACGTTCTTATATAAACATATCATAAACGTTCTATAGTTAAACTAGTTTAAGACTATCGTTCTAGGACATGAAAGCACATACTCGTAAAGGAGTCTACGTAAGTGCTACGAGGAAGCTACGATCGTAGCGAGCGCTCGTAGGTGACGTCTACGAAGTTATGATGCATTTATTTAGTACTGGATTGTCTTGGAACGTAATACCCATAAACGAACTGATCAACTACTGTTCTTATAACGAGTAGCACCCTCTGCAAACTGGTCTAACGATTTCAATGCCTATTTGAGTCTTGTTCAAACGCTGTTAACATAGGCGGCAGCAGGTTTAGAAAAAGAGAAAATCTATTCTTATTATTATAAAGCGGGAGATATTTTAAATTTATTTATTATTCGTTGGTTATTGGTTAGTCTGGCTATTACTATAGTGGTAGTAGTTTGTAGTATTGGTTGGGGTTAAGGGTTTTGGTAGAAGGTACTGGTTGATGGGTTCATGATCTTTTTGTTTTTAATTTACATAACATTGTGAGCCTATTGCAATACACCGGGTACAACCGGGTACAAACCAGACTTAGAAAGCTACTACTGAAAATTTCAAATTACAAAAACCCAATAATACTTTGCCCGACCCGGGAATCAAACCCAGGATCTCTAGCTTAGCAGTCGCGCTTACGACCATTAGACCAACAAGGCCATCGAAATTAAGATTAACAGTAAAATTTTGACCATTGGCGACAAGGAAATATAAATCCTCAAACCAAAACTCAGTCTTAATTCAAAACTGGACATAAATTTATACGTCACTATACCTGAGAACTAAATTACACGCTTGTGTTTGAGTTGAGTTATAGGAACCGCATATTCTGTTTCAAGCGCAACCGTAAGAAGGATTTAGGTATTTGTAGTTATGTTAGTATTTAGTAATATCTTTAGTAATGTAGTTCGTGGTAATATCATAAGTTAAAGCGATTAGTGTAAAATACCGTTCAAGAGTTGATCTCTAACACGACAGGTTCTCTGACTCTTGACTTGACTTCTCGGACATTGTTTGCTTACGGTCATTACTCACGTTATAGATTAGCCGTAGATTATTAATATATTACAATTAAAATAAATTAGAATATGTAATAATTAAAATAAAATAATATGTACCAAAATGAAAAGTCAAAATATACAAATGAAGACATTAAATAAAAATCAGATCCCATTATCCACAGTAGTCCAACATTGAAAGTACTGCAACTGCGCGCAGCTGAACGCAATTCGTAACAGCGTATTTGACGTCACCGTGGGACGCGCCGATGTAAATCTGCTTTATGTTATATCTAGTTATGAAAAATGCATTAGTTGATTGGACGGCGAGACACTGGCCAGAGCATTTTGCCAAATTGGGGGTTGATTTGTAACCCGACTCAAAGTTAGTGTGCGCCTTTTTATGCAAACACACCAAACGGTTTAAGGCAGGTTAGTGCGGGAACATACAATAGACATTCAAATTTAATTACCTACGTCGATGACAGAAGAAAAAATAAGGGTACTGATGTTTGTCTTTATTAAATCCGACCAAAAGTATGATTAAGTCTAAAACTATAATCATTGCCTACCAGACTGAAATCCTGTATTTGTAGGTATATAAATACATAATATGTAATACATTTCACGAGTCATAATTCTATAAATAAGAAAAATACGAGGAAACTATATTTATAGCTTCACAAATATTAGCTGGTTGGATAAAGAGGAGACTGTTTTATTAAACTCTCCCGGCGGGTCAGCCCGCGTAAAATCGTTTTCCGTGCAGAATTTACTAGCAAGGGATAGTTGAAAACAAAATAAGCCTTTGTCAACGGCAACCTATACCAAAGATTACTAATAATCAAAATCTAGCTTCACTCGCAGTTCGGCCGATCATAATCCTAGTTAGACATCAATCGATTAAAAATTGATCGATGTTAAGTATCGATTAAAAATCAAACAATTTTTTAATTTTCAATGTTTTGTCCATTTCACGGGACCTTTCTCCAAAGATATATGTACCTACTAATATTATACAGAGGAAACATTTGTTTGTAATTTTCACACTAAAACTACTAGAACGATTTCAAAAAATTCTTTCACTATTAGAAAGCTTTTTTTTTTATGGATACTGGATAGCAAACGAGCTTGCAGCACCACCCATCCGATGCCACCCATGACAACTGTGACTGACTTTGAACAAGACTCAATTAGGGACTGGGATGGTTAGTGCAATTAAGCTGCATCTTCACTGAGTGACATAGGCTATATAATATTACTAGGTGTAAACGAAACTATTGTTATGTCTAATTCCACGCGAGCGAAGCTGCTGGCATCCACTATATAATTATATAAACAGTTTATATATTATAGTTACCTACCATTTAAAGTCCTATTTGAGAGCTTTATAATTGTATAATCAGAGCCCCAGCGGCCGTGGCTCTTCGACCGTCACTGCGACCTCCACTCCGATACAATCAAGCTCATGCTTCAATTCCGATACTCAACAAGCTGCCATTGTATATTTTATTTTACATTTCCTTTGTTGATTGTTTATTAATTGGTTTTCCTTACAAACACAGGACCGATAGACGTAACTTAGTTAAGAAACAGCTCCACCCATCTGATACCACGGGGGTCTCTTGTTAAGGTTGGACAATATATTGTTGTAAGTTTTGTTCAGGGTGACTCATGACGGTGACTGGTTCCACGGGAGGTAGCGGACGGGTAGTGTTGCATGTTTATTTGCTATTTAATATCCATGAAAAAGATAAGGCAGTACTTTTCAGCTAAAATGTTGACACGCAGAGTTATATTAATTCTCTACTAATGCGTTAGAACGAAAGTTGATGGCTGAAGTATAATATTTTTACTCAAATAATATCTTAATGTGAAGTTCTGAAGCATAATATATTCTATAGCTTCTAACAATACTTACCTATAAATGTTCTCGGAGCTCTCGAAAGTTCTATTTGGCAATTAGCTGGAAGTGCGCAGAGCCTGGAATTCGAGTAATATTTACTTAGCTTTGTTCCCTCCTGCAGCTGTAGGAACAACCGTGGCCGTGCATATATTTTTTATTTACTTTCATACATAAACGTGTTCTAAAATATATTGAGCCTTTACTGCATATTTTACAGTAATGTAATTGGTAAGATAGAAAAACTTAAAGGGACAATTTATTTTGAAATGGCAAATTTGGTTGTGGAATTTAATCATAACAAGAAATAATGAAGATCTCATATTTCTGAAGTGAAGAACTCATACTGCAAATTTAATAGGTTCAAAATAACACATAAAAGCAAAAACCCGATCAATGTATCTATGTGTATTTGTAAACGTATTTTATTCAGCTGTAAGTTTCCCATAAATAAATAAATAAATAAATAAATAAATAAATAAATGCGATATTGATCAGATTTTAATCAAAAATTTTACTATTAGTTTGTTATTGTGTGTTTTCAGCAAAATTCAATTAATTATTTTCTATTTCTATTATTTATATATATAACTAGTGGACGCCCGCAGCTTCGCTCGCGTTACACATTCACTAACTTCAAAAACGGCAAAGCTTCATACTAACTTTGCACCCCCGTTTTACCCCCTTAGGGGATGAATTTTCAAATTTTTCTCGCCGTTAAAACCATCCTTGAACTTCAACGAACATTTAAAAAAAAGAATTGGCCAAATTGGTCCAGGCGTTGTTGAGTTATGCGCTTACCAACACATTTTGCGATTCATTTTTATTATATAGATATATTTATATATGAAACAAAATTAATGTAAATACTAGAGTTCCTAGCTGCTCGCAGCCCGTATAACTGTGGCCTGCAAAATTTTGGGGTGTGAAGTTAGGATGTTTCACCTGTAATAAAGCGTCGGTAAATGTGGCGAGTCGGGAGTATTCTCATTGCGGTTTGGAGGGTGAATTCTGGAACGTCTTTTTATGTAATGAGAATAGCGAACGAGCCTGTAGTTCCACTCTCGTGACAAAACCAGAGACCGAACACTCGTTGCTCGTAAAACAATGGCTTCACAAAGTTTGTATTTGTTTTGTGAGTATGTGTGTGTGTTTAGGTTGCATGCAGGCTCCATCGGGCAGTTTCCGAGTGCTCCGTCCGCTTTGTGACGTATTAATATGATTTTTAGGCATGAGTTCGATATAACAAAACGTAACTAAAAACGGTTATACAGTTAATAACATGCTGAATTACGCTGTCGGTAGTGAAAATGAGAAGAAGTGAATTTGGACTGATTTGCTGTTAGCAGTTTTTGGTTGACTTAATCTAAATCTATATATATAAAAGGAGAAGGTGACTGACTGACTGACTGACTGACTGACTGACTGACTGACATATTAACGCAGGGCCTAAACTATAAGGGTTAGAAACTTGAAATTTTGCACAGGGTTTCCTTTTATAACGTAGGGGAGCACTAAGAAAGGATTTTTGAAAATTCACCCCCTAAGGGGGTAAAACGGGGGTGCAAAGTTTGTATGAAACTGCCGTTTTTGAAGTCAAGTGGGCAACCTGAATGCGGGCAGACGTCGTAAATGGGTCTAATTCTACGCGAGCGAAGCTGCGGGCGTCCACTATTGAACTATATCGTAATAGTGGTAAAGTGTAAAAATATGACAATTTTTAAATGCGCCACAAAAGTTAACTTCGTTAGGTACATGGTTTTTTGTATTTTCTTTGTTTAATAATTATGCTTAATAACCTTAAATACAAATATTTTCTAGTCCTTACTAGTCTTAAGCCTAGGCATGAAAGAAAATTGTCATATTCAATAATAATTGAATAGATAACACCATAACCTAGCACAAAATTCAAATGTAGAAAGCAAGATTATTGTAACTATTATAGATATAATAACATTACTAAACGAATGGTCAAACGCAAAAATTATTGGCAACTGCACAAACGGTAAGCAAATTGTGTTATAGATATCTGAAAACGGTTTTCGATATTCGATATCGATATGAAAACTTCATATCGGTTGTGAAACCGAAATAACCAAAAACTGATAACGCCCATCCCTTAATAATCATGTTTCCTGTCTGCCCGTAACAAAGGGAATCGTACTGCGGTTTCCATGTGTGTGTTATATAGAATTCACTACTACACTACACTAACATTCAAAACAACTGTACAGATCAGATACTCGTATCTATCGAATTAATATACCTAAACATGAGTAGTTAACTAGCAAACTATGTAGTACCACGGACTACATATATTACATATTTTGGTCATTACTCTATGGTAGTACATAGAGTAGATAATCGAGTCATATAAACAAACAGGCGAGAGTTTATCGTCTGTGATAATAAAAAAATCAATAGATGCTTTCGCTGGCCATCCTTGATTTGATTTTAAGTATCCAAATACATATTGAACGATTCAATTGTTGACAGTTCTTGCACGTTCCTGTGCGATACGAGCTGGCGAAAACGACAAACGACTCGGAAGCCAAGATCCATTTTGAAATGATGACATAACGATAAAGAAACTTGCATGCGTGAGAATGTTGTATAATGTCGCACGAAGACTGCCGATCTGCAATTCGAATGATAATATTATAGAACCCATATTAGTTCTATTTAAAGTTCACCCGGCTTGTCACGCAGCGTTGGTAATGGGCGACCATCTTAGGCCTCACAGGTATCTGTGACAGACAGGAAGGAGACTCTTACAAGTCTTACTGATTTGTTACGGGCGGCAGTTGATGTGTGGTGCAGAAATTTATTGGTAAGAAAATATATTTCTTCGTTCCCGCAAATTAAATTAGTTTCATTAGCGTTCGCGCCCGACGAGTTAGTTCTCTAGTGGAAGTAAATGAATTTGATTCAATGAAATATTCATTCAATTTCATTCAGATGATTGATTTGCAATAAAAACTTATTGCTCCGCAATTTTCACGCTACTAACAACGGATAGAAGAAACTTAAGTGGCAGATTAAAGGGAGTTATATCTTGGCTCAGACAGAAAATAAATTTTGAGCATCGGATGTATAGTCAAATATTCATTTTGATTAATTTTTATTTAGCTGTTTGTAAAGCCGAGAAGGAGAAAATGTGAACATGAGGAAATGTGTAAAACCATACCACACTCGACGTGGTGGACTGCCTAAGCCCTGCCTTCTGAGAGAAGTCTCTTGTCCAAAAATTGTTATTGTAGGGATTGTGGTGCTGGTGGTATAAAGTCCTCCAATCCACTGTCGACAAGCATGGTGGACCAAAGGGTCTTCACGGTTCCATCTATATCCATACACTATACTTTGTAATCCACCGATAGACATAGCCCCAATCCGTTACTGCTATCCTAAGGATTGGACTTGCCTCAACCCGTTACTGCTCATTATTATTGATATCCTAAGGTTTAACCATCACTCGAACTATGAGACACATACGGACACATTGCCAACCAGCGTTGGGCTCTTAAACCACCGCGATAAAGCTTAACGTTGCAGTACCTACCTATGCGAGATAAACATTTTCTATTTCTGTTGGGTCTATAATATTAGTTTATAGACTATATAAACATAGTGGAAATACCCACCCATAAAAACTTGTTTTGTCCAAATAACTTGGAAAGTTAGTGTTGTTAGGTAATGATAGAACTGTAAATATTTTCTAAAGGCCCCATAATCGCTCGAACCTTGAACCCCGCAAGCGAATGCCGATTGAATGGATAAGGCCCAATGGCGGCTCACGTTACTGCAGCTATTTCCGTTTTGCATGCATGGCCTTTAAAATATTACCTAAAGTTTTATATTATTTTAAAACATTATAGAATTTATGTAAGCGTCCCACTACTCGACGCACGTCTCTCTTCTTACAACTGAAGACTGCAGTGCGGATTGGGTTGGCCACAGGAATAGCTACAGGAAGATAGGCTTCCGTCATTTATTTATTTAACTACGGCCGCCAGCCAATTAAACTAATCAAACTAAATAATACTTACAAATTAACAACAAGACTACTTAATCACAGACTTCTCGCAGAACTTCAAACATACAGACAGCATCGCCTTCCGTTGATTCGCAAACACATCGCAGATTGAGTGGTACCTCGAGAGAGCGAAGCGTCGCGAGAGTTCGGGGAACGGGAGACATTACGCGACAGACGGTGCGGCGTCGGGGAACGACTAACAACGAGGTTCAGCGCCTTCCACTAGGCCGATAATTAGAGACAGATAAGTGCGGTAAAGCCCCGTGTAGGCTTGGCCCGTTAAAGGTTGCCTCACATGGATAACAAGCGGGACCGACGGCTTAACGTTCCCTCCGAAGCGCGAAAACGCTTAAGAAATTTTGCCGCTACCCATCTAATTGCCGGGTGAGAAGGGTTGGCTAAACACTGTTGATTTCATGACAGTATGCATATTTATTTGTACTTTTAAGGAATTGTAAGGATCTAATGAAAATAAAAGCGCATTGAAAGTTTTAGTATTTTTTTCTCACTGTTAGATCTGAGATCCTAAGATTATTTCAGTATCTACTACCTTGGAGCTAAGAACGCTTTGAATAACATCTAACTTACTAAACATTTATTTAACGGTTACGGCGACCCTAAACGGTTGTGTACCGTGGAGTTGTTTTCGTGCCATACCGTGAGGTATCGAATCAAGTAGAATCGTGTCTTAAATTCGTATAACTGTAGATGTATGTTGTGCAGTAAAATGGTTTCTGCATACAAAGGAAACATGACAACTATATATATGGGAGTTGGTAACCGGGCGAATGGGAACTCAAACTCCTTGAAAACCACTCAAACTTGTAGATTATTTTAGAATGACAGTATTCATTACAAAATTTTACTATAGATATATACTAGAGTAACATTAAATAACATTTATTTAAGTTAGTAGCATTGTACGCGCAGTCTTGTGATTGTATCCATGACAGATTCGGTAAATTAAAGTCTCCGATTACTAAAAATTTGTCACACGGATTTTGTAAGACTATCTCGGGGAGGTGTTCGGAGAAAGCAGTTAGCTGCGATGCTGATGAGCACGCCGTTCCTTGACTACAAATGTAAACAACACATAGGTGCAGTTTATAATTAATGGTAGGTTTACGACAGTGGAGTGTTATGGTAACCCACAGGTCTTCAGCATTAGAGGACCATCCGCCCTGAAGCTGACACATCATCACACGTATTTTCCCGAACGAGTAGACAGAGATGTTAAGTAGATTTACAAACACATTTTACCGGTTATGTTAGGTCCTATGTTAGTGGTCCACAGGTGGTGTTGCACAGATTCAGATTTCGAGCTATAAATGGGAATACCAAGTTTCAAAATTCAATTATGCTTTGCCCAATCCGGGAATTGAACTGAGGACTATCCAGTAAGAACTTCTGCTTTTTTACAAAAATACATTTCTTGCTGTCCGTTCCAACCTTCGATTACAAAGTCATCGGAGATCTAACGGCTTGCAGTAAAATGTTACATTTTACGAAAAGAATTTGCAAGACCGCCGGGATTGGAGTTTTATTTAACTTTCGACTTTTATTTAACTTTGACTCGAGACTTGCAGTGCAAGGTTGCAGCAGGATCCTCGAATCCAGATAAGATCAACTTGGTACGTTCTATAACGAGCAACGCTTTGATTTCGCTTCATTACTTATACCCTTTGAAAATTGCCATTTCATTCGACGAATGCAGGATTTTACGTCAGAAGAGCAGTGCGTTTTGATTTTTAGATGTTGGTGCATGAAAGTTCTTCAGTTCTCAGCAGTTCTCGGCAGACTCTCGGTCTGCCAATCCGCACTTGGCAAGCATGGACATTGGCATTACCCTTCGATACTACGAGGAGATGAAACTAGAAATATAAATAGAGAAAACTATCATTTCGACAAAATGAAACGTATTAAAAAAATACAGAACTTAAAACAAAACGAAACATAATGTGATAAAGCTTTGCCGCAGCTTTTCTAAAACCAAAATGCTGGTTTTCAGTGCATCCGTCAGTGTCACGTATTTCGGGTGATGGTAATTTTTTTTATGGATTTAAGATAGCAAAAAATGCAGCACCACCCACCCATCCGCTGCCACCCATGACAACTGTGACTGACTTTGAACAAGACTCAAATAGCGACTGGGATGGGTAGTCCAGTTCGCTGAGAGAGTTTATTAGAACATTAGTTGGTCAGTTCGTTAGTAGGTATGAGGACTGGGGAATGTTAGAGATAGTTAATCCTGTTAGTTGGTTTTAGTAATAGTCCAGGTAGTAATAAATATCATGGACATTCTCACACACGGCCATCTGATCCCAAATTAGGCGCAAGTCTGTACTATGGGTGTCAGAGATATATATTTTTAAATACATACTTAAATGGATAATATTAACACCCAGTCACAGAACAAACACTAGTGTTCGTCACACGAATGTTTGTCCTGAGTGGGAAAATATACCCTTTTTAGCGTATAATCGTTTTTTAGTCATTACCGGTCTAATTATAAAAGGCTATAATAATGTTATCGCAGCTGTTTCGAACTTGTATTAGCTTGAATAGCAAAATGAGTAATTGTTCTTTTTATAAAATGCCTGGGGGGGTAAAGTTTCAATGTGTTAAGCGATGGAATTGCCCGTGAACCTAATAGCCAATATAAATACAATCTGATTATATCTTTATTAAAACTACGAGTAATGGTTGCATGCAACCATGAAATACGAAAAGGATAGGAGTCTCCTGTAGTATGTCCTCTAACGTCAGTGTAGTGGGAGGGGCTTCGATTAGTCTTGACGTCGATTACGTCTGCGATCCGACATTTTTAACATGCTTTTTTTTTACAGTGTTAATGTCTTATTTCCTCCGTGAAGGTTGAGTGTTGTGTTCTGGGATAAAGGTTATTACTGGCAGTCGTCTAAAGCAATCGGAGGTATAACAATTAACATTATAACATTTAACATAGCCGAACTATTTCATTTATAAGTATGGAATATTGCTTTGATAAAAAATATAATGAAGAATTAATAACTCTTTTCTACGGATTTATACTAATTAATGTCCCCATCTATACTAATATTATAAAGAGGAAAGATTTGTTTGTAGTATTTTCACACAAAAACTACTGGACCGATTTCAAAAATTCTTTCACCAATAAAAAGCTGCATCATCACTGAGTGACATAGTCTATATAAAATTATTTGGTGTAAACGAAACTATTGTTATGTCTAGTTCCACGCGAGCGAAGCTTCGGGCGTCCACTAGTAATTGAATAATCTCATTTCTTCCAAGCATGCAACTTTCTGAGTTTGGCTTTTCCTGTAGGATAGAGATTCTTAATCTGACGTGGGAAAAGTTTGACCTGTCAATTATGTTTACGTGGGGTAGCGGTGGCACATCAGTAAACATAATATTATAGTACCTATACTATTAATTGGTAGGTAGTGTTGGGGTTTTCTATGTCAACTAAAAAGCTATGGGAAAAACCCATGTTAATGATACATACTGACGTACATATCTTTCTTTGACGTCTTTAAATTCTTGCCTTATTCCCTAATTTAACTGACAAGAAAATTAACAAAATACGTAGTGACAGAAGCTAAACCATGCAACACGGTGAGATCACAAGCTACGATATATACCTTTACAGACGGAATATACATTAATAATAGAGTTTAAGTATGTTTATAAAACATAATCTATATTAAATTGAGTAATTTGGGCGGTACTGTGACGCGAATCGCTCGATGTAAAGTCTCCGTAGTTAACGACACCATTAAGAGTTTTATTGCGAATGCCATAAAGGCTATAATAGCATAGTACCGTCTTTACAGAGGCCTCATTCGTCTTCAGAAGGCACTGGAGAATGCGCATAATATTTTGGGAAAGAGCGCTCGCTATAATTATTTTTAGCTGTACTTTACTTTTCAACATTAAACATACGCAAATTATTGAGTGTGTTTTTGTTTCAATGAAGTTTTTTAATTGCTGACTCACATGGCTTGAGACGGTGGAGAACTCTCAGATATGCAGGTTGTCGTTCGTTGTTTGCCGTTATCGTTACAGTAGTTCCTTCCATATATCGCTGAAATTACTACTACTAATACTACAACTACTACTACTCAAATTACTACAATTATTTTGTCGGTCTCGTTTTTCCAGTGGTCGTAAGTGTCTTTGCCTAGGTGTTGCTATATAAGACAATTTCTTTGTCTTACACAAGACTTGCGTGCCGCTGGCATCTGAACCCGTGTGAACCGCCTCTAAATAAGTGTATCCGGAAACCTTACCTTTCCAACCGGACCACAATTGCTTTAAAAACTATTACTACACGGCAGAAATGGTACTAGGTACCGTGGCGGGCGGCGGTACTGCCCCGGGCGAACTCATAAGAAACCTATTTGTTTCCCTATAGGCTCTAAGTACCACCTAAAAATTTTAATTAACAAATTATAGTTAATTTTAGGAGGATAAACAATTTTACAAGGCAGAATATTACAAAATTTTACTGAAAAGTTATTACTATAATACTAATAAAAATGACGTCAGATTATGGCGCGCCCGTGAGCGCAGGTTAATAACTCTTCAAATTCAACCAAGTTCTGGGCGGATTACCTACCGCGAAATGTAATTAACTAACGGTCC
Organism: Carterocephalus palaemon; assembly: GCA_944567765.1. Classification (NCBI taxonomy): domain Eukaryota; kingdom Metazoa; phylum Arthropoda; class Insecta; order Lepidoptera; family Hesperiidae; genus Carterocephalus; species Carterocephalus palaemon. Next base: position 10,904,890 of record OX155650.1, read on the forward strand.
CAATGTAATTAGACTAAGGGGACTCATAAATCCATTATAACTTGAACGGGTGCGATCTCGACGTATTTAGATGCTACATCTTACACCCGGTTTGTTTGGGTGGCGGGTTGTCCGGTTTTCTTGTTGAAGAAGTATCACAGATTTAAGCTTATATATTTCAAGTTATAATGGAGAAGTTCGCAGTCCAGAACAGTCTCTAATTTTTATACAGTCGGACTGACCAACTAATGTTCTAATTAACTATCTCAGCTCAAATAAGAACAGGGACGTGTTCTTATTTGAGTCTTGTTCAATGTCAGTCAAAGTTGTCATGGGCGGCAGCGGATGGGTGGTGCTGCAAGCTCGTTTGCTCGTCCTTGTACTTGCTGCCGCCTGTAAGTTACTGACATACTACATGTTGTCATATTAATAGCCCTCTGCCAATTGGACTAAACATTACAGTCCCTATTTAATATCAGTCTTGTACAAAGTCACAGTTGCTGTGAGCGTCAGTGAATGCATGTTCGTTTGCGATCTCTGAAAGATGAAAAAAAGAAATACAGTAGCTGCACATACTATTATATTAAGTACTACGTACAGTACATTTGACTGTATGGGAATAAGGATATAAATAATTATTGCCATATTATTTTGTAAAACACCGTTTGCACGAGAGAATATCAAAAGATGGACCCTGCAGATGACGACCTCATGCTGCGTGGAAAATATTCGTAATATAGCTTTCTGGGAAATATCTAATTTAAGTGATAATGTTCTTGACAAGCCAGCAACTTCATCAGAATCGGTATACCCTTATATTTACAACAAAATTAATATGAAGTATTTTGTAACTTTCTGTCTATTCTGAATGAGGATTCATAATTTTTTTAATGGATATAAGATATAAATCGAGCTTGCAGTCATGTCAACGACTTTTGTAACATTTCCAAGATAAGAATTGTATTATTTTATTTAAATATTCTAAAACCAAATCTTTCAAATTTAATAGGTATATTTGGTCTGATTTGTTGTATCCGTCAACTGCAAAGTATTAGCACCGTTCAAATTACAATGTAATGAGGGTTTTTTTTTCAAACATTGCATCACGTTCGTTTTCTCATTTAGTTCAAAATAAGAATAAGAATGATTTATTGGGGTCTCTAGATTTTACATTCTTAATTTACTTAAATAACATGGATTTGTTGTAAAAAAGAAATGTTTGCATTTGTGTTCTAAATAAACATTACATAAAATTAATTATACTGTTAATTTTATTTTTTTTAAATCTTTTTATATATATTTTTTTATATTCGTGCATTGTCATCGGAACCAAATTTTCATTTTCCGAATTTCAGCTCGATAGCTTCAGTGGAAATGGGTGAAATATTGATAGCAAGATTCCAGGACATACATACATACGAGGGAAGTTAAATAAAAGCTTTTAATATGTATGCCGAATTTCAGTTCGATAGCTTCAGTGGAAGTGGGTGAAATATTGATTGCAAGATTCCAGGACATACATACATACATACATACATACATACATACGAGAGAAGTTAAATTAAAGATTTTAAAAACATCTCGCCTGTATTTGGTATGGGGAGGCAGAGTATTTATACGCCCAAACATAATATCTGTTTAGTGCATGAATTCTGTATTATTACAGTAAACCTATTAACGTAGTAAAACTGTTGGGAAAGACTAATACCGACGCTTAAATTACGCGCCGAGACTCATACTTTATTCAAAGTATTTGAACTTAAATTGCTCGAAACTTATTTTATTTGCGTAAAGAAACAGTGAACATTTTAAGGAAATTTCTCAGTTTATCTTATATCTTCTCTTTAGAAATTCTCTGCTTGCCAAGTTCAAATGCTAATTTTATAGCTGCAACCCATAGACGTCCCACATTTGGGCAAGGGTTTCATCCACAGACAAATATGCGGGAGGGCTAAGGGGAGGCATACTCCACCACGATGCTCCAATGCGGATTGATGAGGGGTTAGTGGCCAAACCAGTGTCGAATGTTCTCAAGCCACCCGAAGGTTTTCGACAAGGCATAACGATTGTTTTCATCATTGAAAACAACCGGGACCGACGGCTTAACTCCGAACTCCGAAGCACGGTAGCGTTCATGAAATTTTGTCGTCCATCCGAAGACAATAACAGCATATCGATATAGAGATATTATAATTATAATTATTTACCACCCATCATCCAAACCACAATAATTTAAGCTCAATTTAATAGCAAAAACCTCAAACTCGCTTCAATATTACACCGACTTCATTATAACTTGATCATAAATCAATACAAAGTTTGCTGATCTGATTAAACAACAAATTTTGCCTCCATTAATGTTTAATAGATGAACTCAATAATGAGTATTTCTTTCAATTTTTTTTTAATTCCATAATTTGCTGGTTTGCCGGCCGTTTTTTTCGCAAAGTCCTTGGTGTGTGCCAGTGTACCTAAGCCCCCTTCTATTAGTTTGATCGATACCGGGGAGACGTGCGAATTAAAGGGTACGGTCAGGGTGGAGTTACACTGAATAATCTACAACTACCGAGGGCGTTACGGCTTGTCAACGAAATATCCATCTTTCTCAAAACTGACCAGAAATAATTCTAAAGTACTCCGTAATCAAAATAGATTACCCTGTTAACATAAAAATTGGTGTGGGTTGTTCGGCAAAAAGCTTAAAAGCTTAAAACGGGGGCTTTTAAAATATCGATCACATTGACGTATAAAATTATTCAGTGTTGCTGAATTTTTACAACAGCCTCTTATCTACTAGCATCTATACAAGGACACCACTAGCAACTCTGTCACCACTAGAGCCGCTGATACCACTGACTTAATTCACCAAGCATTATTGATATGGCATCAATCTCGAATTTGGGACAAAAATAGAAATATTGAATTAGAATACGTTAAACAAGCACGAAAGACGGAATGGAGCAATACTTTACGTGCGTCGGGCCTCGTCGTGAGACGAATGACATTCAGAATCCGCAGCTGTAGATGGATTTTTTAAGTAAATCTTCTTTCTCCGTAGACGACGGTTAAAAATTATAATTTACTAGCTTTCCCCATCCGTATTAAATCGTTTTCAGTGCTGAATTACCTCTACCATGGATGGTCATGGATACCAACTGATGGTTTCAAATATAATAAGTATTGCCTCTATCAACAGTAAGTAAGTAGCTTTGAGTTGGTTGTAAATTATTTTTCACCCTCCACACCCCACCCACCCTCATTTTTTAAACGCAATTTTAGTATTTTTTCATGAACAATATTCAAATAATTTAGCCGTTGCTCAATGACGTGAAGTCATTTACATGAAGTGTCCCGTCACATCGACATTTTATATGGCAGAACAACGCTTGCGTGGTCAGCTAGTATATACATACATATGTATATAATGTATAAACAACATATATATGTAGCCTGTGAAGTATTCATACACTTAAGTAAACGTCACTGCGACGTCTCTAAAAATGTGAATTAGTCACGAAGCATAGAAGGTAGAGGAGATGTTCTATCCAAGTGTGCTTTGTCGCTTTGAGCTTACATTGTATTTTCTGACTTTCTAATGAGCTGACTGATACGCATTAGTTTCCCTCTCCCTGCTTCGTTGCATACTTCATTGCCCTCTACCCCAATACGATAGAGTGCGTGACATACCGGAATTGAAATATTCATGCATTCTGAATGGCATGCGGCCGCAGCTCACGTCAGCGCTGTACCACGTACCGTATTGTTTCTGCCGCCCTGATACATTACAGGTATTTTTAGGTGAACAATGCAGCAACGAGCATGAAGATGCCTAACTAGAAGCGAAACTACAAATAAAACTTCAAATATTGCAATATAAACGCAATTTTAATAATAGGAAGCAGAGAAGTGATATTGATCGCTGAAATTCAGCCTCTCTCAGGAGGATTTCAGAGGATTCGGGATTAAATCACAACGACTCGCTCATCAATGTTGAAAATTATACTGTAAACAATTTAAAAAAAAAAGCTTTTACAACTTTATTTTTATTTTCGTGCATTGTCATCGGAACGTGTGCCGAATTTCAGCTCGATAGCTTCACTGGAAATGGGTGAAATATTGATTTCAAGATTCCAGGACATGCATTCATACACGAGTGAAGTTAAATAACCGCTTTTAAAATAAACAGGCAATATTTAGTTATTTCACCTATTGTACCGCTGGAGAGTTTTCCATGGAGTTTTTGATATCGAAGGCATGTACTTAGTCTCTACCAGTCAGCACTTATTATAAAATAGCAGAAATGGGCTTTTTCATAGGATTGTTGTACAAGGGAACTTGCTTTGTTTGCGGATAGGTTTACCAAAAAATATGCGGCAACCGGAGCCATTATGTTATTAACAAATATAAATTTTATTTGATTTTAAACTATTAAGTACTATGTACCGTTAAATACAAGCATATAAACACGTTTAGAACTGAAGATAACTGACGGATGAAAATGTAATCCGAAATGTGGAGAGTAATGTATGGATTCATTTCGTCCGCGGTTTCCGTTTCGTATTGCTAGCGACGGTTGATTGAAAAGGCCGATTGCTGAATAGATTCCACTGCAGTAAAGTTATCATGGCATCAAAAGTAGCTATACTTAGGGGTCTTAAGCCCTTTCGCTCTATAAACGGTGATGAAAGAAAGAATGAAAGAAATAGCTTTATTCGTTGGCACATAAGTTACAATTTAATATAAATAAATTTTCCACACAGTTAAAAATAATAAACATAATAGGTAACTTAGTACTAAAACGAAATGGATCTTGCTTAACATAATCTGGAGGTTCAAGAACCAGATGATCTTCCGCAAGATCCGTTGGATCATCACATGATATGAAAAAGAGCTGAACTGTTTCCATGTTACTACTCAAGTCAACCAGCTAACCAACTATCACAATAAAATACCTCTTTCAAAAGCCCCTAAGGATTGTAGTAAGGTTACAAGTTATGTGGGCAAAATGGTTATTGTGTAACATCACCGCTGGGTTCAGTGATATTTCAGTTAGTAGTTATAGTCCTCTTCGAAGCTGGTCACAGATCTTTCCTTGAGAATTGAGGTTGCGCCTTGAATGTAAGAGGAAACCAAAAATGAAATACTGTCCCAATCCCAAGTTGAAATTAGATAGCGAACAATATTATCTTCGTGCAGATTTGATTCCCAGTTCGTAGCAATCAAATTACGCGGTCAAAGGCGGTTGATGTAAATTAATTCCGGCCGTCACTATGCGGGGCTTGATGAGGTATTAAAATTGAAAGCTTCGTCTGCGTCTGTTTATCAGTTTACGCTACAAATCTACTTATCATATAAAAATTGAGATTAAAATATCAAAAACCGACTTTTGATATAAAAAGAAAAATTATGATTTCGTTTGCTTGCTTAGTTTTTCTACATACCATAACCATAGGCGTCCCACTGTTGGGTATTGGTTCCTCCCATGGCCACGGTTAAGTGAGGCCTAGAGCATGCTCCACCACCCAGCTCCAATGAGCTCGTTTATTCACGTAATATTTCTTCATTCAATCCGGTTTACTGTAAAGGCTTATTTAATATCAATATGAAAGTTCCACAAAACAGTTCTACCAAAAACAAAAATAATCATCTAAATCGATTCATTATTGATTGGCGATGTAGTTATTACAATTAATAACCTCTCACAAAGTTTAGTATAAGTTTCCTTAATTTTGTTATACCATCTACTTGTACTATACATAACACAAATAAATGAATTGAACTGATGAAACCGAAAAGCCATTCTGCTTCTCGACGGTTAAGTCACGTGATGCTATATCAGAAGCATAGCGGAGCGCGATAGAAGCAAATGTAGGAGCGCATTTAGAATGGACGTGTGCTGTCAATGGACCTTATATTTTTTTTTCTAAAAGTTTGCGAGCATTAATAAATAATTAATTATACATATTTAATGTATCACGGAAATCATTACACCATCTGACCCCAAACTAGGCAGAGCCTGTACTATGGGTGTCAGAGACTGATATATCATATATAGATATTTTTATATATTAACATCCACATACAGAACAACCACAAGTATTCGTCAGAAGAATGTTTGTACTGAGTGGAATTTGAACCCACGACCCCTGGCGCAGAAGACAGGGTTACTACCGATTGCGCCAACGGGCCGGTCAGACATTACACGAAGGTACGATTCCGTGGAAGAAATCTTTTCTATAATAGAAGCAATCACGACACGAATCAGCTAGAAGCCTTCCATTGTAGCGTTTGAACTGCAATTGATTCCATCGCTGCTTTCAGTTCGCCTAATCTGATTAGTTTCTATTGAAGGGGCGCGCAATCGACACGTCGTTGTAAGTGGCACCGCAGACTGTGCGCTTTTGTTTAGGATGTTTTTATATATTAGTTATTCGATATAAAAACCACATACTATACGGGCGAATGAATGAGTTGCTAACTCATTAATCATTAATTAATATTTTAGTCAGGGTACTTGTTTCAACTAAATGTATAACATTTAGCATACAAGGATAATAATATAGGTACTTAATGTAATATTCAAACACTAATTTCTATGTTCTATAGTGCAGACTCTTTGCGCGACGCGATTTGTCAAACGATTCGTTTTAACATTGCGAGTGTTACTTGAGACATGACAGTAACCAAGATTCACCACAGCCACAACTAGACGCCATATTGTCAAAATTAAAACAAAAGAAGATTATTGTTGAATATTCTATGCATTGATATATATGTTACCACTAACTCAGTGATTCTATGTAGTTTAGGATATTGAACGATTCAAACTTGATTAATTTAATAACCATTCTCGCTAAAGGCACAGCGTCATCTAGTTTAAGTTTTGTGGATAAATGCTACAATTTCTAATAATATATCTTATGACGTTATCACGTAAAATTATCGTCCGTAAACCGACTTAATAGACAATAATTTTTTTTTTTAAATTATGCAACATGTTACCGTAAAAAACGAGTTTCATGATTTGGCCCCGAAAACCGATTCGTGTTCGGCATACGTAAGCGTTCTGCGTTGAGTTCACAATACGCCTCTGAAAAATAGTGGCACGGGCTGCGCTTTCGTACATACTGAATAGAATGTTAGGGCACTTATGAATCTCGCTCTACTCTGCTAACACTGTATTCAGAGCTGTTAAAAGTTGAGCAACATTTTGTTAGATCAAGAAAGAAGAAGAGAAAGAAAAAACAAAATCTAAGCGAATATGCACAGGAATACTTTGGTCGAACTTTGGTAGGCGGTAGAATCGTTATAAGAAATACATATTTCAGGCTAGATGTGACGGAATGAATGTACTTTTAGACTGTGTTTTCTATCATGGCACTTAGTCTGCCGAACAAGAATGGAATTCTAAGACCGGCTGACCTAAAAACTCATTTTTGAGTAATCAGAGGTTGTGTTTAAATTCTTCTAATTCTAATTCTTAAAAATTCTAATTGTGTTTTAATTCTATTATGTATATCTTTTGAAGTGTGAGATACCCTAGCTGCTGTTGCAGAAGACTATTATTCTTATGGATGTACGATAGCAAACGAGCATGCAGTAATACTCATTGACTGCCGCCAGTGTCAGCTGCGACAAACTCGGAACACGGGGACTGAGAGCTAGTTCAGTATGAAATGTGTGTTCTATGGAACTTTAATTGGATAGTTCGTTAGATGGTAATAACAAGAAGCAGACAATGTTAGTGACTAATTAATCCTGTTAGTAAATGTTAGAAGCGTTCATAACCTAATGGCTCGCGTTGATCCTATGTGATCGACCGAGGGTAACGTCGGTCGCGGTCGGTTTGTGCATGTGTGACCGCTAGTGGCAAAATTTCATGGGTGCTTCATAGGACATGTAAGCCGTCAGTCCCGGTTGTTCTTAATTATAAAACAATCGTTAAGCCTTGACCTTCGGGTGGCATGAGAACATGCAACACTTGGGTTGGCCAATAACCCTTTCAACCATCTGCATTGGGGCAGCGTGGTGGAGTATGCTCTAGACCTCACGCAGCCACGTGGGAAAGACCCGTGTCCAGCAGTGGGGCGTCTATGGGTTGTAGCTTTGTAATTAGTAAGAGTCACGTTCGAAGTCAGTCACTGGTGGGTTACTTTGGAGAAATAAAATGGTCACCTCTGGGGAAATTGAACCAACTTTACCTTTTCTACCGGAATACAGTTGATTTAAAAACAAATAACAGCGCGGAAATGTTGTCGGCTTGGTGCCTTCGGTGTGCCGTGTTGGTCAATTCTTACGCGGCACACGTGGTGTTAGGTATTAAATGTTTAAATTAAGTATTATAAAATAAATAAAAATCATGGACATACTCACACGGACATCTAGCCCCAAACGAGCCTGTACTATGGGTGTCAGAGAATTATATACATACATAAATAGTTAATATTAATATCTAGATACAGAACAAACACAAATGTTCGTCACACGAATGTCTGTCCTGAGTGGGATTCGAACCCCCTGGTGTAACATAAAACAAAATAAATAAATAAACATGCAGGGTCATTACCAATTGCGCCAACAGGCCTGTCAATCGAATTGTATCTTTAAAAAAACAAATTTTTAAAATTTGTATTGTATAAATTTTAAATGTAATATGTAATTGTAATGTATAATGTAATTGTAATTATATCCACACAAGGAATCTGTACGTGCCTATAATTAAGGTAACATTCGATTTGTTTTCAATTTTGTGTTACGAGTATGTATTGTGTATAATTGTGTTAGTGTCTTCCTTGTTGGCATCAAAATGTTATTCTTCCGTTATCGAAGCATGAAATTAATAAATAAATAGGTGCTACCACATGTTAAAATGCTAAGCTAATGCCTGCGAACTATTAGCTATTAGCTAATAGTTCGCAGGCATTAGCTTCATATCCACGCCAAACACAAACTAATCAACATTTCAGGAGCGGAACTTTCCCGTCTCCAGGTGTCGTTTTGCAGAAACTATCCGAGTTGCGATTCCCCGCGGCCGAGCCGGCGTTCGTATGTCTCGTGTGACTTTGATTCCAAGATAAATATAGTTCGATAAAGGTCAGAGGTACAGATTAGCAAAAATGTCAGAGGCTTCTGAAATTTCGCTCAGTTAAGGATGCGTGGTGCCTGTAGACAGACTGAGGAACCTCCAAATAGAACTTATATACTTACTAGTTGACGCCTGCAGCTTCGCTCGCGTGGAATTAGACATAACAATAGATTTTTCTTAACGTGTTAACTTTAATCCGTAAATGTGTTATCCCCGGGTATGTTTATTTTACTTCCAGGGTAACATTTTTACAAACTTTGAATGCCATATTTATTTATATCTATTATTTATCTGACCCATGATTGCTAAATCTAATAACCAATGCTAATAGTTCCTTCCATTATAGATTTAGTATGGTTGTAATTGCGTATCGACATGCTAAATCAATGGATGTTATCATAATAGTTACAGAAACAATAATTTGTTGATATAACACCCGTAGGATTTCTATATGAAAGAGTCTCGCTGCACTGCTGGGCACGGGTCTCTCCCACAGACACTGCTGCGGGAGGTCTAGAGCATACTCCACCACGCTGCTCCAATGCGGATTGGTGGAGGGGTTAGTGGCCAACCATGTGTCGAATGTTCTCAAGCCACCCGAAGGTCTTCGACAAGGCTTAACGACTGTTTCCAGCATTGAAAACAATCGGGACCGACGGCTTTACGTGCCCTCCGAAGCACGGTAGCGCCCATGAAATTTTTGCCACTAGCGGTCACCCATCCACAAACCGACCGCGCCCGTCGTTGCTTAACACTTTCGATCACATTGAATCGAAGCGAGCCACTGGGCTATGGACGCTACCCTATGAAAGAGTGTATGAACGAATTATTCCGCAGTGGATCCAGACGTTATACTCGTTGGTACATCCATAGGTTGTACCAATACTAATAATAATGGAAAATTTTGCGATAAAACTTTCAAGGACGTATGTTGTGGGCGAAATTGAGTCTATTGTAGACGAGGGGCCCGTCACCGCATTCGTTAGGTAGTTTCGATTTGAAGGCCTGAAAGTTTATAAGAAAACGATTTTCTGATTTCATTTTTATCTTGCGATCAAAAAGAAATAATTACTTACTCGTGGGTAGCATAGGCTCTTTGTCGCCTATAATTGGAGCAGTGGGTGTTCGAATATATCTATAGCCGTTCGAAGAAATAAGACTATTTGGTTTCGGGTGTCGAATTGACACTGTCGCGACCTCATTTCGTTTTAATTTCCAAATAAAATTTAATCATACATTTTTACATTTTAAGATAGGGATCGATCTATCGGTTATTCGTGAAACATCATTATAAAAAAGGTAGAAAATTTATATACGCTCTAGAAGTACATCTAATAAATAGTAAAACTATCTACAATAGATAACAGAACTTTTTTCTCATTTTCCATTCGGTATGTGAAGGATACTTACTCGTATGTCATGAAGAATGTTCCATTTGAGAACACTGAATGCTATTACGGTAATATATCTACCTTTTCTTAAATTATTTCAATGTTAGTGAGCAATAAAAGTTCTAAGTTCTCACAGGACGAGGAGGAGTGGCAACGATTAAGGGCTATGTCCAGTGGAATACGAAAGGCTGATGGATGGATAGTTAATGTACTAGGTACTTTAAAATCCATCCTACTATTTTAATTAATGGAAGGTAACATTTTCGGCTTGGCCTGAGTCCGGGCAGTAGACCATCCAAGGCTTAATGACTTGGTGGTGAACGGTCGTGCCTGCCAAACCGCAGGTCCTGTTCGAACCCCGGTCGAGACAGATATCTATTTCGAGGATATATTCGCACTCGGGTCTTGTTAATTACCTGCCACCCCTCAAAGGGATACATCTGTTAAAAATAAAATGTAAAAAGGCTATTGGATGGATAGATAGATCTGTAACCACGGTTCATAAATTAGGAATCTCAATTTAATTAAACTGGTTACACGGCCTGTTTCAAAGAATTTGAATAACAGTCAATGGTAAGGTTTTTGTTCCTAAATTGTAGCCATCCGGCCTAATCCTTAAAAACCACTCGCAAGAGCTTTTATTTGGGGATAAATTTCCACTCCTTTTGGCGAAATAATTAAAAAGCCAAGGCAGATTTCAGTAATTTAACGCTTTCTAGAGAATGGTAGGCTTAATCGAATTCTTAATCTAAAGAGGTATTTGCTCAAACTCAATATACCCTACTCATGTTAAATTTAATCGGATTATCAAAGCTAAACATTTTTTAAAGAAATACTAACCGTGTTATATATAAATAAAACCGTTTCAAAATAAAGAACCTATTTTAGCTATAGAGTGTTTTGTTTTCTTTATTCTCAGTTCAGAATTAAATAATAGGTTTGTTAATTTCTTATGAATAAGTAAATCTAAAGTTACCCAAAATGCTGGCTATTACGCTGTGTATCACTAACTTGAAATGGAACACTATATTTTATGCTAATCAAACAAATTAAAATTAATCATAGTGTCCTGATATGTCACCATTTCCTGCAGCTCCTGAGATGATTTAGCCATAGTGACAATGTCATCTGCGAACGAAGGTCCGAGATGCATTTGTCACAATGTGTATATCACGTCCCTTCTAATCCAACGTTTCGAAAAAAATCCTCAAGTTATTTTTTTTTTTTATTATTTTATTATTTATTTAGAAAACAAGTAGGTACAAATATTCTTATATATAGGGTATCCAAAAACCACATACGGTTTGTCTTGGATCCCGAGTCACCGAAAAGCAATCCTATTTAGTTTAATAGTATGATACACACAATCTGAGAAACTATGAGCGTAATAAGTCGACAACAAAAGTAATTACTGGTGGGTACATCTGAAATATTTGCGTATCTATTATGCGGGTGGCAATAGTAATCGCCACTCCTTTAAGTGCACTCGTGAACAGTTTCGGGGACAAAATATCCCCCTGTCATACGCCCCTGTACAAAAAAAATGGCCTTGTATGACCATTATGGATGTGGACGGACATGGTTGCGGAGCTGTATAGACATCTCAGTACTTCGATGTATGGGCAGTCGACTTGGCATCGCGGCAGGGATTCCATAGCAGTATAAGTGTCAATAGAGTCAAAGGCTTTCTCACAGTCCGCAAATGCTAGACACAGCGGCTGATTATACTTTTCTGACTTATGTATAATCTGCCTTAGTGTGTGGATGTGGATGTGATATAATGCCAAAGTTCCTACGAAAGCCAGCCTGCTCTGGTAGCTGGAACTCGTGAAGTCTTCTTGCGAGGCGATTAGTTATGACCCTGGTGACAACTGACATAGCTCAGGCCCGTAGTCTATATACATATATAAAAGGAGAAGGTGACTGACTGACTGACTGACTGACTGAATGACATATCAACGCAGGGCCTAAACTATAAGGGTTAGAAACTGGAAATTTTGCACAGGGATTCCTTTTATAACGTAGGGGAGCACCTTAGTGCTAGTGTGTTAGTAATTTTCAAAAATCCTTTCTTAAAAGGATTTTTCAAAATTCACCCCCAAAGGGGGTAAAACGGGGGTGCAAAGTTAGTAAACTGCCGTTTTTGAAGTCAAGTGGGCAACCCGAACGCGGGCAGACGTCGTTAATGGGTCTAATTCTACGCGAGCGAAGCTGCGGGCGTCCACTAGTTTTGTGTGAATGTTTTGTCACCCTTTGCCCTATACAGGGCAATACTGTAATGATGATTCTTTTTAACTTATTTTTTAATACAAAAGAGAGATATTAGAAACGAATAAGACGGAAAATGTGTAGGCAGCTTAACGTTCATACCAGTTTATTATCGCCATCTCAAGTTTCATATTTAATTAATGTTCCCAACCAACTCTTAACTCGTTTAGTGATCGTCTGAAACTACGTGTTGGAATATACTTAGTGTTACCGACATTGGTCATACTGATTGTCGTAATATCCCTCCCACTTCTGGGTAAATATACTTAGGTACTTGACACGTAAAATGGTAATTGCATTATCACTTTTATGGCCCAGAAAAGTGGTAGATGTTCAAAGTTCAACAAAATACTAATGGGGTTCAGTGACTCTAAAACATATCAGTCCATTCCGAAGAACTAGTATCGATTTGAAACGATTCAAAACGTTTTTCACTTGTCTAGATGCTCAGTACTTTCGACGTCGTAAGTTTATGGCATCAAGCTGACACTAGAGTAGATATTGTTGGGAATCAAATACTTACAGCTTTATTAGTTCTATTCATTCTATGGATGTCGAAAATGTTAGTTTAACAGGAATTTACACAAGCAATTAATGAATGAGATCTTTATTAGGGTAGGTATTTATTGGGATCCGAAACGATATTTAGTTGTTGAGAATGCAGATATTTAAAGCTAAGCATAATGATTTGGAAACAAAACTAGTTATAATTTTAATGTTGACTGAATTACTTCCACAACCACAACATTATGGAGAACTCAGGCATGCATGTTTCCTCAGCGATTGGTAAGCTATGGAGCCTAGGTTCGATTCCCGGGTTGGGCAACAACTATTTTTACTAACTTAGCCCGGTAGCAGCTCGGAGTCTGGATTTGTGCACGGTGTATGACAATAGGCTACATGGGACTAAAACAAATATGGTGAAAAGTGAGTGTACTACAATAAACTACAGCTTACCCCTTCGTGAAAATACAGGCGTGATGTTATGTTATGTTAGTTTGGACCTGTATACATAATTTATGTCATTTGTATACAGACATGTCATAATTTGGAGTTTGAGTGTCAAGCGTGACATAATTAAACCAAGTTTCCCTCCGGGGTCGTAATGATCCCTATTTCATTTCCAGTTGGCGCGTAAATATTATTTTATACCTACTGGCTTATTGTTATGGGCGGTGAATTTTCTGTGAAATTGTTATTTCGTCCGCCGTTCCTACGGGAATTTTGTTCCGGATTTATACAAGGCACTTGATTAGATCAGCCGGGGCTCAAGTATAAATTGATTGAGAGTAAAAATCAAAAGTCTTGATTGCTATTTGCACTGTATAGAGTAAGTTATTTGTTGCTAAACAACAACAGACATCGGACAATATTCGAATAGCATACCCTACTTATATACATACCTGTTTATCAAAGAATATAACTAACTGCCTCGTTGGTCTAGTGGTCGCAAGCTCGACTGCTATGCTAGAGGCTCTGGGTTCAATCCCCGGGTCGGACGTATTGGATTTTCTATACATAGGTATACAACATTTTAGTTGTAGCTCGGAGTCTGTATTTGTGCCCAGTGTTAGGTGGTGAAACAACCTATTGCCATCAAATATCATGGGACCTAAACATAAGTGGTGATAAACAATGTCAACCATGATCATTCAAATTAAAATAAAAGTTTAATTTTTTAACTTGTGTCTATTGTTCAGTTGTAAGTTTGAAAATATATTTTCAGTTTACACAGTCGGTTTTTTTTTATTTCAAGATTTATTCAATGTACAGACGCGTATGTTACCTACAGATAATTACATGTATAGAAAACATTTTTAATATTTTCTTATTTTCTAATTTAAGATTCACCTTTTTGAATCTCAATCGTATACGAAAATCGGTATATCTACAAAGTTCGTGTTTTCTCTATTTTGGAAATTCACTCGGACGACTTATTATCGAGTGGTCCGTACCATTCGAATTCTAATTTCGCCGATAGCGATATACAGCGATAGAATTTGTCATAGATTTTAATCGCAGTGTTTTATTTTCATAATATTGTTCGTATGCCTATCATTATAAGATATTCGCAGGCGAAAATCTAAAGTTGCATTGGTAAAATAAAAAAAAATAAAAACTAGGTTGGATTGGTATAATGTTTTAGCCACCTTTGCTGTACATTTTCGTAGGTGCAAAAAGATACGAATAAATAATGAAATGTTTGCGTATAAGTGTAAACAAACCGCAAAAACAAAACGTGTGTAATCTCCGCTTGCCTTACATTTACCCGGAGGATATCCGCCTTCTAACGAGTTTCATACTTGTGTCGTCACGAAGCTTTTACGATAAAGATAAAAGGTTCTCGGGTAACCCTGTAGAAAATGTATTTTTTATGTCATTATGTTTTACCGCTGTTAATGATTTTCGTATCTATTCTTTATCGACGCTGGTAATGCGGCAGTCTTTGTTTTTTAATTATCAAATCCACGTGTAATCGTGTACCAATGGTTACGTAATAAAATAAAATAAACACTGAATTAAATTCGTTTGTGTGCTCATCAAAGTATCTTACTACATATTTATATTGATCGGTGACGTAACCCAGTGGCTATCGAACTCGCCTCTCACTCGAGCGGTTTGGGTTCAAACCCCAGCGGCACGCACCAATGACTTTTCTAAGTTATGTGCTATTTAAGAAATTAGATGTCACTTGCTATAACGGTGAAGGACACATTGTGAGGAAACCTGCATGCCTGAGAGTTCTTCATAATGTTCTCGAAGGCATGTGAAGTTTGCCAATCCGCACTTGGCCAGCGTGGTGGACTAAGGGCTAATCCCTCCCATTCTGAGAGGAGACCCGTGTGATAATGATGATGATGATTATATTTTAAACCTTCCCTTGATGGTAGAGATAATTCTGCACGCAGCCCCAGGGAAAGCTAGCAAAATATAATATTCGTTATAGTATAGTCCTAGCCAAAGATTTCTTTGTAGGTATATAGTATGTGCTGGGTAAATATTTTTGTTTAAAATTTTCTTTATTATTCATAAAATTTCCACGCTATAATTTATAGGAAAGTTTTAGGTCAAGTGCTTATTGGGAACGCAGCGTAAACACAATTACGATCCGAAAGCCAACATGGCGGCGGAAAGTTGGCGGGAAATGCAAATGTTATGATAACCGAGCTTGACTTCATATGAGATGTATTATTATTGATCACGTAAGCAAATTGGAAGATTATTCAGAATTAGACATCGAGTAGGTATATAATGTATTAATTAGAAGCACAGAATAAAAGGGCATGAAATGTTACATAATCTAATCGAAGGGAATAACCTAATAGATTTTTTGCTCGTAGATGGTACGTTTCGTTGGATAGTAGCATCGCCTATTTCTGTCGTTTTCAAATTTTAGGTACCTACGAGTATTGTATTTGAACCAATTTCGTTTCAGATGTTGCTTAGTTTATCACTTAAAGAATTAGATTCGTGAACAAGCCAAATCAATTGGCGAAATTATAATACTTTTGTCTTCCTTCAGTCATATTTTTGTATTGAATAAAATTGTGATGTAGGCTTATCTAGAACATCTTAACAGAAAAAAAAGACAGACAATAGTAGCATCATAGAGTAAGTAAGTTAACAAGAGCCCGTCCAATATCCTGCAGCATAATAACACCCGTAGAATACGTTTACTTCGCGAGCGTTATTCACAAAGTTGCTGAACAGAATAACTTGATCATAGAAAGTATTATCCTAGCCGTATTAAGATACAGAGATGTATCGTATTTTGTCTATATGACTTGGCCGGCGGCTTCACCTGTGTTTAATACTTAAATTTGTTTTAACAACTTGTTTACAACAGTGGGTTGTAACATGAAGAACGACACATTTTTGTTTTATGAGGAAAACCTTTTAAAAGTTCGAAGTCGTAGTGAGAAGTGCGAAGTGGTCGAAGAGATCATCATGGGATTTGGCAGTAATTGGCAGAAGTGTCAAACATTTTCAATAATAGTGCAACAGAGTGTTGTGTTTAAAGAGTTTTGTTTAATGTGTCTGAAAGTCGCAAAATATTGTATGTATGTAGGTATGAGTATATAAGCAGGCAGATATTATTTCTAGAGTTGTGTAACTGTGATAAGGGTTATTCAATTTTTGTTCATTGTCATTTGCAGCACAATTTAGACCTGTCCTGTGTCTCTCAGTACAATAGCTGTCTGTCAGCTAGGTTTATGATAGATCGTCTGCGTACAATAGCGCTAACAAGCTTGTACAACTTTGTTCCTACGCTTCTACATACCTAGGCCAATTTGTATTTGAGCAAAAACGTTAGTACGTATATAATAACGTAACCATGTACTGTGTTGTCTTCGGGCGTTAGACAAATATCAATGTGTTTTTTTTTGATAAATATTATTACTTAAAATTGACCATAAATTGAGGTTAAAAAGTTCTGATCAAAAAAAAAAATATTTTTTTGTCTACATTTGTCTACATACCTATTATATTTTTTTTTCTATATTTTAAAAACTTTAGTCTGTTGGAAAAATGTGCCTATTAATCCGTTCTTTCTAATGATAATTTATAAGCGTCAATTTGCTTTGTAATCAGTTCATGTAAAAAGACATTCACGATTACATTTTAAAGAATTATCGGAATATTCATTCCTTCAACGCACATTAGCATGGAATAATGATGTATTATTGCGCACACAAGTGACGCAAGTCCTATTTTGTACAGTCGAACGGGTAAGTGCTGCCTGGTATAATCTCAAGCAATTTGCATTATAGCCGCTTAACAAACAAAATTATGAGTGAGTTGAGTTGCTACAATATGCGTTGAATTTCACTGTAGGTAGATCACGTTTAATGCACGGAAAAGTATGGTAAATAAATAAAATTATACCAATTCTTTGTCCCACTGTTGGGCACGGGTCCCCTCTAAGAAGTGCGGATTTGAAAACTTCACATGCCTTCGAGAACATTATGAAGAACTCTAAGCCATTCAGGTTTCCTCACAATGTGTCTTTCAGTGTTATAACATGTGACATTTAATTTCTTAAATCGCACATAACTTAGATAAGTCATTGGTGCGTGCCGCTTTGGTTTGAACCCGGACCGCTCGAGTGAGAGGCGAGTTCGATAGCCGTTAAACAATAAACAAACTTAAATAATTAATAGGAAACAAAATAACTAAATCATTATTTTACAAGTAGAACGATATACAACATTAAATATGTAACAAATAAAAAACAAATGGATAGGCGCGTGCAATACACTGAAAAAAAATGGAACGCATAAACATCCTATTTGAAAATGTTTCGCGCCAAAACGAACAGTGTGGATAAAAGTATTATTATCTTTTTTTACGACTCTCGCGGGGCAAATGAAACTGGCAAATGAAACACGACAGATGACTAATGAACATGTTCGTGTTTATTTGCACCAACAAGTGTTGTTAAAGGCTTTTCCTGGTGGGCTAATGTACTATGGAATCGGAAAGTGTGACCCTGTCTATTTTAATGTGGTTGAAAGACATTTTGAAGTTATTGTGTAAGTTACTCAACATTTAAATAGTTAAGCAGCACATGAATTTTTTTGCTTTATTAATGGTAATAAGATGGCAAACGAGCTTGCAGCACCACTCATCCGCTACCGCCCAAGACAACTGTGATAACTTTATATCAGATGGTTAGGCTAGTTTAAAAATATTAGTTGGTCAGTTCGTTACCGGGGTATGAGGACTGGGGCAGGGACTGTTAATGATAGTTAGTCCTGTTCGTTGATGTTAGCCTAGTACAATAGTAATTGTTAGTAATATTATCTTTCTTAGACAAGAGGATGAATGACTAAGACAGTTGTAAGTAGTGCGACCGGAAACCACACCAGACTATAAATAATTGCTTTAATAACAAATATTACTGTCCCGGTTGAATCTATTTGGTTTCTATATTTTGGACTAATATGATATGCTTTCTACTTGAAGTATCCACAAACGATTATAACTGGCAATCCTCACTAGCTGACATTCGACCTGTCGAAAGCCACTTTCATCCCTTATGGAAGTAGGTACAACAAGCGATTACTAAAGTCGACTTTACTCGTATAAGCATTAGTTGCGCGCCGGCGATCTACCTGTCCCTATGAACACACATTTACGCCTTTTCTTACTACAAAGTGGCCTGCACTTAGCGCGAAGTGCTTTTGTTCAGTGAATTGGCCGCTCCCTGTTGCCTTCGAATCGGTGTGCAACAATTTTCTTTTTTTTTCCCCCGACTCTAGGTTGCCAGATTAATTTTAACATTCCATAACCAGTGATTAACATAACAGCGGACACAATAGAAATATCCCACCCACTAAATCTGCATTGGAGCAGCGTACAAGCATTCTTGTGTATTGTGTAAATATATACAACTTATTGTACGATGTCAGATCTGGCGCACTCGTGCGTTCAATAAAAGTTGCCCTGAAAAAAAAAAAGCGTATTTTCGTCGTATTTCGGCTGGGTCATTTCTATTTCTAATACGGAATTACTACGACAAAGGACGTACCCTTATTTTCCTCAAACGCAACATCCGCGAATTTTCCCTTTTCTATTTTATCGCGAGAGGACAAGGTAAGGCAGACAACTAGGATGAAATAAAGATAAGGCTGCGGTTAAATAAAGCGATATTAACGATAATTTCTAGAAATTTCTTCACGGCGCGTTTTTCAGCAGTACGATGGGGAAGCAAAATTTATGTATGGAGTAACGTTTGTATGGAGACGTTTTATATTTTTGTAGACGATAACGTTCATCTGGTCACGTTCGAATCCCACTTCCTGAACAGACGCAATATTTTCTCAGTTCATTGCAATATTTAAAAACCATTAGCCATTGGGGCTGAAGTAATACCTTCTGGTTAGGTAACTCTTCTGTGAACCTTTTCATGTATTTTTTAATTCAACCGTTTAATGGATTGGCCATATAACCTACAGTTACGTGTCTGTTGTAAGGCAGCCTTGATCCAACGTTTTAGATGTTAAGTTTTGTTATGTTTATGTGTTACCGTTATTACATACATAAAGGTAGATATCAGTTTGAGTAAAGTTGTCTATGCTTACCGTAGTGGTAGAGGGAGTCTTGTTTGTCAAAATATTTAACACATAAGTTACTGTTAGGGACCCCATTAATAAAAAATAATCCAGAGAAGTATGGTTCTTCACATTTGTAATATCCGAATATTTCTATATTTCTAAGTTATATATTTCTAGAAGTTCTATATTTTTTCCTACCAACCACTTCTTGTTGATCACTAGCTCGAGTTCAACACTTAGCACAAAGATAACTTTGCAGTGCAACTTCGACTGGCGTTTAGAAATTTTCACAAAGCATGCAATTAGTGGAAGTAGCGCCAGGAAGGTGCCGAACACACTAGTTATTTATAGACGAGCTGCTAGCTGTAAGATATCATTTAGACTGTTTTGAGCTGGTACAGATGTTTTATTTTAAAACTAGTGGACGCCCGCAGCTTCGCTCGCGTGGAATTAGACATTCACTAACTACAAAAACGGCAAAGTTTCATACTAACTTTGCACCCCCGTTTTACCCTAAAATCATTTCTTAGTGCTCCCCTACGTTATAAAAGGAACCCCTGTGCAAATTTCAAGTTTCTAACCCTTATAGTTTAGGCGATGCGTTGATATGTCAGTCAGTCAGTCAATCAGTCAGCTTCTCCTTTTATATATATATAAAAAAAGTATTGCATACTTCTTTAAGTTATATAGATAGATAGATAGATAGATAAATAGATAGATTGGTCAAAACGTAATATATTTGTGTTGTCCTATCCATACTGTGTATGGACACGCGCGCACTTGTAAGGGTAGAACCAAGGGAATTTTTAGGGTACCTTTCTACAAATGTGATCGAGGTGGGCTTTTCATTTGACGTAGATATAAACAGCGGAAGGCATGCCAAATGTATGAAAAGGACGCCTCGCTCCGCATCTGCATCTATTATTTCCCCTAAGGGGTAGGTGTATACCCATATTTCACCAGTTATGTTCAGGTCCCATGTTTGTGGAGAGCCTATTGCTATACAACGGGCACAGACTCCGAGCTACTACCGGCATTTCAAGTTATAAAAACCCAATAGTGTCTGATCCGGGTATCGATCTTAGGATCTCTAGAAGTCGGTTTAAATTCTAATAAATAGATAGGATAAAACCTGTGAACATTCTGAAAATAAAAGCGTGCAACTTATTTGAAATTGAATTAATAGCGGCACCCAGATGTCGAGGAGCTGTTGGACAAAGAAGCTACATATAAATTACGAGCCCGGGCGAGTATATCTTGCTATATAAGACCACTTTTCTAAAGCTATAGTTTGTTAGCACAACAATAGGAAACCCGCTTAACTCACGTAGATTATGTTGGAACAGCCGAGTCGAGCTTTGTCAAATAAGATGACCATCATCAGGAGTATTTAGGTTCGCGCGAGTCATGGCGAGATTCTCACCAGACTATCCTTTCATGCAGTCTTAAGAAACGCCGTGTCATTTGCATAAACATGTCATTGACCCTTCTAATGCTCCGTAGACTTCTTTGGTATTGAAGAGATCCTAAAATATCCGTAGATTTATTCGGTATTGAAGAGATCCTAGATTAAACACTTTCATTATTTTGTTACGGGTTGTCTGGCAGAAATCGCTCTTAAGCGATAAGACCGCCCACTGTGTATTATTTTTGTTTTACCTTTTTTTAGTAACTCTATTTTTGTGTACAATAAAGAGTATTGTAAATTATTATTCAACAGATTTGCAACGCGATGGAAGGAAAGACATGGCCCTTGGTAAAGCCATAAGGAAACTGTCCTTATTTACTCTAACTAATGCACTCGACCTAGCAAACGAAATTACGTCCAGAACAGGTTTTCGTAGCACGACAAAGGTGTGACCGCTAATCCAATTTTCCGTCGCAAAAATCCAATATCGTCCAAAATGTAGAGGCATAAGTGATACGCGTATAACTATTTTACTTTGTTCGTGGGATTATGCTGTTGTTATAGCCGTAAAACACAATAATGTGCTTCATCTTTTTCAAGTCAGTTAAAAATACGATGCCTCATTAGTCAATTAGACTGTTAAGCTAGAAGTCTTGGGTTCGATCCCCGCGTCGGAAAAAAAATTGACGCGGAAATGACAGGCTTTTGCCGCAGTAATGGTTTCGCTGTGGTACGGCGATATACTCATATACTCATAGTCACTTCATTATTATCTATATAATAAAAATGAATCGCAAAATGTGTTGGTAAGCGCATAACTCAACAACGCCTGGACCAATTTGGCCAATTCTTTTTTTAAAATGTTCGTTGAAGTTCAAGGATGGTTTTTACGGCGAGAAAAATTTGAAAATTCACCCCCTTAGGGGGTAAAACGGGGGTGCAAAGTTAGTATGAAGCTTTGCCGTTTTTGAAGTTAGTTAATGTGTAACGCGAGCGAAGCTGCGGGCGTCCACTAGTTTTAATATATATAAAAACATACCAAACATATGTGGCATTATGCCTTGATTATGATCAAAATATAGTCGTGTATTGCATAGCACAGCTGTTAATACGAGCATTATTGCTGAAAAGTTTATTGCTGCCACACATTGCAGCAAAATTATGGTCCGCTCAGAAGCACCTCAAGGCAACCTTTCACTATTTTCTGCTAAATTTCAGAGGTCTTTACGGGTTTCAATTAATTATAATAAGCTTAAAATTGTGAGCGTCTCGTATCATTCATAATAGTATCTTAACTCTGCAAAACAACATTATACTTATAATCGTCTCGCTTTTGCTTCAAAGGTCAGCCTCAAATTCATTTTAAAATTTTCGTAAATTAAATTCATCGTTATAATCACAGAACAGATAAAGGAGGAGTTATAATCATCTTAGGCAGAAAGTATCTATCTGAACTTGTGCAAAATAAATTCATAAATATAAATTGTCAGTTACATTACTTTCATGTGGCATATGTAGTGATATAAATGGACCACTGATAGTCTGATACCCACGGAGGTACTTACTCACTTCGCTGGCGCAGTGACCCGAAGTGAGTCTTGGCCTCTGACACAAGAGCGCGCCACTTGTCCCCGAATACCAACGAAGATGTAGAAAACAATTGCAGAGGTTTCTCAATAGTACCTACTTAGGTATGTCAGAAATTAATTTAACTAAAACATCATAATAGTTGGCGCACACTCACATATTAAGCGAACAATAAGACATATTTTCGTATGTACGCTGGGCTACATAATCGCTGCGACCCATAGAAGTCCCACTGCTGGGCACGGGTCTCCCCCACAGACACAGCTGCGGGAGGTCTAGAGCATACTCCACCACGCTGCTCCAATGCGGTGGAGAGGTTAGTGGCCTACCCAGTGTCGAATGTTCTCAAGCCACCCGAAGGTCTTCGATAAGGCGTAACGACTGTTTCCACCATTGAAAACGACCGGGACGGCTTTACGTGCCCTCCGAAGCACGGTAGCGTTGAATTTTTGGCTACATAATAACAACATATTATTCCTCGAATGGCAAGCAAGTGGTAGGAACATCCACTTTTCACCAATTATGCTTCAAAATCTGTCATCATGCCAGTTCTAAACTCCGAACTACTACTCTTAATTTCGAGTTATACCTAAATCCCAATAATATTTTCCGAGATCGAACCCAGGAACTCTAGCTTAGCAGTCAGTACGGCTACGGCCACAGAGCCATCCATCCATCAGCCATTTGAGGTCCACTGCTGGACATAGGCCACTCCTAAGCGACACCAATCCGACCGTCCTTGAAACCAGTGGTTGACAAATATAAATCTTTCAATTATGCTTGGGATATTCCTTTTCTTCCAGCTGAAGAAATTCTTTTGCGAAAGATTTCGCTATCGCATCTATTGACAAAGGAGCCGGCGATAAATGGAAACTGTATCCGTTTATTTTTGACAGGGATACGATAAAGTTATTTATCTAAAAATATTTTTTGTCAGCCCTGATATTCGAGGGATGGAGAGTTTAGCCTCCCTCGTGACGTATTTGGTCAATTTTCCGAAAATTACTGTCTGCTATTAGAATGTCAGCTTGAGCTCTGCCGAAAAGTACACACTTCTACTGGGGGTACTACAAATACAAATAATTTATTGGCCAAAAAGAACCGCTTATACAAGATACATTGTTGTTTTACATCTCTTATCCCTTTGAAGAGATACAGGCATCATTTTGTATTGTTTTGTCTCTCATTGCATCTAGTAATCTCTCTAGTAAAGATAATCTTCACATGCCAGCATGAAGTTAATATATACCTGAACATATAAAACAATCCGATATTACTTTCGCTGGATACTTCTTTGAAGCAACATTCCGCCTTAACGTCACTTTGAATCAACACCTAATATGTTTGCGAGAAATCCATTTACGTATTGTTGATATAAAAATATAAATTGCAGTATGTTTCTCTGGAAGATTTGTTGATACTTCTAAACATAAAAATGTTATTTTCATTATTCGGATTCACAACGGAGTAGGTAATCCAATTTGTTACACGTAGTAATAACACCCCTTGATTTAATCTTGACTTGTAAAGGAATAAGTAATGGTAGTCTATTATCAACAACAATTACCTACTTTATGTTTTAAGAATTTCTATCAGTAGGTCCTACCACAGAATAATAGTACAAGTACCTACTATAAAAAAGGAGGAATTACAAAAAACAAAATTGAAGATGAAGGTAGAAGAACTAAGAACTACTTCACCAACCGTAAATTTATTTAAATATTTCGTTAATATTCGTATTTTTATTTCCATAAAAAACTACTCAATCGTATTTCGCCAAGTAAAGGATGTAGTAAAATATACCTAATTGCACATTAATATTATTTAAACTATTTATTTATTACAATATACAATAATATTTTCAAATAAATTACCTTAAAAAATTTACTCAATTTGATACTTCGTTGGATAAGCTAAATAAATAAAAAGTTTATTTTTTCACACTAAAATTTCTTATTAAACCGACTACACCTATAAATATACCCTATCTATCTATCTATCTTTAAAAACTATCTAAATATACACTGCTATAATATAGACCAACTAACGTTAAGTCCAATATAATCCGAGTGAGTAAGATTTATACTGGATACAAATAGGTCTGTCAGGTCATTTGTCAGGAGTCCGAATGTGAAAAATTAATATCTTTTGATGTGAAAGTGAAAAGGGTGAGTAGCTACAGCATCTGCTGCTGAATTATATTCTATTGATTTTGGATTGGTACACAGCGGTGACAGCCTAGTGGCTCTCGAACTAGCCTCTCACTCGAGCGGTCTGGGTTCAAACCCAAGCGGCACGCACCATTGACTTTTCTAAGTTATGTGCTATTTAAGAAATTAAATGTCACTTGCTGTAACGATGAAGGACACATCGTGAGGAAACGTGCATGCCTGTGAGTTCTTAATGTTTTCGAAGGCATGTGAAGTCCGCCAATATGCACTTGACCAGCGTGGTGGACTAGGCCTTATCCTTCTCATTCTGAGAAGCCCGTGCCCAACAGTGGGACAAAAAAAGGTGATAATGATGATGATGATCATGATGATTTTGGATATAGCGGTTAACTTCTTGGACTACTACTTTTACTAGGTAATAATTGTTATTTTTCGATTTTTATATGTTCGCAATATAAATATTTAAAAAAAAAATAATGAAATTTTAATTTTAATTTTTAATTTATTTTCTTTATTGACACCTCTAAAGAAATACAACGGACGGTATTTTCTACCAGTCATTATTATTATTGCGTTGTGACTTTTAAGACTAGGTATATGCGCTTCTGTACCGAGTTAAAGTTACGTAATATCTATTGAGTTATTTTCAAGTAACAGTAGGTATCAATAACCCCTGCTGCCCTGCTGGGCATATCTACGCGAGACAATCGATTTTCTGGCATACTAGTGCATCAAAAGTTAGACACAAACACACGTGAGTACTATGTAACGTTTGAGTATAACTTCAAAAGATATTTTATATCCATTGTGCGTTATATTGCTGTGTAGATTTAGAAAGAAAAACTTATAGCAGCAAACATTATTGAATATTGGAGTAGGAAGCAAGTAGGGAAGGCCACGTAAGTAGCCAAATCTTGCAAATTAGGGTTCATCTTATCAATTTTTTTCTAAATTACTTTAGTTACTCAACAACAATTTACTCGTAGGCATATAAATTTATTACAAAACTAATAATAACATTAAAATTAATCAGTTGTGAGTTAAGTTTGAAATTATTCTATGTATGATTCACAACATTATTATATATGAGTGAGACCAAACAGTTGACCGGACTCCCGGGGCAAGACGAGCTCTTACAGGATCTGGCCGAACTCCAACTCTGAAGGGTTTGGATCCCGTTCATTATAAACATGCGAATCTGGACGAGTGGTGCGAAATGTTAAAATATCATAAAATCAAATTCATAACTAAATAATTATTTCTTTAGTTATGAATTCGATTTTAGTTATTCGTTTGTGGGCACAGTCACAGTTGAGGGAGGTCGAGAGCATGCTCCACCACACTGCTCCAATGCAGGTTGATTCGTTTATTCACTTAATATTTTGTATTAGTCAGGACGGTAGTTTATTTCATATCAATATGAAAGTTGGCGACAAATGAACGACAAAGTTATGGCTTGTTGTATGATGTGTGGCGGCCATACACGTGTGATCAGTATAAGACAGAAATTGGTGTCCCGATGTACCCCGGCGATCTAGTTCTATCATTAAGCAAGACCACAGCGTCCAGTATTATCTTATACATTTTTCCTGTAGCGATAAGAGATAGTTATATTTTTCAGTAATAAAGGAATGTGTCTGTCTCTGACATTCCTTTATTACTGTCATGTCACAGACATTCCTTTATTTCGTTATCATTTCCATTAAAATCAAACAAAACAAACAATAACTAACATAATGAGGACGAAATGGGACAATCTCATCAAATGGCCGTGGCAAGCCATCGAGCGCTGATTTTCAGGACGACCCCTGTTGTATAGTGCCAGTTGTCACTATGTTATAGGTACATGTATTAACTCTTTTTTCTATTAGCAAGCCGAAGCTTAATCCCATCACCGCTATCTTAAATTAGACGCGCGTTCCATTTAACCATTTCATTCGATTTCATTCAATCCTCATCGAATACGCTGCTCTAATAACATCGCAACCTGCCCACGAAGCCCTCATTACCCTGAGGATATAAGATGTCAGGCGTGATGAGTGTCATAAAATATTATATTTGGCAGATAGGGAGTTGTCGCGCCGGAAATTACTACGGGAGGCCCGCGCTTGGATAAGTCGGTATCTAAATAGGTTGTCAAGTTCAAAGCGTTCGTGGTCCCGCGGCCCGAATAAATAACGAACTTATTTATCTTCCAATCAATGTTTCATCCACTTCCACTGAAGTTATCGAGCTGAATTTGGTTCCGATGACAACGCATGAAAAAAATAAAAAGCTTTTTAAAAAAAAAATTGTAACAATTATTACGATGAGGTTTAAATTAATAGGTGACAGTAGTAGTGGCTATCGAACTCACTCGAATGGTCTTGGTTAAAATCCAAGCGGCAGGCACCAACGACTTATAAAAGTTATGTGCGTTTTAAGAAATAAAATGTCACCTATGGTAACGGCGAAGGAAAATATCAAGAGGATACGTGCGTGCCTAAGAGTGTTCTTTAATATTCTCTAAGGCGTCCACCCGCATTGGACCAGAGTGGTGAACAATGTAATAAGCGGTGACAGCTCAGTGGGTAACGAACTCGCCTCTCACTCGAGCGGTCCGAGTTCAAACTCCTGCGGCACGCACCAATGACACGCCAAAGTCATGTGCGTTTTAAGAAATTTAATAAGGACACATCGTGAGGAAACCTGCATGCCTGAGAGTTCTTCATAATGTTCTCGAAAGCATGTGAATTCTGCCAATCCGTACTTGGCCAGCGTGGTGGACTAAGGCCTAATCCCTCCCATTCTGAGAGGACCCGTGCCCAACAGTGGGACAAAGAAAGGTGGCTTGAGAATACATTTCTTACGTCTAATCTTTATGTTATCCGTGTCAACTAACAAATTCCGAATAATTCCGTGCAAATAAAAATATAATTATAGTGGAATACCTACAGTTTATATTGACACGGAAGAGGTCTTGCGGAAACCGATTTTTGTAGCAATTCAAGTTTGTGAGTCTATACTAGTTCAAAATATGAACAAGCGATCACATGTCTCCAAGTCCATTTAGATCTTGGCATCAATATCATCAACATCCTAAGTCATAAGTCTAAATTATTTAGGTTTAATTAGATTACGTGGTATCTTAGCCATTAAGGTACCAATTAATCAGCTCAGGGATTCAATTATTGTAGTTAATTATGTAGGAATCTTTATCGACTAAACTAATTTAATCCCAATTCCCATTCAATATGTTACTCATAGTAATAATTCAATATGTTTATACATAAATACCTACATAAAATCTATATATATAAAAGAAAGTCGTGTTAGTTACACCACTTATAACTCAAGAACGGCAGAACAGATTTGGCTGAAAATTGGTAGGGAGGTAGCTTAGAGCCAGGAGACGGACATAGGATACTTTTTATCCCGTTCGACAGCGTTCCCGTGTGACTTGACATGAAACGTCAGTCACTATAAAACGTGGTATAACAAAAAAGAATCAGACTCGGAATAACAAAACGCAAATGACAGCTATGTAATTGACGTATAATGACAGCTATGTAATCTACTATATAAAAATAAGTCGGGTTTTCCTTCCTGACGCTATAACTCCAGAACGCACGAACCGATTTCCACGGTTTTGCATTCGTTGGAAAGGTACGAACCGATTTCCACGGTTTTGCATTCGTTGGAAAGGTCTCGGGCTCGGTGAGGTTTATAGCAAAGAAAATTCAGGAAAAATTTCAACAGAAAAGCGGGAAAAATCTTTTTTCACATACAGCGCCATCTCTGATACATAGCATGTACTACAAACCAATATTTTAAGTAGATGGCGCCGGTGCGTGATAGGTAGTGGTAGGGGTAGATGTAGGGGTAGTAGTAGTGGTAGGGGTAGTGTTAGTGGTAGGTGTAGTGGTAGGGGTAGTGGTACTGGTAGGGGTAGTGGTAGGGGTAGTGGTAGTGGTATTGGTAATGGTAGTGGTAGGGGTAGGGGTAGTGGTAGAGGTAGGGGTAGTGGTAGGGGTAGTGGTAGGGGTAGTGGTAGGTGTAGTGTTAGTGGTAGGGGTAGGGGTAGTGGTATTGGTAATGGTTGGGGTAGGGGTAGTGGTAGAGGTAGGGGTAGTGGTAGGAGTAGTGGTAGGGGTAGTGGTAGTGGTAGTGGTAGGGGTAGTGGTAGGGGTAGTGTTAGTGGTAGGGGTAGTGGTAGTAGTAGGTGTAGTGGTATTGGTAGTGGTAGTTGTAGTCCACACACTTACATTAAGTTCTCCCAAAATATTCAGTAAAAATTATTTATATGGCAAAACAACGTTTGCCGGGTCAGCTAGTATTTAATAATGCAAAAAAGGGACGAAAAATTTGGTTCATTTAGACGAAAAGTCTATTTGGTATTTCTCGATATCCTGATTACAAGAAACCCGTGTCCAGTACTGCTTACTTTAGTAGCAATAGGTTTCTTGGAATAGTTTTTGTGTAGAATTAATAACCGCCTTTGAAACAAAGAGGAGGTTCTATGTTCCACTGTTGTTCTTTTTTATTGTCACGATCGAAAAACGCACATTTTAAACCTGTATTCAAACCAAATATTTAACAGGAACTATACTATGATAATCTAAGTAATACATGTTAGGTAATCATCTCGGTCCTACTTGTGGGTAACAGCTTTTGGTGTTTGAAATTCAGATCTTGTCGAGAGAACAAAAACGTCAACTAAAATGTTATCTTTCATTTGTTTTTCATTTCTCATAAAAAAGTCCAAGAATCTTCAAAAAACATCCAAGAGTATTAAAAAACACCTATTTGAAGTCTACTTCTGGACGTAGGTCTGCCTTAATCGATGTTGTTTAGGTACGTAAATGCGGAAAACGTATATGTAAATGAAAAACACCTCATTAAAATTATATAACTTATTAAGATTTTATGAAAATGTCCTTTCCTAGCCAAAATAAAAATATGTTCTTTTATTTTAATAGATAATACTACTAATACCATAAATTAAGTCCGTGATAAAACTAATGAATTGTAGGTGTGAGCCTAAAAAAATATAACAAATTGTAAAAAGATACACAATTCTGAAAACCCGATCTACGCCATCTAGCAGCTTTTGCATGAACTATGATTATGCTTGTTTGCCTATCGCTCTACTTGAACTAGCTGCTCGCCTTGTTGTCGGAATACTGTTTCGGCTACCCATGAACAGATGGCGTTAGCAGTACGTCTGCGAACACTCGAAATAGTTCTTTTCTGAAGGCACCAGAGGGAAACCGAAGGAGGGTCAATTGTGCAAAAGTACGTTTCGACCACTTTAATGAAGTTATACCACTGTTTGGATATTGTGAGGAAACCTGCAGGTCGCCATGTCACTTTGCCTGTCTGCTGCATATTTAAAAATAATTAATAATACATGTACTCACACCCCCGCGGTAGTCCTTTGTTGTGGGCAAAACACATACGGAAAACGACAAAATTTAATATCCATGACCCGAACTGAAATACCTGCAATTATTACGCAGTATGAGCCCCAGCCAGGATTTGAACTCGGTACCCGCGGTTCGTTCTTCGTTCGCGGTTTATGAAATTAAATGTCACTTGCTATAACGCCGAAGGAGAAAACCTGCATGTCTGAGAGTTCTTCATAATGTTCTCGAAGGCATGTGCATTCTGACAATCAACACTTGGCCAGCGTGGTGGACTAAGGCCCTAATCCCTCCCTTTCTGAGAGGATACCCGTGCCCAACAGTGGGACAAAGAAAGGGCTGTAATGATGACGCGGTTTGGCTGTCAGGGTCTGTTAACACCGCGGCACACCAAATAATTATTTAACACATAAATAAATGTTAAGGCTAATAAAAGTACATTACTGTTTGTATTTTTACAGGTACGTATGGTATATCACCAGATCACCAGCGCGTAGCTGTCATTAGTCACGGGAACATCACCTCATCTTTACTTAAGGCTTAGAGTGGTAAGTAATAAATTAGTTTGTTTTTAATAAGAAGATGTTGCAATATTAGATTATAAGTTTACACAAATAAAAAAAATAAGACATTTATCGTGTATCTACTTAATATTTTAATTTGAAAATTAAATCACAGAAATAATTGATCGATTAATTAATTCTCCGAATCTTACTGGTAAATTGGAGGACCTGAGTCTCCGGAGAGACATAGGCTTTCTCTGTGCCCTCTACCGTATTTACCGTGGTGTGTGCTCGGTGGAACTTTACAACTTAATACCACCAACCTCATTCAACTATCACACTGCACGTCGAGTTTTGAAGTTTCATCCACACTGAATTGACTCCTGGCCTACAACCACCGTGCGTTTCTCGCGGTCTTTTTTTACAGCGAACTGGTCTCCTGTGGAATGAGCTTCCGACGGAGGTTTTCCCTTCAAGCTACGACATAGAATGCTTAAAAAAGACTGTGAAACACTCCCTTCTACGCAGGCAAAGCACCTGTAATACCCCTGCGACGATGACCACATACCATCAGGTGGCCCGTATGTCTGTTTGTCCGTCTGTATTATGAAAAAAAAGATTACTTACAATACGATGGCAATTTAATAAAATTGGGTGGTTCAGTCGCTTATTCCCATGTCCGGTTTATAAGTTCAGGTAACTGGACAAGAGAGATTTTTGACTTGTCCAGTTTAAAATCCAGTAGGTGCGGTGATTTAAATAGTTTAATTTATGAGTTTTTTGATAAATGAGCCAATGTTTTATGGCATCAGAGGTAATGGTTTTTTTTTTGTCCTAATTTTAAATATTTACAACATACTCGAACTATTATACAGATGATCTATGTTACAGCAGTTAAAATAGGCTACTTAATTGACATATTTATTTAAATATTTCATGGATTAGTTTGAGGTTGGGTTAGACTTATATATGAGGCAAGACTAACATTTACAGGACACCGGTGGTGGTTACTGCAACGGACTTAGTAAATAAGAATAGAAATGTGTACTTTAAGAGATATTCTAGTGTTAGTCTTGCCCCATGTGTTAGTTTTACCCCACCTCACTATATAAGAAATGTTTTTTGGCTCAAAGACATCAACGCATCCGTGACCCATATACACAGGTTTTACAACAACAAGTGATTTTACGAGTTATTTCAAATTGGTTAATTAGGTAGCTACTTGTATTTCGGTTCATTCAAACGATACTGACAATTATTGACGGTTCAGTCGGTGGTAAGTGACTGCCGAACCGCGGGTCCCGGGTTTGAACTCGGCCGGTCAGATATTTGCGGTGACAGCCCAGTGGGTATCGAACTCGCCTCTCACTCGAGCGGTCCGGGTTCAAACCCCAGCGGCACGCACCAATGACTTTTCTAAGTTATGTGCGATTTAAAGAATTAAATGTCACTTGCTATAACGGTGAAGGACACATCGTGAGGAAACCTGCACGCCTGAGAGTTCTTCATAATGTTCTCGAAGGTATGTGAAGTCTGCCAATCCGCACTTGGCCAGCGTGGTGGACTAAGGCCTAATCCCTCCCATTCTTAGAGGAGACCCGTGCCCAACAGTGGGACAAAGAAGGGTTGTGATAATGATGGTGATACCTATCACTTAAGAAATGCTATAATTTAAAGCATTTAAGCGTGTGGATACAATGAATGTGGCGTTTAAGTCTTTTGCAAGGAGATCAAATATCCAATCCAGTCCAGATCCAGATTTTAAAATCAGTCTCTGAAGTCGCTAATGCTTGCGCACTTGCATAGAAAGCTATAAGTTACAATTATATTGCTGTTTTAGGCCTGCGATTAAGAGGTGCTGCGTGCATGAGGGTATACATACACCACCATACATTTTTTGTTCGCGGATTGTTGCAAAGTAGATTAATCCTTGGTTATTCGTATTTATGTCGTAACTTACAACATGGTATCAGCAGATTTCTTGCCCTGAATGCCACTGAACTCAGAACCTAAATCATTCGAAAGACATCGACAAGAAACGCTCTAAATATGTTGCAAAGCCGAGATTAACCTAAATTTTGGCCAGTTCGACCGTTAATTTGATTTAAATTATTCTAGTATTAAATGAAGGGAAATTTATTCTATATTCAATCGTTATGGGTAACATTTCTTCATTTTAATTTTTTTATAAATTTAAAAATTAATTACTAGTCCGAACTGCATGAGAAAACAGATCGTACTGAAAACCAGCGGCTGTGGTTATACTGCTCCGTGGCCAGTGCTGAGTGCGATCCATTTTCGTCAAGTATTACTTCGACGAACACTATGTATTATGTATTTACTTTTTGTTATTTGGCTTGTATGTTATTTTAGTATGTATCAAAATTTAAATTATTATTCTTTGTATTGTATTTTTATGTCGTTGCAATGCTTGACAAAATAAATGATTTTTTTAAATTTATTTCTAATGATTTAACTACTAGTACTTGCTCGTGATACTCGTTCAATATTCAGTTGTAAATGAGAACAGAGACCCAATTCTCTCGAACATCGCATTCGGGAGCGAGCCCATGTCGCGGTCGGCAACCGAACGGCCAGCCCCGATAACCGATTAATTGAAGCCAACGCACCCAATGCTTAACACACAACGTTACACCTACGTAATAAAATTGACGCAGTTTTCACCATCCAGGACTGCGCGCGCAGCCAGAAGCATGGCCTATCCACTCCGCCGGCAGTCTTCAGCCGGGCTGCACGCTTTTTTCTTCTCCACGTAAACATTCCAACCACAAACAAAACACGAACGCCCTGGCTGGACGAATCCTTCGCTTATAAATTAAAAAATATCAACCCCGCGCCATAGACTACCAAGCAATCCGTCAAACCGCTTTCGCGCCAAAACATCTGTCAGCAGTGCGATTTTAGATAAAAACGCAAAACGTGAAGCAATTATATCGTGTTATTAGTTTTAAATTATTGTGTTAAGGTAATTAATTGGGTGGTTCAAAAGTTGCTGGTAGGTTTTAAATTTTTTTGTACACTTCGTTTAAGAGTTGGCGAGTTGTGAGTATGTAGATAGACGCTGTTAAGATAAGAATGGCAGTAGCTTACGTAAGGTCTGCGGAGAACAAGTATTTAAAGTTAATATATAATAATGTAGTTTTGGGGACCAAAATTCCTCGAGATTAAGCTATAGGTTTCCGTATATTCATGTATGCGGCCACTTAAGTTCTTAAGCTTCTTACCTTCGTGTGTAACCACCATGGATTTTTACGTTCGACCGACCTTCCCAGACAACGATTTATGAGTCGAAAATACGGTGAAATAAATATTAAATAATAAGTTATTTTTTACTACTTAGTTAAGCTAGTTATTAGGTTACGAGTAAGTAAAAAATAAATCCTTTGTATGTACATTAAAGAACCCAGTTCCTTCTACTTCTTTCACGAGTGTACTGGGGTAACCAACTTTCTGTCAGTCAATATATTTATAACAATCATAATATCATTATATTAAATGATTCGTGGCGTCCATAGCCCAATGACTCGTATTGACTCAATGTGACCGAAACAGTTAAGCAACGACAGGCGCGTTTTCTGCTGTTGACGCTACCGTGCTTCGGAGGGCACGTTTTGAAAACAACCAGCACCGACGGTTGGTCCCGGTTGTTTTCAATGGTGGAAACAGTCGTTAAGCCTTGTCGAAGACCTTCGGCTGGCTTGAGAACATTCGACACTGAGTTGGCCACTAACCCCTAGACCAATCCGCATTGGAGCAGCGTGGTGGAGTGGGCTCTAGACCTTTAGCAGCGTGTCTGTGAGAGACTCGTGCCCAGCAGTGTGACGCCTATGGGTTGGAGTTTATTAAAAGAGTCTACATATAAAGTACATTTAACAATTAAGCAATGTAATCAATTTAGTTTCGTCAAGTTTCGTTGTGTCGGACCTAATTGCTTATTCCACTTCGAGTAATTAAGAGTTCTGTAAAGCTAACTAGGTAGTGTAATAATCTCTGTTATGTGGAATTCATCCAATAAATCTCCAATGGTGGCCATCTTTGCTGTAGAGGACTGCGGGATCGCTGATAGAACTTACCAATGATATCCAGTGTGGCTCCATTGATAGTCACGTCCCGAAAGTATTTTATAAGTGGTGGTGTTACTTGCTCGTTTGCTATCTTTAATACATAAGATCTTCTACGTAATTATAACACTGTGCATCCATTTTACAGGCCTTTTGTGGTCTTTTCAGTTGTCGCTTTCAGCAGATTTTGAGTTCCAATCTATCCGTCCTTAACGCCCGGGTGTTTTTGAGTTCTGATGAGATTAACTCTTCACAAACATATTAATCATTACGAGTTCAACGCCTTGAAATACTGTTACATTCCAGTGACCCTATTCCTCGAGTCATTAATGTGTCATTAACGTGTCAATCAAAGTAGTGTAAAAAGTAATTGTTTTACAAAACACAACTCATTAAAATGTCTCGAAGGGGCCTCTATGTGTTGGACCTGTGTCCCGCAAGCACAGAAGCCTTCAAAATTATCGGGTCCACATCTGGACTCGTGAAATTTAAAGATTATACATTATAATAAATATCATGGACATTCTCACCATGGCCATCTGACCCCAAACTAGGCGCGAGCCTGTACTATGCGTGTCAGCAACTGATATACCTACATACATAGATATTTTTAAATACATACTTAGATAATATTAACATCCAGTCACTGTACAAACTTAAGTGTTCGTCACACAAATAATTGTCCTGAGTGGGATTCGAACCCACGATTGCGCCACCTTGTTCCGATATTATGTTGTGTGAAAGCGCTCGTGAAATACTACTTTTGCATTTATATCGTAAAATAATAGTATGTATACCAAAATTCAGATCAATATCAGTCTAATCGTGCTAGGGTCAAAAAGTTTCAAACAAACACTTCAAAGCTTTCATAATATTAATAGCTTTACGTCTTTAATGTTAATTTCACACGGCAAAAGTTTCAACACAGTCAGCCGATGTAATTGGCGATTGCTCGCACGAGCTTGCCAGAGCAATTAAGTAATTGTACGATCAAATTATTTTAAGGTAAAAACGTTAAGCGGTAATAACCCAGTTAGAATGGCCCGAGTTCAAATCACAGTTTTAAGGATATATGATAGACTAGTGGACGCCTGCAGCTTCGCTCGCGTGGAATTAGACATGACAATAGTTTCGTTTACACCTAGTAATATTATATAGCCTATGTGACTCAGTGGAGATGCAGCTCTATAATGGTGAAAGAATTTTGAAATGGGTCCAGTAGTTTTTGAGTGAAAACATTCCAAAATAATCTTTCCTCTTTATAATATGTATTAGTATAGATAACGGACAAGAAGCACCACACATCCGCTGCAGCCCATGACAACTGAGACAGATTAAAAAAGGCTTTTACTATTACTGGTTTAGTTAGTCCAGTTAGCAGAGGATTTTCATATGAAAATCAGTTGATGAGTTTGATAGACAGTATGAGGACTCTAGGGGTTGGACTCTAGGGACTGTTAGTAACGGTTGAAAATGTTAGTTGGTGTTGTTAATAGTCCAAATTACGTGCGATTTAATCCATTAAATCCTTAGAACGGCTGGGTTGGTCCTTTGTAACGAGATGAGACTCAGCGTAGGGTTGTGGTCATGTTTTACAATTGAATGAATCTGAATTTGTCGATTTAGTTCCAGTTTCAATCAGACAGAGTATTTATTGTATTTATCTGTATGTTTGTATTCATATATACATTATGTTATTATATATACATTATGCCAATTCTATGTTTCTATTCAATTTGTATGTTTATGCTATAAGTATGTGTTATAGTTAAGAAATAAATGATTTTTATTTTACCTTATCTTTATCAATAGGCAGTCCGCCCATTGTACCATATTTTTATTTTGGTGAAACAATAAAGTATATAAATAAAAAATATATAAATGACTTAGTAGAATCGCTGTAAAAGGAAGGCTGCAACTACGAATTATCTAGCAGAACTTAATCCTTCGAACTGCACGAGGCTGACCTAGATTTTCCGGCTAAATTAAGTACTTATTTAACCTCAAATATAGCCCGGATACTATTTTCGCTATGTAAATAGACAAATTGCACGCTCCAGTAATAATTCCCACATTCGAAATTAATTCGTCAGTGCAAACACAGCTTAATAAAGACATTTGGAACGACGCCAGCAGAGAAGTTCGGCGGTCGCTTGCGTTTTCAATAAAAAACCGGCCAAGTGCGAGTCGGACTCGCACAGTAAGGGTTCCGTATCTATAAATCGTAATCTATAAAAACGGCAAATATTTTTTTTCTTTTTTTTAGTATTTGTTGTTATAGCGGCAACAGAAATACATCATCTGTGAAATTTCACCTGTCTTACTGTCACGGTTCATGAGATACAGTCTGGTAACAGACGGACAGCGGAGCCTTAGTAATAGAGTCCCGTTTTACCCCTTGGGTACGGAATCCTAAAAAGGTTTTATTTATTTTATACAACTTAAGATAATATAATTGAAAGTTAAAATTACTTGTCAAATTTCTCTCTCTTATTAAATCCATCCGTCACGGGCACATGCGATTTTTTATTCGGTTCGCAAATTATTTATTTTGGGATCTTTTCTTACATTTTCTCAATTTTTATATTTTAAAATCTTCTAAGAAAATTAATGCATATTTTATGACTACTTAGTAATAATACAGAAATTGTGTGAACTATAAATGTTTGGTGAAATTGGAAGTTAGTTGAAAAACAATTTAATTTAAGTATTGACTGTCAGACTATCAAACTTCAGCATTTGGGGCCTAATTTCTTGGCGGCGCTCCAAATTACGATGTTAACGAACTATGCACTGACGAATCAATTTCATTGTAGTTAATCCAGGTAACTGGGCTGAGATAAGGACTTAAACCTCGTATCGGCAGCTCCTGCTGATTAATTTTGGTGCCATATTTGACTAACACGTAACATAACTAGAAAAGAGATCAGTGCATTTCTAATTTCTCTTGTAAGCATATCTATATTTAAATGTATGTTATCAAAAATTACTTTTGTAATTTGCAATTAATTAACTCTTGATAAAAATAGGAAAACAATCTCTTGAAAAAACTTGGTATAAATCGGATTCTAAAAGGTTACTCGCTCATTACCTATCTGGTCTGAAAATTGTTTTGTTTGTTTGTTTGTCTTAGATGACATTAACGCACGCTCGTTTGCTGTGAAACACGAAGAAAACGGGGATATTAACTAATTTTGTAGGTAGCGAAAATATTTATAATCTACTGGTAATATCTATTGTTTTTAAAGACCTTTTTTTTTTTAAGGATGTTATATGATATGACAGACAACTGTGATTGACTTTGAATAAAACTAAATAAGTTAGCAGAGAGAGTTAATAAGAATATGAGCAGGAACTATTAGTGATATTTAAGATTGGTGTTAGTAAGATTCTCGTTCTTTACTTATTACTTTTTGAGATAAAGAATAAATCTATAGTAAAACATATAAAACTACTGAGTACACAATATAGCATGTTATGTATCGTAAATATTGGCCTATTTAAGTCAACCCTTTCTAGGACCGGGTCGAGATGTTCCGGCTCAGCGCACTTAGATACGATAAGCGCAAACATCAAATGATTCAGCAGATATGTGTTCCTTTAAGAATGATATTACAAACTAATTATAAACGAAATAGAGTGTAAATAGAAATGAGTAAATAGAAAGAAAAATTCCGGCCCAGTGCGAGTAGGACTCGCGCACGAAGTGTTCTGTACCATTATCTATGCAAACGGCAAAAAAATCTTGTCTGTTGTATGGGAACACCCATTAAATGTTTTTATTTTCTATTTTTTTAAATTTGCTGTTATAGCGGCAACAGAAATACATCATCTGTGAAAATTTCAACTGTCTAACTATCACGGTTCATGAGATACAGAAGGACAGCGATGACTTAGTATTAGGGTCCCGTTGTACCGTTTGGGTACGGAACCCTAAAAATGTTCAAGACTAAATACGGCAACAAAAGCAGAAGCTCGAAGTATGGATTCGTGGCCGGTTTGTATATTACATGGGATCTGAACACAACTGGTGAAAATTAGGTGTAACTCTTTCCTTTGGCAAAATATAGGTTATGTAAAAATAAAAATTATGAGCCAATGTTGCAGCTGTTGCAGCATTTACCTGTTTTGGATTGGATCGTATTTCGATTTTCAGCACGATCCAGCGCAGTTCGGATAAATGGTGATAAACACTATAAATACAGTAAGTAGAATCCAATGCGGATCGGTGGATGGGAGTGGTCAACCCAGTGTAGAATTTTCTCAAGCCACCCGAAGGTCTTCGACAAGGCTTAACGTCTGTTTTTACAGTTAAAAACTACCGGGCTCAATGTCTGTCCTCTCAAGTACGGAAGTGGCCTAGAAATTTTGCCACTAGCGGTCATCGCGCCCGTCTTTGCTTGACTTGGTCGATCACATACGACAGACGTGAGCCACGGGCTACGGACGCTTTAGGAATACCGTAGCACTATTCTGGTTCCGAGCTACAGAGACGAGAGCATACCGAATGATCGCATTGGAGTATAGAAGGCAACTCCTCACATAAGCCGATGCGTACAATAAACAATTCTAATTTGTTATATTGTCCGGAAACGTAACCGGAGTTGAAAACGGAAACCATAAATAGGTCCCGTTGAGAACAATCGCCAGGCGTAAACCGTTACGTACATTGTGGCGAAAATGTTGTGCCGTAAATTATTTTTATGCTTCCACACAGTTTACTGATACTGTTGTTTACAATGATACAACTGAGTGAGCTGGCGGTACATCAAGTGTGGTACAAAAGCGTTTTTGGCCATATCCGATTTCGAGTTCAATAAGATACTTCGAAAAACAGAAGAATATCTTTTATTCACAGCATTTAACTAATTGATTGTTGTATACATTATATTGCTGTGAATTATATGTTTTAAAATAATGACTTATTGTACAGCTCAGGGTTATTAGTGAGTGTCGTTGGGATAAAAAAAAAGTATTTTCGAAAAAAAAAATCCACAGTTAAAGGTAGATTTTATGTAAACTAAAAATAAAATCGGGGCTAAGATAGAACCTTGCGTAACCCCTACATTTACAAAAGACCAAGTCGATTGACACCCGTTCACTTGAACTCGTTGCTTATTTATTTATTACTCTATTTGCTTAATACGATTTATCCAGACTTATAGAATATTAGCTTTTTGTTTTTTGTAAATTGTCAAACATACAAAGGCCACAGAATATGCCTATAGTATCATGTCCAAGCTTCATAAATATTTCGTGTTAGTTCAGCGTCAGCTGTATAATGTCCTTTAGTGAAAGCATATTGTTTTACATGTTAAAAATT
The DNA here is from genome assembly GCA_944567765.1 of Carterocephalus palaemon. Taxonomy (NCBI): domain Eukaryota; kingdom Metazoa; phylum Arthropoda; class Insecta; order Lepidoptera; family Hesperiidae; genus Carterocephalus; species Carterocephalus palaemon. The sequence continues at coordinate 10,945,147 of OX155650.1, forward strand.
ATTTGAGTTGAAATATGCTAACTGATTATTAAAAATATTTTATTAAAGATTTTACTCAGAGGTCGATATTAGCCTGATATGGCCTGACAGATATTGGACTGTAATTAGTTAAATATTATATTAGTGCTGCTGTTTAAAGTCGCTGTCAAAAATAACATGTGGTGCCAAACTCAGTAATACTAATAAATAATGACTTACATAACATAAATATTACTTACAAAATAATCGGAATGTTATCAGGTAGTTAGTAGTAGTAGTTGTAGTTATAAAAATGCTTTTAAAATAGCATGAAGTTTCCTTACATAATTTTATATCATGTACTAACGCTCATGTGAAAGCTTAAGCGATAATTGTTGTGCGTTTTTACAGTGATAACAACCAGGGTTTGACAGTAGAAAATACCATAAGGCATTCAGCCAGCCCATTGTATATCTCATTAGAGGTGTCAATAGTCGTATAAATTAATATAATAAAGCAGACTCACTCGGCTATATTTCGGCAAAAAATGTTTGCGCTGATGAGTGCAGACCTGAAAAAACCCTTGTCTTCGACATTCCTTAAAAGAAAAATAATCTAAAAGGCCTTGAATCAGACTACTAAAATAAAAGCGGAACGTATCTCATTTCAGCAACAAATACAACCTCCCAATGAAGGGAGACTCCTCAAAGTAGTTCGAACAATCCCATTTCAGTGACATCTACTTTTGCTTAGAGAGTGGTGGCGGGTCACGTTAACTGGTTTCCTTATTCCTGGAGCTTCTCCAAATGCATCGAAATATAGTCCTATCGAAAATAGTTCCCATATATATTTGTGGAGCTTTTGTAACCGAGGTTGTTTGATAGTATTTACTGTGGCAACTTGTTTTTCCAAAATGTAAATGGACTGCATTCTACAATTTTCATATATTGGCCAAAAGTTTTTTACCTATATGTGTGCGTCGTCAAATTAGTATTTTGGACATACTAATGTATTCATCCTAAATGTTCTAAATTACTGGTTACAAATAAAAGTATCTTGTAAGACAAATACTCGTAGTACACACATAGGACAAGTATGGGATGGTTTACCAATATTCCATATTTGTTATAAAATAAATGATAAAATCCCGTGGTGCGAAGTATCTCCAGGTCTTTAAGAATAATGTACGTGTTTCTTGCCGTGTTCTTCTCAGTATTCATGACTAATTACGTTTATTAAGCTTATACAAATACCATATAATTAAAAATAAATAAATCTGAATCTGGATCTAAATCAAGTTTTAATAAGCATCAATACCCAACTTGCCTTAATATCTTTTAAGCTGCTCAATTTATTTCCATCTCACATAAGTCACGGGAAATTGTGCTGAAGGTTCAATTTAATCTGTCGTCTGATCCGGAATTACGATTTCTATTCTTTTAAAACGCTTAGGGGTTCTTTCGTAATAAGATTTTTAACGGGAATAAGGTTTACCATGATGAAAATATTTTTATTATCTTAACTAAAATGGTACCATACCATTAACATTATTGACACAACATTATTACAATTTATCTATCCTTAATTCGTCCGCAAATAAATCACATTTAGGATATGCGGTAATGTTATGTATTGTACTCGAATCGATCTCGCCCATCACTCGAACGGTCCAGGTTTAAACCCAAGCGGCATATACAAATGACGAAGGCATGTGAAGTCTACCAATCCGCACTTGGCCAGCGTAGTGGACTAAGGCCTAATCCCTCCCATTCTCAGAGGAGACCCGTGCCCAACAACGGGACAAAGGGTTGTGATAATGATGTTGATGAAAAGATAAAAATGTATATTTGCTATGAAATTTATATACCATGATAATTATTTTTTTTGCTTTAAATGTGGCCCCTGTAGCTCGGGACCAGAATAGTTCTACGGTAGCCCTTGCTGTCGTAAAAGGCGAATAAAAGGGGACTTCTGGGGTTACTGGCGGTGAGAGTGGGAACGCGTACTACAAGAGATCTCGGAGCCCTCCTGTAGCGCCGGAGTAGGCCACCGAGCGGGTTTTACTAGATTAAAGTCTCACATAACCCGGCGTCGCTCCCACAACGTTTAGGTACCTGTTCAAGGTTTCCCACTCGTTAAACAAAAAAAGGGTAGGTAAATGTGTTGTTGATAATAAAAATGACTACTACTGTTATACTAATTACAAGTGAGCTAGTTATATTTTTCTGACGCTCACATTGTAATTTTCCTTAGATTCCAATCTTTCAGTTTATGGCTTGAATACACGCATGGCCTCTGTTTACAATTAGCTACATAAAAATACATTGTTAACGCATTGGAATTTACTTCAATTTATGTATTTTTTACAGGATATGTAATAACTAATGAGCATGGGCTACACTGGTAAATAGTTATACCGTTTTCCAAACTTTAATTGCCCGGAAGCAGCTGAGTATGGATTTGTGCCAGGTGTGTGGCACTTGGTACCTTATGTAGAGGTGGTACGGGCCCTTTGTATATCCTGTATACCTATGAATTAAATTCACGTTTCTATCCACAATTATTATTTACACAGTTCAGGCCACTAATCAAAACGTGTTGTATGTAATTAGGCCACATAAGGTCGCGATTGAACTAATCCGACCAGATGATCAATCACACTGTATCCGGCTTGACACTGCAATAATTCACGAGGATTTGATGTCAGCAAGAAATTCGTTCCATAATTGTTTCGCTCGATACGCTTATCGATAGAGCTTTTATGATATACGAGTAGGTAGATTTTGGAACGAAGTTCTTCTGAAAGTAGAAATTGTCGTGTAAGGAAAAATCGTTGTACCTGTATGTTTTATTATCAGAACAATAACTTGTTTTATTGAGATCAGAGCTGGTCAGAGTCATGCGCGGCAGGTTGTATAGCTTCAATACTTCAATAGGTACTTAATTTTATTTAAAATTACGAGTAGTTTACGAAATCATTATCATAAAATATTCAGAAATATATCTCTTTAACCAAAATACTAATATACTTAGTTGTCATTACTGTATTATCAGTTTTGTAAGTTCATAAAATATTTATCATCCGAATTAAAAAGTTTTGTCATATATTATAATCATTAATTACGTCAAGGTTCTTATACATTTTCGTGTAATGTGCATAATACTAAGCTCGCCATTTGTGCCTAATATTTTATATTGTGGTTCTATGACAAGGACCATTTATAGTTTGGATTAAAAATATGAGTCATACAAAATGGCGGCCAGAGCAGCGGCAGCGTAAAGCCATAAAAGAGATGTACGCTTCGTAGCTTATGAGGTGCTACGGATTTCCGACGCCTACGACCGTCCTATTCAGGTCAGGTGAGAAAAATATATTGTACCGGGAGAACATAGATTGATATATGTACCTTATTTTTGTGGCTCTTAGCCCTGTGGATCGAGTCAATTGTACGTGACAATGGAGCGTGGTCGGTATGCGAAGACTTCGGGCCCGGTGGTTATAGTTTGTAAAATAATTTGTTCTCTGTTAAAGAGGTGGCTTGAGAACATTCGAAACCATGTTGTATACTTACCCCTACACCAATCTGCATTGGAGCAGGGTGTTGGAGAAATAGAAATAGAAAAACGTTAAATTCGGCTTTGTTTGATTAGAAAAAAAAATATGCAACATTTTTTTTGTAGCATTTGACAGCAACTCAGACATAAATTAATGATGGAATAGACTGCGCTTAATATGTTTGCGGATGAATTTCCAGACTTATAGTTTATCGTCTGTTACCAACTGATGGCAGCACTGCTTTTTCTAGTTTATTTATTTAGTTATTTGATTAACAATAATGTGTTCATTAACAAACAATCAATCAAATATTAAACTAAGGAAATTAATTAATTAATTTTGGTAGGAAGGTAGGTAGATAATGCTGCGTATAATACGTAGTAGTGTGGTATATATACGTGGATCAATTTACCCTGAGAAAGCTCCGTTTGGGGGCGAAACACGTGTTGATGGTGGTTCATTGTTGTATGTACTTACATGCTTTCTTATGTGGGAGGGAGGCAGGTGCTACGTGCTACTACGGGTTTCTGCGAAGTAGATAATAACTAACTTTATAAGTGTTACCACCGACACCTATATTTTCGGTCGGGAAAATAAACAACTACTTACCTCATTCCACGGCTGAAACGTATAGCGTGGTGAGGCAGTGTTACCTGCCTAAATATTCAAACTGCTCTAAATATTTAAAATATACTTGGCTTTTTGTGACGGAACAATTACTGGTCTCACTTTAAATTCACAGAAGTTTAAATGTGTTTTTGGACAGCAGCACACGAGCTTGCTAAGGACACTGAGCAGAGTGATATGAGAACTTTAGTTTTGACTTGGTATTTGTTTGGATAGTAAAGGTTTTCTTCAGGGCTCAAATCTCAGTTGGGTAGCATTTCGTGTCACTTGTTTTGTTTAATAGTCAGTTGGTCAGTTAGTTATGGTGTGGATAAGAAATATGTTTATGTATTGTTTTTTGCCCTGTTTTAAACATGCGATGACCCAATTTTTTATGGAAAGTTCACGCAAAAATGAAACACGTATCTTCAAAATCGTGATGTAGTTGCGTGATATCACACAATAAGCATTTTTCTGCAGTGCGGTGAAATAAGTTTGTGCTTTAATTAATTAAATATATTTTTAATAATATGGCATTGGCAGTATGTCGTGTGATCTATCTATATAATTACGGATAAATATAACTACCTTATTTTCTATTGTGGAATGTCATCTTCATTGTTTTTCTGTTTAGTACATTTGGTTAGCTGGTAAAGAATTAATTTTGTATTAATCTCGCCATTTGTTCTACTTTATTGTTTTTATTGTGTTGCAATAAAGTTTCAATATATTTGTATGTAAACAAAACTACAGTCCACTTTCGACCTCTGGTATATATTAATAACTCTGTTAATTTGTTTGTTCGTTTTTTACGCGTTGCCATACAATTTATTCGATTGGAATCTTATATTATAAGATTCGGCAAATATTTTAAGATTAATTTAGACAGCTACCACTTTTCCTTATTGAAATTTTATAATATGTTGGTTCAGTTCCGATAACGATGTAATTCTTGTGATTTCCTTTAGATTTTAACTAAAGATTGACTGCATTTTATAGGCATGAAAATAATAAACATCAGTATCTTCATAGGGCCCTCAAAATCGTGCACTGTAATGCCAGTTTATCGTTTGTCACTCAGAATTACCGGTCTCTAGAGGGCGTAGGTAGATTAATTCAGATAAATTAGTAGAAGTACTTTTAAAACGGACGACAACGGGTGATATATAGCCGCCATTGCCAATACGAGCCGCTTCGCGAAATTGCTAAAGCTTTATCCCTCTTTTCTTTGTTTGCATTGTCGGTGTTCTAAGCGTAAGCACAATTTATATGAATGTTTGGATGTTGTAAGTTGATTCTTAAGTTTGAGAGAATAATTTATCAGCTTGTAACAATTTTACATTGTCGCTTTCTATTCAGTAGTAGTTATAAGCAAACGCTTATAAAAAAAATTTACAATAGCTGTTTCAGTATAGAACCAATGTTCTGTTTCATTATCATCAACTTTATGTTTAAAGAAATTTATTGTCATGCGAACAAATAATTTCGCTGAGAATTCCACCGCCTGGGCAACGTTTCGTGAATGGTCATTTTGACACCGTTTATAAAAGCTTTTATTTAACTTCACTCGTATGTATCTTGTAAGTATGTATGTCCTGGAATCTTGCAATCAATATTTCACCCACTTCCACTGAAGCTATCGAGCTGAAATTTGGCACACATATTTGATTCCGATGAAAATGCATGAAAATAAAAAAAAAGATTTAAAAAGCTATTTTTAAAATAAAAAATTTAACGCTATAATTATTCGTTTTGTTATGCATTTGTTTGGTTAACTTTCATCAGAGCGGTTGGGCTCTCACCCTGTGCCTTCTGAATCTAAAGGTCTAGTCAGTTTTTTTCGAGTTTATTGGTTTCCCGCGCAAGGGTAGCAAGTAAGAAGTGTGAAGTGTCCATTTTTTTACGACGCGATTCTGAGTCGTTCAGCCGACTACGCAATCGATTTCAGTTGATACCTTCATTCAGGTGTCAGTCGTTAAAGCCCATTCGTAATCAGCGTCGCTCCGACAAGTCCTCTGCCCTTTGAATACAAGTCGTTACAAAATCTTCTACTTGGCTACCTATTACACCACATACTATATTACGTATTACGTATAAGCTTGATTTAGTGTGCTGCAAGCTTTTAAAGTGTTTCGTCACACACAAGCACTGCGACGCTAACTGAAACATTACCTATAAGCATTACAGCTAAAGGTAATCATTACAGCATAAGGTAGATCATAAATTCTGTGGTCAGTCCATCTGAAATGAAAATAAACATATATTATTATGTCTAACTCCACGCGGGCGAAGCTGCGGGCGTCCACTAGTAATAAATAAGCATCAAGTAGCAATTCTTCAAACAATGACTAAAATCTCTTTAGGAAATCCGCGTTGGTCAGATAAGGCTCAAAGAACTCCAATCACGGTCCCCCGTAATCAGGAGTGGACAAAGGCTTTGCTCTGTAATCGGAAAGCTCTTCCATTGCTCTACATTGGAAACGAGCTTCGAAGTATTTTAGTCGCTCTGTTTAACTTTAATCACTGACGACTATTATTCTCGGCACAAAAAGGCCTATTTTTATGTTTTACGTTGGAAATACACTCTCGTTATAAGATATATATAAATAACTTATTGTGACATTGCAACGCAGTGGTCGAAGCCAAATGGACTTCTAATTTGGGAAGTCCGAGGTTCAAACCCCATTCATCAGAATTTTGTTTCATGTGAGAGATCGAGTGTATGCCACCCATAACATCAAATGGCAAAGGGAGTTTTAGTCGTATTGCTACAATAGTACGAGTACGTTAGTGAGAATATGTCAATGGGCTCACTTATTACATTGGACCTAAACATAACTGGTGAAAAGTGTGTCCGCTAGTGGCAAAATTGCATGGGAGCTACCGTGCTTCGGAGGGCACGTTAAGCCATCGGTCTCGGTTGTTTACAATGTTGAAAACAGTCGCTAAGCCTTTCGAAGACTTTCGGGTGACTTTAAGAACATTCGACACTGAGTTGGCCACCAATCCGCATTGGAGAAGCGTGGTGGAGTATGCTCTAGTCTGCCCGCTTTGTGTGCTGGGCCCCGTGCATATATGGGTTGCAGCTAGCTACCAAAATAATCGTTTGACAACGGTTTCTTGGACAGGCCCGTTGGCGCAATCGGTAGTGACCCTGTCTGTTGCGCCAGGGGTCGTGGGTTCGAATCCCACTCAGGACAAATATTCGTGTGACGAACACTTGTATTTGTTCTGTGTCTGGATGTTAAAATTATCTATTTAAGTATGTATTTTATAATATCTATGTATGTATGTATATCAGTCTCTGACACCCATATCACAGGCTCGCGCCTACTTTGGGGTGAGATGGCCGTGTGTGAGAATGTCCAAGATATTTATTTATTAATTATTTATTATACGGCTGTTCGTGTATCGTTTCTCGTTCAAGATGCAGCGAGTGAATTAATCAGCAAAGTGTTCCACTGTCGTATCGGGCCCATTACCTCCTTCCATCGGAACTTAGGAGACTCATTACCGTTAAGTGAATAAGCTATGGCGTGGAATATGTTAGGCGTTTCATAACAGGAGTTTCTACTCAAATTACAACGCACTTGAGTTAATTTTCATAGGTATAGTCAAACACGTACCTATACCTACCACTAGATGCGCTGTTTAGAGTTAAAAGTAAGTCGGAGAGCGCGAGGTGTTGTTAAATAATCGAAGCACTACTTGTTATTAAAATACTAAATACTAGTTAAAAAAATAATTAGTAGTAAACAGAAATTGGTTGGCTGCTTCGTTGATCTACTGGGTGCTTGCGCAACTAGGTACTGCTGTCGGGTTCAATTCCAGAGTCGGGCAGAACCCAATAACGCGTTTTTCTAACTTGAAATTCAATTCTTCTTCTTCTTTGCTCATTCCCACTTTAGGTAGGTTCGGCTCTCCTAATTAATTTGAAATTAATTATCTAACTTGAAATTCACATTTTTTCAAATTAATCCGACGTAATGAAATGGGTGAAAATCTCGTTCAAAGATTCCGTTACATACATACTCGTACATACCTATATACATACATACCGAGCTAATAAAAACGTATAATTTTTTTTTTAATCAAACAGAGTATGTATAAGTACTACGTATGCCTACAAACGATGCTTGGCTGACACGCCCGCTTATCGCATTGCCGGATTACGTGTCACGTTTGCCACGCAGTGTGACGTTATTCACTAACTTCGATCGCAGGAGTATAACTAATTCCTAATATTTTTACTTAACTTTACTTACTTTTTTTGTATGTGTTGTTATAGCGGCAACAGAAATACTATCTGTGAAAATTTCAACTGGATTCCTATCACAGTTCACGCGATACAGCTTGGTGACAGACAGACAGTGGAGCCTTAGTAATATGGTCCAGTTTTTCACCCTTTGGGTGAGGAGCCCTAAAAATACAAACATTTCACGAAACAATTTGAATCTCTTGCACCTTTTCACCAATTACCTGCAAAGATTATCCAGTAGCTAACACTATGAATCGGATGACTAAGTCTCGGGCCATACAGCGCCGAGCGCTTTATCCCATAACTCTCCTAGGGTTCATTTATCATCGTTAGCAAACTGCCAAGTCACTTCTTTCCGTTATTAACAACAGTATTAGGAGATTCCTTAGCGAAGTGGTAGTGAGCACGTTTTCGAGAGTTGATGCGATTTTTAAGCGGATCAGACTTATAAAATAATGAGGAAAATAATTCCAATGGAAAATTTGAAACAATGTTTGTTTAAAGGCACTAAACATGTTATTCATAAAAATATGTGAACATAAGAGCATAACAGGCTGCCACGCTGGCCAAGTGTGGATTGGTAGACTTCACATGCTTTCAAAAAATATTATGTGGAACTATCAGACATTTCTTAGACTTGTTTTCATACAATTCCTTGCTCAAGTTGGTGTTCACACACAGGTGTTCCTTTTATAACGTAGGGGAGCACTAAGAAAGGATTTTTGAAAATTCATCCCCTAGGGGGGTAAAACGGGGGTGCAAAGTTAGTATGAAACTTTGCCGTTTTTGAAGTCAAGTGGGCAACCCGAACGCGGGCAGACGTCGTTAATGGGTCTAATTCTATGCGAGCGAAGCTGCGGGCGTCCACTAGTAATAATATAATTTTCTCTGTTGTATTAATTACTTGACTTTTAGTGATTGTTTGTCTTGAAATTGATTTCGCATTGATCAGTGGCAGTGGATGTGTGAATGTGAGTTATATAGGTGAAGTGTATATCTTGTGGCGGGGCAGTGCCTTCTCTTGCAAGCGCTCAATACAGTTTCAATTGGTACTCTACACTGAAAGCCTAGATTATGCTTCCTAATTCTGTGCCTGATTGCATCGTACTGCTTTCAAAGCTAATAATGGAGCTATTTTTAGATATTTCCAGATGTTTTTCTCTAAATTTCTAGCAATCATTTAAACGGGTTTAAATTTTTAGACAATTATTTGATCATGTGTCAACAGCAAAATTCAAATCAACAAAATTTCATGGGCACTACCGTTCTTCGGAAGGCAAGTTCAGCCTTCAGTCCCAGTTGTTTTCAATTGTAATAATTTTACCGTTAAAAAATATATTTTTTTTAAAAAGGCTTTTTAAAACTTTTTTTTTATTTTCATGCATTGTCATCGGAACCAAATATGTGTGCCAAATTTCAGCTCGATAGCTTCAGTGGAAGTGGGTGAAATATTGATTGCAAGATTCCAGGACATACATACATACAAGACTAGCTGACCCGGCAAACGTTGTTTTGCCATATAAATATTTTTTGCCATATAATAATTGCCATATAATTCTTTGCTATAAACCTCACGGAGCCCGAGACCTTTCCAACGAATGCAAAACCGTGGAAATCGGTTCGTGCGTTCTGGAGTTATAGCGTCAGGAAGGAAAACCCGACTTATTTTTATATAGTAAGATACATACGAGTGAAGTTAAATAAAAGCTTTTAAAAACAATCGTTAAGTCTTGTCGACCTTCGAATGGTGATATTCTAGACCTCCCATAGATTTGACTGTGGGAGAGACTGTGTTAGCTTATAGTTTGAAAATTACTCGAAGGGGTTACTCGGAACTAAACCACTGCTACGGTAGCCCTTGTCGTAAGAGGTTACTAAAAGCGGTCTTCTGGGGTTTCGGTTTTTAGTATTTGGAATTTTTTTTTATTATCTTCTATTCTTCTATCCTATATTCTTCTATTATTTAATCTTCTCTATTCTTTGAATAACTGAACTAATTCATTGATCATTGCACTTCCTAATAAAATTTGTCCTTCCTCTACAGCAGCAAATTCGGCTCGAAGCGGACCTGGGTCGCCGTCCTAATTATCCAATTAGGCTATAATTGTATTACTGTAATCTAATTTGCTCGGGGATTAAATAAATGGCAGGCTGTCTTAATTATGTTTACGGTCATTGCTCGAATTATAAACTTGTATAAAGTACATGACCAACGTGCCACCTACAATAATTGATCTATCAAGTAAAAAAGTAAACAATTTATAAGCGAGTCCTCGGACCACAGTACAATTTTTGACTAAATAATTAAAATAACAGATGATAGATGAAAATAAATATTACCTACTGAACGATTCGTGAGTGTCTATATTCATAGGTTTCGATCTATTACGATGATCACCTTTAGGAGTGAACGCGCGAGTTTGATGAAAATAAATAATTGCGAAATGCACCCAGTGCACCTAAGTTTACCAAAGAGGATTAGTATAATTGATTAACATATTAATTATGATTCAATCGCTTCAAATTTTACGGTTTAAGACATGACAACTGCGACCGACTTTGAACACTCAAATAGGGACTGGAATGTTAGTCCTATTAACAGAATTAACATTATGTGTTACTAAGAAGATTAGATGGTCAGTTCGAGTATGTATAACCAACTATCGACCCCTTGACAGCCCAATATTAACTATGCATAGAAGCAATTCAAACTCTATCGCTACCAAAGAAACAATTGGTTGGGTATTCAAAACCTTTGCCTCAAAGGCTCGACAGACAGTCGAAACAAAAGCTATTCGTCGCAAAAACTCTGTTTAGGCTCTGAACATATTTTATCTTAAGACATATATTTTTGTACATGAACAACCAATGTGGGGGAGACCCGTGTCCAGCAGTGGGACGTCTATGGGTCGCAGCAGCAGCAGCAGCAGCAACCAATGACAAAATGAAAATGACAATATCATTTATACATCATCATCTTGCAACATACACACACCACTAAGACAAGGTACTCGTATGGCTGGAATGAGAAGTGTAAAGATGATGACTGACCCAGGGTATCTGAAAAAAAAAGTTACTGGAGTTAGTCATACTAGGCTTACAACGGGGGTGTGAGTACAAACCTTTATTTTTATTTTTCGCTGGGAAATGATTTACGCATCCAGCCGTGTGAGTACAACCCTTGCGGTAATCCAATAAAATAAGAAAACAATAGAAAAAGTGCGAAATGTATATCTGTCGCGGCTCGGCTTCAAACCTTGCACCCGCGATCGGGTGCAAGGTTTGAAGCCGCACCATTGAATCGTCTAAAAGGCCAAACGTCTAGGTGTGAACTAACACTAATTTGCACGTACCTAGCAAGCTTGAAAGTGCGTTCTGAGCCTTATATAGCCACTTCAGGTCAGACATGAGCAGTTTCAATTATGCTACGGTGTCAGATTCAGAAAACCGTTGGCACCAATTTGCGTAGTTTAATTGGCAATTACTGTACAGAACCGCAACGGGGCGCCGCTCGCCTGCGATTTACGATCTCTGGGCGGAGGGGCACGGATTTCTAAATAGTTACTACGTGCTTGTCACGAACTCCACCATACTGGTAAAGTACCAATGTTTTTTTTTAAATTATTTGTATTACAAGGACCAAAGATACTATGATTGTCCATAGAAACACGGATGTGTAATTTTTTGCCTCTTGATTTTTTCTATTCGTATGTCAAGTGAGGTTTTATAATATACGAGTATTCCTACAAATGCAGTGTAAGATTTGCATCATTCACCTTGTTGGCGGGTTTTTGCAAAGTAGATTAAAACTGACATTCTTATAGTATACATTAAATTAAATTTAGAAGACAGCCGGTCGTTTTAGAGCAAAATGCAGCCTAAATAGTCGGTCGTATTAACAAAACCGACCCTTCAGCATTTCGTTCACACGTAATAAAATTTCATTATTTTGAGAGCCGCTGAAGTGACGTGTGCCGGTGACGTTTTACCACCAGCCACTTCTCTCATCACAAGCGAGAAGCGATTATCGAGGAATGTGAAAGTGAATTATTTTCGTGTATGAAGAATGTTTTCAAAGTAATTATTGAATTAGTTAGAATTATAGAAATAGAATTATTTTTTATGCGACTAGGTTTATATTTTTCTACGACTTGATAGTCGAGTCAACCCTATACAAAATATAATGTAGTCTATAGGTGAACGGGCTGCAGACAGGTGACTTGAGCTTCCACTACTTTTTACATTTCAACATTCCTATTTTCCTGCAATGTCATTTTACTTGATGTAAACCATACTTTTTTGAATAGTAAAGTTGCTTGATTTGTACTTTTGAATCTGCATAAATAAAATTAAAAAAAAGTTGAAGCATGCGTGTCATATTATTAACCTATGAGTAAGCTTTAAGCTTCATAATGAGGTTTTCTCAGTAGCTTCAATCAATATTATTATTGAAAAGTGTTCAATCAATAGAAATTCACTACTGAATTGAAATATATCTATTTTTATTTATTTATTAATTATTTTTTGTACCATATATAATAATAAAATGGAACAAATGGCACTCTTAATGCAAGATGCATCACCACCATAACCACAAACAACCCTTTCATTGTACCGCTATTGACCTCGGGTTTCCTCTCAGAATGGGAGGGGTTAAACCATAGTCCACTACGCTGGACAAGTCCGGACTTGCAGACTTTTTCTCGGGTTTCCTTACACCATTACAGCAGGTGACATTTAATTTTTTAAGGTGCACATAACTAAGAAAAGTCATTTGCATGTGCATGCCGCTTGGATTGAAACTCACACCTCACAAGAGAGGTAAGTTCGATAGCCACTGAGCTGTCAGCGTCACGAATCTCTTAACCACTCGATATAGAACTGCTACTTATACTAAGTAGCTTTTCACCCTCGATTTTCGAGTGGCTTTAAAAATACTCATTTTTCACTAGCTAACGGAAAATTAATTGCACACTATATTAAATAAAGATTAAAAAATATTGCCAGTGAAACATTATTAAAATTAAATAGTGAATTAGCTCTAACTTGGCCTTGTTAAGAGCTTACATTCAATGAACATTTAACACGTAAGTTACTCAGTTATTATGGGAATTAAGTTTTATGTACCGTAATTTATTAACTGCACACAACGAATGCTATGATTTATTCACCCTTTAAATTTTTACTATATTTGACCTATTTATACAACTTATCAGCATAAAAATATGTATAAATATGTTTGTGGATCATTCTTAAGTTCGGTACATTTTCAAAATAACTATTCTTCTTCATAGTTGAAGTTTGAAGAAGAAAAAAAACTATTCTTCTTTTATAAAAATCTATCAATTTTTCTACGACAAAAGACTTGTGGCAATTAAAAGTGCAAATTCAATCCTAGTATCGAGAAGAATGGAATCCAAATAATGGATCTCCATATTTCCAAAATATAGACGTCAATTCGAATACGAATATAGTCCGGCCTATTGTAGGTAGTACGCCGTACGCCGTATATTTTTAAAAGCTTTTATTTAACTTCACTCGTATGTATCTTGTATGTATGTCCTGGAATCTTGCAATCAATATTTCACCCACTTCCACTGAAGCTATCGAGCTGAAATTTGGCACACATATTTGGTTCCGATGACAATGCATGAAAATAAAAAAAAGTTTTAAAAAGCTTTTATAAAAAAATATATTTTTAACGGTATAATTATTTTAGACTCTCATTCGTCCAAGGCAATCCGCTATTTCTCCGTTTCGAAACATTTTTCCGGATGAAAAATGCAATGAAATCCATTTATCGGCCGGCCGCAGTGCTCTTAGGAACGTAGCGTGATTTGTGCGCCCATTTCTGACCACTTGTGAACAATTTTGCGCAGGTTCAAGCGTTGAGTTTGTTATGACAAAGTTGTTCATCGTTGTTACAGATTTTAACCTTCCTTATTCTGTTTTTTATTAATACAAGTTAGCGTACACCATCACCAGAACCCTTTCTTTGTCCCACTGTTGAGCGCGGGTCTCCTCTCAGAATGGGAGGGATTAGGCCTTACTCCACCACGCTGGCCAAGTGCGGATTGGCAGACTTCACATGCCTTCGAGAACACTATGAAGAACTGACAGGCATGCAGGTTTCCTCACGATGTCACCTTCACCGTTACGCAAGCGACATTTGATTTCATAAATCGCACATAACTTTTAAAGTCATTGGTGCATTCCATTTGGGTTTGAACCCGGACCGTTCAAGTGGGAGATGATTTCGATGGCCACTGGGCTATATGAAAAAGTAAGCAAACGAGAAAACGAACTACAACACATTTGACATGTCTTTTCGCATAACGCAATCTCTTCCTGTCAACCAGATACTAATTATTGTAAGTTGGATTGAATAATGAATTTTAACTTTCTCTGCATTATTTATTGCACTAGAAAATAGTGGTTCTAATTATTCGGAATAAAGCTTTGAGAAACATAGATTCCTGCCAACAATTAGCCTTTCTATAGGCCTTGTCTAAAGGCTGCATCGTTTTAAAAATAAAATGGCCTAATTACTCTGCTCTTTACAGTTCTGTATCCTCATTATAGTAAGGCTGTTCTCTATTGTTGCTTTCGACTTGTTCTTTGCTTGTTTTCTTTGAAAGCCAGCCGTGCTAAACTTGATGAATTATATCTGCGCTTTATTAAGGATCTGTGATAGTATACGAGTGCAGTACCATTAAGTATTCTGTGGTACCACAAACGCTGAACAAGACTCGTGAAAATCTAGCTCAAAGTTGGTCACAGTTGCGATGCGTTGTAGACCAAGACGGTGGCTATAGAAAAGTGTAACGAGAAACTACACCTACTTATTTTAAGTTTGGTATCATAATTATATTCATTTAAAAAAAAATTGTTAGCCGTCACTGGACGCCTGGCAGATGTGAAACATCGAAATTATTTTGTACAAGTAATATGCACAAAAGTACAGATTATGACAGGAAGTAAAACATATAAGAAAAAAAAAAAAACAAAAACAAAAAAAACACCATCATTTGTCGGAACTGTATAGTATATATATTCCATATTCGCCACGCTCGCCACGCCAAAGATGTTTTACATCAAAAAAAAAATTGGTACGTTCCGTTTGGATTTAAACCCGCTGGATTTGCCCCTCAAATGTGTATAATATCTGCCGATACATACATCGCATAAATTTTACAATCGCACAGTTAACATTTGAACTTCACATTTAATAAAAACGTTCATTCAAATCTGGATATGAGAGTGCGGCCTCACGAGCGGCGAGTTTTTAATTTCGTTAAAGAGTGTTAAAGCCGCCTGTCTCATTTGTCTGTTTTTCAAGTTTCCACTTTTCGCTTTCACCAAAATGTTTAATGTTTTTCCAACATTTCGCCGGCATGTTGTTCAGGAACTCTATTTTTGAATCGTTCGCGTGACTAAACCGCTCGACTGCGATTCATTTTTGTTCAATAGAAACCGTACTATTTATTTTATCCCCCGCCAATCGAGTGTTAGTATCACTCGTTGCATTTGAGTGACTCCAAAATACAAAATTGTTGCTATCTATCGTCGTATGACTTGACTATAGTCTGAAATGGAATTCGAGATAAAAATGTTGCCAAATCAAAATGATAATTTACATAGTTTTCGAAAAATGCCAAACATCGTGATAAAATTGTACGTATATCATAAATCCGTAAAACAGAATATTGCACAAAGTTTTCATCTTTAAACAGACAAAAATGCGATCAAAAAATGAAAAATAACCGTTTAAATAAAACGTGGACTTTTTTTAATGAATCAAATTGTTAATAATCACCTCTATTTAATTTTCGTTTATAATTTAAATGAAATTGATTATCATATTATTAAATATGAACAATTTGTTAATGACTGTTAAACATTTAATTTCCAATTATTACGCTGCACGAAAATATTCACTCATTTTTTCGTTTACATTTTTTATCTCGAATAAAATTTCAGACTACAGTGATTTTTCGCTCGACTCGTGACAACCGTTTCAAAAATAAAGCATCAGATCTCTCATCAGGTTTCTTTTTTTTAAATAAGACTGCCCAGGACAAACTCTGAGCAAGGAGACTCTGAACAACATAAATCAACAGTGAGTAATCCGGTAACTTTAACTATGAATCACGAATCATTCAATTTAAACTCACGAAATATTCAGTTATAAAATATATGTGCCATCTACTGGTGAGTTATTTATTACATATTACATTTATTATATTTTATCTGATTCGAAAACTTGTTAATTCCACAGTTGTTGGAATATTTTAATATCACCTTTTTAAAAGAGTTTTTAATTTCGTTACAGAATATAAAAACCGGTTGTCCCATTTGTACGTTTTTCTCATTTTCGTGTTTACCAAAAATTTTAATATTTCGCCAGAATTTCGTCGACATTTTACTGAGGTGCCGCTTAACGTGTTATTCAAACATTATATTCGTATGAAATGTGGGGTTAATTCTGAATAAGAGGAAGGGTTGTTTAAGTTGAACTGTTTGTTTAACATATAACATAACATCGCGCCCGTATATTCCCGAAAGGGTATGCAATACCTCTGCTTTTCACCAGTTATGTTGAGGTCGCATTAGGTGGTGAGTGAGAATTGAAATACAACGGACACAATTCGGAACTCCGAGTTTCTACCAGGAAGTATTTATACGAACCCAATTTACTTTGCCCGACCCGGGATCAAACCCAGGATCTTAGCAATCGCGCATTCAACTACTAGACTAACAATGCACTTTGTTTTTGTTGGCTTAGCGAGTACCTAAGAAGACAAACCCTGTTTCGTTTACTGACGGATAGGGCATAGGACGTCTAGGGTCTAGAGACCTTAACTTTTTTAATGGATCTCATATATAGCAATCTAGCATTCAGCACCACGCATCTGCTATCATTGTGACAATAATTAGTCAGCTGCTGCAACACATAAACGCCCCACTGCTGGGCACGGGTCTGCCGCTGGAGGTCTATAGCATACTCTACCACGCTGCTCCAATGCGGATCGGAGAAAATTATCAGTGAGTGACTGGGAATGTAAGTCCAGTTAGTAACGGATATTAATAGTATGAGCCATGTCGGGTTTTATGGAACCCTCTATGTAAGAAATATTTGTACTAATGTTTTTATGTAAATAAAAAAAAAGTGATGTTACTTATTACTTGGTCAATATGTTGCATAAAAATTGGACTCTATGGAAGGGTATCAAAACCGTTAGATCGTAGCTACGACATATCCACCATAGAACAGCTTAACTCAAACAGAAGTACGCTAAATCAGACTACGGAATAGAACTTTGTAATGAACAAGTTTGGATTACTTTGGATGAGCCGCAACTTGCTCTAGCGCCGCGCTTGAGAGACAATTAAGTTGAAATTCCACGTACGAACACTATGTAGGTACGAGTACATATATGGCTCAATATTATCTATCGTAATAGCTTGTTTGGATTTGTATGGCAATACAAAACTGCGGTGACAGCCGCTATCGAAATCGCATCCACTCGAGGGTGTGTGGATTTAATGGATTTAAACATGAGTAGGTAAGCTGGAAACCTCAAGTATGAATAAACCAAGCTGCGTCAATGTCTACTAACTACACACGAGCGAAGCTGCGGGCGTCCTCTAGTACAATATTAATTACACGATTGTAGTTGCAGGCAACAGCTTGTAAAATAACAAACACTACTATAATATATAAATACAACTTATTATCTATTATTGGCCATAGTAATTAATCATTTAATATTTCAACTGTCTTCTTATTATGGCTTATGTATGAGATTCAGACGACAGACAGAATGGAATCGACGCGGACCCTCAGCAATAGGGTTGAGCAACCCTTCGGGTAAAGAGCCATAAACGAAAATACGAGTACAAATATAAAAAATAAAATACATAAATGCTCGAATGGCTGATCAATCACGGCGCTCTGGTGGATTTTATCGGAAATAGATCCATCAGCGGAAACCACCACTCAAAAGGACTTCAATTTTCGACTGAGCGACAAACGCCTGTTCAGAATCAGGGTCACATGCTCAATACATGTCGTCGAGATATAAATTCTTCTCGTCAAAAAACTGTTTTAACACATCTGTGAGCCTATGACTATTATTGGGCTATTACTAAAACTAACTAACAGACTACATTAAGTATTGATTTTTGAATTAAAGAATAAGTGGAGCATCTTCTTTTGCTATTGAAATCACTTCAACGGAAATCACCCAACAGTGGGACTCGTGAGACCCGTGACACATAGCTATGGGAGGTTTAGAGCATACTCCACCAGGCTGCTCCATGCAGATTGGGAAAAGGGTTAGTTCAACAAATTAGTAAGAGACCCGTCGACTAGTTTGTTAAACTAAAATTTACTATTATATCCAAATGACTGATCTAAAAAAAATTTAAATATTTATCTTCAGACATCCAGTGAAATTCGAAACGAATATTGAAATTACACTGAACAAGAGCGTGTATTGTAGAGCGAATTCAATTTATGTTTTCCAAATGGTTTCACGAGTGACCGTTTCGTTGTTAAACACTTATTTACAGCAGGAAATTAAATCGTGCCGATACTGATATTGTACTGTACATATATCTACTGTCTATCTGTCGTGTGTAGGATTGTATGTAGTCACTACAATCTATATGCGTTCCACTGTTGGGCACGAGTTAATACCCGAATCAGGAAAAGGAAAATACCACTCCGGCTAGCTCATTAGCGATAGAGAGGCGTGATTTTGTAATTTGACGGGCCCGTTGGCGCAATCGGTAGTGACCCTGTCTGTTGCGCCAGGGGTCGTGGGTTCGAATCCCACTCAGGACAAATATTCGTGTGATGAACACTTGTATTTGTTCTGTGTCTGGATATTAATATTATCTATTTAAGTATGCATTTAAAAATATCTACGTATGTATATCAGTCTCTGACATCCATATTACAGGATCGCGCCTACTTTGGGGTCAGATGGCCGTGTGTGAGAATGTCCAAGATATTTATTATTATTAATTTAACCAGTAGTAACGTGGTAGGTACAATGGGAAAGCTCAAGACATTATGAAACAGGAAATCTAAAAACAAAACCTTCATTGCCTTGAAATGGCCGGTTCAATTTACAGGAAATGAGTTTATAACGACTTCCCGAGTTCATTCCTGCTGCGTTTTAGTACCTATAGTACCTATAGTAAGAAATTTTCTTAACTTAGAAGGCTTTAGAGTTCTGTTGGGAAATATGAAAGTGTTGTTCGTGGCTGAATTAAACTGAACTGAATAATAAATCAATTTATTTTTCTCTATAGTAATAGGTATGTCGCGATATAGGACATTTTATCTCAGACATGTCATCAGTACTGATTGTTTGGTTACATAGGTGGTTAAATTATTGTAAAGTTGCTCACATTCACCTAGTATATGCATGCAAATTTTTTACATTTCCAAATATATTAATCATAATTTAAGTATTATAGTATTTGGTGTAGCTTGCCGTTGATAAATACTATACATATTTCATTTAAACCTAGTAACTAGTTTCATAATAAGTGATAACACTGTGTTTAATGAACTTAATAATTGATAACTTGACGATTTAAACAGATCCTACTAGGCAAGGTGCAGATAATTCAAAAATATGCATGAAATTAAAATGGCTTTGTCAGAGATGGTTGGTTTCCCACATACAAGCTCTACCACGTTTACACATGCATTGGACGTACAATACAGCGACGCCGTTCAGTCTGGGCGGCCAGTTAAGAACATGCAAGCGACTAGGTATACCGAGCTTTGCTGGAAGCGAGCCAGTGAATCTCAGGGGCCCGTTCGTTTAGCCGTGACACTAGTGGGGGAAAACATGCTTTCTACACTGTTTACTAAATATATAATACCCTGAAACACTTCATTCCACCATGAGGCATATGTTCGAATCATTTAGAGGATGGCTCCAATTTTGACTAAAATTCCCAGAAGAAACACGGATTTATGCCCGATTTTATTTATATTATATCTGGGGAAAACTGACACTTCTGCCAACCCCTATAGAGAAATAAAAGTGTGTTGTTATGTTTTGTTAAGTTCAAACTATAATACGAGCACGCTCATAAGATGGATGTTGATCCATCGTCATTTTAAAAACTCATCTGCTGGGTTTTAATAGGCACAGTATCGCTTGTCAAAATAAATACATGATTAGTTATTCTTTCACACAAAGCGTCGACATAGAATCCCCCTTTAAGTAGCCTCTTAATATAGCATCATTATGATGTGGCCTCGAGTTAAAGTCAGGGATGTAGTTTTTGGGTCTAACTGTTTCACAATTGTAATGGTCTGGTGAATTAATGTTCTGAAGGCTTTTATTTCATTGGCCCTTCCAAAGAAGCAGATCTGTCATTGGTGCTGTAAAAATGAAGCTCGAATACGTGCCAATTGGCACGTATTTTGTTTACTTAGTGTCGCGCATGGCAACGAACGCAAGACCATGTTGATTTGTTTTTGAGCACATTTTTTAACATTGTATTCTATGGAGGTCTTTCTATAGTATAAACTCAGGTATGAAAAATCCTTCCTGTAATTAATGGTTTTGACACCTGCCTGAACCTGCATTTTCGTTCTTTGACAACAATTCTTTCAAATTAAAATTAGCCTTATGTACTTAAATATAATCACAGTATAAATACCTACCTATACACATTGAGTTAAATATACTAGAGAAGCAAACTTCATCAGAATGCCTCAAATATAGCGTAACCACTTTTTAAACGCGACGACGTAGCTTTGAAATCACTAAACATTTGAATGTAAACATATATCTGTCTCACTTACACAAGTCACAATAACAATTACCGTCGCGTAGATTAGACAAAGATCGCAATATTAACATGCAATTACGGGAATCGGCGCGACAGGGTTGCCTACCCACGCGAAGTTTTACCCAATTTTTTTAAGCCATAGAAAAGTTTTAATACTAAATTGAATTAACTTTAAAATATTTGAATTACATATGTAAATAGAATTTTGATGATCTGAAATTAATGAAATCATACTCCGCTTTATAACATAAGTTTTGTATACAATTGCCTTTTAGACTCTTTTTTGTAAGTTTGAGTAAATAATTTGCTTTCGTAATACAATCTTATTTTAAAATATTTGTAAATTATGGAATCTATACTAATATTATAAAGAGGAAACATTTGTTTGTAATGTTAAAACACAAAAACTACTAGACTGTTTTCAAAAAATCTTTCACCATTAGAAAGCTGCATCTTCACGTTCTGACATAGGCTATATAATAATATTATACATTTGTGTTTTTGAATGTATGTTTGTAATGTTTTCACACAAAAACTGCTGGACCGATTTCGATAATTCTTTCACAATTAAAAAGCTGCACCTTCACTGAGTAACATAGGCTATATAACATTTTTTTTTTTAAATAGGGATCCTTAATAAAAATGCAATAATATTACCCAAGGTGTGAAAATTACCTAAAATATTCTTTACATCGCGTGCGCTGCGAAAAATATTGATGATAGAATAAAATAATGTACCTACTACGAGTTTGCAGATCACATCATTATTTACAAAAAGTCGCGATACCATATGTCCAACTACTGTAGTTATGCCACTATAACTACTTTTTTACATTTTAAAAGTTTATAACAGTGCCGACAATAATCAAACCATTATTATTCATAACTTTGAATTAATCCATATCCCATTAAATATTATTATATTAAAGACCGTTTCAATACCTGTTAAATACTACTTAAATTATTAAAATCCGAATAACGAATAAAAAGATATAACGAATTTAAAATGTCAATCTAAAGAAAATAATGCAATAATAAAATAATACGGTGTGGGTGGCGCCGCGCAGCGTTCTCTTAGATATATTACTTAAAAGATGAATAGAATTGATAAATTGCTTCATATTAGCAACAAATGTTTACAGTTGAATTAATTAATTAAAATGTAGGATATGTAGGTACTTTTCATCTCGGTGATTTTCCACAAAAATGAAGTTCGAAGGACAAAATTCGATCGATAGTGTCTTTGAAGAGGGTGGCAACTAGGTGTAAACGAAACTATTGTTATGTCTAATTCCACGCGAGCGAAGCTGCGGGCTTCCACTAGTTTACTAATAAAAGGGAATGATCAACTAGTATTGAGGATATGTGATCTCCCGGGTGTATCGCAAATTCTTTTAATATTTTGTAGGTAGCCATTCTGTCTCTTTTCTCAATAATCGAATTATTTCCACCCACTTATCACGGCGTGCTGCATCTTTAGGTACACTGCAACGTTGTTATTATTAAAAAATATATATATTCACTTATTCCATAATTTAAAATTCTCCCAGAATTGTGGGGATCTAAAACTAAGTTTTAAGTGGTCACACTGAACCTATATTTCAAAATTGTACAATTTATTTATTTTATTGCGTTTTTGCGTAGATGTAAACACAGAAACAATAAAATTACGTGTGGAAAGTAATTTTAGTGGACTTATTAAGTTTTTGTGATCTTGAATCGCACTTTATCACAGTGCATTTGCCCATTTTGAAAATATTTTCTGTCAGTTCAACTCGGCCGGCGTCACACAGAGTACTGAACTGACGTTTCCTACGATTAATGGCCATAATTCCAGTGACAACGCTTTGGCGCGGTGATTACTAATCTAGTGGTAACATATACAGGGTTATTGGTAATTCGACGTATTCCCGTTAGGAGGTGATAGGGGT
Source organism: Carterocephalus palaemon (assembly GCA_944567765.1). NCBI lineage: Eukaryota > Metazoa > Arthropoda > Insecta > Lepidoptera > Hesperiidae > Carterocephalus > Carterocephalus palaemon. The sequence continues at coordinate 10,968,281 of OX155650.1, forward strand.
GACTATTTGTGATAGTTTTAACCCCCATATGCATTATGCAAAAGTGAACCATTTTCGAGTTATCAAGCTTTTCAGCGTTTTTCAAAATAAGTCAAAAATGCAACATCAAAAATTTATTTAAAAAAAAGTATCAATTGAAATCAATTTTTTTCTTCTGATTTATAAAAACGATTAAACAATGGTTATTTATCATCATTAAAACTACAATTATCGGTCCAACTTTAAAAATGCGAGACGATTAAAGATATTACTTCAATATTTTTTGAGATTTTTGTCCACAAAAATGCCTTAAAAACAAAAAAAACTTATATCAAACTTGGCTTGCAGATTATTTTAAAAACATAACCGTTTTCTTAGCTTTCCAACAAGTCATAACAACTATGAACTTATTTTAAAAAAACTGAGAAAAAACGATCACAAAGGAAGCAGGCGGAAATTTGTATTCGAACTAAACTTAAGGTCGTTCTTTAAAATTTCCAAAAAATTAATTATTTACAATGCCCATTGTAAATAAAACAAAATATATAAATTTAAAATTAAATTTAGAACCAGTAAAAGTTTAGTAATAATAACAATTAATAATATGTAACAATTAAGACATTTTGTTACTTAGCCTAATTAAAGTTCTTGCTCGAAGGGACTTTCCCTATTGCGTACGCAGTCTCATTCTTTTTCTGAGCTGTAAATTAACTACCGAAGTGTTCAAATTATTCCGAATCACATTTGCAGGATATCTGTCTTGCTAGTATATCATGTTTTCCCTTATAGCCAAAGGCACGCCTTCAAGCATTTCATTTGGTAAAAAAAATTCGTAAGCGAGCAAAATTGGTTCATCGATAAATTCTTGCACATATTGCATATATTGCAGAATAATTTGACTACTTCGGTAGTTAAGTTACACCTCGGAAAAATAATGAGACTTTGCGTACGCAATAGGGGAAGTCCCTTCGAGCAAGAACTTTAATTAAGGTAAATTACAAAATGTCTTGATTGTTATTTATTATTAATTGTTATTATTATATCATGTTTTCCCTTATAGCCAAAGGCACGCCTTCAAGCATTTCATTTGGTAAAAAAAATTCGTAAGCGAGCAAAATTGGTTCATCGATAAATTCTTGCACATATTGCATATATTGCAGAATAATTTGACTACTTCGGTAGTTAAGTTACACCTCGGAAAAATAATGAGACTTTGCGTACGCAATAGGGGAAGTCCCTTCGAGCAAGAACTTTAATTAAGGTAAATTACAAAATGTCTTGATTGTTATTTATTATTAATTGTTATTATTATATCATGTTTTCTCTTATAGCCAAAGGCACGCCTTCAAGCATTTCATTTGGTAAAAAAAATTCGTAAGCGAGCAAAATTGGTTCATCGATAAATTCTTGCACATATTGCATATATTGCAGAATAATTTGACTACTTCGGTAGTTAAGTTACACCTCGGAAAAATAATGAGACTTTGCGTACGCAATAGGGGAAGTCCCTTCGAGCAAGAACTTTAATTAAGGTAAATTACAAAATGTCTTGATTGTTATTTATTATTAATTGTTATTATTACTAAACTTTTACTGGTTCTAAATTTAATTTTATATTTATATTTTTTGTTTTATTTACATTGGGCATTGTTTTTAACTACTTTTTTTGAAATTTTAAAGAACGACCATAAGTTTAATTCGAATACAAATTTCCGCCTGCTTCCTTTGTGATCGGTTTTTCTCAGTTTTTTTAAAATAAATTCATAGTTGTTATAGCCTTGTTGGAAAGCTAAGGAAACGGTTATGTTTTTAAAGTAATCTGCAAACCAAGTTTGATATAAGTTTTTTTTGTTTTTAAGGCATTTTAGTGGACAAAAATCTCTAAAAATATTGAAGTAATATCGTTAATCGTCTCGCATCTTTAAATTTGGACCGATAATTGTAGTTTTAATGTTGATAAATAACCATTGTTTAATCGTTTTGATAAATCAGAAGAAAAAAATTGATTTTAATTGATACTTTTTTTAAAATAAATTTTTGATGTTGCATTTCTGACCTATTTTGAAAAAAGCTGAAAAGCTTGATAACTCGAAAATGGTTCACTTTTGCATCATGCATATGGGGGTTAAAATTATCACAAATAGTCACCCCTATCACCTCCTAACGGGAATACGTCGAATTACCAATAACCCTGTATATCAATGCCTATACATATCATTCCTCTGTGGTATAAAATTTTCTTTGAAAGACCAAAATATAAAACACAACTTTTAATTGAATTTTAAATTAAAAGACTCATGGGACATCACAGATTTACTGGCTTTATCGGACCCGATCCATTTTTCACTGGAAAAAGTCTAAAAAATGAAGCTGTCAGTTCGGAGTTAAGTCATTTCAGTTTATAAAAAGTTGTCATCCTCCGGGAACCGTCCAGACCGGGTATCGTTTATGTTTTAGCAGTTTTTAATTAACTTTTTCTGTACTTTTAGCACATTTTATCTTGACGGCCTCGTATATGTGTTTTTAATTAAAGTTCAAGTTTGTAATTAAGTTTAATTTAGAGCCCCATTTTTTTTCTTTATCTAAAGGTATAGTAAAATCTCGTATAAACCAAAATCTAGACTTACTATAATGGAAATGTGTATATACAAATCTACTGGTCCTATATGTAGCCCAAATCAACTGGTCAGAACTTGTGAAGGTTGTTGGCAAACACATTACTACTATAGCTTCTAAACTTGTAATAAAAATTGTAAATTTTGAAAAGAGTAACGAGTTTCTTGCCGTGTTCTTCTCGGTAGCATCAACTTTGTGAACCGGCGGTAGATAAAAAATGTTATGACGTTCATTAAATAAAATATATCATATATCTAATGAAAAATAAATGAATCTGAAACAAATCTGAAAAAAAAAGACGGGTTGCACTCCGGGAGTGCCGGCAGAAGTGAAAACTTGATTATTAACAGTAGGCCCAGGCATACATTTTCGCCGCGCCGTAGAGAGGGGATAGCTGTCTACTCTCCATCCGTCTTACGCTTTTTCGATCAGGTCACGTGTCCTGACGCGAGTTTAAGATTTTATACCCATTACAGAAAAAGTGCTCAACGCCGCTAAAGAAGTTTTCACTTCAAAAATTACGTGTAACTGTTTACGCAAATAACATCTAAGAATTTGAAAACAAAACTTGCTTACTTCCGCATCACTAAAGTGAAATACAGATAAAAATAAGAAAAGACTTCGCTTGACGGACACAAAAGAGAGGAATGATAACCCTAAAATGCCGACGGGGGTCTTAAATCTTGTTACCGACGGATCTTATCGCGACACGTAAAGCGCTCGCGGGCTCTAGCGCTGCCATATAATATGGCCTGCTTTGTTGTGTAGGTTGTGCTTAAGAAATATTCCCTTTTACCTTCCGATACAAAAAGTCTATAGTTTTATTCTAGATAGTGGACGCCCACTTCGCTCGCGTGGAATTAGATATAGCAATAGTTTCGTTTACACCTAGTAATATTATATAGCCTGTGTCACTCGGTGTTTTTGTGTGAAAACATTAGGAACAAATCTTCCCTCTTTATAATATTAGTATAGACTAGTTTTATTTTATAGATGATATCGATACCTTGAATCTCAAATGGCGTAATCACCATTTTGGCCAAAATGACTTTTGAATGCTGTCTTACTGCATTTTTTTTTCTCTATCGATCTGTCCAATCAGAGTTTTAAAATTCGCAAAAAAGTGGTGATTACAGCCCACGTGTTTTTCATCGATGTACAAGAATTTTCTAATTGTTTAGTCGTAAATACCTTTAAAAAAATAATTTTTAAGATTTCGGTCGATACACCAGTTAAAATTATAATGATGTGAAAAATAAGTTTAACTGTGGCGTTTACGGCTCAAGTTACTATAAGAATTTAAAATAGAATAAATAATTTTAGGGGGTATTAACCTTCTTGCATTTAATTTGGCGTTTACGACCCATGGATTTTTAAAAATATGTGTTTTACTTTTGTCGTATCAACCATGTTATATATGAAATGTTAGGCCAAAAAAATCTGTATTATAAAATGAATTGACTCTTACGCCCCATCATTTTTAAAAATAATATTTCACGAAGAGTATCTTCGTTTGCCTTCAGATAAAAAGGTACCTACCTACTAATCGACTTATTAGCAGAAACCGATGAAGAGGACGAAGAAAACTCAGTTTAATTCTTTAAACGTTTTCCTTTCATGTTCATGTTAGTTCATGTTGACGATAATTTAGGTCTGTGATTTATAATTAAACTCATTAAATTCTAGTTAGAATAGTGAAATTGACGTGTTTTATTTCTTTTGGCCAATACTACTTGTATTGAAGATTGTTTAGTTGCAGGTAAAACCTAAAAGATAAACGAAGTGTTCCGTGCCGCGCTGGTTGACACACTTATAGCTAGTACGAGTACCGAGTAAATTATATTTTATTTTTCAAACTACCGACCATAAGCTGTTGTTTACTCTTATTAACTAGGCATAAGTTTAACATAAATATTAATTTATCAACTCAAAACTCATCTTTACTTTAAACTTAGTGCACACAACAAGTGAACATGTTAATTTATATTCTCATTCAGTGAAATGTTATTTCTTTTGAGAATAAAGTTTCTTCGACCACAAGTGGCAGGAGTGTTGCTAGCGCCTAAATCTTATACAGATCTTAGATCCTAGCTTTAACATTTTAAAACGTTCGTTTTATTTCTTTACACACTAGAAAACTATCTAGAATCTAGGCGCTAAGCAAGGCTCCTGTCAGTGCCTTAGTGAGTACCTAGCCATAGTTCATGCGAAGTATAATGTTATTATGTCTATCCTAATCTAAAAACAAAACAGAATTATTATGCTGCCAGCGTTCTGGGTACAATGCCACAAGGCCTGTTTCTGGATGACATATTTGTAAATATTTCTTTTTAAATAATTCTTTGTTTTAGTTTAAGGTTTTATTATTTATCTCTCATTGTGGAATTATACATACACAATAATTTTAGTTTGAACTGCAAAGTCTGAAGTTTGAAAGTCAATTAGGCTGTTACACCCTGTTACACCGTAACTTTTTACAGAACAGCCTTTTTTTTGGGTCGTAAACTCCAAGTTATCAAATTTTTTTTGGCGTAATCACAAATCATTTTTGCAAATATTGGTTGAATTTTTAATACCGTATTACTGTGTTATAAAGCTCCCTATATAAATTAATTAAATCCAATTTTCATTTAAATAGCATTATTAATTGAAAAGATATGAATTTTAATCTAAGATTTTTTTTTTGTTTCGGCTCTCCTGAAAAATGACGATTTGGTGATTACGCCATTTGAGATTCAAGGTATCGATATATTGAAGTTCATGTATCGATTGCGCATCCTTCCGTGTAAGTACATCCATACTTCCATACTAATATTATAAATGTGAAAGTGTGTTTGTTTGTTTGTTTGTCCGGCTTTCACGTCGCAACGAAGCTATTATATGGTATGGTTTTTGTGTGTGGAGATAGTGAGGAGGGTTGAGAGTGACGTAGGCTACTTTTTACCGCGGTAAAACATCCCCATGGGAAGATATCGATTTTTTGTTATTTGCTAGATATTTAGTTCCGGATGTTGTTAATAGATGGCGTTAGTATAATTCATTTTCAAGTTCTTATCTATGTATGATAAACAACTCATTGTTAATTCCATGACCACACGGGCGGAGCCGCGGGTAAAAGCTAGTTCCAAAATAATTCTTGATGAACTTAAGTTACTTTCTAACGGATTGACACTTACCTAAGCTGCATTTGAGGAGATAACTTGAATAACTTCAAAACATTAGCGTCATTGCAATCCACGGATCTCTTCTCATAACTGAGAATTATTTTTTCGCTGGGAAATGCGTTTGCGCATCTTGGCTGGTTATTCAAACTTACATCCATTTATGGTCTCACTCCCTCCACCAATCCGCATTGGAGCAGCGTGGTGGAGTTTGCTCTAGACCTCCAGCGATTTCTCTGTGAGGGAGACCTGTGCCCAGCAGTCGGACGTCTATGGGTTACAGAAACCGAGAAGGCAACCTGAGGGTTAGTGGCCAGTTCAGTATTAGAAGTTTTAATGTCACCCGAAGGTTTCAACGACTTCACGATAGGCCTGAGGCTGTTGTATTACTACGTAAACAGCGAACGAGACTCAACGTGCCCTCCAGAGCACGGAAGAACTAGCAGTCAACCACTGCCGGCCAAGACCGAGACGGCTTTACACTATGAACCATTGATCGATCACTTCGATACTTGCCTAACTTATTAACCAATAATAAAACTGTGAAGCTAGATTTATTGAAGTATCTGTTGCAGCGACAAGTTGGTTACTGCAAGGTACAGATAATTAAAACAAACAGTTCTGCATGCGTGTAATATAACTTAAAGGTTATTTATTCATCGTAGTCGAAGGTGGGCGACGAATCAATGGCGACTGCACGTGGAGTTGAAATCAATAGATAATGACGGCACAATGCATGTCTGTCCGTGTCGTTAGGGTCGGTAACTAGTGTTACATACATACATAGAAACTTTAGTCTTTGGCTGAAACTAATATTCCTTTGCCTTTTTTTTTGATGACATGACAAGCGTTTCACATGCACGTGACCTTGGTTTATTCAAGACCTAAAACAATCCTCTTAAAGTACACACTTCGCTCGCGTGGAATTAAACATAACAATAGTTTCGTTTACACCTAGTAATATTATATAGCCTATATCACTCAGTGAAGATGAAGCTTTCTAATGGTGAAAGAATTTTTGAATTCTTGAAATCGGTCCAGTAGATTTTTTGTGAAAAAATTACAAACAAATGTTTCCTCTATAAAATATTAGTATAGATAGATAAAGACTAAATGTCATTTACATGGGAACAAAATGCATTGTGCATTTTAGGTAAAAAATCATTACACCATTGCCTGTTGTAAAAAACCACCACGGAAACCTGCATGCCTGTCCATTATCCATAGTATTCCATAGTCACATTCTGTACATCCCCACATAGCCAGTTTGGTAGACTGTCGCCTTACATCTCCGATTCCGAGCCCCTTAAATGTTACTTAACTTGCTATCCATTACTGATTCGAAATTCTTTTACGACCATATCTAAAAAATAGTCATGCAATTAATAATTACGGATGGCGCTTTCGGTCCTTCAGTACATAGTAAGATACAGCCTTTATGTTAGTTCGTAGTAAGTAATAATTCCCTGTGAAATTGATAATATATGACACTTTTGGACACAATGAAATGGTAGCGTAGTCTTTCCATTCGATAAGACCGACCGATCTGGGGACCGAACCAATCGCGGTCCATTCGACCCCGTTTCATATTCTACTTGTCAATAACCTGTCAACACTGCCAGATGGGATTGCGCGTTGATGGGCCGAGCGCATCTGTCGGCAAATATTATGAGAGAGTCGAACAAATATCAATGTCAGATTTCGTTATTATTCTTTCATTATTATAAAACCTATGTTTATATTTTTCATGTACAGGTATAGCAAACGAGTACACCACGATGATAGATACTCGTATATATCGGATGTAGAGAAACAAAATCCGGATTATCTGAAACAGCAGATATCCGTTGCCACCCATGACAATTTCGGAGTCTTCGGATTTTTACAGATGACACATTTAAAAAAAATTAACTCGTATAAACATATATCAATCATTGATATATATGTTACCACTTAACTCAATGATATCAATGGTATAAACTACCTACCAAATACCTACCAAAATATCAAAAAATGCACTTTAGTAGTATTACAAAATTCTTGTTGAATAAAGAAATCATGTAAGTAGAAGTAAAAAGTCACATTTACGAATACGTGAGTGAGCTAAAAACAAAGCATGAGCTCTGCAAGTATTCATCAATCATCTTGAACTGAAGAGGTTGCTCGACAGAAATGTCCCAAAACATGGTAACAATTGACTCTCCAGATCTCTGTGTTCCGTGCTCCAGGAGGTATATTAAATGTATTCATGTACGATGCTATCGTGTTGACTCTCAGGGTTGTCAAAAACTATGGGCTACACGGATAATTTTACTTATTTAAGACTAGTGGACGCCCGCAGTTTCGCTCGCGTGGAATTAGACATAACAATAGTTTCGTTTACACCTAGTAATATTATATAGCCTATGTGACTCACTGAAAATACAGCTTTCTAATGGTGAAAGTATTTTTTAAATTGGTCTAGTAGTTTTTGTGTGAAAACATTACAAACAAATGATTCTTCTTTATTATATTAGTATAGAAAGGCAAACACAAACACCGACAGTTTGAATTACATACCCGATTACCCGGCATCCACGACGACCTTACAAAAGTTTACTATTATAACAAAAAAGAAAATATTCAGCTGCCAGGTAATATAATTTTTAATAATAATTAAGTAACTGAAGTTACAGTGCACAGTCCAGATGGTATAAAATTCGCACGCACCAGTGCCTTTTTTATTATTAAAAAAGAGTGTGAAACGCTTCCTTCAAGGCAGGCAACGAACCTGTGATACCCCTGGGTCTTACGTGTCCATAGACAACGGTGACCACTTAACATTAGGTGGCCCGTAAGTCTGTTTGTCCGTCTGTATTATAAAAAAAAGTGCAATTCAAGAAATCATAATAATATGCCACTTTAACTCTGAAGGAAAACATCATTGTAAATTTTAAAATTTAAAAGTGTAACTAATGAGTTTCATGTCGTGTTCACTTCGATTGTGTCAACTTTGTGAACCGGAGGTAGATAAAAAAAAAGGAATGATGTTCATTAAGCGTATACAAATACCATAATTATTATAATGAAAATACATAAATGAATTTGAATCCGAATCTGAATCCGAGACTTCTCACAGTCTCTTTAGGCTCGTCACCCGCAAAGGGCTCTTGATGGAACAAAGCCGTAGCTTTGACACGAGGGAGCACCCTTGACTCTAGCACTGTGTACTTTGCTGGCTTCTACAATAGGGTTGTCACAAATAAGCGAGCAAGAAAAATATTATATTTATGATTTTATTAAAAGTTAAAAGCTTTTATTTAACTTCACACGTATATATGTATGTATGTATGTATGTCCTGGAATCTTGCAATCAATATTTCACCCACTTCCACTGACGCTATCGAGCTGAAATTTGGCACACATATTTGGTTCCGATGACAATACACGAAAATGAAAAAAAAGTTATAAAAAGCTTTTTCAGCACGGCAGCACATCATGGGCAGCAAATGGATGGATAAATCTGCATTCATTCATGTTTAGTGTGTGATTTCCTGCAAAAAATCCATGCATAATCTAAATTTCCATCCGAATTACCTCGTCAGTAGCTCTATTTTTGAATCGCTCGCTTGACTTAATTGCTCGACTGTGATATATTTTCGTTAAATAAAAAAAATACTACGCCTATTTAATGTATAGCCCGGTCCAACATTCGAGTATGTAATACCACTTCTTTCATTCAGATAAATCTAAACTTTATCGCATAACTTTGACTTTGACTATGACTGGTAATTCTGCGTCCGATGCGCATCCAGCAATAAACTACGAGTCATAACTTGAACGATAAGGACAATTCTGTATTTTTGGGTCACTCGAATGCAACGAGTGGCATTAAACACTCGACTGGCGGGCCGAGAGATAGCCTAAATGGTACGGTTTTGTTTCTATTAAATGATAAGTCGCAGTCGAGCGATTAAGTCACGCGAGCGATTCAAAAATAGAGCTCGTTTCGTCGGGCGCGGGAATCGGCGCGGTAAATCAGCCACACCTGCGACTATCGTATCGATTTTCACCTGGATGTAATATCCCGAGTTCTATACGAATATATTGGGATTAGATCAAATATGTTAGTGGATGATTCTGTGTTTTATTAAAAATAATTAATCCCTCTTTTAGTTTCACATTCTACTTGGAATCTGATATTTAATGACGACTATAAATTTTTAAAATCATCTGTCCCTATAGTTTGCCTATAATTTATACAAATTAAATATTATTAATAATGGCAACACTGCGTGTTTTTTTTGTAGGTACACCACATGTCATGTGTTTATTTAAGGAAGAAGTACATAACTGACTCTTTATAGCTTTTCGAGTATGTTTTTTCCTTGTCTTACATCAAAGTTTTGTTCTTCTTTTGTTGTGTGTTCTTGTCTTACATCAACACTTCTTCCGGGTTTGATTCCAAGATCGGGAAAATATATTTGTATTTTTTAACTTTACATTCCGATGTATAGTACCTAGATATAAAGGCCACATGGGCCGTAACAAAAAAGGTGAAAATTGGGTGTAAATACAGGCGGCTATGCCATATAATATAATAACATAATTCCTGGATTCGCCTGCATAAAAACCGCTTTTACAGGCCTCTATATATGAATAAGTCTGTTAGTTGTATTCCCTGCACTTGTATATAATTACTCCAGGTAGTACGAAAATGCCTAGCGATCATTTTCCCGAATCTAACGTACGCTGGGATTTCTCTCAGCTAAAAACAGGATTTCTGACGAATAAATCACATTACTCCTGCCGGTAAAACGATTTCCTGCATACCCAGCCTTGTTTGATACTTGGCACACGATTTTTGACCGTAACTTGTGGGTAATACGAATGGTTTTTGAATAGAGATGTATTTGAGTAATATAACGAAGAAGCCGTACTTTGCCAAATATGTTCGTAATGATATTATAATTTTTGAATGTCTTCTCGTCAGGTCTTGATTTCGCTGACCCAATTTAGAAAGCTTCTGGTTATGTTATTATTTTCAAGGTTTTTACCCGACTGCGGTAGAAGGAGGGTTGTTTTTCGAGTGTATGTATGTGTATTAATTTGGCACTCTGTAGCCTAGACGTCTTCATGGATTCTAGCGAGGTTATTCTATAGAGGTGTCGTCAGATTCGTCTCAATTGAGAGAGGGTCACTGGGTATATCAAAATTATGAAGGTTAACATGGCCGATTTTTGGCGCCAAATTATATGTATTACCTATGTCAAAAAATTATTTTTCTCAAAACCTATAGAGTATCAAAATAAAGGGTTTCATCAAGAGCTTGCAAAAGTTATAAATTTAAGGGTTACCGGGTTTCAGTCGGGTTTTTTGTTTTATTCAATAATTTCTGAAGCATTTCCACTGGTAATGTAGACCACGGCAAGGATTACAAATCATTAATAAATACACTCGTCAACGCTACTCCACTACGGACTGCTATATGAGATAGGTGATCTCGTTTGTCAGATTTTTTGGGCCATCTGCAGGCAGGATTCAGAGAAAAATTTAACATTGACATTACAGAAATTATGAGTTCAAACCTTACCAGCAACTTACCATATAACCACTTTTCAGATAACTGCAATTAAAATAACTTTCATAGTTATATAGATATCGTTATCAATTGAAGTGTTAATTATTAAATATAAAACATACAACGACAAGGGCAATAAGAAAGTGTGACTTTAGGCGTTGTTGATGTTTGTTATAACTTAAGTATTTATAAAAAAGTGATTAAGTGATCAATTAAATTAGTCAATTCCTCAAGTCTGTGATCAGGCGTCGATGGCCTAAGTTGTGTTCCAAGTGATTGCAAAAAGTGATTTAAGAGTGGAATACCAAGGAGAAATTCGTTTGTTAATTTACAAAATGGCGTTCGCAGCTGCGCGTATGATCCTTAAGGATAAGCGGAGGAAAGCATCGAAAGAGGACTTCAGGGATCCAAGAAATAGAAGCAAGGTACATTTTTATATTAACATACTATTTCTGCATTGTAAAGCTATGCGAAGATATTAGAAGGTTTTTCTGAATCTTACTGTGAAATCACTTATAGGATATCTTATACAATAATCTTTCGATCCGTGTTAAAATATATTAGAATTTAAAATATAAAGAAAAAACCAAGTGAAAATTTTGTTCCACAATTTAGAATTTGTAACGAACGATATTATATTAAGGTATTGTTTTAAACGTCCGTTCATCGGAAAAGTGTTCGCTTGAGAGAGTCGGGAAAAGGGATTGCATCACACCGACATATTGTTTAATTTTCTTGAACACGATGTCAGACGACATCAGTCGTTATAATTTTGCAAACATGAAATGCATATTCAACGCGTATGCAAAATAGATTCTATTTTTTTTTCTATATTATTTATTTATTTATTTATTTAAGTTTATGTATTACCTTTAGTATACAAAGGGCTTACATAATGCCATACGGCATTTTCTACCAGTTCACCCTGGGTGATGGTGAGAATACTGTTGGTAGGTAAAAAGAACTTATGAAATGTTTTACATAACGTATTACGTTAGCACATTTCCTTGTTTCACCAAAACTACTAGATTTTATACCTTTCAATATTCCGAGGGATAAAAATATAAACGAAAACTTCACGCCCCCGAAATCCGAGATTCAAAATGACAAACTTTATTTTGAAGACAACATTATTTATTTTTATTTAATTTCAATTGGAAACGAATCTATTTCAATTGGAATCGTTAAACGCAAAATATAGGACGTAATTTTATTATTATGGACATCGAATTATGTACACATAATTATATATTTATAATTACATTACGGTGTAAGCGTCAGCCATTCCCTGATGTTTCTCGATCGTCGGCTTTTTAGACCTAAAATCATTATAATCCAAACGAGCTTGCCTCTAATGAGATTTCCTTGTTCTCGTTCCCACCTGAAATTGGAGGCTTGTACCTGCTGCCTTGAGACCCACTTTATCAATCGATTTTAACTAAACAAGATTAGTGTAGAACACTTTCAGTCCAATGGTTCGCGCCAATCTATATATATAATAAAAGGAGAAGCTGACTGACTGACTGACTGACTGACTGACTGACTGACTGACTGACTGACTGACTGACTGACTGACTGACTGACATATCAACGCAGGGCCTAAAGGGTTAGAAACTTGAAATTTTTGAAAATCTTTAAAGAAGGGATTTTTCAAATTCACCCCATAAGGGGGTAAAACGGGGGTGCAAAGTTAGTATGAAACTATGCCGTTTTTGAAGTCAAGTGGGCAACCCGACCGCGGGCAGACGTCGTTAATGGGTCTAATTCTACGCGAGCGAAGCTGCGGGCGTCCACTAGTATTATATATGTAACAATTTCGGCCATAAGAGTGTCTAAGGTGCATGAAAACTAAAATACAACAATAAAAAAACACGAAAACCAATTAATCGATTAAAATCTTACCCAAAAATTACAGAGTGAGTTCTAGAACGTTCTGGCTCTAGTTAATCTACTCTGAATCGTGGCAGGCTGGAAAAGCTGCTTAAAAAACTCCTCTGTGTTCTGAATAATGAATAATTCATTCGGAAAGTGATAATGGAAGTTTCGCGTCTCTTTATTCCCTCATTACCATGTCAATAATGGCAATAAGTGCGGATGAGAAAACAGATTAGGTACCTAGCAACGATATTGCGTTAATAAATAGGTAATTATTATTATTAATATGCATCTCTTTAAATTTCAACGGTCCAGATGTGGACCCGGTAATTTGGAAGGCTTGCGTGGGGACACAGGTTCAACACGTAGAGGCCCCTTCGAGACATTTTAATGAGTTGTGATGTGGCACACGTGGCGGATACCACCATCAATTTGGTACACCCGAATGTAGGCCCCGCCCATTTTCAAAAATCCTTTCTTAGTGCTCCCCTACGCTATAAAAGGAACCCATGTGCAAAATTTCAAGTTTATAACCCTTATAGTTTAGGCCCTGCGTTGATATGTCAGTCAGTCAGTCAGCTTCTCCTTTTACATATTATATAGATTATGTATGTATGTAGGAGAAGACGGATCACCTGGTGGTAAGTGGTCACCATCGCCTATATAGATATAAGATTAAAATCACCTGTCTTATTCAAAAAAGCTGGTGTCTCTACAGCACTTAGTATGTATGCTCTACGGTGTAGAATCAACTCCCTGTTCGCGGCAGACTGACCGGAAGCGTGTCGTTGGCCGGAAATTACCTCACGGCGACACCTCCATGTAAAGCCATTTAACACAGATAATATACGTGGACTTGCATGTCAAATGCTTACTGTACATGTTATGTTATGCGTATACTGTTGATTTAGTATATTTTCTGGCTGACTGAACCAGAAAAGTATGATGGTATCCGACTTTTTTTACTTAATGGTGAATTGACCGCAAGTAATTTTCTATGAAGCCAGAAACCACAATCCATGTTTCCAACCCCTGATTTCTTCAGGAAATAAGGTCTTTGAGCGATAAAATTTTTCAACCCCTGACCTCAAAAGTCATACTCTTAGGGTTCAACTCAACTAAAGGGGTTCTAAAATGAACGGTGATATTTTTGGATTTGCTCTATATTTCTTCATTCACTACACAAAATGAGGTAGTTTTAAATCTCCATTTTTACAAACTTTATAAAAATTCATGCGACGCCCGTATTCCGTGGCGTGCGTCCAAGTCCGTTGAGTTGTCGATGTGCAGATTAAGAATAGTCCGTTTGCCAAAGGAATGCTGTATATTATGAGGGATCTATCGGATTAACGAAGTTCTGATAGCCAAGTGGCCCTTTACTCTGAATAACTGGGTGTGGATAAAAACCCACACAAAGCACGGTTTTTAATGTGCTCTTTAACAGAGTGTGGAAATTCCACCGGCATTCGAATTTCTTTAATAAATAATTCAATTTATTTTATTCCTCCTTCCAATGCCTATAGTTTCCCAGTTCCGAACTATCCGTACTTTATGACTTGACGATTACTACTTACACTACGAATTTGTGAAGTCAAACATTAACTGGGCTATTTGGCTATTACTCAATAAAATCTTTCAAGTTTTATGAACCTGGTGAGTTATAAAATACTGATTTGGAAAAGATTCGGGGAAACGACATTAGCTCGCTGGCATAAATTTCACATGAATCCGATTAGATGGCGGTCTAATAATGCTCGATTTCCAACAATATTTGGCATTTGGCTTCAAGTTTTATGTGACCTCACTAAATCCGGTCTCGAATGGGGCCCACATGTTGTTAGTACATTGGAGAGAATTATGAACTAAAGATTTTATTTTCCTGCATTTAAAATAATACTGTAATAATAGATAATGATTTACAAAAGCTTTAGCTTTCCCCGCAGCTTCGCCTATCAAGGGATTAAAATATAATAAAAATTGCCTTTATCACCGGCAAGCCACACAAAAGATTACAACAACTATTATTTACTATGACGTACTATTATGTATTCTATGGTTATGGTTATTGTAACCTCTTGAATATTAAACAGATTACACAACCTCTGATGCCAGGAACTAGAGGATATTTCCTTGTATTGCACGACGTTCCATAAAAAGGCTTTAGGGCGGCCATAAAATGCAAATAAAATGATACCTATTAAATACATTAAATCCATTAGATACAAACTCCGGTACGGAATATCTCGTAGTAGAATTTGTTAAGTATACGCAAAACTTTTTTAGCAATTTTGTAGTAGGTACTCACGGTGAATTGAAAATTATACTTTGTGGAACAAAATTTTCTTGAAGCTGCATGATAAACTGGTACGGATTCATTATTATCAATGAACTAAAGATTGACAAGTAGATTAACAAGTTCATATTAAATATGAACTTGTTAATCTACTTGTCAATTTTTAGTTCAACAAGTTCATATTATATAACAAGTTCATATTAAATATGAACTTGTTAATCTACTTGTCAATCAAAATTTAAATACATTCTAAAATTTTTAGAATGTATTTAAATTTTGCAGCATTTTTGTTTTTGTTTTAACTGTTAATAAAATACATTATTTATTTAGATCATCCGAATATCTTCAGGTAAAGTCTCAGAAGAACGTACAACTGGCACCGGCGTGAAAGCACGAGTGTGTAATAACTTGAAACTGTTAATTATGTAAAATTATGAGTTTTTATTCCATTAAATTCGTGTTATGAAGTAAGTATTTTTATTGCGACAGTAAGTAACCCGGACACTTTAATACTCACGCTCAAGAATAGTACATATATAGTACCTATATATTTGTATTTACGTAGCGTCCATAGGCCAATGGCTTTCGTTGATTCAGTGGTCGGTTTCTGGATGGGTGACCGCTACATTTGATGGGCGCAAACGTGCTTAGGAGGGCACTTTAACGTCCCGGTTGTTTTCATTGCTTTCAATGGTGGAAAAAGTCGTTAAGCCTTGTCGAAGTCACTCGAGTGGCTTGAGAAAATGGTTGGTTGGCCACTAGCCCCTCCGCAGAGCAGCGTGGTGGAGTATGCTCTAGATCTCCCACAGATTTGTCTATGGGAGACCCGTGACCAGCAGTGGGATATCCATGGGTTGCAGCCATTTGTTTTACAGGTCAAATATTAAGCAATATTATAAATAATAGAAACAATTGAAAATCAACTACTCAAAATAACTTATTTAATTGCCATATTTTTGCACTTTTGAAATCAGCTATTAAGGTCCATGCACATAGCACGTCTGATGGGGTTATTCTCTAGTCTTCTCTAGTCGGACCATAGGGTACAGGCATTGTGCACGGGCCTCTATGTGTTCGGTGTTAGGTATATTATATAGATACTATTTACTGTGTGGTGTTACGCAGATTCTGTATGTTGTAAATAATCGGTGTCGCTGATTGTACTTGCCAGTGCTTTTTATATACGGCTTATTATACGAGTACATACATTGGTTGGTGTTTGTACTGAATTCTCACTGCTACTTAACTTTACCTGAGTTTAGTTTACTTTAACAAGTAGTTTTCGCTTATAATGTGATTTACGTGAATAATCTATATTGTTTGCGAAAATACTAAAATGTAATGATAATATACTGTACATACAGTAACAAAAAAAAAGAAACAAAATGACCATATAAAGACAGTAGCTATGAGAATTATAGTACGATTAATTTCCTGCTAAAACACAAAAGTAGAACCTCTAACTAAGGGCTCTTTACATTTTAAAATCAACCATATTTATGAAAAAGTTATAACAGATATATAGGAAGTTATATATTAGTTATAACTTAGGAAAGAGTTATTTAAATTACAATCTTGATCTACGCTTAAGCAAAGCGCTTGTAAAGAGCCACTTGTGTTGGTTGCAAACTCTGTCTAGCTTTTATATGGCCCAAATGAAGTCTATCTCACTGTTTTGAAAAACAATTTACTTATACAATGGATAAATGCTTGCATAAATGAATTAATTGTTCTTTATTAGGGAGTTGCATTTGAATGTACTTATTTAAATAAATTATATTTAGAGAGATCGGGTAACCTTAGTTAACACTGTTTATTTAATACCTCATGAAGAACCTATTTCAGTTATAATTTACTATGTCGCTTACTCGACACCGATGTAAATTAATGTAAGTTATAATAGAAATATGAGATTAGATTATGAGATATTTAACAGTGTTAGATTTGCCCCGTGTGTCAGTCTTACCCCATCTCACTACTATAGTTTTTGTCACTGCAAATTAGTACGGTTTGAGATTTGATTACTTTTTGAGAATATATCGATAGCAACTCCCTCTAAATGTGCATATAAACATTTTGTATAACTGTGTTGTGTGTTCAGGCCAATAAGGTTAGATATGCTGCACGTACCTCCTTCCTTCTTGACTGCTATGCCACGTTTCTGCACAACTATTTCCGTTTAGAGTAATTTGGTCACCACAGAATCTATTCAAGTTTGAATATTAATTTTTTGTCTGTTTTTTTTCACTATTTTTCTTATCACTATGAATAGTTATACTTCAGGCGCTTGATAATACTCCTAAAGCTAATAAAGTAGGATATGATAATTCAGTAACTAAACACAATCAAGATACGAAGTACGATGTTAATTAGTTTGATAATGCTCACCTTTAATTTTCTAAACAATTAAAAAATTAATAATCCTATCATAGCTATCATTTTCTTTCAAATTCTGAATTGAGTTTCAATAAAGAAGACAAAACACTCTATCTAGCTAAAACGGGTTTATTTTTTTATGAATAGGGCCCTTAGCAATCAAGTTAGACTTACCCGCCAGCGTTCAATATGCTCTGTACGTAATTATTGGAACATTAACATATTCATTGGACGACCAAGGTTCCATCCCATAACTAGGTTAGGTCTTGAGGTCAGTATCATTTGGAGCTGATTGGAATTGCAAGTCACCCTAATACGTAATTCTGTTCAGTGCTATACCATGCACAATGTTACTAAAGCCAGTATTCAGTATAGTACACATACAGTATAGTAGTAATTTGACATACTTACTTCTCACATGTAAAATTTCGATAATTTATTTTATCGGTATATTTTAAATCTAAATAGGAAGTTCAATTAGAAAACGTTACGTGTGTACTTAAATAAATTAATAAAACGCTTGCAAATTATTAATCGATACTATACTATCGAACATCATAAAAATGTACAACACTACACATAATTTCCTAACATCCTAAAGTTCTAACATTTCAAATTTTCAAATACCTATCTCTTTTCTCCGTTACTTATTCCATTCAAAATTATGATCACATTCTAAGTTCATGTCACATAAAATCTATATCACCCATTCGTGACTTATAAATTATTGGCCAAGAAAGCGCTAAACTAGCACTTTCAGAAAGTGCTTCCTCATTCTAAGTCCTTAACTTGAGCATTAATTTTAACCGCCACCTCCGAGACGGTAAACTACCAATTTTGTAGAATGACTTTTTTGTTACTTTATGCATACCTACCCAAATTAAATAAATTATTTCCACTCTAATAAACTTGTAAAGTCTTATGAAGCCTTATTCATAAAACAATTAAGCTATAAAATGTTTTGTTTCATTTAATCTATTTATTTAAATTGGCTATTTTTACTTTTAAATGCTTAGACAAGAATGATAAAGCGGTGACCATAATTACTTCTAAACATCAAAACAGCATGTCAATCTTCTTGGTCCTATGCTGTGTGCTTGGTATATAGGAACGAATGTTTCTTCTTTCAGGCCCGGAGCGCTAGCACCAGTAGCTTTAGGAGTGTAAGTCAGGTAATGACAGTCAATATTGACGCTTTATCACCTGACCATCTTTGATCGTTTGATTTCGTTGATTGTTTTGGTCGGCATTGATTTTTGCGTGTATTATCAATATTATATGCGATATTAGCAATATTGTTTGTGTACAAATAAAATCTAGTTACTACGCACGCTTGCTTGTATTCAAATGTCACTCGTACAAAATAAGAAAATTTGTTATTTACATCATGAAATTCCTATAAAATTATATAAATTATGGACAGGGATTAGAGGAGGAATCCTTACTGGAATGATAAAATTATTTTAGGTTAATTAAAAATTCTTTGCGTCGTCAGAGACATGACCACGAGCGAGGGCAGTCACTCGATTTACGAGTATTTTGAGTGTCCCTAATCTAGTTTCAGATTTAAACCAAGTTAATCTATATGGTTTTGAAGTAAAACAATAAATGACGTAACAAAAAGAGAAGAAAAAAGAGAAATTATGACCAATCCAAAAATCATTGCCAAATATTTTGTCACGAAACATTTGCAATTTCTATCGTAGTTGTTTTTTAGCGTAGATGCATTGTTATCATCTGCTGTAGAGAAACATTGAAGCTTGAAAGGTAAGATCAAAGAAATACCAGCTAAACCTACCACCTACTTATGTGGTAGGTTTATAAATAAATTGAAATTGTGAAGTTGGAATTGATTGATTTGATTGTAAATTTGATTGGCCTGGTATATCTACGCTTCTCGTCGCTCTACGCTTATAGTCCTACTATAAGCGTTAATCGTACGATTCGTACGTGATCGACCGAGTTAAGCAACGTTGGGCGAGGTCGGTAAGGGGACGGATGACCGCTAGTGACACATTTTCATTGGTGCATCCGTGTTTCGACGGGTTCTGAGTTATTTTAAGTTGTTAAAAATCGTTAACCCTCGAAAACCTTCGGGTGGCTTAAAACGCTAAGTGGGCTACTAACTCCTCCACCAACCCGCATTGGAGCAGTGTGGAGGAGTATTTTACATCTCCCGTACGCAACGTTGTAACGCCGTAAGTAATGTGTAGGTATGTATAATGTACGCGCTCTGAAAGTGTCATGTCAAATGAAATAATGTCAAAGATCAATAATGAAAACCTTGCTCACTTTTCCATCAGCACGTGATGGATCCTAATATCAATGAATATGCCATTTGTATTAAAGAAATTTAAAGTCGCCTGCTGTAACGGTGAAAGAAAGATTGATAAATTCGCAACTTATTCCGTCTGGCAATACCTAGTTGTGAGTAATAATGTGAGGTGTTAAAAACTTCTATGTGGATAAGATACACAAGGTTAACAAGCGTGACATTTGTAAATAATTTTTTTTAAAAATTATTATTAATAATAAACTCGTTCAAAATTTGTCTTGTCAACGAGTATCGAATGTCATCCCTATTCGGTGACGCCATAAAGGTCTGTTTGACCATACAGCAAGAGTCCATCCACCTATGACTTTCTTAGATTTATTTATAGATGAAATTCAAAAATGGGATTCTCTTGGGTTATAGCCAAAGTGCAAGCTTACCTTTTCGTGATATCGGTGACCTGTTTGTGTTTCGCCGAAAAGAAACTAACTGAGAATGGACAGGGTTGTTCAAGTAGACCAGGGCGAGTAAATATTTGCTTTCGAAAAAGCAAAGTTCTTTTCTTTGCCTTTAACTAAATAAACGCCAGCTGAAAGTTTGAAGCGCTCCTGTCCCCGCAACTAGTATTAATAGTTCAAATTAACTGTAGTTTAAGAAATTCTCGAAACCAACCGACGGTACCTAGTACCATTTCTACCGTAGTCATTGTTTTTAAAACAATTGTGGTCCGGTAGGAAAGGTGTGGTTTTCGGTTACACTTCTTTCGAGGCGACTACCTTAGTACTAAATGGTAGCAACACATCTGTGACTGACTTGGAACGAGATTCTTATTAATTATTACTTACACCGACCAACAGGAGTACCTAACTATCGCTATCAGTCCCTAGTCCTCATACCCACTAACGAACTGACCAACTAATATTTTTATTAATCTAACTCTCAGCCAACAGGACTAACCATCCCAATCCCTACTTGAGTCTTGTTCAAAGTCAGTCACAGTTGTCATGGGTGGCAGCGGATGGATGGAGCTGCAAGCTCGATTGCTATCTTACATACAAAAAAATAAAACTACAACGAAATAAGATATTAAGCTACTAATAACTCCCATAACAAGGTTAGCAAGTAAATCATCCCATCTTGAGGTAATAATAAAAGTTATGATAGTGATAATATTGTAACAAATCTCGGAACAACGAGATCGGCATTAATTATAAATTAACTCAAATGAACAGACACATTTGACTTTATTTGAACAGGCGAGCGCTCGCGGGGCTTGTCGAGTCAAGTTTATGCAAATAAAATACTGTCCTGTGACCCACTGACCTATTTGCGCGCCCAATTCTGCCTCGAGGAGTGTGAGGTTACATCTTCGAGTGTTGTGCAGACGGGCGATTTTGAACAGTTGGTCTGTTTCGAATTTACGTTTAATTTCGACATTTATTCTTCTACAAACACTGTTCAGTCCATAGACCTACCTACTGAACAAATGCGAAAAATTATGAATGGTTCGAAACATAATTACTTAATTACATAGGAAGTAGGTAAGGATAAGTAATAATAAAAGCCGAATTAAACGCTAGTCTACCGCGCCGCCCACTTATTATTCTGAAAAGCATCCTACCAATAACCCTAGTGTGGTTGCTCCGCAATGGTTTCTCATTCTAGGCTTATTGGTTGAATGGGCGTGCTAATTTTCAATGGTCGTTCTACCAACAATTGTAATGGCTACAACTAGCTGCCGACAACTGTTACAGACTTTGAACTTTGAAGGTATAGAGAATGGGTTGGTTAATCTGGTTAGCAGAGTATGTTAACATAATTGACAGGCCCGTTGGCGCAATCGGTAGTGACCCTATCTGTTGCGCCAAAGGTCGTGGGTTCGAATCCCACTCAGGACAAATATTCGTGTGACGAACACTTGTATTTGTTTTGTGTCTGGATGTCAATATTATCTATTTAAGTATGTATTTAAAAATATCTATGTATGTATATCAGTATCTGACACCCATAACACAGGCTCGCGCCTACTTTGGGGTCAGATGGCCGTGTGTGAGAATGTCCAAGATATTTATTTATTTATTTATTTATAAACGTACAGTCAGTTCATCAAAAGGACCAGGTTCTGTTAGTTAAAGTTAGTTTTGTTAGTCTCTATTAGTATTTATGGATATAAATTGCTGCCACTCAAATCAAATTATTGAATTATCATCAGTATCTATGTATAGATACATTTTAATAGTTAAGCTGTCAAGTTAAAGTTTAATATTTAAGCTAACAAGAGCATGGTAAAAAAGCGATAGTAGAGTAACCGCCCGTGTAACCCGCCATTCTTCCGCATTTTGGAAAATGAAACTCAAATCAAATTTAAAGACAAATTATTACCTTAAGTGTTCGTAGTTCAAAATTTAAATGAAAATTAATGCCATAAATTGCGACTGAATTTTCGTGTTGAGTTATTTAATCTGTGGCCTGACTCGCATTCAGGATTCGCATTCACCGTAAATCGGGTGTTTTCACGGCGTGCGACATTCATGTTGATTATAGCAGTTCTGATGCAGTTTTAATAGCGTTCTCATTCCTTCGTCACCTTTCATAATTTTGTTTATTTTATACATAAGGATGAAGTGGATTCTTAACCTCGTTCCATTTGAAACAGTTCAGGTCTTTGAATAATCGTCTTTACAATTCATGAATGGTACGTGGGCGTTTTACATACTACTGTAGACATTAAGATAATGTTAAGGCGCATAGTTATGACCGCTAGTGGCAAACATTTCTTCTGCGATTTTGTCCCGAATGTTATGATATGTTCCGATGTTAACAGTCGGCCTTTTTTAAATACTTTTAACATTCAAATTGGCCACTAACACATCGCGTTGTGGATGCTTGCACACATGCGCTTCAAGCCTTCTCGGTTAGCATTCTCAAGCTCCTAATATCCATCCAGCTATCACCCTTATTGGAGCTATTATTTTTGACTCTGTTTATTTATATTATTATTTGCAAGATAGTGAGAACATACACGTGTGTGTGAGAGAGAGAGAGAGCGAAAGAAATTCCGTACTTCCGATCTAATTTGACATCAGCAGTATCTCGGTGCTTAGAGCATTAGACATAGATTTATGTTAGATTAGTGCACGGTGTATGGCAATAGGCTCACCAGCTATTTCTTGGGACTAAACATTACTGGTGACATATCTGCCTCCTCCTTCGGAGAAATACAGGCATGGTGTTGCTTTGTTAAAAACTATTTAAAACTTATATTATTGTGTTTCAAGTGTAAGTAATAAGAATGAACTTCCCACGTACTTCTCCACTTCACTTTATATAACCAACAAAAACATTAAAAACAAACTTAAATAATACAAAAATGTAAGAGGTTAAATCTACAATTTATTGCACTGACTAGATTATACTCGTATCAATAGAATTTGCGATGTACTTCAAATGTATGAAAAACCGCGGATAGCTGGGTAAATCTAGTCCCCGGTCATCATTTCCATGAATTCTGAAAGAAAGAAATACAAAGTTACTTAAACTTAAAGCTTTAATGAGAGTTAAAATTGCTTTAGTACGAGTGTTGTGAAAGTTATGACTTTCGTTAGCCTACTAAGTGATGATGCGTACCTGCTTTACAGTAAACATCGTTAAGATAGGAAACCAGCATAATTGAGTGTACCGTATAGTGTACTAAAAGTCATGTGAGTTCTGCCAATCAGTTTCCATGCATGTTGTTGGGTAAACCTTTACAGCTCTCGTTTCGAAAAAGACCTGTATTCAACAGTATAGACTGTCCATTCATCAGCCTTTTGAGGTTTTCTGCTGTACATAGGCCTCTCCTAAATGACGCCACAGTGGCCTATTGTCCCTACGGGTATCTTCTCACAAACGAGAAAGGGTTGCGAGGCAGCATGTGCCGGTCAGGAAGATGACAGTTACCATGGAAGTCGACGGTGCCCGAAGCGTCAGTGTCGATCTCAGCAATCATCTCGTTGAGCTGGTCTGGAGTGAGCTGGTCATCCAGAGCCGCCAGGATCTCGCGTAGACTGGACGTGGGGATGTAACCGTTACCTGGAAAGGACGTTTCCAGGTTGGTTAGGCAACTACTTGAGATTGGGTGATGGATTCCAACTTATTAGCCACCGGTCAAATCGAAACCATATTTAATAATTTTGGGTGCTCGAAACAAAAAAAAGTGTATTTTCGGAACGAATGTAAGCAACATCTTTACCCAACTTATCTAATATTCGTAGTAGTTTTAACGACATGAGGTAACCTCTTAACTTCAAAAGCAACATAAATTACTGTTGCTTTTGGCGACATGCCCCGCGTCATCGCTCACGATAAAGAAAAATATTGCAGTGACATGAAAAACAATCACAATTTTTATTGTTTATACCAAAAGTGGTATGTAGTAGTTTAAAACTTTAATTTTCACAAACTTCTCGAACTGTTTGTAGGGGCCAAACTGGCGACTGTCCAAAGAATCGATTCAGCGCTTTATTGCTTACAATTATCGCTGGAAATCCATTGTTTCTGCGCTTGAAAATGAAAACAAAAAATGTACTGTCTATGAGAAATCGAGTCTTTTGTTCGATGCATAAATGTAGCGATGATTTTGATTGATAATGCTTCCGTTACAGACTTTTTGATTAACTCCCCGTTCTTTATTAAGTGCTATTGTTGTAAGCTCCCCACCAAGTTTTATTTGGAGCGTGCGTTACCGCGTATAAATGTAATATAATAAGTGGCAATTTCATTAGATTTTCATAGGTTGTAAAGAAAATTAAAGTAGTAAATAAATAACTCTAACTTATCACTAGCAAGCGAATATCAACAGTCATATCAGTAAATATCTATATTAACATAATACATTTTGATTTGGTCACGTAAAGTAGATATTTTCAAAGTGACATTTTCCTGCATGGAATACGCAGCATTTACTTTTTTTAACGGTTTCATTCCATCCAAACAGACAACAGCTAATTTTCAGTTCCACAGCAATAACTCGTTCCAACTTCTGACATAGCCTTCCTGTTATGAAATAGTGTGTATTGATAGCGATCTCTTATTTTTGTGTTCCTTTCGCAGTGAAAATATTAGTTTTCAAGAAGTTATCTCGAATCTAAAGTTGATGTACATACTCGTAGATGCGAGAAGCTTGTGGTAGTTTTTATTTTTATTTTCGTAGCAGCTTTGTTCCAGAACTTTCATATGCATGAATTTTTAATGCTCAGTTTTAATCACGACGCTTTTAGTAGGTAATCTGAATTGTTGTGTTCGCGTAAAGATTGGCACTGGCTACAGACAATTATAAAACATTTATTATAATAACAATCTTTACTGTATGACAGGTAGCTATCGTAGGTAGTTAGGTCTTGGCAAATGTTAACGTTGAGAATTAAAATTATCAGGACTGATAAAAATAGATGTAGAAAAAATGTCTGCCAATGGATCAGTGGCGATTTAAAAAAAATACTAAAAAGGAATTGAATAAGGAGATAAATATAGGTGTATTATCATATCCTATTAATGCCGTTAATCTTACAAGACCACCTAGTAGCAATTCTATTCTGTTGGCTCTATTGGCCTCTACAAAGTCACCGAACTGGTATTTGCCTATTATATATATTAATTATAATATTTAATATTGCCGTTCGTATATACACAAGTCAAGTTTTTAAATGTCAGCGTTATGTCTTATAAACTCGTCCTCAAAATTTAATATTTACTCTAATTTCCTGAAATTTTTTAATTCACTACTGGCTTGGTAGGCCAGTAGTGAATTAAAATAGTATTAGGTATTTAAAAAATCGTATATACCCATTCGCGTACTGACATGTCTAGCCCACTGTATATTGTGATGTAATAAAATCGCAATGCTTGACGAGTTTTACGTTAATCGCTCGGTCATAAACCTCAGCGAAGCTGTTTGTTTGTAGCTCAGTGTCTCGCTTTGAGGAGCTTTGTTTGGGAATGTAAAGGAGATAAAGTACTGTGTTTCGGCCACTTTATTTGAGATTACAGCGCAGTTTATTAACATCAAAGACATGTGTGTTGGTTCCATTTAAAACTGTGATGCGACGAAATAGAGCTGAGAATAGCGTGGCGAAAATAAAGAGCTGTTTTTTCGATACGCTCCTGAAGTGATGTGATGCTTATTACCTTTTTTCAGAAGATGAAGGAGACAACTGACTGACTAAAGAATATGGGTAGCTTTTGTACGTCTTCACTTCCGAAGCGGTGATATCCAAGGGGGTAGGGACAAATAATAACTTAAGTTTATCGAATAGGTTTGAAAACGTAGGTTATAGAATCAGCAAAACATACCGTAGGCATTAATAATAAGGCGGTAGAATCTGTGTACAGTTCACCCTGAGCAGACTCGTCATGTACTTGGTAGTACGTCTTATTTTAGGTATGATGAGGATGTTAGTTCATACTGATTAGATATTCTCGTCACTTTAAAAGGTAAATCAAACCATAGTGGGAGCACTATTTCTAGTTAGTGTAGTTCTCGTTTTAACGATTTTTCCATTAACAAATACAGTAAAAGAAAAAGTAGCTTATTCAAATAATGATAACGATGTTTACTATTTGAAAAATGTTTATGCAAGGCTTGATAAGTGCAGCATTACGTGCCAAATGAGAGCCGCGCGTCATGATCATGCCAAGTTAGCGCAACAGGTTAGGGCTAGTCTGCGCAACAGCGTCCTATATATAAAAACAGCATTTAACATGCATCGAACTTTAGTGAATCATAGTCAGAATTATGTTTACTGGTACTTTATTCATATATAAATTACATAGTTTTGGACCCAAAAGCACTCCTTGAGGAACACTAGTTTATAAAATTGGGTAAGACAAACTATTTATTCCCCTGTTTGTCAGGTAATAATTTTGATTTGAGATTTTGTATTATGAATAATAACGTAGTAAAAAAAGGTATTCGAAATATGCAAAGTCATATTAATAGCCAAGATTATTTTCCCACAGAGAAAACCTTGAGCATACTCAACGCAGGACCAACGATCAGGCCTTCTGAAGCATTGAAGTCTTGAATAGAATTATTTGTGAAGGTGCAGTGTTTAAACGATTTTTATATGATACTCTAAGCAACAGACGCAATAAAGTTCTTTGTTAATCAAACCTTCAATTTAATCCTGGCAAAAGTAGCAGACAAAGCTAAAACCATATCATATCATATACTTTTTTTTAAATTAAACTGCGAACAGTAAAAAATTCCTATCTTCAAACGAAATTAACTATTTTTAAAGCGTCTAAAACAAATAAAATAACGGAGGTGAAACGCAATAAAAACCCTAGTGCTTCTCGTAAATCCTTTAAAATAGTTTTATTGCAAGAGATTTCACGGGAATCAAAAACAATGCCAGAATTACAATTCGTTACAGACAATGTATTATGAAAGCAGCTTTACAGAATAGTCAAGTTTTATTTCAACACGTTTTAGCTACTATGGGCTCGTAAATGATAAACAATGACTGTATCTCTCGTTGCAGTTCCAAATATATGTATCAGGGAATGCTCGAGACTGTTGGAAGTTAACATTGAATTCTACTGGTGTCTTTTATGCAGCTAGGCTTCAATACTGGCTCGTAGATGGGACTGTATTAATTATATTCACGGGAAACTTCATAAGTTCTCTGGGGAACTACAACGGTTGATTAAAATGTATTACCCAATAAGGACTGTAACTTGTTTCCGCATTGTAATAAATATATGTAGTTAATTCAGATTTAACTACATATATTAATAACAATCTACATAATATTAACAGTCAAACTTGCACGACTTTACAAATAATCAACCAATTGATATTATTAATAACAGGTTTTGGCCGGCAAGTGGCTAGTCTAAGATCCCGCTATACAACGACCTTCACCGAGATGTTTATTTAATAAAACGTATTTTATAATCAATTTAATATGTCAATAAATATATTACATATGGGTTGGCTAACTAATTTCAGTCCAGGATATTATTACCTAATTAATAATTTAAAAATAATTTTTTTTTAAACATTTCACCGGTTTGATTATTACACAAATTCTATACCAATCGAAAGTATGAAGCCCACAGATTATGCAAACGTTAGGTTGACTATTCTTTTCCGGTCACAACTCTCGAGTAGCCAGGTATAAACAGGTAAATCGATCGATATCGCATTTTGCACCGGTCTGATTATTGAATTAAAATTAAATGAAATTGAAGATTATTCCATTATGAACACGGTGGTATAGGGTTGTCTGCGAAAAATCAGTCCCGAATTCCAGTTGTCGAATTTTTCGAAAATAGCTGAAAAGGTTTTACTTTTCCTTTATTATGGGCGGACTTTAAACAGCTGCTATGCTGTGTCCTCTTCTATCGCATGGGTTGGTTGGTTGGGACCCCTCAGTCGCACACATTCACTCGCAGTAATATCTCACTTTTGAAAATTCGACAACTGGAATTCGGGACTGATTTTTCGCAGACAACCCTATATCACCGTGTTCATAATGGAATAATCTTCAATTTCATTTAATTTTAATTCAATAATCAGACCGGTGCAAAATGCGATATCGATCGATTTACCTGTTTATACCTGGCTACTCGAGAGTTGTGACCGGAAAAGAATAGTCAACCTAACGTTTGCATAATCTGTGGGCTTCATACTTTCGATTGGTATAGAATTTGTCTAATAATCAAAGCGGTGAAATGTTTAAAAAAAAATTATTTTTAAATTATTAATTAATCATATCCTGGACTGAAATTAGTTAGCCAACCCATATGCAATATATTTGTTGACATATTAAATTGAATATAAAATACGTTTTATTAAATAAACATCTCGGTGAAGGTCGTTGTATAGCGGGATCCTCTACTAGGCTGAATGACAGCTAGTCGCACAATTTCTTGAGTCCCTCTTGTAATTTCAACAGATGTTAGCGTGGGAGACCTTTTGCGGCCTTAAAACTTCCGACAGCGCCAATCTGCACTGCTCAGAGAGAACCTTGTGCCCTGCAATGAAACTCTTGGCACTTACCTTCTTTATCATATAGTCTGAAGGCTTCTTTCAGCTCCTTCTGTAGGGCCTCATCGTCTTCGTCCAGAAAATGGGTCGCCACGCGGACAAACGAGTCGAAGTTTAGTTTTCCTGAACCTGAAATTAGATAAATGAAATTTGTTAAATATGAATAACTTGAAGAAAGTTGCTAAGGAAACAACGATTTTTATCTCCATTTGCGGCCTGCAAATTCACTGCACTCTTCATTTAAATTAGGTATTATGCAAAAAATTGTTTAAATTTAAAATTTAAATTAATCACATCTAGAGGAAAATTGCATATGCTGGAGGCCCTGAGTTCGATTCCCGGTTCGGACAAAGTATAATTGCATTTTTTTTCACTTTAAAATCCCAGTAGTAGCAGGGATGATGGCCGGTGTATGTTCACCACCTGTTTTATACGTGGGACCTAAACATAATTGTAGAAAAGTGACCCACACACACCTCCGGACGCAAATGCAGAAAAATTATGTTATGTTATAACGAATTGCCTGAACACTATTAGAGGAAGTTGAAGAATATAGCAAAGTTACTTGTGGGTAAAAGCTATTTCCTCCAAAATAATAAGACCGACTAGCAGGGTAAATGCCCCTAAAACAGATTTACTCACGCAAACAACAGAAATTACGTATACGATTAGCCTAACACGCTGCTCGGTTGTAATCTCCTAGCAACGTATATTCTTCCCTCGATATAACAAATGGCTTACACTGACTCCAATGGACTTACACAACGAAACTGGGTTAAACGAATCGTTATGGTAGCGATACTTATTACAGAACGCTTACTGCAGCTAAGAATAAATTTATTGAATGAATTGTTGACACCCACTGTCCTACTGTGGGAATGGTTTTCTCTAGGTACGTTAGGCACCCTTGTACTTTTGTCCATTATAAGAGTTGCTTGGTCTACTTTTTTAATTATATTTATAACTAGTGGACGCCCGCAGCTTCGCTCGCGCAGAATTAGACCTATTAACGACGTCTGCCCGCGTTCGGGTTACCCACTTGACTTAAAAAACGGCAAAGTTTCATACTAACTTTGCACCCCTGTTTTACCCCCTTAGGGGGTGAATTTTCAAAAATCCTTTCTTAGTGCTCCCCTACGCTATAAAAGGAATCCCTGTGCAAAATTTCAAGTTTCTAACTCCTATAGTTTAGGCCCTGCGTTGATATGTCAGTCAGTCAGTCAGTCAGTCAGTCAGTCACCTTTTCCTTTTATATATATAGATAGATAAACTACTACTATCTACTTCTCGTGAATGTCTAATACGAGATTCATAGGAACAACTAAACTTCAACCGTCAATCTTCCTTAATTAACATCCCTTGGCCTAATGACAAGCTCATCAAATTCCCATTAGTGTGATAATGATGACTTATTTAATAAAGAGGAATGTTTGATTATTATTAATGTGTTTAGAGTTTTTTACTGTGGGGTTTTATTCTTTCATAGAAACTACGTGATATTTAGAAAAAAGTCTCGATTTAATACACTATACTATTGAGTGTATCAAACTAAATCTCATAAATGGAATATTCTACGAGGTACATTAAAAATTAAATATATAACTTAAGCATTTAGTACCCAAATACCTTATCATATGTAGGAAGTCTAAAAGATTCCGAATTAGTGAAATTAATTCAAATCTAATAAAAATATCTTATGGTAATTTATTTAATTTTTAATTGAATTAAATATTTTTATTTTCCTTTAAGTTTTATTGTACACGATCAAAAAATGCAAAGATACATAATTCAGGATAGCAAAATAATATCTATCTATCTAGGTACTACTGGGAATTTATTTGAAAAATCAAATAATATTTTGCACGAACCAGTAATCGAACCCAAGACCTCTAGTAAGCAGTCGCGTTTACGACCACTAGACCAACGAAACAGTGTTTATCTTAGGAACCTAGTTGGTACTGAAAGTTTTTCGAACTCGACTGGCCAGCCAGAAGTTTTAATTAAACTTTTAGCGAATTTTTTAATAACAAATCTTCCCTCATGTTACGCTAAGTAACAATATAACAAAACAATAAGGAACAGTCAACATTTAGGTCCAATTAAGAGTACGTTCCGTTTTGATTTACAGCTGTTTAAACGTTAAAGTTTACTTGAAGTTCAAAGCTTTGACGTGTTTGGAGAAACTTCTAAAGAACTTGGGCTATAGATCTTTACGCCGGAGCTAATTACCCTTGCACTCTTTATTTTGGACTTCATAATTACCCAATCAAACACAAGTATAGTGTTGGAAACATCTTTTTTACTACTCCATATATTATATCTATGGTTGGATATTACTTTGTTACGTCAAGAAAAAATAAAATATATCTAATTTGCCCAAGATTAACCACGTTCGGGTACAAACCGAAAATAACATTTACTGCCATGATCTGAGTTTAGAGAGATTAGACAGATTAGAGATAGTTGAGATTGATGTTTACTAGCCAAATAAATACAAACAAACAAATAATGGTAGTGTTGCTATAATTTAAAAAAATATGCAGGCAATTTTAGTCGCAATAAAACGCCCGTTAGAACTGACATCGAAGGCGCATTGCTCATGAAAACAAATATTTTTATGAAAAATTATGACCATTATTTGATATAACTTAATTTACTGCCATGTTGGTTTTGTTGTAACACGAGCCTGAGGTCCACGAATCAATCCCCGGGTCAGGCAAAATATTATTGAGCTTAAGTAACTAGAAAATTCTATTTTATTGCTAGGTGAACTCGCGCCGCCTAACTTATTAAAATTTGCCTCACTGGTAAATTCAAGTTTCCACTGCCTGTATCTGTTATATCTCCGAACACGAAATACTGCAAAACTTTGCAGCATACTTGGAGTTTATATTCGCTTCTTCGTATCACTTTGCAGATCAGTAGAGGAAGCTAAGCATCACTCTTTAAAAAGGAGTAAAGATAATTTGATCTAGATGCTTACGCATTAAAATTTTTGCTAACTGTGTTCGCTTCTAGGAAGCTGGAATGTGTACGAAAATTTCGTACTTAACTTTAAGTTATTATTTATTTATTTTACTATTTTCTGTGTGTAAAAGGAGAAACCCTGATGAAAACCAAGTCAAACCGTTTATTTACATGCAATGGTTACCTAATGTTACTACTTGTTAGCTAGTTAGCTTCTTACTCTGTGTCTTTTAAATTTCAATCGTTTTCTATTAGTACATAAGCAACAAACATAAATTATTCAGTAAAAATCATACCGTATATTGTTTAGTGTAGGATTTGCCTTTTCGTTTTGCGTCTCGACAAAACGTAAAGGCGACTCCCGCCCAAAAATTAAGTCACTTTACTTATTCAAAGTCACGTACAGTTAATATATTATATAAAATTATTATACCACGATTCAGCTCCAACGAAAGCTTATACAATGCTGAAACAGCAAAAATGAAATCGAATATAGCTCTCGCTATTTTTTCACTCTTACCTATAATGTAATAAGGTTTAATTTGTTATGAAATATCGAGTTGATTTGATAAAAAATATCCAAAGAAACCTTGGTAGATTTTTTATCTTAAAACTTAACATACATTTTCCAAGCTTCATGCACTCGATCCACTAGAGATCTTATCTAAATCTGTTCGTTGAATGATACTTAATTAGGTGCATACAGTGAATATGATATATTTAGCATTATTATAAATATTTGTACCCGGTTCCACCACAACCCTTTCATTGTTCCGGGCACGGTTCTCCTCTCAGAATTGGAAGGATTAGGCCTAAGTCCACCACACTGGTCATGTGTGGATTGGCAGACCTACCTAATACTATAAATCCTGTTTCCTAATCGTTGGATACTATAAATCCTGTCTTTCTCTTATCTAAGAGATAGCTTAGAGATAGATATTCAATGTCAAATATCTAGTAGATAGCATAGTCTTCACTACACTAAAAAAATTGCAAAGTTTTGCCTGAACAGGAATCAAATGTTTTATTTGAGTTACAAGGATTTTAGAAAATTATAAAGATACTTAAAATAGGCATGTACTACCAAAACCAAGGATCCCTTCGTCATTTACTGTTCGAGAAATTTTGAGAATTTATACCCTAAACTGTTTTTAACATACTTTTATTAGGTCCACTTGTACGAGTATGTAACTCACAATGTAAGGGAATCTTTGAGAGCTAATTTAACCATCTTCCAAGGATCGTAGCGTAATGAAAATTGGCAGCTGTATGTACTTCTGAAATGTATTCAATAATATGGTACTGTCGAGCTGATCTGATGATGGAGCCGGAAGATATTAGCTACTTTAAAGTGGAATCTTTGAGAGCTAATTTAACCATCTTCCAAGGATCGTAGCGTAATGAAAATTGGCAGCTGTATGTACTTCTGAAATGTATTCAATAATATGGTACTGTCGAGCTGATCTGATGATGGAGCCGGAAGATATTAGCTACTTTAAAGTGGAATCTTTGAGAGCTAATTTAACCATCTTCCAAGGATCGTAGCGTAATGAAAATTGGCAGCTGTATGTACTTCTGAAACGTATTCAATAGTATGGTACTGTCGAGCTGATCTGATGATGGAGCCGGAAGATATTAGCTACTTTAAAGTGGAATCTTTGAGAGCTAATTTAACCATCTTCCAAGGATCGTAGCGTAATGAAAATTGGCAGCTGTATGTACTTCTGAGACACATTCAATAATATGGTACTGTCGAGCTGATCTGATGATGGAGCGGGAAGATATTAACTGGAACTTCATGATGGAATAAGGTATCATAGTCGTGTTTGCACTTGTGGTAAGGTCTTGTAATGAACTTTGACCACGATTAGGTTTCAAGGTCTGATGATGAAGCCGGAAGATATTAACTGGAACTTCATGATGGAATATCGTATCATAGTCATGTTTGCACTTGTGGTAAAGTCTTGTAATGAAATTTGACCACGATTAGGTTTCAAGGTCTGATGATGAAGCCGGAAGATGGGCACTGGAATTCCATGATGGAATATCGTATCATAGTCGTGTTTGCACTTGTGGTAAAGTCTTGTAATGAACTTTGACTACGATTAGGTTTCAAGGTCTCATGATTTCTTTTTTAGTTGGATTTTTTATAAAAGTGTGTTTTTTTAGTTTTTTTAAACTATTAATTTATTTATTTTCACTCTACGAAACAAGCTTCATTTCCTCTCAAACGCCTTCTTGAGGAGGCGTGAGAGAAAGGGAAGTAATTTATTTCGACAAATTCCTTCACTTTCTCTTCACATCGCCTTAAGTTTGCTTCTAGATGACAGCGGACACTTGAGAACTTACAATGACCGTCACACATTTGCCCCTGTCCACAAAGAAAAACCTTTAGCATAATAGGCTTCATCTTAGGGCCAGGTACGCAATATCGAGGCTTTCTCAAAACAGCCTATTGGGTCGTAAATCAATTTTGTCGCACCGAATCCTAGCGCGATAACAATTGATATAAATCAAAGTGACATGATAAATGTACTCGGTTGTAGGCCAGCCACTTTCGGCTACGTCCATGGGTTATGTTGCCTTTGTACCGGTTGTTGTAGACGTTTGAACGGTTTGATGGAAAAAAACATTGATAAACGAGATCCAGACGTCTACTAGGTACCTACTCTGTGACTACCAATGGGTAAGAACCTGCTGGATCAACAAGAAAGTGGCTTAGATCTTATGTTCTTTTGTGTCACTTTTTTATACATAATTCTAGTGCGTATAAGTTTACGTTTTTTTTTTCAAATGTTTACTTATTTTTAATTACTAATTAGTTTATTAAAATAATTTTTAAGTGTGATAGTATCTTACTCCCTTATGCAAAACAAATTAATAAAACTATTTAGTTATAGAGTGTGAAGCAGAGAAGGTTTGTTTAAAACAGCATACGGTTCCGTCGGCCTTAAGTTTAGAGTTTATTCACATAACATGGATATAAATAAGTGAAAAGTTTGTACCTATGAGATTTATTGTTACTTTGTCTTGTTGTATGAGCAGGGTACCCGGGTACACGGGTACCTTATAACCTAGAACAGGCTTTGCCACTACCATATACCTAATGACACTTTTGTAAATCAATAAAGATTTTTTTTTAAATATTTTTTAATTTAAATTATTTATTTACCTTTTTAAGATAAGTAAAGCGACTACTATTAGGATCAATAGTATTATCATAATAAGAATTAATATAGAAACAAAATAAGTTTAGGAAGCGGCCTGTCTTTGGGCACTGTAGTGTATGCGATCTATATATAATCTGTTAAACATGACGTTGTCTCGAGCACACGGGAGTGACGTAAACAGTCACGTATTAGCCGCGGGCGAGAACGGACGTTTGCTGACGCACTGGTGTGGTAACGAGCCAATTAACGTACCCTTTATGACAAGGGTGACACGGAGCACTACATATGGCGACGAGAATAAAAGGTTAGTGGTAAATTAAAAATATTAAAAATATTTTTTCGAAGTACGAAGAGAGGAAGGTTGAATAAGTATGTAGGTACATAAATAAAATTGGATGGTCTAAGAACTTTATGCATTGGATGTTTGTTACTTTATGATTGATTGTTAAATTACTGATGGATCAACATAAAATAAATATGCATACCTCTGTCCATAAGGATCCCGATTACCTAATCATCGTGTCGCGGCATTGCTATGCGGTAGGCAGGTATCGCGGCAGATTATTGTAAACAAATTATTACAGTTTTTATTATTCATAAAATTGAGTTCGAATTCCTAGTTGTTCTAGTCAGTACTTCAAATGTATCGCGACGAACAATATACACTTCGCCTCATTTGAGGTGGGACATTGTGCGCGCTCATTACAAAAAAAAAATAGGCTACTCTTACAAACTCATGTATGATTCGCGTCCTACTCTTCACTATAACGCATCGCACTCAGTGAACACTTAGAATTATGTATCGTGTAGGTATGTAAGTTACATATCGGCGGCAGGGTGAAATTAGGTGGTCGAGACGTTAAGTTCTATAAACTATTTAATTTTCTTCAATAGAAAATTACATTTTAACTTATTACTAAACTAAATCTAGAGTGGTGAGAGACCCGTCCAATGTTAGGCACGGAATGTCTTGTTCGTGGGACCGCTACGCGACCAATCGAATTGTCCGTACGTAACATGTATGTAACCGCCATTGTTTTCCAATACATTACAACTACTTACCGTAAACTGTGTGGTGGTTTTATATTGTTTTGAGTAATATTATACCGGAACAACAGCGGCAACACTAGTTATGCTATTATTTATTCGAGGCTATGACTTTAGTAATCAATAATTTTAATGAATTACAACTAAAGCTGGTAATTTAATAAGCCATACCTAACGGTACTAAGTATTGACCTAGATAGGTTGATTTCTTGTATTTATTTATTTATTAGAGTTAAGGCATCCCAACAACATTTCACAGATTATTATACGAATTACATTAAATGGTGTTGTGTGCCAGAGTGAAAATGTCACTTACAAGGAAGCACAACTTACACAGAGAACATGCATATTATATTATAAAAATAAAAAATAAAATAGCCCTTTATTTCCATGAAAAATAATACAAGCACAATAATTACAATTTTCGTTACACAAATTTCACAAATACTTTTAATTTCAAAAATAAAATTTTATTTATATTTACCTAGTTATAATAAAAATTTAAATTTCACAAATACCTATGAATTTCAAAAAGAGTAGGTAGGCTCTTTGTTGTATTACCTGTGTTGTATTTCATTCCAATACATAATAAAAAATACGCTTTATAAATAGATTGAATTTACAGCATTTTTTATGTAAGTTACTACAAAAAACTCGTTGCCTTTGGCCAAGGCATATTATATTAAGTTATATTATTATTATATAAGTTTCAAGTAGACAAGATGATATAGGCTCTTATTTCAGTGATAACAAAATCATAAATAAATAAATTGTATCATAAACTCATAACCAGGTACTTACACCTACCTGAAGGATTGTTCTTAAAGGGATAAAACGTATAGATTTTAATCTGTACTGTGTGAAATGGATTGCCTACCTGAAGAATTGCTCATATGGGTGTAAAACGAAAAGATTTTAATCTGTATTGTGGACATGTGTGACATGTAACATGGATACAGA
The DNA here is from genome assembly GCA_944567765.1 of Carterocephalus palaemon. NCBI lineage: Eukaryota > Metazoa > Arthropoda > Insecta > Lepidoptera > Hesperiidae > Carterocephalus > Carterocephalus palaemon. The sequence goes on from OX155650.1 coordinate 11,005,588, forward strand.
TACTCTTCGGGGATCATCGAGATGAAGGGTACCTACATATCCTATGTTTCTATTAATTAATTCGACTGCAAACATTTGTTGCTAATATGAAGCAATTCATCAATTCTATTCATCCTTTAAGTAATATATCTGAGACTACGCTGCGCGGGGCCACCCACACCGCTTTATTTTATAAATGCATTATTTTCCTTAGACGGACATTTTAAATTCGTTATTGGTATGTTTTGAATGGAATTTCCGATTTTAACAATTTGTATTTTACAGGTATTGAAACGGTCTTTAATAAAATATCATTTAATGCGATAAGGACTGATACAGAGGTATGAATAATGTGGTTTGATTATATTGAGCAAATTATATCAACTTTTAAAATGTAAAAAAGTTGTTATAGTGGCATAACTACAGTAGTTGGATATATGGTATCGCGACACTTTTGTAAATAATGAGGTGTCTGCAAAGTCGTAGTACATTATTTAATTTTTATTCTATCATCAATAGTTTTCGCAGATAGCAAGAATATGTTAGGTAGTACGAACCTATAAATCGTGCGTGATCGTGTGTTAGGTAGTACGAACCTACATGAATTGTGAATCGTGCGTGATCGTGTGTAACTGGTAGTACGAACCTACATGAAATTGTGAATCGTGCGTGATCGTGTGTAACTGGTAGTACGAACCTACATGAAATTGTGAATCGTGCGTGATCGTGTGTAACTGGTAGTACGAACCTACATGAAATTGTGAATCGTGCGTGATCGTGTGTAACTGGTAGTACGAACCTACATGAAATTGTAAATCGTGCGTGATCGTGTGTAACTGGTAGTACGAACCTACATGAAATTGTAAATCGTGCGTGATCGTGTGTTAGGTAGTACGAACCTATAAATCGTGCGTGATCGTGTGTAACTGGTAGTACGAACCTACATGAAATTGTGAATCGTGCGTGATCGTGTGTAACTGGTAGTACGAACCTACATGAAATTGTGAATCGTGCGTGATCGTGTGTAACTGGTAGTACGAACCTACATGAAATTGTGAATCGTGCGTGATCGTGTGTAACTGGTAGTACGAACCTACATGAAATTGTGAATCGTGCGTGATCGTGTGTAACTGGTAGTACGAACCTACATGAAATTGTAAATCGTGCGTGATCGTGTGTTAGGTAGTACGAACCTATAAATCGTGCGTGATCGTGTGTAACTGGTAGTACGAACCTACATGAAATTGTGAATCGTGCGTGATCGTGTGTAACTGGTAGTACGAACCTACATGAAATTGTGAATCGTGCGTGATCGTGTGTAACTGGTAGTACGAACCTACATGAAATTGTAAATCGTGCGTGATCGTGTGTTTAGGTAGTGCGAACCTACATGAAATTGAAAATCGTACGTGATCGTGTGTTTAGGTAGTGCGAACCTACATGAAATTGAAAATCGTACGTGATCGTGTGTTTAGGTAGTGCGAACCTACATGAAATTGAAAATCGTACGTGATCGTGTGTTTAGGTAGTGCGAACCTACATGAAATTGAAAATCGTACGTGATCGTGTGTTTAGGTAGTGCGAACCTACATGAAATTGAAAATCGTACGTGATCGTGTGTTCAGGTAGTGCGAACCTACATGAAATTGTAAATCGTATGTGATCATGTGTTTAGGTAGTGCGAACCTACATGAAATTGTAAATCGTACGTGATTGCGTATCAGGCAGTAAATGCATTATGATACTAGTTGACTGTATGTAGATGTGGGGATGAATTAATAATATACTGTAAACTTGTAGTTACCAAGATTTACTTCAGTTCTAGGTCGCCCCATATCTACCTACCACGAAAATTACAAACTTATTGCCAGCTCCGGAAAAGCTGAATTTCGAAGGAGACAACGCTACAGTTGCTTTAAGATTTAAGCAATGGAAAAGATGATGGTCACCAGGTTATTTCCCTTTTGCACAGGATTCGTAGTGGGAATACCAGACAGGTCTGTCACCTTTCCTCCTCTTGCGCGGCGCTGTAGGCACTCCTGCGCTGAGGGAATTCGGAATAAGGGGAGATCCCCTCTATCCGGGAAATTGCTCCAGGGGTAAACCCCGTTGGTGACTTCCCCGCTGTTGAGCGTGAGAGCCAGTCGTACGTCGCGCACGCGACTAGCCGTATGTCGCGAATTCCCCCTAGATGGTCGGAGGGAAGAAGGTCCAACAGCTCTCTATGTAGCGGTCGGCCTTCAGGGTTGCGCGCGTGCAGCGGCGCTGTCCCTCTTAGGTGAGGATGTGGCCCATTGTCGGCGCGGTTATACATAACACGTCCAGCCTGCTGTCGCGCGCTATCACCGCGTTCCGGACGTAGCGCCCCGCTCCTGTGATTTCTCGCAGGGCGAGGCTGGGCCTGGAGACGCTTGCGCTGCGTGGCGCCGCCAGAGCATAGCATGCTGGCGCCGCGTACGTACTCTTAAGCCTAGATCGGATATAGCACTTGTAATGGGAATACCCGTGTCTGCACAAGATGCATCGTCGGACGGGCGCATTTGATGCGTCGTGTTACAGGTGCGCTAGGCGGTCGCGGTGCTACGGTGACAGCTGCAACAGCCAGTGGTTACAAATGATTGGATAATGCCTACCTACTAAAGAAAAGTTACATCCTGAAAAAGTCCAAGGTGCAGCCGAGGACGGTGCACGATCGACCCTCACTAAGCGGTCAACTACCCGACCGTGCCTATAAAAAGCCAAACGCGGCCAACGAAGGGTATGGTTGCTCAGCCGTCGAAGGGTAAGGTTGTCGGTACCTATGCTATGTGTCGGAAACTACGCTGCTTTGCTGTAAGTACGTTCCATATTTTAAGTAGCACAATTTGATGCTACAATTAAAGGTAGTCCCTCACTCTTACCACTTTGTGGTATGCAAATGTCATAGTAGGTAAATTAATGGGTCACTTAGATTATGCTGTCAAAAAAAAAAAAAAAATCAACAAGTTTTGTATAGGTTCGGATATCTTATTATAAATTCTAATACACATTCCGTAGGCATTGCTTTGGAGGCCTGCATTTTGGGAAAGGCCTATGTCCGTATCAATTAATGTCTATTTTATACTGATATTTTTCTTTACTCAATACCTTTTTGTGACTTATGTATTGGGATAGGGCCATTGTAATGGTGATAGAAAACGGCACGCCGAGTATCCAACACTTTTGAAGGATGGATGTAGTAGTAATGTAAGGAATGTACTTACTCGTCGTGAGATAGGTACCTAGCTCATTTATTTCTAGTTGTTTCATAAATCTACGAGATCTACATATGGATTTTTAGAGCGATACTTTATTAAATAAAAAATAAATAAAAATCATGGACCCTAAACTGGGTACTGACCTGTGCTATGGGTGTCGGAGTCTCATATGCATGTATGGACATTTTAAAAACATGCTTGAATATATAGTATCGACATCCGGATGGTGTAACATGCCAGTTTACAAGATCGAATACAATCTTAGGCTTTGTGAAAACACAACTAGAAACCTAGTACTTCCTACTGACTGCAATTGCGACTATATAGTATATGATATCCGTTGATGACTAATCCAAAAAACAATACTCATTATATTACAAATACGCCACCAACGCATCAAACGCGGCGCGTGTCGTGTTTATGTCTGACATGAAGCGACTTGCTGACGGTTGCTGGCTGGACTGTTACTAACGATCTGATCAACTGGTGTCCTTCATAGGTTTATAATACTTAATAGATTGGCAATGCGAAAGAAAAATAACATAGATACTCATATTATGTTAGAGCGAAAAAGATAAGCGAGACCATTGCGTACACGCTATCAGCCGGTATAAGCCCAACTTCAGTTGTAAACGAAACAAATTTTATTACTGAACGATTCGTGAGTGTCTATATTCATGGTTGAAGTTACCGGCTTACTCACGTGTGGTTTGAGTCGAGAATGGTCCGACTGGTTTCGGTCTCTTGTGATGATCATGAGTGAACGTGCTCGCGGCGGGCACGGCGTTCACAAACAAATCTTGCTTATTTTTCTAAATCTTACGTTTGAAAGCGTACATTTGGTGTTAATTAGACAAATAATTATGGTTACGTATACAGTACCAGAAGGTAACTCATCTTAGAATGAAAATACATAGAAGTATGCATTTCATATGTAAGTAAGATTGAAATATTTAATTCTCCAATTGCAATGTTAGTGAACTTTGGAAAAAAAAAAAAAGTAAAAAAAAAAAAAAAAATTAATTTAATTAACAAATGGATGGGTGGTGCTGCGAGCTCGTTTGCTATCTTAATGTGGACTATGTTCTCGATTATTAAATTTATAATAAGGAAGGGATGTAGTGTATGCGATCTATATATAATCTGTTAAACATGACGTTGTCTCGAGCACACGGGAGTGACGTAAACAGTCACGTATTAGCCACGGGCGAGAACGGACGTTTGCTGACGCACTGGTGTGGTAACGAGCCAATTAACGTACCCTTTATGACAAGGGTGACACGGAGCACTACAGGCACTAAAGCCTTATAACTAGCGACGTAGCGATAGAATTATCAGTTCCTTCCATGCAAATGCTACTTCTATGAAACTCTGCCCTTTCCTTCTCATGGCTTAAACCCAAATTCAGAATCTGGATATCGCAAGGTTAGTTTATCTACCAGGTTGCTTCGTTAAGCAAGAAGAACTAACGAGGAGCCAGTCAGTTCAGTCAGTAACGGACAACTAGAACTTTAATTCGAAAGCTCGCAGCCGCGAAGTTTCTAAAGTTAATATTGGGTTGGAGCTTTTGGCGGATGCAACCACAACCGTGGCTTATTAGGTTCACAATGACGTTAGAAAACGATTGATTTTATCAAGATACTTAGAGCATGATTTTGTCTATACTAATATTATAAAGAGGAAAGATTTGTTATTTGGCAATACAACATTATCCCTAGTTTTATAACAATAGGCTCTAAATAGCAAACACACAAAATGTTTCGACGGAAAAATGTACCTAATTGCTTATTTGTAACTATATAATTGTACCTACTCCTGAAATCCCGAAATAATTTCATAAGATTTTTTAAATTACCAGTAAAATGTTTAATTTTTTCCTTTCAACAATGCCAAATATTCTTTTCTAATTCTGCAAAATGAATAGCATTCTTTAAAAGGAATTCGCCAAAACAAAGTAGGTCTGAAACATGTTTAGCTGAAAACCTTCCCGCTACGAATTCCTCAGTTTTCCGACCACAAGAGATTTCGAACAAAAGGGAATAACTACTCGTGTATAGTTCTCTCTAAAAGCGGTGACAGCCCAGTGGCTATCGAACTCGCCTCTCACTCGAGGGTTCGGGTTCAAACCCAAACGGCACGCAAACGACTTTTCTGAGTTATGTGCGATTTAAGAAATTAAATGTCACTTGCTGTAACAGTGAAGGACACACCGTGAGGAAACCTGCATGCCTGAGAGTTTTTTATAATGTTATCGAAGGCATGTGCAGTCTGCCAATCCGCACTTGGCCAGTGTGGTGGCCTAAGGCCTAATCCCTCCCATTCTGAGAGGTGACCCGTGCCCAACAGTGAGACAAATAAAGTAAAGTAAGGGTTGTGGTGGTGATATACTTCTCAATTTTTTTTAAGCTCTCGGAAGCATACCTCCCAAGATATTTAGCCGCTATCGGTCACTCACCCAGCTGCCGACCGAGACCGGTGCGGCTTAACACTATCGAACGCTTGATAATATCTTGAGCTATCAGAGTTTAAACCTACGACTAACTATTACACTGACTAATGACTGACAGCTCTATGTACTTTATGTAGGTAGATAAATATTGTCAGTTTGATAATTACAGATTAAAAAAGACTAATCATGAAGATTTTCAACAATGAAATACATTCTGAAAAGAGCTTTTTAATTCCCAAGATATTTCAATTATAATGAAGACAGATGCCGCGGGGGCAATTACTTTGATGGTGACTGCCATTTTGTCTCAACTTTTGGTTAAAACAATTAGGGGAAGCAGATATTGAGATATATTTACTGCTCGTAATTCAGTACTCAGCAAGCGATTTTTCTTTTCATCATCATTTGACTCGTCATTTGACTCGTCACTATTCCGAATTGAATGATTGTTTCTATCTGTTTTTATACAAAAGGCAGGCCCTACCATTTAACTGTCTGTTCTCCAGCTTCATGGTTACGTTTCAATACATATAAGACCGATTAACTTCGTCATCTTTTATATCCGCGATACACAAAAAAACTCTTGACAACAATTGCCACTGTCACGTCACAAGTGACAAGCCCCTCCGTGGGCTGATGTAAATTAAGTCACGCTAATTTACCGGAGACGGCGGCATCCTTCAATTAGCCTGAGACACGTCAGCGTGACAGGCTGACGTAATAAACTTTGGTTGTTTACGTGAACGAGCGGCGCGGCCTGGACAGAATGTGGGTACCTACTTGAGTTTATTGGCGGTCGGCTTGTTGCCCCGCCTCGGTTTGATTTTCTTGAATATAAATAAGCGGTGGCAGTCCAGTGGCTATCGAACTCGCCTCTCACTCGAAAGGTTTGGTTTCAAATCCAAGTGGGACGCACCAATGACATTTCTAAGTTACAAAGCAAGCAAGCGAGCAAAGTAAACAAAGGAAGGGTTGTGGTGGAATATAAATTACATACAACGTTACAATTTATAAATATATTTAATACTAGAAACATGATTTTTTTTGCTGTTTTTATAGATAATGGTACTACCTTCGTGCGCGAGTCCGACTCGCACTTGGCCGGTTTTATTATTCATTTATATGTAAAAAAACTGATAATAAACGTGGAACAACTTAACGTTAACTTTTCTCTAAGGTTATCTACCTTACTTGACATTCCTTCAGTATTACGACCATCATAAAATACCCCACAAAGCTTGATATCCCACCACACTCGTAAGACACTTCGCGAAAATACAAGCTCAATACCTCCGCCGCCCACATAAAAAGCACATTACTATAAGCACTTCGAGATACAAGGATGATTACGACCGTCCACGGGCTTGACGAAAATAAACCGGTCGCGCTTGTAAAACTGCGTATAAACTGCTCCGACATTACGAGTTATGGTCGCCGGAGCGAATAAGGTGGGACACTTGATTCGCACCGGACGGGCGTTTGATGTCGATGCCGGAGTAAATTGTTATAGCCGATACGATGCTGAAGTAAAGCTGTGATATCATGCCCATCGTCAACTAAATACAGAAATGATAGATGTCAAGGACACCACTAACTAACTAACTAAAAGTACCTAATAAAAGAAAAAAATCGTCAACATAAAAAAAAACGCATTTGAATTTGAATTTGAATCGTCAGCCTTTTTTTTTACCAAATGACAACATTAGGTATAGATTTCTCATAGTGGTAGGAGGAGAATTAGAGTTAGGAGAGTTAGGTTCGGCAGCGAGTACTCATTAGAACTATAATGGCTTCATATAGAGGAATCTAATTAGGTTTGTGTCTGTAATGAATTACTGTTAAAAGACAACTTTGCTTACCGTCAACATCCTCGTTGTCCAGCATCTGGTCCAGATCGTTGTCGTCGAAGCTATGGACCATTGTGTTGAGAATAGTCCGAACTTTCTCCTTCTCGATACGGCCCTGCTTGCTCGAGTCGAACATGCTGAACGCTCGCCTGAGCACTGTTTGGTTGAAAAAAGAGTCATGTAAAATATCGTTCATACCCACACGGATCATGTCATGATCGTTATTTTTTCTATCAATCAATAAAATAAGTAATTGATTCTTAAATAAGAATGTTTGTTGTGTACTTATTTATTTTATATATTTTTAGAATGGAATTTTATACAGAATCCCAGCCTCTAAAAGCTGATGAATGTACAGGCACCACACTTCGCCTATATGATTTGGAGACATAATCTCCTTTTATTAAGATATTACTACGACATGGAGGTATCCAAAATGTGTATAAAATGCGTCCTGGCAACACATTCGTACCTTACCGTCCCTACTGTCGCACTTGTTTAGAGGAAATTCGTCCACTTTGATTATTCCTATCCCCGTCTATCCCCTATATTCTGTCTCCCTGATCCGTCCCCTCAGGTGGACAGATAGGAATAAAAAGTTTGAGCTATCCCGCTGTTGCCGACGAGGGGGACAGATCGAACTAAAAATTTCCGTTCTGTCTCCCCGTTATAAAAGTTAGTTACTTTTTAAAAATCGCAAAGAGCAGGGGAACAGACTAAGGCGGACAGTATACATGTTCTATTTATGTGGTATTGCAGGGAATGCCAGGTACAACTAGTGTTATATAAGCAAAAAGGTCTCTCTCACCTGTAGAATGGCACCTGGGTTTTAGAGGAACGTAGTGGACTAATAGTCCAGGACTATACGCCATGACTCGTCAGCAGCAAAGGAAACCTCCTGCATCCGTTGCTAATGGGTTGTATTGTGGCCAACTTTTGTGAGCCGAAAACAAAGTTTATCCCCCGTTTAAACCGACCGAAAAGTCGAATCAAGTACGAAACAAGTTTAATTAGAAGGCCATGTTCGTTTAGCATGAATCCATTCCGTCAGTTAATTTAAGGGATTCGAAAACAATACTGTAAAGTGATAAGTTCTTTTTAGCTTTATTTTGTGTTATTTCTTAACACGCTTTTACTAGGTTGCTATGTATGTAAGAGCGGTGACAGCCAAGAGCGGTGACAGCCTAGTGGCTATCGAACTCGCCTCTCACTCGAGCGGTCCGGGTTCAAACCCCAGCGGCACGCACCAATGACTTTCTAAGTTATGTGCGATTTAATAATAATTTAAATGTCACTTGCTATAACGGTGAAGGACACATCGTGAGGAAACCTGCATGCCTGAGAGTACTTCATAATGTTCTCGAAGGCATGTGAAGTCTGCCAATCCGCATTTGGCCAGCGTGGTGGACTAAGGCCTAATCCCTCCCATTCTGAGAGGAGACCCGTGCCCAACAGTGGGACGTCTATGGGTCGCAGCGATGTATGTAATGTTTGTAGGTATGTATGTATGTAACTTATTCAGTTATACAAGATAGTAAGTTTCTTATTATTATTTCAGAATTCTATACGTGGACTTAAAATTATCATATCGCAATATCTTCGTCACAGGCCGGATCAGAGGCTGTCCCAAACGTAATATAATACTAGGTGAAGCGTACACTGAATTAGTTTATTTTATGTTATACGCTCTCTGATTTGTAGTGAACTTGAGATCGAACGTGCTTCAAAAAAGTGTTCGATCGCAACTCACTACACATATAACCTACCTACGCCTATATGTCATTTATCTGATAAACTTTTATTACTTACTTTGATTGAAATTATTTAAATTATGGTATTTTAATTTATGGTCCATTGGCTCGCGTCGATTCAATGTTATCGACAGAACAACAACGACGGGCGCGGTCGTTTCGTGGACGGGTACCCGCTAGTGGCAAAATTTCATGGACGCTATCGTGCTTCGGAGGGCACGTAAAGCCGTCGGTCCCGGTTGTTATCAATGTTGGAAACAGTCGGTAAGCCTTGTCGAACTTCGGGTGACTGGAGAGTATTGGAAGAGCGCAGTGGATGCTCTAGACCTCCCGCAGATTTGTCTGTGGGGAAGACCCGTGCCCAGCAGTGGGACCTCTATGGGTTGCAGCTATAGCTAGTTCATGTAATTAATTAACATTTTTTTCCATAAATCGAACCACTTTCATCATTTGGGCACGAGTTGTAATGAGGATGTATTTTTAACACGCTTTTATTAGCTTATTATGTATGTATGTAGATAATTATGTATGTAACGGAATCTTTGAACGTGTTTTTCGCCCACATCAAAACATCGAATTAATTTGACACCTTGCACACGTATAACAAATACCGATGACAATGCAAATAATTTAAAAAGTAAATTAAAAAGAAATCTACATTTTGGTTCGGTTATCTACAAAAGCGTGTTTTTTATTTATTTTACAATACACGTTTTTACTCATCTTTAACAAAGTGTGCGATCATCCTAAGCATATAGCAATAACTCTTCCGAACGCTTTTCGCCGCGATTCGACGGGAATATTGAGTGGATACGGTGGTGATATTGAGTGTAAAACTCTACTTTACAAAGCTACCACCAAGACTTGTACACGCTTAGTACCTACTTACGTCTATTACCTATATTTCTACCCTACTAACGTCTATTATCTATATAATCTACATATATTAATCTCAACATTATAATTATCATCAATTATTACCTTCGTAAGAACGTTTCAATTCGCATGATCATAAATGTAAAAAACTTTGTTTTCCTAAGTTTGAGTTTGCTCTAAAAGAGAAAAATAAAATACATAATTTACAATCAATTGAATTATGTAAAGTTCGATTGTAATTATTTAATCGAAGTGGTATGCGATCCTGTGAAGTTAGAGCCAGCTAATATGACTGCTATTCTGACTGTCTGTGTAGTTAGTAGGTAAGTTCGATAACATCTTTTATTCTACAACATTGAACTTGAAATCCAGCAAGTACTTATAACAGACTTTATAGGTATCCAGGTCATCCATCCCACCAGCCTTTTGAAGTCCACTGCTGGACATAGGCCTTCCTCAATCGGTGCCACTTATGGCTACCCGGTGACTTCTTCAAGTCATCAGTCCTGAATCCAGTCCTGTCTTAAGATTTTAAATGCTTTCAGCCTCAATTATAAATGTTGAAGAACCTATAAGTACAAAAAGTACTCTTAGTTTCTTTTAGGTCTATAACAATCTATAACAATGATTTTTTTAAACTGGTAGGTACTTACTGGTAATCTGCTCATCATCAATTTGAGTGTTCTGAAAGGAGGAAACACAAATTTTTACTACAAACGAAGTTTGCTGACATGCATGTAAAAATTAAAATACACAAGGCTAATACTTATGTAAGTAGGTGGCACCTATAAATAAGCAAAATTGGTATTTTGACTAGAGCACATTAAAATTATTATCTATATAATAAAAATGAATCGCGAAATGTGTTGGTAAGCGCATAACTCAACAACGCCTGGACCGATTTGGACAATTCTTTTTTTAAAATGTTCGTTGAAGTTCAAGGATGGTTTTTACGGCGAGAAAAATTTGAAAATTCATCCCCTAAGGGGGTAAAACGGGGGTGCAAAGTTAGTATGAAGCGTAACGCGAGCGAAGCTGCGGGCGTCCACTAGTTATAAATATATTTAATAATGTATTATAAAATATAAAATTATAACCATACTTTGTGATACGTTTTTTTCTACATCAACCATTTATATTAAATTCTATAAATATAGACTCAAAATTTGTTTTAAAACAATCCATTATTTGAATTAATGCGACAAAATTATTTCATAACATAGTTCAGCAGATATATTATTTTGAAATGTCCATAAAATAATTTAATAAGTATGCAAAAAAAACGAACCATTTTGATTTTCTTCTTTTATTGAGCAGCACTTTAAATGCGCGGGCTTCCAACGCGTTCGCGCGCTTGAACCAACTGGTGCGCAAGTTCGAAATTCAAACTGCTGTTGAATGTTCGGAAAGTACAATAGCTGCCCGCGGGGAACGATTTTCGCTGGATGCTGTGTGCTTGAAATGATGGCTGGTCATTTGAATCGAAAGGATTATCGATTACGCTGTTTTGCTTTTCACATTAAATTATCAAAAAAGTATGTTTACACTTTGTGACATCTCACCATATGAATGATGAAATTTGTCTGTAAGCAAACCCAACTGCGATCAATCATTGGTAAATATTTTGGAAAAATAGAAAAAAGCTTGATTTATTCTCATATTTTCACGTGAACCAAACCTTTCACGTTGTACAAACATAAATATTTTTGGTGCGAAGTGAAGTAAGTCCGGATTAGTTAAAACGTTACTTTACATCCACATGCTGTGGAAAATTGTACCTACATGGCCCCGAACTCACTTTAACATAAATGGTCACAGCAGCTTAAGTTAAATTGTTTTAAAACCATTCTTCTTATTTGCACGGTCAAAGATTGAAGTAATATGTTTATGAAATTATTTCGAAAATTATAAACATGGTAACTACTTATTTAAGTTTTAAATTAAACCACGGACTTCACTATGGTTAAACTAAAATAACTATCTAAAATTAGGTGAGTAAAATGATATGATTGATAAATTGGTCATGGATTTTAGTACTTTTATCTATATCTATACTCTATACCTACTATGTATATATAAAAATAGATCTTTGTTCGTTAGTCTCGCTAAAACTCTAAAATTACCGAACCGATTTGAATAAATCGTGGTTAGTTCGATTACAGACAAAAGCTATAGAGAAAATTATAAAGAAAAACTAAAAAATAACAAATTAATAGGAATCATGGACATGATTTACAACACTGTCAAATCAGTCATCGCTACTTTATATTACAACAATTATTGCGGCGGTAGGTACGAAGTTCGCGGTACAAATAACTTTATTTTAATTCAATTTCATATCCAAACGATTTAACAATATAAAGAAATATCTGATATGTGAATAAAATAAAAATAAATCACAAAGCATAATACGTTTATAAATCACATAATACGATTACATGTAATCTCGTTTCTGCTGTTCTGACATGCATTACAGATTATTAAATAGTTACATCGTAGCCTGTTTGCAGTACCTAGCGCTAAACTAGATTACATGTATCATTGGAACTTATTGCTTTGCATGTGGCTTTCAAAGTGTTCACCGTCGTCTATGGACACGTGCGTCACCAGGGGTATCACAGGTGCGTTGCCTGCCTTCAAGGAAGCGTTTCACACTCTTTTTGAAGCGCTCCATGTCGTAGCTCGAAGGGAAAACCTTAGTCGGAAGCTCATTCCACAGAAGACTAGTTCGCCGTAAAAAATACCAAATGAAGACACAATACGAATAGATAGTGATGACATGATGTAAACATCCCATCGCATGGCATGATTCTCAAGTACAAATACAGTACAGTAGTCAATTCAAAAGTGGGTATCTACAGTAAAGACAATAAAATAAGACATAAAACAGCTTAGTTCCCGATATAAGAAAATTCAGATTAAATAAGTACCCCTGTACCATTTTCTTCCTGTCTTGTGTTCTGTACGTATATCCTTACTAAAGTGTGTACATAAATTATTAAATAAAAATAAATAAAAGGTAGGTAGGTACCTACTCTGACTCTACCAGTTATTTAATTAAAATATCGCAGTTTAAAAATATTCAAAACATTGTCAATATTTCATGTGCTACCTACTACTTTTAAAAAAAAAAATATATGATAAAACAGAAAAATATTTTGCATGTCTCTCTATTCTCTATGTTTACCTGTTCTACAAACAGGTTGCATTCTCATAATATAAAACAACAGTTGTTGTCTGTGTAATAATAAAAAGAAATTGCATTTTCCACGACTCGAAAATGTTTGTGGTTGGATGCAAGAATGTATTTTACTCATGTCTCCGTGGAAAAACACCCGTTAAGAGTATTAAAACTCAGGCTGACTCGGAATATAAGACTTTTCGTGATTGCATTCTACTTTTTTTTTTAAATCGTTTGCTTACTGAAATCCATAGTTACGTGAACTCGTCGATGCAATAGAATAGCGTATTTTCGCGATAGAACATCTAAGATTTTTTCACTTCGCAACTTTTCATAGAGCTAGCTTTGTACAACTTTATTTGCAGTGCATGTTACAGTTATTTTGGAAATTTCTTTGAGGCAGAAATCTGTTGCAAATTTAGCCGTATTCTCATTTCAATTTCCAAAGACTAAACGGGAGCGCGGAAATAAAATTTAACGTCATTAATGGTGTCAGCCAATATTCTGTTCTATTATGTTATTCAATAAACGATAGATTACATTAAGCTGTATTAAAATTAATACAATAATGTACTTTTTGTCATCAAGCCATCATGGACTAAAAGCTTGACTAAAATTAATATTTTCTCTCTGATCTATTGCATTGATAAAATGCCCATTTTCGTAATTTCCCTAAGAAATAATAAAGATTATACAGTCTGTATATCACTTAGTTGCAAGAAGAATTTATTCCATAAATAAGAAGTCTAAACTGACTCGGAGGAGAGAAATAATAAAAACCTATTATATGTTGATTTCCCCAGAGAGTTTATGCAATACGATTGATGGAATTGCGCTAAAATAAGAAAGCATGAAGACATTTTACAATCTCGATAAAGGGTAGTTGCCAAGTATCCCCTTAGGGTAGGTACTGTGCAAATGGTTAATGGTAAATGGTAAATGTAAAGTATAGTGGGAAAATCCATAAATAACGTCCACTTTCATTAGAACATGCATAATAATTTTGTCAAAAATTATATAACATTGCACAAGTTACACTTAAATGAAAATTGAGTAAATGTTACAAATTGAAGGTAAAAAAAGTCGAATTCATTACGCTTGCTGTCGATAATCACACATCAAATACAAATAATTTAATTATTTAAATTTAGATCTTTTTGTAATCTATTATAATAATTATTTAAAGGATATTTTCTTGATCTTTCATTCATGATTTTCAGATTCAAAATAATTAATTTCATTATATTATAGTATTTTTTTAAATTTTGTTCCACTACTATGCAAATCATAGCGTAAAAATTATCCCCGCTGCCGTCGGTAAGTAGTATCTGTGAAGTTAGTTAATGTGAAGTTTCATATTGAGACAACTTAGCGATCGCAGCGCCTCACTTATTCTGTCCATATTTCTGGGACACTATTTTCTACAGCGATCATTCTCCCTAACCTCCATGGCAGTCACCATCGCATCGCATTTAGCGTACATACATACTTAGTTTTCCTTTTCTTTAGTTAAGTCGCATCTGATATACAATCATAGGTCTACGTTTCATTGAACGTTAAACATATTTGTGGTAAACATATTGACAGAAATTAGTTTTACCATAAAGTTGTAGCCAACTGTTCTGCTTCTAGAACCAATACTAAGAAAAATACCGATTCGTTCTTACAAAACCGTTTTAATTCGTAAAACCTATTCTTGCACAACTTTAGCTTAAAATCCAACGTCCCTTTGAGACATTTACATGTATAGTTTTGCAAACGTAAGCAAGCAATTTATTCTAAGAAATCTGGGCAAACAACAACTTTAATTAGACTTGCGAAGTCTAGTCACGTTTGAGATCCTATAAATAAACTGACTTGAAAAGTTCGTTAATCTGTCAGTTTATGGATCATACGTTTTACAACGTTTTGTAATGACGTGTAGCTACTTTTTTATGTAAGTACTTATCGTCAAGTCTCAGTGCTTAGATAGCATAGTGCGCAGATAGTTACCCCTCTTGCTAGATGGCGTAACTATCTGCGCAAACAGAGCTCAATTGGGTAACTTTGGACACAGCGTCTTTATGAATCTAAGATAGCAACGAGCTTCCTGCTGCCCATTAAACTATAGCTAACTTTGAAAATTACACAAACAGGTCCCTATTATTTGTATTGGTACTTCTCAGTTCAATGCCTCTTTAACTTCATTAAAAATTGTTGCAAAGTTTATGAAAAAAATATTGCAATAAAAAATTATTAGGCGCACCAGATCATGTCAGTTTGTGTTGATATCTAGTTTTAATATGATAAATAATGCATTTACACACGTTCAAGTATTTTTTGTAGTGAAAAATGTGTAACCAATGCAAGAAACATTGCCAATGCATATTATTATAGACAAGAACTTTCTAAAGCGGTTACATTTATGCGCAATTCCGTCGTGTAGCGTTCGCGCAGCACCCTCTTAAGGCATTTATAAGGCTGATCTGAATCGAAAAGTATAGGTATTACTTTGCTTGATGGATTTTTTAATATATTTTTAATTTCAAACATTTACTTTAACGGGCACTTGTCCCATTATTGGACAACTCATGTAACCATTGGGACCGATTATTGAAGAAGTAATGAATCTTTATGATGTTTGAACATTTTTAATACTAGTAGGTACTTAATTTATTTGTAAATAATTCGCTGAACTCACTTGTTTTTCGATGAGCTGATGTCCCTACTTCGCTGTTCAAAGTAGGTTAGTACTTGTAGGGGTGCACTCCGTGCAACTAATTCAAAACGATATGAATCTTTAACAACGCAACAGCCTTTTTTTCTGAAAACTAATACTTAGAAACAAGTGCTTTATAATAAATATTTAGTAACACCTCTGAAACGTCTGCAAAAAGTTATATCATCTCGTTTCAAATGTTTACAGCGTCGTATAGAGGTCGTATAGCTGGTTACAAACCAGCTTTTAGCAAACCATTACAATCGTTTTAATGGCCCCATTAACACGGCTTACCTTTTCTTTGACTACCTACGATTCTTGTTTTCTTATTCTTTCCTATTTACTTTTCTATCCGAATGGACTAAAGGTAGGTATATCGTCGATCTTTTTGATATATCTTAACAATTAAGTAAGAGTTAAGTAATCTAACACTAAATAAATTTACCACACTTCTACGGTTGGCGATCGAAATTAAGAGGGCTGTTACAAAATCGAATAAATCAGTTTTATGATTATTGTTCTTACACTATCTATCTACTAACACAATATGGAAACAACAATGTTAGATATAAATAATTTATTATTATTACTAGGTAAAGAATACAACGGATAAAAGTTAAAGACCGCGCGTCCCGAGATTTATACTGATATATAGTATAAATTCAAATTCAAATTCAAATTCAAATAATTTATTTCGCTATGAGGTGATTACACACTTAACGAAAGTCTAGGTAACTACAAACTACTTAAAGAAATATAATGCTGTTCTAAACTGATTAATATAAAGCAAAGGATGAGCTATTTATCCTTCAATGAATAGCTAATCCTACACAGGTGCCTAACCTGCCTTATGGCTAATTTACAATAATTACCTACCACTAAGCTAAGCTCTAAGTCACGATAGACTATCTATCTGGTCATCGGCTTTAGGAAGAATTTACAATATTCTTATCCTATGCCCTAGTGTAGGCCGAGAGAGAAAAAAGCCGGAGGAAAAAACTCTCAGTACTCTTTTAAAATTCAAATTAATTTGTACAGAAAAATGTACAGTATGACCATGTATAATAACAAGTGTTGTTGTTTAAAAATATTATTTTAATTTTGAGTAGGCTTTTTTATGTCAAGGAAGGTAACATTGTAACTAAGTTACTATGGTTGAATTTGGAATATATATTAGAAGGTTAAGAATAAAATGTCAGACGAAAAATTATCAGCAACTCTCTGTTCTACAGATTTATTTTTTAAAAAATTGTAATTCCAAAGTAGTAGATACATGGTACAACCATGGACATTTTTATAAATGATTAATTAATTATATCTTCGTGTAACATAGCATCAAAAGATGCAGAAAGTAAAGTTTTATGAAGCATCTTTTGCAGAGGATCTTTTGCAGGGATTTTAATGATTTATGTAAACAAATTGAAACCATTGAATTATTTTGAAACTATTTCGGCACTAATAGCAATATAACTTCCGCAATTTGAGGCTAACCTCGTTAATATTGAATTTGAAAACGTTCCTCGTATTCAAATGATTATGAGTAAGCCACAATTACAATTAAATTTTAGCGCCACAATTAATATTTGCGAGTAATCATTGACAGGTTAGTTCGATGTTGTAGGCACACAAATTATAATTGCTTAATGATTCGAATTAATTGATTTTTGATTCATTATTCTGTGCTTTAATATTTACATTTTAACAAATATTTAAATATGATCAAATTAAAATGCATCTTCTATTAAAAAAATCGATTAATTACGGTCATGTGGGGTTGAACCCAGACGCTAAAAGTCAACCTATTTTACTTAAAACAATTTTAAGTCCATAACTTCACAAAGTTAAAACACTTATCCCTATAGCACTCGCAGAGCGCAGTTTAAAGCACTTTCAGCTCAAAAACTTTGAAGCGACCGATCAAAGACTGTTCTCTGTTCTTTTTATTCATCTTTTGATAAATTCTCTTTCCGCGCCTCATTACGCCACTTGGGAGCTGCGGGGGATGAGATAAAAACGTAGCTTTCGGTTTAACTGGGTGAATGATGTGCCTTTGCGTTAGTTAGGCTTTTAAGAGAACAGTATTGTATTGCCAGCGAGGGAATGCCGCTTTACTACTCGTTCAAGCCGCCCATTACATAGCAATTCTACCGAGGTAACGATGACCATCGAAGGTAGCTACCATGTGCCATTTCGTGTGATTTAGTTGGAAAGGTAGGTGCTAGAAAAACTGGAAATCCTACCTATATAGGTGTACAATGGAATACAACCCTTTAGCAACCAGCTACTCGTGATAAATGTTATAAATTTAACTAAAATAACAATAAAAAATTGGCATTTCACAATTTTTGGAACCACACTATAGGGTTAGGAACATACCTAGGACAAACTTTGGAATAACAATTTTTGCTTTAAACAAAACTGTAACTGAAAGAAAAATTAACTTTTGCGGCCACCCATAGACATCCCTCTGCTGGACACGGGTCTCTTCCACAGACAAAACTGCGGCAGGTCTAGAGCATAATCCACCACTCTAATGCGCCAAAAGCAGATTGATGGGGAACATATTTATTAATAACTAAGTCTTAATTACGAGTACAATCAGTCAGATTTCTCAGACCTCTTGATAATCAAGAAAATGTAGCAGTTGTAGCACCAGCTATTATCTTCCATTTATCGTGTTTATATTGTTCCAGGCGAGGAACAAGCCAGCGGACGGCGGAGGCCACGTTAATCAGAAGAATGCCGCTGGACAGAAATCCACCACTCCCTGTCAAAAAGGTAAGACAAATTAAGTTTAATTTACAAATTAAATTATTAATTATAACGGGATCTCATTAATGTCACACCTGAAAGTACACAACAAAAAGTCCGCATGTTGGGATAATGACACTTCCTTCCACGTAACTATCATAGGAAGGGTTCTGATTATGGTGACCTTTATATCCAGAACCCATGACCCATAACCATTCCACTAGTTCCATGGTTTGCAATGGAGGCACGAGTTTGAATTATTCAAGCTTCTTGGGTCTTGTTGCCTGAAATAAAATATATATTATTTTTACTATATTATTATATTAGAATAAATATATCCTTCTTTTACCGCAACTCCAGATTATTACCGGTTTGATCTGCAATATCAGTTTTCTTATATCTCGCGAATTCCCAGAAAAATATTTTATTGTATATCTCTTTAGAGGTGTCAATAAAGTTAAATAAATAAATAAATAAATAAAATAAAATAAAAATAATGTATCAGTTGGAAATAGAAAATTGAGAAATAGCCAGCGTTAGATGCCTGATGACGTCCTCATCAGTAACAAAATAATAATCCCCAGGTGCAGCCAACAAAGGCGGACCGAAGACCCCAGTGAAGCCCTCAGCGCAGAAAGGTGCTGCGAAGACTGCGCCCCCGAAGCAGGCCGCAGCAGCCGCGGTCAAGACTCCACAGGGGAAGAAGAAAAAGGGCCATAAACACCAGCAGTACGAGCTTATTGTTACCATCAACCTGGTACGTATTCTATAAGCTCTGAATACTTTAATTTATGATAAGGAAACCTTTCAAAATACCTTTTAGGATTGTGTAACAAAAAATTTCTTGGTGACTTTCCATAAGTATTGTAAAATCGATAGGTCGCATCGATACCCAGGCATATTCTATGTGTAGTAGGATTAGGAACGTTATGGTCAAGAATATGAATAATTCTTCCTACAATACGTTATCTCTCAACGAGCAGTTCTAGGGTTTGTCTTCTGTATTTCTGGTAGTGACGAGGTGGAATGACGACCTGAAGAAAACAGCGGGAATCCTTTGGATTCAGAGGGGGCAGCATCGGGAGGAATGGCGACGATAGGGGAGGCCTATGTAGCAGTGGACCCAAAAAGACTGATGGATGGATCGCCCATTTAGCATCACAACTCACTGGCGCTCACGAAATATGAATGTAGCTGGCAAATTGATAAGCTCAGATTTGTGTAATCGCAAAATTTTAGCGTAGCGTAGTAGGTACGAATAAGTATTCTTTCATACAGTTAGCCGATACGTAAGATACACGTCACATAAGAATCTCGTCTGGTACTAACGGATCGTCTGTCACATTTCAATGACGCAGTACAATAGGTACCTTCTTACAAATATGGAACATACTAACTATAAATTTAAATTTGATATTACTATTCTCCTATTTACAATCTTACAAACACTAGATATCTCTTGATAATATTAGGATATTAGTACAAACGAATATAATTATTTAATATATTAAATCACAAATGCTTAGCTGAATTCAAAGTAGCTGCCTCCATTAGTATATGTAATAGTGTTAAAAACTGGAACATTTTCTTGGTTCGAGCTCTCATTCTCATGACTCAATGAAATTACTTTGCTAATTGAAAATATGAAATCCTATGAAACTGCTTATTTTAGAGAATTTTTCTCAATTAGTTAGCTCTTTGGTGTAACTACGCAGAAAGTCTTTAAAATTATAGTTGAGATTTTCGCTCGAGTGCAGTAAAATGAAAAGTAACGCCCTTTCATTTTGTGTTAAAATTTTCAGAACATACGGTTTTAATTGCTATGAATTGCTTTAAATTAAACTGTTGATTAATATTTTAAAATCAGATTTTTATTTTTATTTAAGTGCTTACATTGTATTTGAATTAACTATCAACAATTTATGAAGATATTTTCAGCAGCTAATTTTACTTTATTCTTGTAATTCATTAATATATTTTTATTTATAAGTCATTCTTTTTCTTTTTTACGATGAATGAAAAATGTATACTTTACTAATCATTCTTTAGTGATAATAATTCAGCTGTTCAGTTTGTAGAGTACACCATCATTCTGATAAAAAACCTATCGGGTTTAACTAACAGGTAGGTACTATATATCTTTGTAAATAGAACTTATTAGTAGGTAAGCAACATAGTTTCATCTCCTTTTGCTGAGAGCACAATTAATTTTCTTTATTCACGAAAATAAGAAGTGCGGAGAGATTTAATGTCGATTATGTCCTTCGCGATGTCATTAATATTTAAATTAAACCAACCAGAAGCGTTTTATCCGGGAATGTGTAAAAATGGCGACTTAGCCGTAAATAGATTTACGATGATGCAAAGACGCCCGGCTGCTTATTCTGACATTAAGAAGTATAATTTTATATCACTAGCGATCTAAAGATTTTTTAATATGCTGGTTCTGGGTAGGAAATAGAAAAAGGTGCCGTTATGTAAATTAATCGTTCATTATTTCATTCATATTAAACAAAGAATACAACCTTGAATAAGTATTGTATAAATCAATTATTACTGATGTGGAGATAGTGGTTTTAAATCCCACTCGCGGTGAAATGTAATAATGCTTTTCAAAAACAGATGGCGTTACTGGCACATAAGAGCAAAATGTTTTGATTTTATTGACTAAAACAGACAGAAACACGTAAATGCAGTTTTGAATTAAGAAAAGTAGAATGTTAAATACCATTTAGTCTATTTAGTCTGTTACGTTGCAGACAAGTGTCTATATAATAACAGACGTTGCATTCTAGTGACTTGAAAATAAAAAAATTGCCTGTTGATCGAGATATGAGTCGTAATTTTTCGCTCGGCGAGCGGCGAACGATTCAAAAATAATTCTCCTGAGCCGCTGGTTGCTGTAATCACCACTCAGGTTTATAGATCCCATGTTATGCCTAATAATATTAGGTATGTACATTTAATAATAGGACGTTATTTTATAACGTAATAACTTTACCCGCGGTTCCGTCCGCATCATATCGTTTTCCATGCAGAATTCTAAATCGCTAATCCTGAAGATCCTGTTCAGGCTAATGGGACAAGCTACTGTATATTAATTATTGCATTGTCATCTCTCCTTAATTAGTGTGTAAAGTTTCAAATTAATCCGACGTTTTCATTTCGGCGAAAATCACGTACAAAGATTCTGGAACATTGATACATACATACCAAGCTAATAAAAGCGGGTTAGTAATCGTTCAATTTCCACTATCATTTCCAAACATCTAGTATTTAATTATTTACATTATATTGCAAAAAAATTAACAAAGGTGGACATAAATGCCTTGTGTACTATGTACTAGTCAAACCATTGTAAGCATTGGTGGTAGTGAGTAGTATCTGTATCAAACCTAAAAGGAAATAATTTTATCTCGTATTGGTCGTAAATTCGGATATAGATGGATAGTATCTAGTCTTCGCCGTGCCACCAACTCGTTTGAACAATGATACGAGGAGTAATATGTAAAAATAAGTGGTTCACGAATTTGGCATTATAGATCCTTGGTGAAATTGTCCTATTAACCTTTATGTCTTCACTCTCTCTTCAGCCTAAATTAGTCTATCACTGCTGTCCCAAAGCACGCCTATTTCTAAATTATCTTGACGAGAATCTTGTAGGCGTGTTTACAAAAATGTTATCAAAACACTAATTAGGTAAATGTACAATTATTTATCGACTACTTAAAATAAGAAGTCTGTGGTCTCATATTACAGAACCAATGATCTGTGGTCTTGTCATCGTGATCATGTTGTTTGGTACTAGTGACTAAATTGCCTGTCAATCATGTTCACATAATGTTGATAAAGAGTATTTTCATAAATTTTTCATTGAAAAATGTGTTTTTCAAGATTGTAATAAGGTCTAAAAGCTTTTATCAAGATTCCCATCAACAAAACAAAACCAGTCTCGTTAATGTCTCCATAATTTTCCCGCCAAAAGCGACTCGTTCCAAACGATATCTCCCGACGTGCCAAGATCACGGAAACATGTGGTTGTTATACAATGACCACACTCTTTTATCTTAAATTTTATAGTTCCTGAGAGTTTAAAATTCAGTTACTCATTTCCATTTAAAAATACACACAACATAGGTAACAAATATAAGATTTTAAGAATAAATTGTCGTAATCGTAAAAAAATGTCGGATTTGCAAAAAATGCGAAAATCACTTTTTTCAATATTTGGAAACTACACCATTAAAACTGTATGAAAAATGATAAATTCCTCTCCAGCTCTTAATATTAAGTAGGGATGAAAACAGAAGGTCCTGAGGAGTGGAAATGCCTTGTAAGGTAGGCTAAAATTACATGTGATTCTTATGAAGTCATAAACGTGAGTCAGTCTCTGATTTTTCATTTTAAAGGTAAATCAAAAAAAATTGACAGATTACAAGTTAAACTGTCGCCTGATTAACCTTATTATTTTATAAATATTGATTGTTTCACGATTATGTAGCTAGGTGGCTATTAATTTTGATATTCCTTGTTCAAAGGACATCATCGCAACAAAACTTAAAAACTACTGGCTACCAATAATTTTATAAAAATTAAGAATCGATAAAATGTTTCTCAAACGAGTTCTGAATTAAATTTAAAAAAAAAACCTGCAGCTCTATATATAAAGCTGAAATAAACAGTTTCAAGCCATGTGCCAAACATTCAATCAGCAAAATATGAATAGGTATAATATTGCGTAATACTGACACCATTGTAAATGTACCGCGGACGACATAGTGCAAAAATCTGATTTAAATATAGTCGCTACATATAAGTGAGCTGACATTGTCGCGTTGTGCGTTTATTTGGATATCAAAACGTTTAATTTTTTTTTATTTTCGAACAATAAAAGTGTTATATTGAGTGCTTACATATTGCTTACTTCTTGAAGTGTGAAGGCAAAAGCAGTGAAAAAAGTGCGTATAGTTCGATACGATTTAAAAATGGAATAGAATGAAAACATTATTTCTGCAATTCGGTAATTTTTTTAAAAATAAATTCATTGGTCGTTACCACTTTGATGTATTGAAATTGGAAATACGTTTGTTTAGTGAAAACGGCACTGTTTTATACTTCCTTTTGATGATAAATGCATTGACTGACATTGGGTACAATTACGTTTAATGTCCCTTACTAATTACGAAAACATATCAGTTTATGGAACATGATTATAGAATCATTCATTGATTCAAAATACTCAAATGTTCCTTGTTTAAAAACCTTTTTAGTAGTCTAGGTATAGCAACGCGTTCAAATTTGGAATAGCCGTAGTTTTTGAAGATGGAAGGGATTGAACGGAATGGAACACTCGCGGCGAATATTGGATAAAGTTTCTGTCGGAAAAAGTTCGAAGCTGGTAAAAATTGTTCGCTTGTAAAATAAAAAGGGTCCATTTATATAGAGAATTTATCACTTTTATTTTCTGTACTCCAAAGCAAATAGAGAAGAAAATGGCTTGTTTTGGTAGATAATGTAATGTTCAAATACATATATCTAAATATCTAACCTATTATACGAGCATTATGTTTCCGGTTACACTTTTCTAGAGTAGAACATCTTAGTCTTAATCAAAGTCTATCGTATTATTAAAGATCTTGAATAATATACAAACCACGTGTACAATAGGTTCGTGAGATATAACAAACAGCAGTTACGTGAACTATTTCATAGACCGATGCCATTGTGTTGTGGTTAAGTGTTATAGTGACAGTATTATAACTAAGTATGGCTGGGAAGAAAACAGAAGCGATATACAACAAGGAGTATCGGAGGATCAGGAGGTTAACTTCCGACTTGGCTACGAGACAATTTTCAGTACGTTTTTATTTCTCATCACCAGAATCATCAGAATTTATTATAAAGATTTATTCCATTATACTTACTTACGGATCCTTTACCGTCAGCCTATTCCACAAGCTCAGAGTCACTCAACGCGCTATGAAGCGAGCTATGCTCGATATATTACTACACGACCGAATCGTGAATGATTAAATCCGTAGACGAACAAAGCTCACCGACATAGTTCGCGGGGTTAACAAGTGGCAATGGGCAGGCTACGTCGTTTGACTGATAGCCGATGGGGAAGAAAAGTTCTCGAATGGAGACCTCGACTCGGAAAAAGGCGAACAGGTCGCCCTTTGACAAGGTGGACAGACGACCTGGGAAACCGCTGGTATCAAAAGGCACAGGAAAGATCGGTGTTGTCGTTCAGGATAGGCCTATGTCCAGCAGTGGATCTCAAAAGGCTGATGGATGGATGGATTGCGCGTCAGTTACCAATGCCGAGCTGTTCCGGGTTCGACCATATGGGGTAGACTAACTCTGAGCGTTTAAAATTTTAATGATCATTTTTGTTCACAGTCAGAATATGGCCTTACGGAAGAGCAAGTCGCAGGTATGTATCATGTTATATTATTGATTCTTATAAGTATTCTGACCCATACACGGTAACTATTTATTTATTTATTTATTTATTTTTATATCAGCACTTTGTTTACAGTTTACACCAAACACAAATGCGAAATAGACTTTATATAAAGTAAATCTTAATTTCTAGTACATAATTAAACCATAATTTAAAATGCAACACTGCTGCCTGCTGTCATAGACTCGATATGTCGACCTACTGACTCTAAAAATTTTCTCTCGGTACATGAGTATATATCTAGGTCTGGGTAACGTACTTGGACCCCATTAATTATCTTCATGGCCCAAGAGAGTGGTGACCTTCTCAATATGTTGGTACGCGCTGCCGGCAGCGCAAATATTTTGTTACTATGGAGCGGACGAACCGTACTCCGTGTGGGCACGACAAAAGTCACTCTATTCAGAATAGCGGCGTTTGACACCTTTCCACGTATGACCCGGAAAAGCAAGAGAACCAGTGTCAAGTTCCTCCGCACCTCCAATGTACGCATTTCTACCATACCGAGTAAGAACAATATAGGGTATAGGTATGGATAGTACCCATATTGTCTGTAGAACAGATACCGAACAAACGTCTTCTGTATTTTTTCTATATATAGTTTATAGTTTATAATGCTAACTATGCCACATATAACTACGCCACATATAAATACGCCACATATAACTACGCCACATATAACTACGCCACATATAACTACGTCACATGCAAAGCCAACTAATCTATTTCGCCTGACAAAAGTGAAATGGCTAAAGTATCCGGCAAATTACCCCTGCATACTTTTATTAGAGTAATTTATTTATTTAATTATTTAAATTAGGCACACCAACATATGATACACGAAACAGTATAAAAAAAACAGTACAAATAAATCTTGCAGTCGTGTACATACAATTACAGGTGAGCACAACATTCATATTGTTACGCTCAGTAAAAATTTTGAATTTTACATAATATAGGTTTACAATTAAAAAAGAGTTTTAATAGAAGGCTAAAATCAAATAATAATCTAGTAATAATAAAATAATGACAAAAAACGAATAAAAAACTGAGAAAAAAATAAAATTTGGAAGAAAAAATTTTAAACAAAATTTATAACACTGTCCTATTTTTTAGATTACACTTAAATTTATACAATGTGTTACCAAATATGTCTAGTGTCCATTGACTGGCCGTGATATCATTGTAAACTCTTAACAATCTAATTAGAGATAGTAGTAGTAGATCTACTGTAACTCTCTGTTATGTATTTCGTATCCATACTCCATACATACCGATTACGCAAAAAAACTTAAATAAAATTATGGATTTGATCTTCCAACTTCGATTTTCAATCGATTCGTGTGATGTTAATTGACGAGTCATTAAATGTTTATAGCACTTCAGGGCGGTGCATGCATGTAGGACGTTGTCGGATGAGGTCAGTTGTTTTGACAACATACTGCATTGTCTGTCTATGACATTACGGCTGTAGCACGCTATAGTACGCCGCGCCGGCCGCAAACATCCGATATTCTGGCGCGATTTCAAGAGCAACAGGTTTACCGGGCGCGCTTCCGCTCAGCGTGAGTTGATATGAACACGACAATACGGAATTAAAATTTAATGATAAATTAAATATGCTTTTGCAGTCAGTTGTTAGAATTAAATATAAAGTTTAATTACGGTATAAAACTGTAATGTTAGTGTAAATTATATTACAATAAATAATTACTGTAAAAAAATTGTTTTTTTAAAAAGCTTTTATAACTTTTTATTTTATTTTCATGCATTGTCATCGGAACCTAATATGTGTGCCAAATTTCAGCTCGATAGCTTCAGTGGAAGTGGGTGAAATATTGATTGCAAGATTCCAGGACATACATACATGGATACATACGAGTGAAGTTAAATAAAAGCATTTATATTAATAATAATAATAAACGCTTCACAGCTTTCAGTTGCAGTTGGCGGACACACCCTGAGAACAACACAATTGAACATCCGTGACTAAAGTACAAATATTTATCTGCGAAATAAATATCTGGCCCAGCCGAGATTCGATCTACCTATACCAATACCCATTTTTTGAAGAATTAGGAAGTTGAAGGATAATTATACCTAGATTGTTAAAATTCATTTCTCTAATGTCCGGATCACCGGATAAAATGACAAACGGTTGTTTGTTCCCAGCCTTTAGGCATCACGACTGTCCCATTGTGATACAGATACAGACATCGGACGTGTCTTATTAATGGTCCAAATTTGTAAAGTCGTAAACGTGTATCTGATTATGGCATTCGTGATAAACTGGCGCGCTCCGCTAAGTGCAATGCACTTTTAGGGTTCCGTATGTGAGAACGGCAAATAAAATGTGGGTAGTAGTGACATCATTTTACCTCTGAGAACCTTATAAGGGATAAAAATTACAAACACAAAGATGAATCATTGATTATTTACATCGAACGTGTATTGAGGTTTCAACGCCCAATATTTGAATTCAGATCCTTAACCTTTGCCTTGATAAATGCCTTGAATATACTGGACTTTTTTAAAAACGATTACAATAAAAATGCCCTAGAATATTATGAAGCGATTTTACAGCTTTACGAACTGTCTGTCTGACCATATAGTACTAGCAATATTCCATTTTATTTATTTATATATTTATTTGGGAGATAAGCAATGTTAGATAAACTCATGAAAAATATACCTAATGAATTTAGTTTACACTTATAACAGTTATAACTATTACCTATATTATTATATTATATTATAATCGTAGTTTAAATAATTAGGGTGAGACTATACTTTAAAAAATGTACGACAAATTAAACAAATCATATATAATAGAAATATCATGACATTACTCATGCACATAACACAATAAAAGTAAATGCGATGGCAGAAAAATAAATATTTTCTATTTCCATAAAATACCATTATGAAATACTTAATTACGGATCGTATAATCTTCTAAACACCTATGGAACATCTACTGATAGAAAGAGTCTACCAATTGAAGATAACGATTGTAGAAGCTAGTAGAGGAACTAGTGATAGAGAAAGGTGGTTTGGTATAATTTATTTTGGTATGAGCTTATCCCAAACATTTAGTAGTTGGATGTTATGGGTGTTGTTTTATGTGTCACCTGCAATACAGAATATGGTTATGTAATAGTAGTATGGTTTAAGCGTTTATTAATTTGTAATAGGTATTCTTAGTTGAAGTTACCGGCTTACTCACGTGTGATTTAAGTCGGAAATAGGCCGACTAGTTTTCGCCATGACAGAACGCGCGCGCGCGCTAGCCCGTAGTGTACGCCGCCGCGAGCGCGTTCACTCCTGAAGATGATCATCGTAATAGATCGAAACTAGTCCGCCTATTTCCGACTTAAATCACACGTGAGTAAGCCGGTAACTTCAACTATGTATATAGACACTCACGAATCGTTCAATAATAAAATTGTAATATGTATTCTATTTTCAGAGTTCAAAGAAGCGTTCATGCTATTCGACAAGGACGAAGATGGTACTATCACGATGGCGGAGCTCGGAGTCGTCATGCGGTCCCTTGGACAGAGGCCTTCAGGTAAACACTTCCATCAAGGCAGGCAACGCTCCTGTGATACCCCTGGTGTCGCACGTGTCCATAGACGATGGTGACCACTTACCATCAGGTGGCCCGTATGTCTGCGTCCGTCTATATTATAAAAAAAACCACAACAGATTCATACATAACATTTTGCGACGACGGTGGCCTACCGCGGCGCTTTAGAAGAGCTACGGGATCTATTAGAATGTGCCAGACCTTCCAGTGCTACGCCCAAGATAGGTTCTACCTGGTCCTCGGCGTTAAGTCACTTGATGGCCAGATCGAGCAGAGACTTTTGCAGTCAGCCCCAGAAGTTCCCTTTTAGTCACCTCTTACGAGAGTCAGGAGCAACTGTATCATAAGTCTGTTCTTGATCTTCCCTGTTGTAACCATAATTCTTTGGTATGGATCCGGATGGTTCTGGGAGGCAATAGAGCTGATTAATGAACCGTCCAATCATTATTAATCTATTCATTCAGCGACTTCGCTGAAAAAGAAAAGGAAGAGAAAGGAAAAAGTAGTCTACAGTACGTACTACTTATAATTATATATATTTTACCTTCAATAATAATAACTTTCTCAAATAATGTATTTGCGTAAAAAACTAAGTTAAAAATATTTAAATAGAGTTGAATATCTTAACCTTTATTTCAATAGGTGTCTAGATGATTACAATTATTAAAGATTAAAATATCATGAAGCAGACAATAACGCCCACATAAATTACACCGAAGGCGGCCTTTATCTAGATTAATTTGGTATGAAATTCTAATGTAATTTTGGTAACTCAGGATGAATTTATTGTTATTACCTACCTATACAAATATTGCGTGTTTTTATTAAGGGAAAAAAATTGCCAATCCAGTATCGCCAAATTCATAATTACATCTTGTATATCCTGAATTAGCAATAGAGGGATGATCTCTGCGAAAAGTATTCAATATTACATTTCCCATGGAAATATTTTCGAAACTCAATTTGGTTTTGAGATTGTTCTAGTTAGTAGGTTGGCACTGCACGAAATTGCAGATGATAACATATTTTTAAATCTAAGATCCTACTAAAACTAGTAGGTATGTGCTAAGCAAATTGTTATAAAAGGACTTGTTTTTGTTATTTTTAAATATAGCAAAGTTTACGAGAAAATATTGCAATATTAAATTACAAGGCGCAATGGATCAGTTTATGATCAGTTTATATTGATATTTACATTAAATATCATAAACATTTACCTACACCAGTTTTAGTCACATAGACTATTGGTGGTGGTTTGGTGGTTTTTTTGTAATGAAGAATGTGTAAATAAGAAACATTTCCAATGCAGAAAATAAATAATGTTTCAAACAATTACACGTTAGGTACCTGCAAATCATGCGGAACCTCTTCAAAAGACATGACATCGACGATGAACACAATTTTAACCCTGGAATAAATAGTATTACGCAGTAAATACATATAGTAAACATTTTAACATTACTAGGGCAATTCAGTGTAATTATCAGCTGGACCCGTCTACTACTGATATCTGTTGAAACTGAGCAACATATATCAGTAGTAGACGGGTCCAGCAAGCTGGTTCGCCCTTTTAAATCCATAAAAAGCTAATATTCTTATTAATACATACATATATACATACATACGAGTGAACTTGAACAAAAGCTTTTAACTCTTAAAAATGTTGATTTTAATATTCAAATGGAGATGGAACTGCCCCGCTTAGACCCTCAGAATATTTCAGTAACAGTAGGTAATAATAAACGAATACTCGGAAAGAGCGTTTCAACTTGCGGGTTGCGACGGATGCGGTCCATACATTATTACTGACACTACAGAAGATGGGTTTCAAAATGTTCCTTATAACATCGATATAGGTTTGAAATTTAAAAAAGTAGTATAACAACTTACTATCATACTTACGAAAAAATATCGTTACCTTTTTATGGTTTTGAAATAGAAAACGAGCATTCAGCACCCACCACTGCCACTGACAACTGTAATAGCTCAAGACTCATATAAGACGAGGATGGTTAGTCTAGTTAGCAGTGTTAATAA
Source organism: Carterocephalus palaemon (assembly GCA_944567765.1). NCBI lineage: Eukaryota > Metazoa > Arthropoda > Insecta > Lepidoptera > Hesperiidae > Carterocephalus > Carterocephalus palaemon. The sequence goes on from OX155650.1 coordinate 11,036,448, forward strand.
GAACATCCTTAGCTCTATCTTATAGGTACATTGTATCCAAGCGTTACTGGAAATTAAAGGATAACGTATCTAGAACGGGGTTTATTTACGAGCGATTTACGTTTGCTGTGGCCGGAGGGTCCAGGAAAACCAATAATTACTTGAAAAATTACACTACTTACAATTTAAACTTAATAATTAACCTAAGCGAGTCCAATCGATGTTGGATGAATGCCTTCCTACCATAGTGAGACGCCACGATTGATGTCGTCTGAATTGCATTATTAAAACATATATTATGCACGTTTGGCCTAAAAACTGTAGCGGCAGTGTCAGCACTCTTCGTAATCGATGTCAATGTTGAACTGCAAAAGTAGAACAAATACGTTGCCCATAATTGATATCACTGCTGAATAGGCATGATGACAGTATTAAAAAAAATAAAGAATAAAGTGGTTTTAGAGGAGCAAGTATGCTGAATAATTCCTAAAAAATGGTCAAGTTTTAATAAAAACATTGAGATTAATCAGATTTTTATTAAAATAAAAGTATAAAATACAGCAATCAACCATGTTAACTGAAACGCCAATGAGAGCGGATGACGTCACACCTAAATAATGTTCACCCTGTCGTTTGGGCTTCTGTTAAAAATACCACGGCATCTTCTGTTATAATATCTAGGCGTGACGTCAAAGCGGACGCCATGACACCTACGAGCGGTTTCGCACTAATTTTAAAGTAGATAAGAAAAACTGCAATAATTTGCGTTAAAACTCAATTTATTGGAGAAATAATGGTTTTTTTCGATATATTGGATGTAGGTACACATTACAGAAGGCAATTTCAAACTCTGTCATCATGCCTATTGCATAGGTAGTGTCCTACAACGGCACCAGCGGTGTCAGCGCTCTTCGTAGGGTTCCGCATAATAAAGTACTCTGTGGGTTCCGCTACGTAAATTAGCGCGATTATTTCGTTCAGATACAGGCTGTTGTTTTTGTTAAGCTGGCTGTCGTCGGTCTCGCCGTGATCTATGACTTGGTTTACCGTACAATACTTCGCTCAGCATTGTTATTTTGTGATTAAAAATACTTTGCTATTGCTTATAATTTAATTGTATGTTTATAAAATAACATTGCGTCACGCCTATATTTCTAGGTTAGGCAGTCTTGTACACCCACTTTTCGGTGTAGTATCTAATTCCATTTCTGCCGTGTAATAATTGTTTTTAAAGCAATTATGATCCGGTTGGAAAGGTGTGGTTTCCGGTTACACTTCTTTAGAGGCGACCATCTTAGTCCTCAAGAGTAGCAACACATGTGTGACTGACTTAGATCGAGACTCCTACTAACAAGTACTGACTGGACTATTACTAACACCAACTAACAGGACTAACTATCACTAACAGTCCCCATTACTACTAACGAACTGACCAACTAATGTTTTAATTAACTCGCTCAGCTAACTGGACTAACCATTCCAGTCCCTAATTGGGTCTTGTTCAAAGTTAGTCACAGTTTTCATGGGCGGCAGCGGATGGGTGGTGCTGCAAGCTCGTTTGGTATCATGTATCCATAAAAAAAACCATTGCGTCACGCCTATATTTCCATGAAAGGTTAGGCAGTCTTGTACACCCACTTTTCACCAATTAGGTGTAGGTCCCATGTAATTAGTGGTAAGCCTATTGGCATACAGCGGGCACTAATCCAGACTCCAACCTACTACTACGAATTTCAAATTCAAGAAAAACCCAAGATCTGTAACTAAAAGTAACATGTAAAAAATGGTTGTCTGTAAAGTCGGTTTATGGACGATAGATTTACGTGATAACGTCATAATCATTATTTTATACAAATCTCTAACCACACATGACGTCAGGTAACGACACATGACGTCAGATAACGACACATGACGTCACACTTTTTCGGATGTGTTGGCGTTCATCGATTTAATAAACGTTATCACGTCAAAATACTTTTTCAGAGACCGAGCTCCGCGACATGGTGAAGGAGGTGGACCAAGATGGCAACGGCACCATCGAGTTCAACGAGTTCCTCCAGATGATGTCCAAGAAGATGCGGGGGGCTGATGGAGAGGACGAGCTTAGGGAGGCGTTCAGGTGACCATCACAACCCTTTATGTATCCCACTGCTGGGCACCGGTCGCCCCCACAGACATAGTTGCGGGAGATCTAGAGCATTCTCCAGTAAGCTGCTTCAATGCGGATTGGTGGAGGGGTTAGTGGCCAACCGTTAGTGGTAGTGACAATGTTCTCAAGCCACCCGAAGGTCTTCGACAAGGCTTAACGACTGTTTTTTAACATTGAAAACAACCGGGACCGACTGCTTTACGTTCCCTCCGAAGCACGGTAGCGTCCATGAAATTTTGCCACTGGTGGTCACCCATCCACAAAACGACCGCGCCCGTCGTTGCTTAACTCTTTCGATCACATTGAATCGACGCGAGCCATTGGGCTATGGACGCCAGACTTTTATAAACCCTTTATCATACCAATCCAATGGTACCAATCTTTCCAGTATATAGTGCGATATTACGTTGTATGATATTTTGCTTCTAAACCCGTCCGATTTCAAAGGGCTTTGCATCGAGCTATGCAAATCACAGCTCAGAATTAACAATAGTTTGGCCAGCTACCTGCTGCAATAACACAGATAATAGTTGAGCTGTGGATGAGACCGGAATGCAAAATTGATGAAGGATTACCACAAGACGAAGTATTTCTGTTGGAGAAGTCCCCAAGGAAAAATTTATCGTATCTGTGGCTGTTACGAACAGCCTAGTTCGGGGTTATACAGGGTTATTGGTAAAACGTCGGCAAACCGTTAAGGTTATGTAGGGTAATTTGCAACCAAATGATTCCTTATATATCCATTCCATTCCTATGTAAATGACATCATTGTCGAGTATTTTGACATTTTGTGTTTTATTGACACGCTGCAACTTGTAAAATTAAGTTTCAACTTTGAAAATTTGAACTAATTACAAAATATGTCAAAAGAAAATTGTATGGGAAATATTCTTGTTAGGGATAAATCATTACTTTGGATATAAACAAGCGTTTGTCTAAACTAATGTTATAAAGAGGAAATATTTATTTTCACACAAAAACTACTGGACCGATATCAAAAATTCTTTCACCATTAGAAAGCTGCATCTTCACTGAGTGACATAGGTTAAATAATATTACTAGGTGTAAACGAAACTATTGTTATGTCTAATTGTACGCGAACGAAACTTCGGGCGCCTTAGTCCGCTGGCCAAGTGCGTATTGGCAGACTTCACATGCCTTCGAGAACATTATGAAGAACTCTCAGGCATTCAGATTTCCTCACAATGTGAGGCAACCACCGTTATAGCAAGTGACATTAAATTTCTTAAATCGCACATAACTTAGAAAGTCATTGGTGCGTGCCGCTGGGGTTTGAACCCGGACCGCTCGAGTGAGAGGCGAGTTCGATAGCCACTGGGCTGTCACCGCTTTAACTGCTCACTAATAGGCAATCATTACTGATTGCAGGGTATTCGATAAAAACAACGACGGGCTGATATCGTCGGTGGAGCTGCGCCACGTGATGACGAACCTCGGCGAGCGGCTCAGCGAGGAGGAGGTGGACGACATGATCCGCGAGGCCGACCTGAATGGGGATGGCATGGTCAATTACGATGGTCTGTACTCATGACAATATTATTACGCGACGCAAATATGTTCGACCCCTTTCTACGAATGTTACGTAGACAGAGGTGTATGAAATTTGGCGCAGTAAAAGTTTACATGGATAAGAAGTGCAGAAAGTTTACATTTTTATACAATATGGATCCTTCATCATCACAACCCTTTCTTTGTCTCACTATTGGGCACAGGTCTCCTCTCAGAATGGGAGGGGTTACGCCTTAGTCCACCATCCTAACTAATATATAAATAAATATCTTGGACATTCTCACACACGGCCATCTGACCCCAAAGTAGGTGCGAGCCTGTGATATGGGTGTCAGAGACTGATATACATACATAGATATTTTTAAATACAAACATAAATAGATAATATTAACATCCAGACACAGAACAAATACAAGTGTTCGTCACACGAATATTTGTCCCGAGTGGGATTCGAACCCACGACCCCTGGCGCAACAGGCAGGGTCACTACCGATTGCGCCAACGGGCCCGTCAATGCATAATATCCAGGATAAGAAATGCAGAAAGCTAACATTTTTATACAATATGGATCCTTCATCATCACAACCCTTTCTTTGTCTCACTATTGGGCACAGGTCTCCTCTCAGAATGGGAGGGGTTACGCCTTAGTCCACCATCCTAACTAATATATAAATAAATATCTTGGACATTCTCACACACGGCCATCTGACCCCAAAGTAGGTGCGAGCCTGTGATATGGGTGTCAGAGACTGATATACATACATAGATATTTTTAAATACAAACATAAATAGATAATATTATCATCCAGACACAGAACAAATACAAGTGTTCGTCACACGAATATTTGTCCCGAGTGGGATTCGAACCCACGACCCCTGGCGCAACAGGCAGGGTCACTACCGATTGCGCCAACGGGCCCGTCAATGCATAATATCCAGGATAAGAAATGCAGAAAGCTAACATTTTTATACAATATGGATCCTTCATCATCACAACCCTTTCTTTGTCTCACTATTGAAATGAAATGAAATGAAATGAAATGAAATGAAAATGATTTATTTAGAAAAGCATACACAAACAATAACACAAACAATAATTTAGAACACAAATATGACATTATACTTTACTAAACTGGGCACTGCTCAGCATTATGCTGGAGTCCGAAGACAACCAACGCTGGTCTTCCGCAGGACCCTTATTGGGCACAGGTCTCCTCTCAGAATGGGAGGGGTTAGGCCTTAGTCCACCATCCTAACTAATATATAAATAGGAAAGTATTTGTTGGTTTATTGGTGTGTTGGTTTCTTGGTGTGTTGGTTTCTTGGTTTGTCCTTTTTTCCACGTCAACGGTATGATGGATAGACGTGATTTTTTGCATAGATATAGGTAAAACACAAGCTTAACAGACATTCCCGTAAAGTGGACAAAACACTGAAATAATCATTCGATCTTTCTTTATTGATTGATCTTTTTTTTTAATCTCGGATTATGATCAGCCGGATTGTGGGTGAAGCTAGATTTTTATAATTAGTATTCTTCGGTGTATCTTGGTAGTCTTTCACTATACCTATTAATTTTGAAACATTCCTAGATGGTACAGGAAATTTTGCACGTAAGTGCGAGTACTGAATTTATTTTTAAATTTCAATGTTGTATCACTCATGTGATATTCACGTGATATGGTACTGGCAAATTTTTTTTTATTTACACTGTCTCATTTCAGAGTTTGTGACAATACTAACGTCGAAAAACTAGTATGCAGAGACCCCGCCGAAGAGCGATCCGACCCCCCCGAGGCCACACGAGTGTCCACACTCGGATATATTTAAACACGGCGGGAAAGAAACTCTCATATAAGTTGCACCGAAACTATCAACGAAGTGTTATCACGGCAACGACACTATCAGTTATAACGTTACGGTATTGTTAACAGTTAGGTATCATAGCGCGCGCTTTGTGACAGTGTATACGTACCTTAATGTTTAGACGTGTGTGATCTACTACGATCAAAAATGTATTTAAAGTGGGTTTTCTATACCAACAGACAATATAATAGAATAAACAGTTGAAGTAAGTTAATAAACTAATACTACCGTTTTCCTGTGTAACTTTAAATGTTTTGTTGAGTAAGTATGAAGGTTTTGTTAAATATTAAAACGTCGAAAAGATGTTCATCACACCTAAAGAACTTAATTCTTTAAGAACTGAATAACAACCATTATGTTCCATTACATAACTAAGTAAGTCAGCTAATATTATATTTACATCAAAAATATTTACTTTACGAGTTCGGATAACGAAAATATGACCGAACTTTTATTTTTATTAAAAATATTTCTAACATGCTAAACAGAACATTCAACTCATCTCAAAACGGCATCGTGGCGTGAACATCTGTATTGAACATTATGGACATCCTCACATACGGCCATCTGATCCCAAACAAGGCAGAACATGTACTTTATGGGTGTCAGAGACTGATGTACATACATATATATTTTTAAATACTATTAAATAAAACTATGAACTGATCATTATGATCCTCATATTGTAAATTAAACAAAGAAACTGGGCCGGTGTTCTCAACATAAAACTTTGTTCGAGATTTGCAATTATTATTAATTTAAAAAATGTAGTTATTTGCGAGTAGGTCTTATTTATTAGTGACAGAAAACATTCCTATGGCCTACAACGTCCCAGAATGATTACTTCAATGATTTCACAGAGTTATGAAGTATTTCAATATTGACTGGGTTAGTTTAGTTAAAAAAAAAGTTGTCGTTTTGAGACGGGTCCCATTGAATGATTCCAAAAATTATATTTAATGCAAATTTTGTCGATTTCAATACAGTTTTATATACAAAATTGCACATTTATACTAATATACATAATGTAAGAGTAAAATATTGCTGCGTTCTGATGACTGTGATGTGTAGTAGAAAAATAATTCGAACCCAATCAAAAATATTAAGTAAAAAAAAAATTTTAATTCGACATCAAACCTACAGAGTAAACACTGAGTTACATGTTCGTTTATACGCGTTATTATTAAGGCTGTTTTGGAAATAACGCTGCGAAAATCAAGCGTTTAAAATTTTTTTTAAAATATTTCAGTCTTAATTTTACTGACGGTTTTTACACACTGAAACACGCTTCTGAACGCAGCATAAAAATAGTTTAACGGTTCTATGTATGCTTTAGCACGTATCGATATATCAAGTGTAAAAACGGTAGAAAATATCATCCTATTTTGCTGCTTTCACAGTGCCTTTGTAAAGTTATGTTATAGTCGCTCTGAAAGTGGTAACTACATGAAAAAAAAATAGAGACAAAAATACAAATCACTTTTTGCTTAATTTTGGGTCATTGCGTAACAGATTCTAATGTCATTTGCAAACACTAGAATGAAAACCTTTATGTGTAAATCTTATCTACCTTTTTTATACTTGATATTATCAATGTTCGTACTTAATACTCATGAATTAACTCAGCATCTAGTACGTATACACTTGTGTGAATAGATGTAGGAATTCATGTGAAGTGCTGAGAGTGTTAACATTGTGTTGTGAGTGGATACAAGTGAAACTTCTTTTAACGATTTCATAAATTCATAAGGAAGTATGCAGACGGTTGACAAAATTAAATGAACTTAGTCGATAGATGGCGTTGCATTAGTATTTCGTAGTTTAAAACGTCTCTAGTAATTGTTGCTTAAATAGTAACATAAATAAGCAAAACGAGTACTGCTAGTTATTAACTTAAGAAAGTAATAAAGAAGTTTCACTTAGTACAAGGGTTTTAGTTAGTCTTCCAAGTCGCGAAGGTTGACTGAAAATGTGGAGCCAAACACAGAGGTTCATTAATGTTACATGAAATCGAAAAGATATTTATAGATTAGTGTTTGCGGTGTAGTTTTTTTATGTTTAGCGGCGGAATGTAATAAGTATGATGAAACACTTACCGGCTTCAAGTACCATCCATGCCTAATAGGTGTGTTTTAATTAAATATACCATAAACGCACGGTTGCGTATTAGGTACAGGGTGTAAATAATGAATGGTTGTCGGAGATTTATGGAGATATAACATTTTAATGCGTCGTTGAACTACTAGTTGCCAGAGTGAACTCAGCTCAGCTCATGTCCCGGGTTCGATTCTCGATTCAGGCAAAATATTATTGTGTTTTTCTAACATAAAATTCCCTGTAGTAGTTCGGAGTACCTATAACTTAACTGGTAAAAAAAGGTATAATACTAACATCTGCCTTATTAATTGTTCCACCCTGTATCTTGCATTTGACTATGCTAGCTAGTCTTAGAGGTGGTACAAGGTTAACATACGAGTAGTAATTTTGCCGACCAGGTAATATTTGTCGCTCGGAAAAACATACAGGGACTCCCCCTGTATTATTTCCACTTACAGCAACCATATATAAGTTAGTAGCTAACTTAAAAACGATGCTACCGTTGAAACAGTAAGATCTTACTTATTATATTTCGGTGATACTTAAATTTACTTGTTCGTGTATAAAGAAACTGAGGAATTTTACCAATTTATATAGTCACTTGAAAAGGGTACTTTTAATGTAATGAAGTAAACATTTCTACGTGTTATAAATAAGCTCATGAAGAGTATAAGACATAAAGTTAGGCTTTTAACTATCCCGTTTCACTTCCCGTCACACCACCGGTAATAAATGTACCTATGTAAATTTTTTTAACTTTAAAAAAATCCTTCCGTTATAGACAGTACTTAGTACTTAGATCATGCATTACAAAAACATGTTAAAGAAAATACTTGTCGCATTGACTATGTATCACACATAGTTATTAATTAATGTATTATAACAAAATTGCCGCCATCTTGTCGAAATTGTCCAACTGACATCAATGTGCTATATAATGCAATGTTGTGTTAGTGAGACATTAATACCTATTATTAAAAGCTTTTATTTAACTTCACTCTGTCTATATCTATGTATGTCCTGGAATCTTGCAATCAATATTTCACCCACTTCCACTGAAGCTATCGAGCTGAAAGCTGAAAGCTGGCACATATATTTAGTTCCGATGACAATGCACGAAAATAAAAATAAAAGTCATAAAAAGCTTTTTTTTAAAAACAAATTTTTAACGGTATAATTATTTTATAATCAAATCCCGGTCGAAATCAATTTTGACTACAAAAATCTTCCTAAAGTGGACTGATGTCCTTAGCAAAATCAGATTTGACTGATCTCCCAAGGAAAAAAAATCACATCTACATAACCAATAGTTAACGCAGAATAGACCCACGGAACGAAACGCCATGAAGATGAAGGAGTCTTATTTTATTTTTAATGAGTCAAAAGTGTTTTTGACCGGTTAAGAGTTTTGGCTGTGCCATTATTGTTTGAATTACAAATTAAAATTATTCAAACATGTCTTATTACAAATTCTAACACGTCGAGCTAGGTAATGTACCTACTATCTACCTGGTTAATATTTTTTGTAGTCTTAATATTACAAATGGTCTGAGAGAACTCAAGGATGCGTGAAAGTTATTTAGTTTATAGATAGGTTTTTACTTTAGTTATGTTATAAATGTTTACATTTATCGTAAATCATAAAATAATTCATTTGTAAGCATTTGTTTGATAAATAATCTAAGTTCAAAATCAACTGTATTCTTTTTCTCTTTTATCAATTTTATTCATTGTTATACATATATAACAATTTTACCATTGTTGCATATAATATATTTATATTTTTTTTGTTTATTATCATAATATAAAAAAATATAATAATTAAGTAAGTACATTTTTTAAATCAAGAATATCATCAAGTCAATAATTATAAATTCTATTTACATTTCAAGCATGTGATAGCAGAATATTTAAATTATTTATTTTATATTGTAGTAACAGATATTTGATGTATTTTGATGTGTAAAGTTATTTTCGTTAAAATGAATAAAAGTAGTTGATTTTTTATTAAAACTTAATGACAATAAATTTATTTTACAAAAATTGATTTTAAATCGATCTAAATATTTAATATTCAATCAGATTGCTCTATTTATGTATTTTCTTCTACATTGATACTGCACACATATCACGGGCAAAAAAACAAATTAAAAATGTAATGCAGATTGTATTTACACGTACATATATTTAAATTTATTTGACATACACAGACAAGAATATCATTACTTAAATGATATACCTAATTATTAATTATTAAGAAAATAAAGGCATTTGTGCAACAATTTTTAACACTTCAAAAACTGTCTATTTTCGAGTCAGATTTTCTCAAATTGAGTTGTTTCTTTCATATTATTTCCAAGAAATTAAAAAAATATTTACATAAATTAGGTATTGTACTTTTTACGTAACGTTTAAATGTAACATAATTAAATAAGTACTTACATATATTCAACTCACTCGTATTGAAGATTTTCACATAATTTCAACGTCCTTGTACCTACTAGACCTATTAAGAGATTTAGTATCGTTAACGTTTAGTTCGAACATTTCTGCATTTCTCTAATATTATTACAAAATCAACTAACAACGTGGTAGAATAATATTATAACTACTTGTGTCCATATTCACATTTATAAAAATATGAATGACTGTTAATGTTTATTTTACATTTGTTATTATAAAATTATTAAAGGAGTAAGTTAGAGTTAGTTATTATAAATTATGTATGTACATTAATTGGTAATTAAATATTATATGATTTGACATTTACAATATTAAAAGTTTTATTAAACGTTCAGTTTATTGTAATAAAGCAGAATATTTGATGTGTGTATGAAAAGTTATTGCATGTAAACGCAATTTAGATATTCGATGTAACTAGGTGAATATACAAAGCTTCGTATGAGAAAACACGTTTTAATAAAATTCATATGTGAATAAATGTTTTATTATTTTATTGAAATCAAATAATCACCATCCCCACCCCATACTTGATTGTGTTACGTGTGATGCACCATAGCTTGTTCAATTATTTTCTATAGAGACATTCACGCGAGCCTACCTTGGTTTCTTAACTCGAAACTAATTAGAAGGTACATTTTAGTAGCTTGAATGTGTAAGGATATCTGATGAGGAAAATTCCGTCACCGAATCGCTCCGGTAATTCCACATGTGATCCATCCTACTAATATTATAAATGTGAGTTAGTAAGTTAGTAAGTTTGGATGTTTGGATGTTTGTTACGCACATGATTCCATACGCACTGATACTTATATATTAAGTTATGTATTATGTATTAAAGTATATGTATTCACAAAATATATTATTATGGATATATATTACGTTCGTAACTACACGTGTATCAATAAACGATGTTTCGTAACACCTTATTTCACTAATATTCGTTTGAATCTGTAATCAGCGGCAGGTGGTATTTTTAAGTATTTTTCCTGTTGTGTAACTTTGATTGATGATTGATAAAGATCCCAATATCTTTTTGTCCATCGCCTTACCCTTTTTTGCTACATTTCATAATTTTTAGACATTTTGAAGGTATAAAAAATGTACGTTATTTACTTCCTTACATTAGATTGAATGATCAAGAAATTTTAAGAGTCCTATAGAATCGACGTTTCGTAGTAGAGAGGGTTCCTTCCTCCTTCGTTATTTATAATATCATTCCATATTCCATTTATTTTTTTATTTCTTCGGTATCAAGTGGCAGTGAATTGTGGTTTCCATTACCATCTGGAGTGTGTCACCTAGACAGTACCACATTGGAGAAATTATCTCTATGCTCTTCAAGGATTATAGATAACATTTATTTAAAGTAAAAATAGATAATAGATTACTGTCGTGCAGTCTATGGTGGGTTCCGCCTTGAAGGGAACTGTTGAGTCCTCAAGAGCTGTGGTAGCACCAAGCGGGTGGTAGTAGGGGAAAAGCTTTCATATCCCGGTACTGCTTCCAGGTTACAGCAAGGTTATGTCTCAGAGAGAAGTTATCTATGACGTGAGTTTATCTATATCTTTCGGACCGATATTGAACTCAATAGAACAAGGAAACTATGTTTTCTGGGTTGCAACGGCTTATTATGGGTTTTCCTCTTTCAAATTATCATTTTTATTGTTTACCTACCAACGTTTATACGCTGGTTCAATTTAAAAAACAACTATTAAGGAAAACATAAAGATAAGAATTGTAATTTGACAACCCTAAGCACAAGCATATATTAACCGCATTCATAAAAGATTAGTAAAAGAAAATAATGTTAAGGGTTTTTAAAGCTTAACTCACTTAACTAACATAGATAACGGAAAGCCAGAACAAACACAGTTAACCGTATCATTAATGTTTTTGAACCTCACTGTCGTGATCAAACAATGACAGCTACATGATCCACGCAACCGCATTTTCTAGACTATTTTTACTGTCGTGATCAAACAATGACAGCTACATGATCCACGAAACCGCGTTTTCTAGACTATTTTTACTGTCGTGATCAAACAATGACAGCTACATGATCCACGCAAGCGCGTTTTCAAGACTATTTACATTTATCTAAATGTTATGGATATAGGGATAGCAATTGAGCTTGCAGCATCACCCATCCGCTGCCGCCCATGACAACTGTGACTAACTTTGAACAGGACTCAAACAGGGATTATATATTATTGTTATTAAGTATATTATATTTATAGTGATCGTGATTATCGTAATAGGTAGTGGTTTTATTTAAAAAGAGCACGAAATGTGCACTTTAGTAGGTATATTAATGTGTATGGACACGCGCGCACTTGTGTACGCAAAAACAAAATAAATAAACTATTAATTACGTACTTGTATGCCATACCTTCTGGCTTGCCTCGATTCAATTTGATCGATCGTAATCGACATAGTTAAGCAACGACTGGTGCGGTCGTTTCGTAAATGGGAGATCGCTAGGGGCACGAAGGCGCTACCATTTAAAATTGAAATTTCTTTGTACAAAAAAATTTACAGTAAGACCATGACATGATCAGGACAGACACGAGACAATCAATTGTGTATGCCAAGAATGACAGATATTGTGCGACAAACTAACACTATAAAGTTGTTTATATTTGATAACATGTTTGTGAATGATGTCTGATAAAAGGCGAAATGATTGACAGAATGGGCCAGTGCCCTTATTCCAAATGAAAAAATGCATTCACGTCTGGGTCAATGCCGAGCGACGCGGGAAGGCCGCACGATATCAATCAACATCTTGTTTAATTGTCGCCAAGACTCTGTGTGTGATTGTTTATTGTTAGTTACCAAGATCAAGGGGTTTTTTTAATTTTCGGGACAGGGACTTGTTGCTCAATCGTTGAAGTATAAATAAATTATAAATGTTTTAATCACATAATTTATTATTTAATAGCTTTATTGAATTTGTACACACACACTTTTAAGGTGGGTGTATAGGAATCCTCTGTGTACCGTTTCGGTGAGTGTTGTTAAAAGATGTAAACCTAATATGTAAATACAAAGAAAATGGGCGACCTTACAGATTCAAAGCGATTTCCGGCAACGTAACGGAAAGGAAAAAATAAAACAACACAAATCAAGGGTAGATAGTGTACCTACCTACAAGCAAACGTGACACAAAAGGAAAAATAATAATAATTTAATAATAATAAAAACATACATGCGTGAACTGACCTGACCAGTTTATTAATAATTTCGTTTCACGATTTATTGTAATTTCATTTTATTTTATATTTTAATACCCACTTAATTACATAATTTTTCAGAGATGTTTTATTCCATTTATTAAACGTTGAGCGTACATTTATTAAAGCCAAAAAAATTTACTTAAAAATTAATTCCACCTTACAAAGAGCCCGTAGACATAGGACACAAAGATGATATTATTTTCACACTATAAACTGCTCTTATTATTTATTGACTAAAATTATAACAAAATCTATACATATGTATAATAAACTGTAACGAGTCCGCGACTGTAGGTACATTGAATAAATCTTGACAAAAAACTATGAGCAATCGATACAGATTTCGAAAATATATATTTCCAAATTTTTTGTCTGTCTATTCCAACACGCACATACGGACAGACAAACAGGCGTCTGTCTGTCCGTATGTGCGCGTTGGAATCAAAAACTACCGAACCGATTTTGAATGAAACTTGGTACAAAGATGCGCTGCATCCTTGAGACGGATCGTGTAATTGTTCACCCCAAAAAGTAAAATTCTCCTGAAATACAGGATGTAAGTTTATATGGAATTTTTCACAAACATTGCTAAACTCGAAGCAAAGGCTAGTTATATAAATTAGTAGATTTTCTCCGTTTTTTTTAGACAAAGAAAAAAAATTTATTGTTTATCCCATAATTTAAATTTTTCATAATTTTAATTTTTCCTATATAAACCATGGGTGTTTCTTTTGGGCCTGAATATAAAATCATCGTTTTTGTATATTCAATCTTGAAAGGGTTAAAATTGGGAGGAAAGCTAAAGTTAAAGTCAAGTATTTATTGTTTAGACATAACATGAGGGTACCTTAGGTATAATCCTCCTCTACCCAGAACTTTGTTTGAATATTTCATAATTTTCAATAGAATTGTTTCAAGTTATTATTTGAATCACTTGTAAAAAATATAGGATAAGTAGGTAATTTTTATCCCCCAGATTTCCCCAGGAATGAAGTTCGAAAGACAGAATTCGGTCGGTCGTTGATGAGCTAGGTGTAAACTAAATACATAATTGTAGGCTTCATGAGATTTGCTAAAATACGTTTGCATCCATCTTACAGATAATATAAAGTCAGCATGCACTATACATGCACTGAAAAACCACCGAAAGCTTAATGATATTGTTGTTTAGCGGCACGTTCTATTTATCTATGGTCTGGGTCAATGTCGACCCGCGTTTCGTTGAAGGCCACAATATACCAATCAGTGCATTATCTAATTGTGAGAACGAATTTTAAATGATTCAAGATCAAGGGTTTGTCTATTGTCTACTCGCTACAACTATTTGTCTACTCGGCCCTAACTTTTCATGCTCAATGAGTTTTACAAGACGCAATATTTATTTTGTTTGTTAATTTGGATTAAATCTTGCTACTTGATTTTGACATTTAAATATCCCTCAAAATTAAAATTTTACAAGTTGATTCAATTCTGAATTATGATGATAATGCGTCTTTGAATCTCGTCCAGACGAACAAACACCGCAACGAAATGGTATCGAATTTTTACACACATTTAACTTTGATTGCTTGTTTTAAATTTCACTATTAGATAGCTGGTGTTGGAAAAGCTTGTTAGTAAGAGGTTTTAAATTTAACTATTAGATAGCTGGTGTTGTAAAAGCTTGTTAGTAAGAGGTTTTAAATTTCATAATTAGATAGCTGTTGTTGGAAAAGCTTGATAGTAAGAGGTTTTTTAACTTATTTCTCACCAAATAAAATGTTTGACTATATCTATGAAGGCCTATATATATCTATCTAGGCCTAGGCTTTAGACCTTAGTCCTGCCTGCTGGCCAAGTGCGGATTGGCAGACTTCACATGTCTTTAAAAGATAATGGAGCTCTCTCAGGCATGCAGGTTTCTTCACGATGTTTTCTTCACCGTTACAGCAGGTGGCATTTAATTGCTTAAATACGGCATCAAAGTATTATGAGTATTAGTTTGTGCCTACTAAAGTAAAGTAGTAAAGTTTAATACTTGTCATGTGCACGCGCAATATTATGCCTATTTGATTGAACGAGAAAAAATCGCACCAATCTAGTATTTTATAACTTGTCACTGTGGTAATGTAATGAACTTTGTTGAATGAAAGGATAAATTATTCTTTATCATGTTGCCATCACGACGAATAAGTCCGAGCACGTAAATAATATAAGACCTGTATTTCCCGAAAGGTGTTGGCAAAGGGCTAAGGTGGAACTATACCCTCTTTTCACCAGTTATAATAGGTAGGTACACTGTAATATTCTCGAAGGCAGGTGAAGTCTGTCAATCCACACTTGGCTAGTGTGATGGAATGGCCTTACCTACTCCACGAGAGTCACGAGACCAACAGTCATCATCACAACCCTTTCTTTTTCCCACTGTTGGGCTTGGGTCTCCTCTCAGAATGGGAGGGAGGAGGATGGAGTACCTAGTTGTACCTAGTACTTACCATTTCTACCGTACTTATTATAATCGTTTTTAAAGCAATTGTTTTCCAGTTTGAATGTTAAGGTTTACGGTTACACTTCTCTAGGGTGACTTGAGACTGACTTGGATCGAGACTCCTACCCCTGCTCTTACAAAAAATATTAGCTGGTCTATTACTCACATTAACTTACAACACTAACTGCCATTAGTGGCAGTCGCTGCCCCTAATGGTAGTTAGTCTCTTTACCATTATCGATAATGTGTGGTGACCCTATGGAAACAGAGTAAGGACAGGAAAACGGTCTACCTGACATTATTAGGAAGGACTATTATCAGACGATCTGAGCTCACACAATACAAACTGGGCGCTTCCTCTCGAATGAATGACGCCGACGCGACGTCTGCACTTGAGCCAGAAAACGATATGCTTTAGAATGGATCATAATTTGATCGTCAGCTGTAGGTAAACTTCATAATGTCTACTACTCCTATTCGTGTGATGTCTCACCACAACCACATCACGTAATGTTCGGTGGGCGCATAGGGTAAGTCCAGGATGGATGCCCCACTTTTTGAAATTAATTTATATCTCCTGATCTAATGCAAAGAACATAATAAACGAACAACAAAATCCCACGTAAAATTAATAAGGAATTTAATACTCTATGAAGCAGTAATGTCTCTCATTACTGGCCGCATCCTCCCGCATGCAAGGCGCCCACACGTCTGCACTTGATCCAGAAAAAAGATGGCAGACGATGCACTGCTCGAGGGATTGCAACTGTTTAAGTTGTAGATTTGCACACAATTTGAGAGTTCCCCTTCCTGTAACACGAGACCAAAACATGAGCCCACGGCTCATTTAAGGACATAAGAAATTTATCTTTATCATACGCACCAGAGAAAAAACGGATAGTTCCGGATAGGAACCCTAGGTATATCGGGAAATAATAATAAACCATTATACAATAATCTTGTAATTTCAGAATTTTTACTAGTAGCGGTCCATCCATCCATCAGCCATTTCACTGCTGGATATAGGCCTCCCTTCGGTTCAATTCCTTCCGATCCTGTGCCTTTTGAATCTAGCAGTTACCCTCTGACTTCTTCAGGTCATCAGTCCGTCTAGTTGGAGGGCGGCATGTGCTGCGTTTCCCGAGCAATGGTCTGAACTCGACTCCAGTAGCGGTCTCCCATCCTTTAACAAACCGCATAGGTCGATCACGACAGTTGACTAGAGCCAATGTCTTAACTAAGTCCAAAATAAGAAACCTATGAGTATTAACAAAAAACGTGGTCAGAATCGATTCTGGCTCACACGACATAATATAAACTAGGTGCTTCCTCCCACAGGCTACACTTACGCCACACGATACACTCTTGAATGGATACACACGTGGATACACACGTGATGATCAGCTGTGGAGATATTCTGAATTTGCGAGATCCGCTTCTTCGGTGAAACGAAACGTCTTTCGAAGTAATATTAACCTCAGTCCGAAGCTCATTTCACAGGAGACCAGTTCGCCGTAATAAGACCGCGAGAAGCGCACAGTGGTTGTAGGCCAGGAGTCGTATTCGGTGTGGATGACCTCGGCGTGTAGTGTGATAATTGAATATAATGTGTAACCTTTTATCTATTGGTATTGTTAATCGAAGTGCTGAGCCTAAAAAAATCCATAACCATTCAATATATTACCATTTCCCACTCCCAAGTATAGTAAACGAGTCCCTTTCAATAATTTTCAAATTGCAATGCAATGAATGCCACAATGCTGTTTATTGTTTTATTTTTTACCTTTTTTACACACCTGCGGAGCGGTAGTTTTGTCTAGAAACATTCATAAGAGGCTTAACAGAGTCACAAAAGGTAAGCAATATTTCCCAAAAAACTTACAGTTCCCGCTACTATTACCAGAGAGAAAATAATGTAGGTACTACAACGTACAATTATTACGATGAAGGTGCTACGGGAAACATTCATCTTGTCTTGTTCCCAATGATTGCACAAAACATTCAAGTTAAGCATGAAGTAATGACCAGTTTTTATGCAAACGCAATCCAAAGTGCACCAAGCGTTCCTGTCCAAATTTAAAAATCATTTCGGCGAAATCCTGTCAACGAATCACAAAGAGGCGGAGAATGACTTACGCGTTTGGATCAATTGTCGAGTAGAAAAGGTACCGGTGTGTATTCAAGAGCAAAAACTTGCGTCATTGCATATTAATTTTTTTGCAATTTTTATTTTTATAAACATACACAGCATATTTTTTGCGTTCTCTGTTTAAATGTATGTCTTCTATAGTCTTGATTGTTTTGTTTTTCAAGAGGAAATCAGCAATGGATATAAAGACAATTGAACAAATAATTCTAAGTCACGACATGTAAAGTTATTAATATAATATTTTGTGTTTCAAACATATTTAAGTATGAAAGATAGTATGGATTTATCGTCTGTGTTAGTTCTCTGAGTAATTTACTCAAAGGAGTTTGGTGCCCTTTAAGTTTGCTGTTGTAATTATCAACCGATGGATAATGTTAACCCGAACCAGTGTTGGTCTCAGTTTCAGTGTAATAGTTTACTAACTATATAAAAAAACTTTTAATGAAAGGCTTAAGTGAGCATAGATTTTTTATAAGATACGCTGCCGATTAATCTATATACTCGTATATAAAAGGGGAAGCTGACTGACTGACTGACTGACATATCAACGGAGGGCCTAAACTATAAAACTTGAACTTGAAATTTTGCACAGGGGTTCCTTTTATAATGTAGGGGAGCACTAAGAAAGGATTTTTGAAAATTCATCCCCTCGAAGCCTTAGGGGGTTAAACGGGAGTGCAAAGTTAGTATGAAACTTTGCCCTTTTTTGAAGTCAAGTGGGCAATCCGAACGCGGGCAGACGTCGTTATAATGAGTCTAATTCAACGCGAGCGAAGCTGCGGGCGTCCACTAGTAAATTTATAACAAATGCGAATGTGGGTAATAAAGTTTCAAGGAAAAGTCTACAGCCCTATTGTAAATGTTTATGTGCGAGTTAAAGGCGCAGGCTCCGCCACAGTGTAGAAATTACACCATAAAAATAGGTTGAAATTATGGATATAACGGCTATGCACTAGCGCGTTAGCATCTCCTTTTGCTGACCCTAGCATATTGGAGGGATTGGACCCTAGAACATTGGGAGGTCCGTGGCTACTGCGGAAGCCGGTGGTGGCAGGGAGCCGGTCTAGTTCCTCAGCCATCAGATATGTTGAAGATGTATCAGATTAATGTCAAATATTTCAAGAAAAAAAAAATGATATTGTGCGTGCAAATTTTTTTATTTGTACATTAATAAACTAAACAACCCACTTAGATGTGGTTTCAATTTTACATTCACCTATCTGATTCCTATCATGCAGATGACATTTCTTAGGCACGTAATATACGAACGTGGGTAATAAAACCGTTCAAAAAGTTTGTTTTACTTATGTATGTATATTACTTACGAGTATGTATGTAGTAGACTGTATTTTAAAATGTGTGTAAGGGTAATCCCCGAGGCGTTGCCACTGCTTTAGAAAGCACAAGAGCGTTGAAAGGATAACGCTATCGATAACAGCGGCGGTCGAGGCAGTCCTTACTCCGCAGTCGATATAAGCGGGCGGCGCGTGCGCATGCCGCAGTAGCCATGTCGTGTGCGCATCTCGTGCTGCTGTGCCTGACCCTGGCCGCCGCTGCCGACGTTCAAGGTGTGTACACGGTTGAAAAATGTAGCAAAAAAATTAATTTATTTATAAAAATTAAAAAAAAACATTGCGGTTTATTATTTACAAAAAAAAAAAGAAATATTTGCGATCAACACTGACATTATAAAACATATGTGTGATGATTAATTTAACTGTCATAATCGTATTCAAGAAAATATTAGTGCGAGGTGAATTTTTTTCTGTTCTGAAAAAAAACTCTGTTTTTGTGTGTAAATCAATTTTTGATTAAAAGGGTTCGTATGAAATATTAATGTTTTGCCGCGTGTTTTTAAATTACGAGTTAAACCAGTAAAAGTGATAATTGTGGTGTAAAGTATGTATTGTCAAGTGTTGTACCTACCTACATAACGGTTTAGTGAAGTGTTAAGTACCTAAGTGTTACTGTAAATTTGCCACCTATGGCCTTACACTTAGGTATAGGTAATCTACTTAAACTGTGATGTTAATTATTGAGAACTAGATTTACCCCCGGATCCGCCCTCATTCAATCGTTTTTCGTGCAGAACTTTACTACTACCGCTACCATTAAAGAAAACGTTACACCAAAGAAACTACTAATAATCAAAATCTAGGTTTACCCGCAATTCCACATAAGTATCAGAATACAATCAAGATTTATATTTTATCTATGTATAGTTAAGAATCGAGTATCGAGTCGAACTACTAATTATATTATAATAAGTGTAATAATCACACTGGTCCATTTCACCCGTGCAATTAATCGGGATAAAGTAGCTTATGTCACTCGCCAGGCCCTACCCTACATCTATACAAATATCCATCAGTCCATTGAGGCGGAGAAGAAGGAACAACCAACAATAAAACGATTAAATATCGAATAATACGGTTTTTGTCCATTTCCACGGGAACCGTGAATTTTCCGGGATAAAAAGTAGCCTTTGTCACTCTCCAGGCACCACACTATATCTATACAAAAAAATTACGACGATCCCATTCCGTTTCCGAGGCGAAGACGGATATTAATATATTAGTACTTATCTGATTATATTATTTATTACATTAAAGATTATTTATTTCTCTAAAAGATTTACAAAATCTCGTCAACATTTATTAAACAGAACAATTTAATTTAATTGACAAAATTTTTCAGTTGTCATCTTTTAGTAAGTTAAAATAAAGAGTATCTACTATCTTACATTAAACAAAATTATTCAAAGTAACACAATCACTTTTAGGTCACTTATAATTCAAACGTACGAATTTGTAGGTATTGCTGTATTCGAAGCAAACATTGTTATTCCGTTGACTTAAAGTTTCAAAAACCTTAAACCACTACCACGTTAGAAATATTAGGAGTGCTCTTCATGACTGCTTAAAAATAACATTACCACAATTACCATACCTAATCCATCATCATTATCATCAAAACAACCCTTTCTTTGTCCCACTATTGGGCACGGGTCTCTTCTCGAGGGATTAGGCGTAGGTCTACCACGCTGGCCAAGTGCAGATTGGCAGACTTCACATGCCTTCGAGAACATTATGATGAACTCTCAGGCATGCAGGTAAATCATACATAACTTAGAAAAGTCATTGATGCATGCCGCAGGGGTTTGAACCCGGACCACTCGAGTGAGAAGCGAGTTCGATAGCCACTGGGCTGTTACAGCTGCAGAGACCAAATTGACTTAAATTGAGATAGATGCGATCAAACCAAAACCAAAGTTAATAATTAACTACACAATGCTCTTCAGAAACATATTACTTAATGAACATATTACGAACTAGTGGACGCCCGCAAATTCGCTCGCGTGGAATTAGACATATCTAACAATAGTTTCGTTTACACCTAGTAATATTATATAACCTACGTCACTCAGTGAAGATGCAGCTTTCTAATGGTGAAAGCATTTTTGAAATCGGTGCAGTCGTTTTTGTTGTCTGTGGGGGAGACCCGTGCCCAGCAGTGGGACGTCTATGGGTCGCAGCGAATTCTGGTCTCGAACTACAGGGACGACCATTAAGAGCCTGTTGGTATTTCGTTGCAGTGGTATCAATCGAATTTAATGTTATTTTAAATATTTAATATACAATAAAACTCTTGTAGTTACAGATATATTCTCATTCTTTAAATAATTAATTTTAATTATTTAATCGATAATAATACAGACATATATCGATACTATCATTCGCCCCTAGCCCAGTATATAGGACTACCCCATACTGGTATACCGTGCTAGGTACTACTATCATTAAGGAATGTATGAAAATATAAAAAATAGTTGCCTTTTTCGACGCCAATCTATACCAAAACCTATTTACCTACTATCTAAACAAAGCCTAGCATAAAACTTCATAAAAACTAAAACGATTCGAAAAATTGTATTTTTTTACGAAACCTTTTGAAACATTTTATATGAACCCAAATAGTAAGTAGTACTCAAATTAACGAACGATGAAAAAAAATTCAGTTTGGATAATCGCGTGCAAAATTGGTATAAACGCGCTGTCATACCAATTATAATTAATGATGAGATGTCCCGTGATAAGCAATATACTCTTGTAACCATTATTATGCAGACGCTTACGAGTAGAAGACAGAAACATGCAGAGGTTACGAAAATAGTTAAGTTATTTTTCAAATACTTTTTCCTTATGATATAACTTTTATCCTCGCCTTACAAACATTCCGGTTTTTTATTGATATATATCAATAATAAACCGGAATGTTTGTAAGGGCAAACGAGCTTGCAACACCACCCATGTGGTGCCACGATAACTGTGACGACTGACTTTGAAGACTCAAATATGGACTGCGATGGTTAGTCCAGTTAGTTGGTGTTAGTAATAGTCCAGTTAGGAATTGTTAGTAAAAGTCTCGTTCCACTCAGTCACAGATGTATTGATATCACTCTTGAGGACTAAGATGTGCGCTTCTAAAGAAGTGTAATCGGAAACCACCTTTCCAACCGGACTACAACTACTTTACAAACAAATGATTAGATGGTAGAAATGGTACTAGGTACCGTGGCGGGCGGTTCTACTTCCCCGGGTGAACTCTATATGGAACAAAACAGGTTTCATATAAATATATAAGCTATTTAGTTCCCTATAGGTTCTACCACCTAATGGACAGAAGTGAATGAAACTTAGCGTAGTTTAAGTTTATATGGAGGAGTAGTTCAGAAAGCTTAATTTTTTTGTATAAAATGCATGAAAAATACATGAAATTAATAAAATACAATTTATCACACATTACCATTGGTTTGACTCACAACACATTAATTAGTTGGTTACCTGGAAAGTTCAAAAAATGAATAATTTACGTGGTATATAATAGCGATTTATTGTAGATTTAGTAAGTAGGTATATTTCATATATTTATATAAATATTTGTTGTATTTCAAATACAATAAAAAAACATACATATTTTAACACACAAAATAGGACTACATTTAGTCTGTACCATGATACAGAGAGAACCACGGCTGCTGGTTTTCAACATGCCCCAAGTCAACGTCCAATCCAACGTATCAAGTATTTTTAATATACAAACAGCAAAGATGAAATAAAAATAAATTAACGTAGCCTTTTAACGTATGTAACACGTCTTAAATTGATTGGTCAGTATGAAGTCATTAAAATTTAAATAGGTACCTACCTATCATACTAACATTGGCCCGGCTAACAGTTTTAGTTACGGTAAACTAACATAATATATAGTATATAGAGGCGTATGGAAATTATCTACTTTGTCCAATGACGTTAGTTATAACTGTTATAAGCAACAAGATATTAACTTGAGAGTCACACTCAAGTTAATATCTTGTTGCTTAACTTATTATTGTAATTGATACTTTTTACCAATGGATTCAAATGAGTCCAGTGGGTATCATTTTAAAGATTTACACACAATGATTTAAAATTATCAACTAGTTTTTCCTAGCATTGGTCTAATGGATTATTAAGGATCGAAAATAGTCGTGCAAATTTGATGTAGTTATATTATGAAGAGCCAAAGAAGTACGCCTCCCATTAAATCGTCACGACAAGACCTATTGCTTGTTGGCAACAACAAAAACCAACAATGTCAAATAAACAACAACAAAGTATCAATAACTGGATGTCAATATCTATTTAAGTATGTAGGTATTTAAAAATATCTATTTATGTATATCAGTCTCTGGCACCCATAGTACAGGTTCGCACCTAACTTGGGGTCAGATGGCCGTGTGTGAATTTCCATGGTATTTATTTATTAATATTTAAAAAAAAATAACATAAGTAAACGATCTGAAATTTGTTTTATGAGTGTGACTGTACTTTTCCCCGACGATACCTTAATTTTGACTTCTGCGCATTCTCGGTAGCGCTAGACTTTGGCGCCGCATGGTATGTTTATATTGATTTTCGTACACTATAGGTAACTTATATATAGAAGTGTCAGCTCAGCTCTTAGGGATGGCAGCTTAAAAAATAAATATAAGGACCACTAAAAATATTTATTAAAACATTATTTTCAAAAGTTAGCCATACAACTAGTGTGTCCAATCGAACTATTTTCCCGTACGTGATTAAACTACGTCGATAACGATCACGCTTAACGCTTAAACGTGACAAACCGACGGAATTAACGATAAAGAATTATTAAACAAAAAAAAATTATGTGTGAAAGCAACGCAACACGCATTGAAAAGAAATAATTGATTATAGCAGTGGCTTGCATTGGTTCAGTGAAATTTCAATAATAGGAATTCGTGGTGTAATTTGGTGGTAACTGGTTAACTAGGTGGCTTGAGAGCATTCGACTCTGGGTTGGCCGCTAACCCCTCCATTAATCAGATTTGGAGCAGCGTGGTGGAGTATGCTCTAGACTTCCCGCTGCTGTGTATGTGGGGGAGACCCGTACTCAACTATGGGTTGTATTGCCATGCAAGTTTTTACACCTGCAGTAAACAAAAGACAGAGGAAAACTCTTATAAACATCGTTAAATCAAAACAAAAAAAAAGCGGAATAATCGGAATAAACTGTACCTACATAGATACGTTTTATATTTTATTTTGGAATGAAAAATGTATAATTGTATAGATTGCAAGCACAGGTGTAATTCAAGGTTAAATTAAACTTAGTTTTGGGTCAAGTTAAACTTGGTCAGAGCCATCTAAAGGCTATCTTGTATTTCAGTACAAGTTTGTATTTTTAAACGGTTTTATTTTTACTTGCAAGTCAGGTGTGATCTAGTATAATATATCTATGGGTGTGATAATCCAATACCAGGGGCCTAGACACGTGGCAAAACGCCAGTAGAATAGAAATACTAATTAAAACGACTAATTAGTCGTAAGC
Organism: Carterocephalus palaemon; assembly: GCA_944567765.1. Taxonomy (NCBI): domain Eukaryota; kingdom Metazoa; phylum Arthropoda; class Insecta; order Lepidoptera; family Hesperiidae; genus Carterocephalus; species Carterocephalus palaemon. Next base: position 11,061,278 of record OX155650.1, read on the forward strand.
GAATGTCAATCCCATACATTTGTTAATCTATTCTACTAGCGTTTTTGCCACTTGTCTAGACCCTCAGTAGGTATTTAACTTCAATTCCACTTATGTGATATCAGATTCAGGCACACTTCTTAGTTACTATATCTTTATTTATGTAGGAGTGACCAAATAAATTGTTTATTTGGTTTCTTACGTGAGACTTGAGACAAAAAATATAAGAGGTACTCCCACATATGTAAGAGGTATCCTCTGAACGGGTAGAAATGGCAGAGAGACATCACCATGGGTGTAAGAGACTGATAAACATACATAGATATTTTTTAATACATAAGTACTTAAATAGATAATATTAACATCCAGACACAGAACAAATACAAGTGTTCGTCACACGAATATTTGATATTAATCTGTTAGTGAGTTTAGTAAACAATAGAGACAAAAAGTGACCAAAACATCGTGTTTATTGAACGTTATCTATGAATCAAATTACAATAACAAAGATAAAGTAAATTATGTTTTTTACAGACGATGTCGCCACGCCTAAGCCCGAGAAAATACTGGACACTGTTATGAACCCAGCGTACATACCGGCCGAAGAAAAGCGAGGCAAATACTGGAGGAAGTCCGCGGCACAGACTATTAAAGCCAAGTTGGCAGAGACTCGCAACACTAATAAAGCGAAAAACGGGATTATGTTCATAGGCGACGGCATGTCGCTCGCCACAGTCATGGCTGCCAGGACCTTCTCCGGGCAGATACAGCGTGCGACGGGCGAGGAGTGCGTGCTGGACTTCGAGACCTTCCCCGTCGCTGGACTGGCCAGAGTAAGCATCTTTGACATATGTGACATCTATGACAACTGTGACATCTATAACCATTTAAATAGGAATTAAGAGCGTTGGTATAGTCGGTCAAATATGCTAATGACAATTATTTTTTTAACTTAAAATATCCGTACTGGCAAATAGGCACTGCGTACCTTATTATAAGAAACCTGTAATTACGAACATAATTTTTGTTATCATATAATGGTCAAACAAGAATAAAACTCAAGATATAGAAAAATAATAATGTTATTACATGTTTTACACATGTAATAATGTCAATATTGGGCTGCAATAGAAGCAGTGATATTATATAAATTCATGAGAGTCTACAGTATTTCGGAAATAGTATATAAATACATAATCAAAGCTTCCGCTTGGATAAACCGTTAGAATAGAAAAATAAGAAATCAAAAGAACCGGATTAGTTACATCACTACACGTGACTATTGACACTAAAAAGCGGCTGATATCAGCTGACTGAACATCGATACGGTCAGCATAAAAATTACGAAAAATATGTGAAATTGGGGCGTTCACCAAGATGCGTAGTTTGGTATTAGTTTTACTGAGTAGAAAATAATGTATCACGTGCCATGCTCGATTGGCAAGTCAGAGATCTAATATTGCAATTAATATCTCGAGAAATTAAAAAAAGAACAATTTCGTATCTACCGAGGTTGAGCACTCTTTGTCTAATTTCGCAACTTAAATTTAGAAAAGTTAACATTAGTAACTTAAATTCATAGTCATTAAATTCACACGATCATATTCAGTTCTCACGTGTTTATTGAGTTAATTTATCAACGTAATACTATTCTCGTGGTATTATTATTCACTAATTCTATATATTTTTCCTTATTTTATTCACGTCATTGATGAACCAGTTATATTATTTATACCACTTATTTGATTTATTTTATTATCAAATAACTCCAAGTGGTTAATCGTGACTAAAGCCCGTGTAATACCTACTATCATACTTTTAGTTTATCATACTTAGATTAGTTCTTTAATAGGTAGTTAAACCTTAATTTATGACACTCGTTATCAATTGTATATACAGGATAATCTTCATCAGGGTTTCATTATAATCTTTGCAATTGTGACATTATTTAATCAGTCTATTGCAAGAGAATTAGTCTAATTTTAACAATAAAATTGTTAAAATAAATCCCTTACGTTATTTAAGCTTTATCTGTTTTATTATTGAAGACAACCTTCGCAATTGTGCCAAAGATATCAAGTCCTCAGCTTAACAATAAATACTCGTAATCAAATAATGTTTTAATTGGTACTTAATTCCGCTGTTGACATAATTTTCTTACTATTGCGGTAACCAGTGGCTCACTACTAAATTAAAAACATTCAAGGCAATTGCAATAGATCAAAACATCGTAAGTATTAATTCAACAATAAATACAATTCATTAGGGTTTATTATGAAGCGAATCATAATTTTAATTTGATTACATTCCATCTTTAAATGGAATAGGAACCTATGAAAATATATTTTAAAAAAATATGGATGCTTGCATTTGTTGACCGTCTATTTAATATTACGCAAAATGGTGGCTATATAATAAGTACCTAGGCAATGTATAGAATACCTAAACCGTTAGGTAATGTATGAAATATTAATTATTACCGAATGAGCAGCCGGTAATGTCTGTAAAAGACATAAGCATGGAAGGGGGTGTCTTAAGATACGATACAGTAAAGCATAATTTTTTTTAACATTATTGCCGATGGACTAGCAGCACAGCTATTCTATACAATACCTTGGAATTGTGTGTATTACAAGTATTTTAGTGTAAAGTACGTAATGGACAATAACTTTCATGACATTTCATACATTGTCTGGACGACCCAGGTATTGTATACATTGCCTAGATATAATACCTACCTGAATTATATAGATTGCCGGTAACAATTTTTTTAGACAATCTCTAGGGAAATTTCGTAAAGAAACTGGCTATCTACTTTAATGTGCATACATTTCTTTAGAAGATGCTACGTTTTGATTTTCTACGATTTTTGTACAGTCAACTGTAGGTATTAAAACGTTTTCCTTATAAAAATATGGGTGTTTAAGGTTAGGTATTTTATTTTCAGGATTTTTTAAGCGTATTTAAAAAAATCTTCGTTAAATTATACCAGTAGGCATAGCGTGTCGTTGGCCGTAAGTCACGTTCAAGGAAATTTAAGGCCACACGTAACTAAACGTCATCGCACTGCCTTCCGATTGAGCATTCGTTTCTTTCGTTCGAATGACACAGAAAAAATTTACATTCAATATCGATTAGCTATTGGGCTTGCTAATTTTTTTTTACTAGACTCGAGGAAGTGGCCGTTAACCTTTCTACGACTATAAAAGGTGTTCACAAAATTTAAACTGTCTTTCCTTCTCTAATATAAAATTACAGAATTAAAATTTAAGATTAAGTTAAGCAATTAATTGTTTCGTATTTATTTTTATTAGCAGCTGTTATAGTATTTACTGAAAAAATATTGAAATTTATTTTTTATCCGACGGAAATAGTACCTATCGCAATAAAAAGTAGCTTAAATGTTAATCCAGGATGTCAGCTATGTACCTCCATACCAAATATCGTTAAAATTGGTCTAGCCGATTGAGAGTGAAGAAGTTACAAACATACAAACACACACAGTCACAAATATTTGTCTTTATAATTTATGTGATAGATTAATTCTCAGGTAGAATCTTTTATTTCTACCAATTCTATGACTGCCATGACCTTTGAATGGATGACAGAACTGATCCAGATACAAATACTTAGTTGGTACTAAGACTATAAAGCCCAACGTACATAAGAATCTAGTCGTACGATGACGAAGGTCGACGCAAAAATTCTTCAGTGAAATTACTTTAATTAATTTAAAGATGTCAGAAATAAACCTACATCACTTGAAATAAATTAAAAAAAAAAAAAACAAAATCAATACATACACGCCTTAAACTTCGAATTTGCTTGCAATGTTTGTTTGTAAGTTCATTTAGGGCAATATTTTCACGCTGAATTTGAACTACTTCCTCATCAATAGTAAAAAATTCAAATTATCTAACGCATATCTTGATTAGTACCGTTTGCATTTTATGGTATGCATTATTTGATCATAGGCCTAGCTCCGGACGATAGAAACTGTGGTAGAACTCTTGAGCTTGAGGTACAAAATTTTGTTGGCATAATAAATGTTCTTTTTATCCGTTCTTTACTACTTCCAGTTTTAAAAGTAATAAAATGAATAGTTATTTTAATAATAATAATATTAAAGATAATAATACGACAGGACTGCAATATGCGTTATTCTTTAATAAATAGTTAACCTCATTTCGAACTAGACCTCGAATGCTAAAAGTTTTTGCTAATATCAATTACGAGTACCTACCTATCAATAACAAACTTTATCTTGATTGTATCAGTTTATCAAGCGCAAAATCGATCTGATATAGTGACAATATTCAAAGAGTAGGTAACTACTAGCTACTAGTAGGTAGATTAACTTTATCGTTGTGGTGGGTGCAAAACAACTTAGTTAATATGAAAGAAATACTTTCCCTAGTCATGCTGGTATTTTAGATACCAATAACAAACAACACTCACATTCATAAGTGACGGTATTTAAAATTTTTACATTTAAAAAACAACTTGTCACAAGCAGATGTAAACAGTTGAAGGAAGTCAGCTGGGGTATTATCTTGTACCTACCTGAATAGTACGCGTAATGACAAGTATCACAGCTATTGCCAAGGCCGCAGAGAGGCCTAGACAATGAATTATTGTCAATAGGAAAGATGTTTGAATAGATTCATGATGTTTTGCCGCTCTTTAGGAAATTTAAGCATCAAATGAATAATCTGATAAAATAAGTGTGGTGATTATAATAATTTAATAATGGATAAGATGAACAAAGTAGTGTCATAATCAAAAAAAATCTGTGACCCTAACCTGAGTAGCATTTAGTCCGGCCAAAATAGGAACCTCGGCTGCTTGTCTTAGAACTCTCTAGGTTTTAAGATAAAACCGAGTATAAATGTTCTAAAAAATGTCTTTATGATGTTTTTTAAACGAAAGAAAATACTTTATTTTCTTTGCAGAAATACTCGAAAAGTTATAGTTTCAAGCTTAAGTAAGCTAAAAATACAATTATCTTCCTTTACAAACCACATAAACGACCTTGTACATAACTCATTCGCAAGTCATTGGATCGAAATCACCGCAGCGGATCTTGATGAATTAAGCAATCATTTAAAATAACGTGATAGGTTTTATTGTCTTCCAATATCTACTGTTAAAGTTCGCACATAATTTTATTAAATGAAAAGGTAAATTTAAATAGAGGGAAGGTAATGAAACTCATTGAAGATCATTTACGAGTATGTAACAATCGTAGATAACCTTCACGTGCTAAAAAGTTAACGATTTATGTGGTGTAACTTATGTGTATATTAACTTCTTAGTTAATGTATTATTTTTATTATTATGAGAATGATTAAAGAGATTGTTTATTGTTAATGTTATTATATATGTTATATATTCCAAATTTTAATACCTATCTAATAACACCGAACTAAAAAAAAAACAGGTATACAGATAGGAGTTCGGAAAAAGTAAATGTTTAGTCAATTTTAGTGCCAGCTCGCGCTTGACGAAAAAATATTTTCCAAATTTAGTTTCATAAAAACAGATTTTCAGAAACTTTTATGCATTCAAATTTAGCCATAATTGTTCCAAACACAACTGGTAAATCACGAGTATATCAAGTGATTGACCAGTCACGCTGAGCCTTATAGGTTCTTTACAAGATATGGCCTCATAATGTTAAAACATACCATTATTCTTTCTAGACCTACTGCTTAGACGCCCAAGTACCAGACTCAGCGTGTACTGCCACCGCCTACCTGGGTGGCGTGAAGACCAAGTACGGGGTTATAGGCCTGGACGGCAACGTCACCCGAGGGTCTTGCCAATCGCAGCTGCACAGGAAAAACTGGGTGCCCAGCATTGGGGAGTGGGCTTTGGACAGTGGACTGGATGTTGGTGAGATTCATTTTTGATGTTAAACTGATGCTCCCAGATGAACGTGACGAATAGTATCGTATTTACCACATTCACCTTATGCTAATACACTAAGTATCATCTCGCCAATGCATCGTTGCATTTGATTGAAGGAGAAAATAAAAAACTTTCACACATTTCTGAGATCATGCAACAAATAAAATTGGAAATGTAGGTACCTACCTGGTTCATAAATAATAAGAATTGAAAGGGTATTTATTAGCTGAACAGTTAATAAAATAATGAATAATTAGTTGACATGGGCGCTCAGTTTTTAATGGCCGTTATAAATAAATCACAGGGGATCATTTGCAACAAAAATACTGGAATGTGTTGTGTGAGAAATAATTTAATCCTGAAGTAAATATGTCACAATTTCAATTGAAAATACTGCGTGATGCATTTGTGCGTGTAAGGAGAAAGCATAAAGACTGGATCAGTTTAAAATATAGGTTCAAATAATTTTGGAATTTCGAAAACATAAAAAGTTTGTACCATAATTCTTCAGATTGTTGGTATTTATAATAAAGTACTCGTAATTCTCCTCTGTCACATTTTCAATGTAAACAAGTAGTGATAACTAGAAATTTTGTAATAATTGTGGACATCCGCCAACCTGAAAGATAATAGGTACGTCCCTCAGATAGACATTCAAATATTTATCATGGTTACCGTACTGTGTAACCGTCGTACCGTATATCTGTTAAAATAATATATTTTTTATCTATTATTTACCCATTTCAATGTTTGACATATTTGTTTAGTTAAGACTATCATAATAAATTCATTTTCCAATGCCACGATATCTTTTTGGAGCAGGAAAACATTGAGAAATTAGCTGTCGTAGATTAAAAATCTAAGTTAAACAATTGTTTTGTTTAACTTAAAAGTACCTATTATCATGAAACATTGTCATAGTTTATCTATATTGAAATAGGTAGGCGTATGTTGGACAGTTTTTATTGATAAGAAAAGCAGAAATTAAAAAAAAACTATTATCAAAATAACTTTGTTAATGATTGTGAGTGTGTGTTTGTATGTTTATTACTTCTCAACGACTGGACAAATTTTGATAAAATTTGGTATGGAAGTAGTTGACACCCTGAATTAACATAGGGTACTTTTTATCCCAACACTGTGTACCCTGTAAAATATCAAACTGAATATTTTTTTCCAGTATATACCTACTATAAATTTCACGCGGGAAAAGCCACGGGCAACAGCTAATAAAATATATTACTGCGTAAGGACATGGCTGACCCGCCCTATTGATAGGCCCAACCCGTTAGTCCTGAAAATATAATTTAATAAATTTAAATAAATTATGGTACAAAAGTTAAAAATATATTTTAAATATCGTATCACCTTATTTAACAATGAAATAAACGCATTTTAAACCAATAATATTACTATCGAGGTTCATGCAAGCGCCGAGACGTGGTGGCTCACGTGATGTACCTACTTAATAGACAGTAAAATGTTCAGACGGGCATATCCTATTTTAAAATCATTGCCGTACGTATTGTCTTAGCTCATAAGCCATTTGGATCTAAGCTTTATTACTTTTTTGCCATAGATACGTAATTTTATGGTTCATTGTTATCATTCCTTTCAAAGTACGTTCTACGTACTAACTCACGATGACTTCTACGACAGTGATTAATGATTTCAATTCTAATGATTTATCGATGAAAAAAACATCGGCGAATATGTGTTTAAAGCTTTGTCCGATGTTAGCAAAAAGTGCATGAAAACCACACTTTTTCTAAGTAGATTTTATTTGCTGAGGATGTCATAGTGTGTTACGAGCACTGACCAATTTGACCGGATTTCATCTGTAACTCGGAACTAGCTTCATTCTCCAATTCATTCTTGGCGAACTTCACGAAATTCACTAATGCGAACAAGATCATTCGATTTTCCACAACGGCGCCAAAGTTTGTTTCATTTCAGTAAGTACATGCACCTACTTCGAAAGGTGCTCGAAATATTTATTCTGTTACTAATTAAGTAAACTAAATATTATCTAATATAAATAAATATCATGGACATTCGCACACACAGCCATCTGACGTCAAACAAGGCGCGAGCCTGTAATATGGGTGTCAGAGAATACATACAAGAAGAACAGACACACACGTCACACGAATATTTCTCCTGAGTGGGATTCGAACCCACGATCCTTGGCGTAACAGGCAGGGTCACTACTGATTGCGACAACAGCTATCGCCCTAACTTATCTGTAACTATTATTTTCCTTCCAGGGCTGGTGACAACAACCCGGGTGACGCACGCCTCCCCCGCAGGGATGTACGCGCACTCCTCCGAGCGGAACTGGGAGTCGGACGCTGACATGCCCGAGGAGTGCCTGGCGCTGGGCTGCAGGGACATCGCGTACCAGCTCGTCATGGACAACCCTGGCAGGCAGTTCAAGGTGAGAAAAACTCGGTTGACGCACGCCTCCCGGTCTAGGTGACCAACTTCTTTTTAAATATACGAGTATTTGACACACAAGCAGAAATATAGACATTCAAATAAGTAGATAATAAAGTTAAGTCGTATTGTGTTCAAAGAATTTATTCTCATAAAGACACTAGTGGACGCGCGCAGCTTCGCTCGCGTGGAATAAGACATGACAATAGTTTCGCTTATACCTAGTAAAATTATAATAAAGTCTATGTCACTCAGTGAAGATGCAGCTTTCTAACGGTGAAAGGATTTTTGAAATCGGTCCAGTAGTTTTTGTGTGAAAACATCTCAAACAAATCTTTCCTCTTTATGATAATAAAATAGAAGTATAGAAAAATCAGTTACCTGAGAACAAGGATTAATCGTAAATAACAAATTATAACAAATTAGGTTCTAATAGTATCTATACAATTTTCTAGAAGTTTTCAATCACATTAGCTTAACAGTTTGTTTACAGTTAAATGAATAAAAATTAGAATACCTATGTAGGTACTTTTAAACCCGGTGATTTTCCTACGAATCCAGTTCGAAGGACATATTTCGATAGGTAGCAACTTTGAGGATGGTTGCAATTAGGTGTAAACCGCAGATTTTTAATAGTACGGAGTAGTATTTTGTTTTTGCGGAAAATAAGCGAGAAGTGGGCAATCATTTTGTTTGTCTTGATAACTAACAAAAAACGAATGCAGTATTAAAATATCAAAAAATTAACTTCAAAACAAAAGAGTCAGAAATAAAAATAATTTGTTTATGGGCGCAGCTCCCTCCCACAGTCATAGATAAGAGAGGTCGAGCATACTCAACCGCACTAATATACCATTATAATACGGATTGATTCGTTTATTCACGTAATATTTTTCAGTCAAGAGTTTATTTTATATCAACATGAAAAAGGCCTGACTTCTGACTTATTCGTTTTGAAATCTGTTTTTTGGTATTTATTTACACATAGTTACTTTAGTGTGGGGCCGCACTCCTCTTAACCTCTCTCTTTCATTCCGCTGTAGAGAGATAAACGCAAAATTTTATATATCCCGTATTCTGCTGAATTGTAAATATTTAAATAAAATATTTTTTTTTAAATAAAATTTATTTAAAACCTACTCTGTGATTAGCCTTTCAAGTAAAAAAAAGAACTATCAAAATCCATACACAAATACGGCTACAGCGCAATAAACCTACTGCTACCTTGCTACCCTTGATACATTTTTTCTACCCTTAGGGGTGATCTTGAAATTTATTGAGAACTTACAGCGTAAGTGAGAGAGCGTAGGTGAGATCTTTAAAATGAAAGAAGAATCATGAAAATTCATACACAATCACTGACTCTACATGACAATGAAGACGAAGAATACATTGCTATCCTTTTTATGCATATTTATACTCTTGGGGATAGAATTTGTTTTTAAATTTTTTAGAGGACCTACTTTGTAATCATAATTTTCACATAAAAGTAGAACCATCAAAATACATACACAAATACTGACGCTACAGGGCAATTAACAAAATTACTACAGACATTGATATCCTTATTCTGCTTGTTTACTATGTTTAAAAAAATCTACCCCTACTATAGAACCATTTCCGATGTATGTTCTCACAAACACAAAAATGATCTTCAAAATCGGTAAATAAGCAACGAAATAATCGCTATACATAGATAAATTAATTCATAATGTTGACATTTTATGTACGCTGTTTTAATTTTTTACATTTGACTGCTAATTGTTAAATTAAATTTGTAATATTTGCATGCTATGGAATGGAAGTCCGTTAAAAATTACAATACCAGTGCGAACACATAAATCACAAGTCACTGTCTTTATATTATGATCAAAGCAAACTTGGCAGTCTTTTGTCTAGTGTAGTTAGTTCTAATATGCACAGTTATCCGCGTGCAAATATGTAAATTACTATAGTCGAATACACTTCATTCATTTGGGACACTGACGGACGGCGCCTGTATTTACTTCGCAAATAAAATAAAAGAAAAGGCATTATGTGTTCTCAGACTTAAACAAAATTGACGTCATTCGGCACGCTGGCTTTGAATGTTTTTGCTGTCGATTAACAAAGAGCTATATAAATATGAGGTTATGAAACTTACACGTGTAGTGGGCTAAGGATGACGCGTAAAAAACCAAACCAACAAAACTTCGGCAACAGGAAATGTTCCGTGAAAACCTCTTGAAAGAGCTGCGTTTCTCTGCGTAGCTCCATATCCCAATGGCTCGCGTCGAGCGTAAATGTGATCGATCAACTAAGAAATGACGAGCGCGGTCAGTTTGGGGATGGGTGATCGCAAAAATTTCATGGGCACTACCGTGCTTCGGAGGGCACGTTAAGCAATCGGTTCCGGTTGTTTTCGATTGTAAAAACAACAGCTGTACATGAACGACCCTCTTAACGTGGTCTCTATGTTCAAATAGGGGTATAGTCACCACGCTCGGAAACCGTGGATTGGTAAACTTCACAAGCCATTGATAACATTATGGAGATAATGTGTTCACAGACATTTACATTTCTGAAAATACACATTGCTCGTATATTCCGCTGTGATTTTAACGAAGTCGCTCCAAGTCAATTTTCACTGCTGCTGAAATAAAAAGTAACTATTTCCAGAAAAGTTTATTTTCTTTCTTCATAATCCTATTTTCTTTCGTTCCAGGTTATAATGGGGGGCGGTCGACGGGAGTTAACGCCGAATATTTCGACACCCCTCGCCAATGCCACTGGTAAACGGCTAGATGGTGCCGACCTCACTGACCTGTGGCATCTGGACAAAGTCCAGAAGAACGCGACTCACCAGTACGTCACTGATCGGGCAGATCTGATGAAGGCAAGTTATTCCAATCTTATGGTCCGGCATAACATTATTGCGTTTTCTTTCAGTTTCTCCACTATTATAGTTAAAACTGAAATATCTTGTTATTATTAATAGGTTTTACTTATTTTATAACCAGCATTTTCAGATTGAATTAACTGTGGATTGGCGCATAATTCGAAATTCAAATAATTTTTATACGAAAGCAGTGTTATTTTAATTTCAAATTCAGTCATTTGTTTTAAGATAATGTTTTCTTTTTGTAAGATTGTGGTAGATTTTAGCGCCATAGATAAAAGGAAAATTTCGTGCAATTTTCGAAGTTAAGTTTATGAGTTCGTGGAAATACTGCTGCGCAAACAACACGAAACATTATCGACGTACTCGTATACAGGCCTAAGACTGACTGTGTAAACACGGTCCATTACTGGGATGTTTTGGGTGAAGAACAAGCCTAACGGACTAAGTTCGGACTGGTCCTATGACGGCGGTTTGTCGCTGTTATTAAATTTTTCGTGCATCAACTATAATACTTTATCTATGTCTATATAATATACAGGGCGCACAGTACAGCTGGCCCGATGCGTTGTAGGTGTAAGTTTAGGAAGGGCTAGGCTGGTTCTTTTTAGCAAGGCGTTTGTCACCGGACGTTTCAAACCAACTTTGGATTTGCGAGTCATTCCCGTTCACATGTCCGTAACAACTGGTAGTTTAGTCAGGTCCGCCGTTGACGGACACGTCAAGGAGGATCATATATAATATACAGACCACGAGTCAGTAGCAAATAAACCATAATTGTTTCGTTTTCCTAATTAATCCCACCGAGTAGAACCCGTGAACACAAGAAAGTCTGTCCACCTTGCCTAAGGTCGGATAGTAGGTAGGTATGTTTTTTACTAGTAGTAGACTCAAGGACTTATTTTCTCCAACCACTATCACGTCCTTTGAACGACGTGGCCTGCCCATTGTCACTTAAACAAATCTCATGAGTTACGTATCCTTATTATAGGTGTCCAACTCCGACGAGTTACCAGAGTACCTTCTGGGCCTGTTTCAAGACGACCATATGGAGTACCACTTGAAGGCGCGCGACCAACCCACCCTCGAAGAGATGGTGGAAGTCGCCATCAAGATGCTCAGCCGGAGCAGCAACGGGTATTTCTTGTTTGTCGAAGGTCAGTGATAACATGGCATGGTTTTTTGGTTATTGTTATGTCTCCCTGTTCGCATGCAACTTTTTGGCTATAGAATTTCAGGAGCTAAAGACAGGCATAGGTGAAAAAATATTGTGATTCTATCGGCCGTATTATCTCGAGGTAATAAGTCTCAATTTGTCAATAGTCGTTGTGTGGACTTATTAAGGCTCATTAGAGAAATCATTTAATCAAGAATCCCAATAATTTTATATAATACTAGTGGACGCCCAGCAGCTTCGTAATAGTTTCGTTTACCTAGTAATATTGTATAGCCTATGACACTCAGTGAAGATGCAGCTTTCTAATGTGAATTTTTTTTTTAAATCGGTGCAGTAGTTTTTGTGTGAAAACATTACAAACAAATCTTTCCTCTTTATAATATTAGTATATATAATGTTGCTTAAAGTAATTTCCTCATATTTTCACATGTCTGTTAACGGTCTCCGCAAAGACTGCAACGTAGATTCCGTTTCGAAGCCAAAACTAAGGCTGGGTTGCACCCACATACTATATTAGGAACAATTCAGTTAAGGTAAACTTACCCAAGTTACTTTATCTTTACCTTTGAAAACCCTGGTACAACCCTTGTCGCAACTGACGTTAAAGTTACCGTTATTATTAATAAAATTAAACCTTAAATTTTACCTTTACTAGTACTGTGTACAGCCCAAATAATGTTGTTGATACTCACTCGTCAAACAGGAAAACTAAAGATATTTTACCTTCCGAGTTTATATTATCAAGAAAGTCATTGAATTTTAATTTATTCGAAAACGTTTTCCTCGTGTATCCTCTTCCTACACCGCAATAATACCGTTGCGGTTTTTCACTTTATTTTATATATTATTGTTTTTGTTCGAAAATAGTATTATGAACTCAGTCAAATTCCAACAAAGAAATAGATACACCTATCGATCAGGGTATTTGCATTTTTGCATTCAAGGATACTTACAACTGCTTACAGCTTATATATATAATTTACGTGAATAATATATTCTTCTTCCAGGTGGTAGAATAGACCACGCGCACCACGACAGCTATGCCCGGCTGGCGTTGGATGAAACGGTGGAGTACTCCAAGGCGGTACGCAAGGCCCGCACCATGACTAGCGAAGAGGACACCCTCATCGTCGTCAGCTCGGACCACGCGCACACCATGACCGTCGCCGGATACCCTTCTAGGGGAAACGATATATTAGGTCAGGGTAAAAACTATGTCAAGTAAATTTATGGAGTGCTAGAATAGAATAGAACAAATAATTATTTTGCTTTTCAAACAAACAAAAATCACAGTATCATTTATGTAGGTATTTCAAAGCAAAATAGGACTCCACTCAGCATTTGCCATGATCCTAATAAATCATGACGCTGATTTTCAGTGTGGCCCTATTTTGAGTTAGTTTGATCGGTAAGCCTAATCCGTTTTATTTTTATGTACTAGATAAATAACGACAGACACAATAAATATTTAGCTACAATGCGATAAGCAAGGACCGCTCTATTACGAACCATGAATACCATCGCAGTTGCGGTTTTTGTCTTGAGATACCTACTCGTACATATATTTTAATGTCGGATTTCGATGTCTAGCAAAGTAGTATTTTGGGCTGCCCAAAATCTTGTAGCATTTTGTTATTCAATTAAATTGCAAACTGGACGTAAATGTAACGTCCATAATTTCTGGCCGGGGACCGGGAACAAGTCGAACATTTTATGGAGACATAGTCGTTCACTAATTTCCGACTTTTCACGGGTATAAAACATCATCAAATTGTTAAACAGGGTGTAATTGAATTATTAAACACTTATATTATAAGCTTAGTTCTATAGACATTCTAGTAAATTGTCAAAAATCCAAACCGCATTGATGGAGTATGCCACAGAAGACATACCGAAAATTTGTCTGTGGGGGAAATCCGTGTGCAGCAGGGGAAACGGATTGCAAATATTATTAATAGTTATATTTAAGGTATATTTATGATTGCAAGAAATAAATTTTAATTTTAATTTAATTGAATTCCAGGGTCAGTGGACACTGCGCACGGGGACGATGGCAAGCCGTACACCACGATCAGCTATGCCAATGGGAAGGGTGCTGCCATTGCTCACGACGGCACAAGGATGGACGTCACTCTCCATAGCGGTTACATTAATCGTAAGCATTTTAGTGTAACTATGAGTAATGCGTATGAATCTGGACGGCAGGAAATGGACAAGGCAAACATAAATATCTTGGAACCAAAGTAGGCGCGAGCCTGTAATATGGGTGTCAGAGTCTGATATAATACATATATTTTTTTAAATACATACTTAAATAGATAATATTGACATCCAGACACAGAACAAACACAAGTGTTCGTCACACGAATATTTGTCCTGAGTGGGATTCGAACCCACGACCCCTGGCACAACAGGTAGGGTCACTACTGATTGCGCCAACGTTGAATTCATTGAATTTGAATTGAATGAATCACATAGTAGTTTACACGAAGAGTACTTAACTAGGTACCTAGATACAAAAAAAACTAATATTTAGATACTTTCGTCTACTTATATACTCGTAAATTCTCTGTTACCTTTCAGGTGAGCTGAACTATTCCTACCCAAGCCTGGTACCGCTGGACTCTGAAACTCACGGCGGAGAGGACGTGGCAGTCTTCGCCAGAGGGCCCTGGCAGCACCTCTTCACCTCCAGCTACGAGCAGAACGTCCTCCCACACCTCATGGCATACGCAATGTGCCTCACAGAGGACAAACACGAGAACTGCTTCGCGCACACTCCGCACCGACACAGAACAAGGACATCAGGTGGCAGCATTAGTAAACCAAATAAATTAGTATTCCTGAGCATGGCTGTGATAGTAAGTTGTATTAAAATGTATTTTTAGATTATTAATAATGTGTAATTTATAATATTTAATTACTTTTATAAGTCTGTAAGGCAGTTTTTACTTAATTTATTCGAAAGTTCTCGTATTAATAAATTTAACTCGAGTATGAGTAAGGACTTGAAGAAAGAGTTGATCTTGGAGTTGGCTCACCTAATCCTGATCTTAATCGCTCTGAGTTTAGTTTATTAATAAGAGCGTTGAGTGCTTCCTATGAATCATGTTAATATGACCAATTTAATTTTCATAGAACCACATTATAATGTTGTCCAAGACACCAAGAAAGATTTTATTTAATTTTAAAACGTTTGTATAAAGAGTTCCATTTAATTTTAAGACAAGATTAAAAGCAGATTGCCTAGTAAATAATATTAAGTACATTTTTTAGCTGTGACTATAAGAAAGAGCTGTGTTATTATATGTTTTAGGTATCATTTATTCTATTTTAGCTACAATCATGTTTTAAACTACATATGTAAGTACATAAATAGTAATCAAAAAAGAGAGCTGTTAGATTAGACTTTTCACAACACTTTTTCACTTTTCTCTATAATGTAGTTTGTGGCGGCACTAAAAAGGTGTTTGCAGCTAACATATAAGCCCTCTTATTTTTGACCGACTTCAAAAAAGTAGAAGTATGTTCAACTGTACCTATATATATTTTTGAATCATATTAGCTATTTTTATTATTATATTATATTATTACATTTTTACCTATATTTTTATTAAGTAGATTTATTTAAAATTCCTGTTTTTTTTTAATTTAAATTATCTTTCTTAGACTTGAGAGGTTAGTATTAGTATGTAGTCCGTGGTATTAGCACAGAGTAAATATTCAAAAGTTCTTAGGCTTTCACAATTTTAGTATAAGAATAACTTCTACCTTTTTTCTTCTTTCTATTTCTACCTTTATTCCATTTCGGTACAAATTTACAAATTTCTTTAATAAGTTATTATCTGCTAATGTAAATCTTCAAACATGATTGTATCCTTTTATATTAGTACAATTATTTTATTGTTTAAAGAAGTTTCGTTGCATTTTATTTATTAAAAACATTTCTAAAGAATGTATTTTTATTTGCGTACTATAAAATTACAAAATAAATATAATAGATACCATGGAGTGGATATCAGGCCCATATGCATTAATTATATAAACATCAAAATAAATCTTAATAGCAGACATGAGCCTTTAAATTAAACCATGCATCTTTAAATCCATGCCATGTGTTTGTTAAACTCATAGAAACTAATAATAATAATAAGGTCCGCTACGTGTTGGTACGCTGGGGTAATCCTAGACAATTATTAAGCTTTGTTAATAATAATATGTTACTAGGCTGCCGCAAATCGAATTTTAATACAATATTTGAATCCAATGCCATCTATATATCTGATCTAATACTAGAAACATTCTGTAAGCTTATGCAGCATTAGTAGTTCTGCTGTTCCCAATAGATGTCGTGTAGTATATAAGCGCTGAAGTCTTAGCGGTAGCGTAGAAACAAAGAGAAAATAATAAATAAATAAATACAACGGACATTCACACACGGCCAAATTAGACGCGAACCTGTACTATGGGTGCCAGAGACTGATATACATACTTACATAGATATTTTTAAATACATACATAAATAGATAATATTGACATCCAGATATAGAACAAACACAACTGTTCGTCATAAGAATATTTATTTTGTCCTGAGCGGGATTCGAACTCACGACCCCTGGCGCAACAGGTAGGGTACAGTATAACAGATTGCGCCAACGGGTACGACAAATGAATAATGTGGTAGTTGTAAATGTATATCTTTACTAATATTATAAAGAGGAATAATTTGTTAGTAATGTTTTCA
Source organism: Carterocephalus palaemon (assembly GCA_944567765.1). Lineage (NCBI taxonomy): Eukaryota > Metazoa > Arthropoda > Insecta > Lepidoptera > Hesperiidae > Carterocephalus > Carterocephalus palaemon. Next base: position 11,078,402 of record OX155650.1, read on the forward strand.
CACAAAAATTAGGTACTGAACCGAATTCAAAAATTCTTTCACCATTAGAAAGCTTCATCTTCACTGAATGACATAAGCTATACATATAATAATACTAAACAGTACCTGGTAGGAAAATGGACTTACTAGATTGCTGCCTCGTTTGCCTAGCGGTCGATAGCGTTAGCGTTCGATCCCCCGGTCGAGCACAAAACTATTGGGATTTTCTAACTTGAAATGCTCGGAGCCTAGTCTATCAGCTCGGAGTCTGGATTTATTTTATATCGCAACTAGTGGACGCCCGTAGCTTCGCTCGCGTGGAATTAGACAAAACAATAGTTTCGTTAACACCTAGTAATATTATAATAGCCTATGTCACTCAGTGAAGAAGCATTTTTCTAATGGTGAAAGAATTTTTGAAATCGGTCCAGTAGTTTTTGTGTGAAAACGTTACAAACAAATCTTTCCTCTTTGTAACATTAGTATAAAAGTATAGATAAGCTCACCACTTATTACATGGGACCTAAATATAACTTGTGTAAAGTGGGTGCAATACACACCTCTGCCTACCATTTCAGGGAAATAAAGGCGTCATAATATGCGTGATGACGAGAGATCACACTCGCGCTGTCGCGGTTACGACTACTAAACCAATATTAGTAAAGTTTATTATAATAAACTATGGACGCCCGCAGCTTCGCTCGCGCAGAATTAGACCCATTAACGACGTCTGCCCGCGTTCGGGTTGCCCACTTGACTTCAAAAACGGCAAAGTTTCATACTAACTTTGCACCCCTGTTTTACCCGCTTAGTGGGTGAATTTTCAAAAATCCTTTCTTAGTGCTCCCCTACGTTATAAAAGGAACCCCTGTGCAAAATTTCAAGTTTCTAACCCTTATAGTTTAGGCCCTGCGTTGATATGTCAGTCAGTCAGTCAGTCAGTAAGCTTTTCCTTTTATATATATAGATTACTATAGATAGTATAGCGTCCATAGCCCAATGGCTCGCGTCGATTCAATGTGATCGAAAGAGTTAAACAACGACGGGCGCGGTCGGTTTGTGGATAGGTGACCGCTAGTGGCAAAATTTCATGGACGCTACCGTGCTTCGGAGGGCACGTAAAGCCGTCGGTCCTGGTTGTTTTCAATGGTGGAAACAACCGTTAAGCCTTGTCTAAGACCTTCGGGTGGCTTGAGAACATTCGACACTGGGTTGGCCACTAACCAATCCGCATTGAAGTAGCGTGGTGGAGTATGCTCTTAGACTTGTGTCTGTGGGGGAGACCCGTGCCCAGCAGTGGGACGTTTATGGGTCGAAGCGACTATAGATAGATATAATTATATTATATACTTTGGTATTTGCAGCGTTTGATGTAGTAAATGTGTTATTTTCTATGTACATAGGTAGATGCGTGTGATAATATTAAAAGTCAGCCGATTAGATTTACAAGCATGTGTACAAAATCATTGATTTATAGCCAGAGTACCTACCCACTAAACATCTACTAAGAAAAGGGCATGCACGTGGCCACGTCTAATAAATCAAAATTATTTTAAGAACAAAAGCTCAATTGAGAGGCTTGAAGTTTTTTAAATATAAGATATTCGTAGGATACACTCATCCACTGCCACCCATCATAACTGTCAATTGTATCAGGTGTTACGTTGCGGAAAGCGGAAACTGATAAAGTACGAACAAGCCAAATAAAAATAATTAAGATGGTAAGTATGTCCATTGTCCAGTTAGCAGTGGTTTTTAATATGAATAAGAGTCCCCAAACCTATCGTCAAGGAATCGGCTGAAGTATGTACCTACTCGTAGAGTGCTTATCACCACTCGACCATACTATTATGTGTTCTGTGACTCTACTCCCATTTATCCGATTAATGCCGATCGGCAGTCACGACTGGTGTTTACGTACCTATGGTCGGAAAAACAAAATAAAACGAACGTAAGCATACCAACGGTCATCATCATCATCATCATCATCACCATCATCACCATCATCACCATCATCACCATCATCATCATCATCATAACCCTTTCTTTGTCCCACTGTTGGGCACGGAGTTGGGCACGGGCATTTTTAGTGCCGTATAAATGTAGCGATATATTTTCTTTATTTTAATGTTTTTATGTATAATATTTTTATTGATAGGTACATTTATAGCGTTAAATAATATGAATATGCATACTATAACGGACACCGAATATTCTATCAGAACTAATAATTTGCACATACAATTAAACAGTAATCTTAGTATTGGGAGAACGTGTGTAATTTTTCTTGCTGTAAGCTATATCTACTATTAATTCATATAGGATTAGCTAATGATCAACGAATGAATATCTAACCCTATACATAATAGTAATTTAATTTAATTTTAGAAAAATAAACGTGTTTGTCATAAAAAATTAAATGAAACTATTTCTATAATTTAAATTTGTTCAATGCCGACTCCACGGCTTGCTGTGTTCTACCAAAACTGCGCTTTTAAGTGACACGAGGAGAGTGTACCGAGCAGTGTCAGAGCAACAGCTGACCAGTGCACTGTATAATATAATGGTTATTTAAAAAAATATAAAAAAAATAATAGTAACTTAATAAGGACTTAAAAAGATAGTTTTTTAATGAATTGTGTGATAATGATCTACCTTTTCTATTATTGATAAATCTGTCAAAGTGAGTTAGTGATATTGTACACCAAAACATAATTAACTGATGTAACCTCATACCAATAAAATTAAAGTTAAATTAAAAAAATTAACCAAATAATAAAATTATTAATTGCGCGTGCGTATAAATTCTATTTCAAATGGTGTCTTAAGCATTAACTTTAATATGTTTAAGTTGCCAGATTATTTTGAAAGTGAAAATTTATAAAATTAACATTTGACATAACTAATTAAAAACAGCATAACTTAAAAATGTTTGTGCTTAATTTAATTTCAAACCTTGTTGTGCTCACGTGTGTTGTTTGGACAAGCGGTCGGAGTATATCTAGTACCAATAAAAGTAAGTTTGTGTGTTCGTCTTTATCGATTTATCATTCACGTGCTACTTATGTAAAGTTTGAAGTTCATTATTAATTCGGTTGCTCTTAACCTTTAAGTATTGAATGAATATGATTGATTAAGTTATAAGACGGTTATAACAAACAGAATTCCATTTTTTAATTAATTATTTAGCAGTAATTCATCATCATCATCATCACAACCCTTTCTTTGTCCCACTGTCGGGCACGGGTCTCCTCTCAGAATGGGAGGGATCAGGCCTTAGTCCACCACTGGCCAAGTGCGGATTGGCAGACTTCACATGCCTTCGAGAACATTATGAAGAACTCTCAGACATGCAGGTTTCCACACGATGTGTCCTTCACCGTTATAGCAAGTGACATTTAATTTCATAAACCGCACATAACTTGGATGAGTCATTGGTGCGTGCTAGTAGGGGAGCCCAAGAGGGGGATTTTGCGGGATACTCAAGCGCGTAAGTTTAATATACAGTGGGATACCTTGTACCCGGTTAAGTACCTCCACCAAATATGAGCCCCATATATAAATGGGGCCGTCAAGGATAAAGGATCAGATTAGTAAAAAAAAAAATTTGTCATCAGAAATTCTTGAGCGCGTTAGATTAAGGTAGGGTGAGTTAATTACATGCTAAAAAGTGTATATTCCACTAATCTTACAATTTGAGAGTAACGTAAAGAAAGGGGAGGGCTACAAAGTTGTAGCGTAAAGAAAGGGGAGGGCTACGAAGTATAAGTCATATTTGGTGGAGGTACTTAACCGGGTACAAGGTATCCCACTGTATATTAAACTTACGCGCTTGAGTATCCCGCAAAATCCCCCTCTTGGGCTCCCCTACTATGCCGCTGGGGTTTGAACCCGGACCGCTCGAGTGAGAGGCGAGTTCGATAGCCACTGGGCTGTCATCGCAGTAATTATTGCCTTACAACCACTGTGTGTATTAGTATAACCACTACTAGGTAGGTACCACAAACCCAAACCTTTCAAAGGTCTCTGAGACACGGATCACTTGAACTCTCCTATAAGGCCAAAGTTCACCACGATATGGCCACATGTGAATTGCCAGACTTAAGGGGGCTCTTACAAAATCGAAGCGCTGAGATTTATGATTTATACTTGCATTATTTATAATCTGTCACCTACAAGGAAATTATAATGTCAGAATTAAATGATTTATTATCATTATTAGTTATAGGAGAAAAGCTAAAGACCGCGTGTCCCGAGATTTATATTGATTTATAGGACTGCAAACAAACAACAATTGTTTAAAATTTTATTATAATATTGAATAGAATAATTTCTTTTTTCAAACAAGGTCTGGATTTTTTAATCAAAATGATTAGTAGGAATTAAGTACCTGTCATTGTTCAATTTTTTTTTTATTGTCATTATGTACTATCTTATAATAATATAAGCATTACACCTTTAGGTTTAGATATTACCAACCTAAATGGAGGTGAGTAGGTATAATTACTCAGTAGTAATTATAATTACAAGCAAATAATTACGGAGGACCTTAACTTACATACAAGCGCACTCAGCGTAGCGCACGTACGGACCTATCGTGGCCAACCCGAATGTCGGAAGTTCATAGGCCGCCAGGATGTCTTACGATAATAACCGGAACCATAACTTTTCCTAACTTTTTACTTTCCTTACTAGAAATTCCTAACTATAAATTCTCAGTGATATCCTGGAAACTGGATTTGCGCCCGCAGTATATGCTCGTAAATGCAATAGGTTCACCTTTCACTCCATGTGAACAGGCTTTAGAAAATTTAGTTGAAGTATCTATTTTTAATAACTGTTCTTATAAAGATTGGTGAGAGGTTACCTTCAGACAAGAACACTAAATACTCGTCCTTAAACAAAAATTACTTGTCAAACATTAAAAGCGCCTTCTAGTATCGCTTACACAGATTCTGGAGATTGTCTATGACGTGTCTGTGATGAAATGTCGAAGGTCTCGACAGTATATGTGGATATATCGTGTTGGTTTTACTGCAGCATTTCATAATTACCTACCTGCATTCAAATAGGTAGTTATACTAATCTATACTTCCATACTAGTATTATAAAGAGGAATTATTCGTTTGTAATGTTTTCACACAAAAACTACTGGACCGATTTCAAAAATTCTTTCACCATTAGAAAGCTGCATCTTCACTGAGTGACATAGGCTATAATTATAATAGTGTTTAAGCGAAGCTGCGGGCGTCCACTAGTAACTTATACATTGTAAGTATTTAAAGCTAAGATAATTTATAACTTCGATCATATATTATTCTATCCGCGTAAAATCCATCATATCAGATTTTTTTTTTTCATTTAATTCGATAGTAAATTATCCAGCTTTTTCAATCAACAAATTGATATATAAATAAATATAAGATATGCTATGCTATGTACGTAGAATGTTCAGTAACTTGCAATTGCAGATTGAATGATATACCGGCTGTCTTGCTGGCCGGAAAAAAAAAACAATAAATAAAAAAGTAGGTAAGCCAAGTTTGCATAAAAAACTGAAAAACATGGAACAATATCATGTTTTGGGAATTGCCATAACAATTGACGTGTTCGTCTCGTCATTTCAATCTTTCTCATTATTGAATTCGACGAAACCGTAAAACATATTTAATAAATACATTTAAGCGAATGTTTATGCGCCGGCTTCTTAATACTTACTTCTTACTTGATATCCAAGTTAACAAAATGATTATTATTATCACTCTGAAATTACTGTAAGAAACAGGTCGCTATGTTGTTAGATACTTGTCCCTGTAGCTCGGGACCAGAATAGTGCTACGGTAGTGCCTGTCGTAAGAGCCGACTAAAAGGGGACTTCTGGGGTTGAGGGCGGTGAGAGTGGGAGCTCGAATCGTCCATCATGTGACCCCGGGAAAGACGACGCTGTTTGTGGCCGTTGTGTAAACCGGGAAGAGCTCATCTTGGGCGCAGCGCCGGAGGGCACCGGCGCTTTCTACGAGAGATCCCGGAGCCCTCCTGTAGCGCCGGAGTAGGCCACCGAGCGGGTTTTAGTGGGCGAAAGTCCCACATAACCCGACGTCGCTCCCACGACGTCCGGGTACCTTTTCAAGGCTTCCCACTCGTTAAACAAAAAAATAGGGTTGTTAGATACTTAGATACCATATCAAGCATCAGTCTGGCGCCGGTCAGGTAGATTTTAATAAAATCGAAATGAATCAAAAAATGCATAAAAAAGATATAGGTAAGCAAAATTTTATGTTACGATGAATAAAGGTAAAATTTTAAAAACAAAAACACAATCTGTTTAAATAAACAGTCAATACTTCCCTTTTTTTTTTACGAATTCATTCTTCAAGGCTCTCTGTCTCTCTTATAAAATCTCAAAGGAAAACATCAATAAACTATTTTTTTAATGTCCGCACTTTATTATGAATACAAACAATAGTCACGAACGACGGATAGACGCAGCTAACGTAATAATGGTTATATCAATAAAATGTGAACAAGGTTAGTAGAACTATATTCAACTTTGTTATGTTTGTCTTAAAGTAAAACGCTGACAATTATAACTATCTATCGTAGGTGTCGTGTTGGTTATGTGAATCTCATAACATAGTAAATCAGTCAAGGTGGAGAGCCTATAGGGAACCAAATAGGTTTTATATGAAACCTAATTGGTTCCATATAGAGTTCGCCGGGGCAGTACCACCGCCCGCCGCGGTACCTAGTACCATTTCTACCGTGTAGTAATTGTTTTTAAAGCAATTGTGGTCCGGTTGGAAAGGTGTGTTTTCCGGTTACACTTCTTTAGAGGCGACCATCTTAGTCCTCAAGGATAGCACAGGGTAGTCAGTCACTGATGTGACTCGTTCCAAGACAGTCACATCAGTGACTGACTTGGAACGAGACTCTTACTAATAAGTACTAACCGGACAATCACTAACACCAACTAATAGGACAATCACGAAAAGTCCCCAGTCATCATACTTACTAATTAATGTTCTTATTAAAAATCAAAAAACACGCTTTTAAAACAACCAAACTAAAATTTAAGTATTCTGTGCTAAAATGTAGTTATTTTTATTAATAATGTATTGTACTTCTATCTAAACTATTCAATAGCAAAGGTGCCAGTTTCTAAGCTATTTTAAGTGCCTCACAATTTGACCGCCCTCACTGTGGTTGTTCCTGAAAACACCAACTATGCAGGAACTACCTCAGAAAAGTTTCCTTATCATCAAAAAACAATCACGTGTATACATAAATCAAGTGAAAAAAAAGTGTCAGCACGTATATTTAATTGTCATGTCAACGAATGTGCCATTCGTTAACACTGAATTTAATGCAGGATAAATATTTACATAATTTGAATCGACTACCTAAAAAAGGAGGAGGTTCGCAAATCGAGTGCATGTCTCTTTTTTGTTTACTTGGTGTACTGATACGCGTATTTATACGTAGCTACTCGTAAAACCAGAGACATTACATTACATTATAAATCCCCGAGTCGTTGTATACAAAACAACGAACTCGATAATACTACGACAGTTGCTACGTAGTGTCATTGACCTACACAAGCCTGAAGAAGGCCAAGGTGCTCGTTAAGGCGCGTGTACACCTTACAGAAGCATTATAATAGGCGGATGAATTTGCTTACATCTACTGATTTATGATTTATCAATACCATAATTTATTTTCATTAAAGTCCTTTGTATGAGAAAGGACATACTCGTAATTAAACTTAATTCTTAATATTGATTTTTTTTTATCCCAGTAGAAAACAAAATTTAAATAAAAAGTACTATATTTTAATCCAGGGTGTCAGCTACCTACATAGCAAATTTTATAAAAATCGGTTCAGCCGTTTGAGCGTAAAGAAGTGTTACTTCCTCACATACAAACAAACACACACTCACAAGCGTTCGCTTTTATAATATTCGTGTGAAGTTATTAATCATTCTAAATGTGTAATGTTAGTGGCATCTTAACGTTTATTTTTAATAGACGAAACATAAAAAGTTGATGGTTTAAATTAACAATTACTGTTTTTATGAGTTAAACCGTTTAGCTGATAATTATTATCCTGATTGTCATTAACATTTAACTAACTCGTCAATCAGGACAGTCTACAAGCACCTTGACCAAGCTTTCAGCGAAAATGTAACCTCACGTAATTCATCATTTCGAAATAGTAACGATCATTCTATTGTAGTCTAACCTTGTTACAGTATAGACAACTAGTTATGCAATTTATAAGCACGCGATTTACATTTTCAGTACAATTTTGTTTGTCTAAGCCTCAATAAAGGTCGACGGTGAAATCGGCTTATTTGAATATGGTTTTTAATAAAACTAAATTTTAAACTGGAATTGTGCAGTTGTGCAGTTGTGCAGTATTCAATTAACAATTTACAAAAAACTAGACTAACAAGTTTTTTTTTTGTAAATGTTGCTATAGCTTCAATATATGTCCCACTGCTGGACACAGGTCTACCTCATAGCTAAATCAACTGGAGGTCTAGTGCATACTTTACTAAGCTACTTTAATCGCGGGTTGATGCAAGGTAAATTAAAACTAACTTTAAAAAAAACAAAAAGAAAGAGAATTTAACAGGATCTGTCGTCACTACTGTGTAGTTGTCACTGAATTAAAATTTACAGCTATGCAAAAAACAGCTTCAATTAAATATAATGCTTTTAATCATTGATCTCATTTACTACTTGAGTGGGCGCGCTTCTGCCGGGTCCGCAAGGCCACAGTGCCTGAAAAAATGACCAATGTTTGTTTTGTTGCTAAAAGAAATGAATGATAAACTAATCCAGTATGTACCATCTTTTTTATTAATTACTAAGCTTTCCTGGCTGTCTATGAAGGTACATTATTGTATTTATCGAGTACTCTGAATATGGCTCACTAAGTTAGATCTTGAAATGTGTTTTGTGTTTGTTTTATGCACCTTTTGCTTAATTCGCGTCATCTCGTGACTACTAGAAGATTCTAATCGAATGCGCCATTTGCATAATCATTTGCAGGTTACATAATATATCTACCACTTTACTAAAAATTGCTAAACCAATCCTTTTCACCGTGCCAATGAATGTTATGTTAGTCCCACCACCAAATTTATTAATTAGAATGATTGATTTCATATAGGTATGAAACCAATAAGCGACCAAACAAATCAGTTAATAATTCCATACGGTAATTGCGTGTTTGTAACTATAAAATTCACGTTCTGGCGATCGACACTGATTGTATCGGTTGCTACAAACTTTAGGTTAAAGGGCCGTGTTCCCACTATCCCTACTGGTAGGACCACGGTGTACCAGTATTTGGTCGTGGTCCTACTGGGCTAGGGGCGAATTATAGTATCGATATATGTCTGTATTTTTATCGATTAAATATTTAAAATGAATTATTTAAAGAATGAAAAAAATAGGTGAACGAAGTTTGAAAGGGAGGTCACTCATGTACTAGTCGGTAATCTTAATTTTCCGGCACTGCACCACCCCCTGAAGAGCCTGACGATATTTCATTTCGGTGGCATCAACCGAATTAAATGTTAATTTTAAATATTTAAACGATAAAAACCTTTGTAAAAAACATTTATATTTATTGTTTAAATATAAAAAATACTGATCTATCATACAAGATTCATATATCGATACTGGTATACCGTGGTACTACCAGAAGGGACAATCGATGGGACCGAGGCCCCTTAACCAATATATCAAACAAGTTTTTCCGTTATTTTCAGATGCATTACCACAAACTATTTTCGATGAAAAAAACAAGGATCATTGGAGGATTCAAGCACAGTGGACGTTGCGAGCTAAGGTAAAACTAGTTTTGAGCTAAGTTAAGGATTGAAATGCTGGAAACAGTCGTTAAGCCTTGTCGAAGACCTTCGGGTGTCTTGAGAACTGAGCATTGGAGCAGGATTGTGGAGTATGCTCTAGACCTCCCACAGCAGTGTCTGTGGGATAGACCCGTGCCCAGCAGTGGGACGTCTATGGGTCGCAGCAAACGAGCACGTAACACCACCTATCCACTGCCATTCATAACCACTGCGATATAACTTTAACAAGATTCAGAATCACGTCAGAAGTTGGAACTGTGTGGTACTACCCTTAAGGACTACGATAGTCTTCACTAGAATTGTGTACAAAAACATAAATGTGAAAAGTAACATCATACGCCTTTTTCGCAGGTAAATTATAACTAAATATACTTACAAAAATAAAAATATAACAGAATAAAGTACTACAGACAATTTTACAGGATCTACCTATCTATGTAGTGACACTGAAGTGAAATTTATATCTACACAAAAACAAGTCAAATAGAAGGAAATTCAGTTCCAAGTTGCTTCGACACAAAAAGATGTGAGATATAAGCGGACATTGAGTTCCAGAGCCGTTTCACAAATCATATCGCTATCTTCAGCTGATACGAGAATAATTTGTTATGTTTTTCACTATAGACGTAATAACTTTGCAAGTTAGAAGAGGGTCAAAAGTGACTTAAAATGGTTCAGATAAAGAAAAGCTTGCCTTATTATTTCACCACTAACAGAACTCTTTCTTTGCCCCACTATTGGTCACAGGTCTCCTCTTATTATGGGGGGTTTAAGCCTTAGTGTGTCAAATCACGATTGGCAGACTGCACATGGCTACAGAACATTATTGAGTTAAGTATGCATGTCTCGTCACGATTTCATTCCTTCACCGTTACAACAGTCGACATTTAAATTCATAAATCGCACATAACTTACAAAAGTCATTGGTGCGTGCCGCTTGGATTTGAGATACATTTTGGTGATATCGTTCGTCGTTAACGCTTACAGAAAAGATTTTTGTCTAGAGCCACTGAACCGCTCGAGTGACTGGGCTGTCACCGCTTTTACAACAACCTTTTAATATTGCTTATTTAATATAAATATAACGTGGCAACCAACCAATTCGTTTTAAGTTCACTAACTCTACTGAGATGTAAGGGCACTCAAAACAACCATATCGTAAGATCTGTTGGTACCGACTACAGCACATGCATGGTAATAGTATACTATACCGTGGCACAGGTTACACTAATATGAGCAATAGACAATAAATACAATAAATAACTTTTGAAGCTATTGCATAGCTTCTATCGCGGGCCTTGAGCGTGGAGACCGAATCCAGAAATTCCGTAACGAAAATAACCTAACACCCCCCCACTCCGACCGGCACAGCGGTGATATTGCCATCTATCGTTCTTAACTTAAACTTTAACAACAAGCCATGCCATTATGTTCCAGGTTACATCTCCTATCAACACTCGGGTGGCAAAGAACGTGATCCTGTTCCTCGGGGACGGCATGAGCATCACCACGCTGGCTGCCACCCGCGCATACCTGGGGCAGAAGTACGGGCGGCCTGGAGAGGAGGTCAAGCTCAGCTTCGAGAACTTTCCATATACTGGGCTCGCCAAGGTGGATTACTTTACGTTGCTTAGCTACAAACTCATATCTTTAGCTACGTCCCAGATCTAACCCACAGTCACAGCTGCGGGAAGTCCAGTTCAAATATCCTAAGTTATCAACTCATTAATTCTCATAATCATCAACGAATTAATTTGAGTTATGTTTATGTGTCAGCAAAGCTTGTAAATTACGAGACTATAAAACAAAGCAGCAATATCTTTTGACAGCTCTTATAACTCGCTTGTCTTGGTAAGGACGCAAAGACAAGTCGGAAGGAATAAACATAATAATTCTAGATGAGATATTTTCGAGCATAAACATCCTTTCCCTCCTAAAAAATATTGAATATATTATTTTAAATAATATTTCAATAATATTTTTTTTTTTTTAAAAAGCTTTTATAACTTTTATTTTTATTTTCATGCATTGTCATCGGAACCTAATATGTGTGCCAAATTTCAGCTCGATAGCTTCAGTGGAAGTGGGTGAAATATTGATTGCAAGATTCCAGGACATACTCGTACATAGATACATACGAGTGAAGTTAAATAAAAGCTTTTAATAAATAAAAGCTTTTAAAAAGCAGTGCCATGATTATTTACCGAACACAGCTGCGTTAAACTTTTAATTCTGAACAGCGCATCTAGTAGTATTAAACGTCTTTGGTACACAGAGTAAATAATTTATACAGCCAGGATCTAGGTACCTTTCGCCATTCATTGGCCTTGTCTGACGCAGCATTCACACTCAATATGTAGATTGAATACTAACAGGAAATCACGTTTTTCCATTTCTTATCATAAATGATGATATGATATCCTTGTAATATCACCCACAATTTCTGTTATGTGAGTGTGGTTTAATAATTATTTATACACTGTCGCCGTTTTGTTAGAATAATAATGTTGCTACTCTATTTATGTTTTCCAGTTTGTGGATACTGTATGTTAGCGCAATCGTGTCACCGCCAAAAGCAGTCTCAAATTTTAAAATAGCTATAACTTTACGCTAGTCTGAGTTGTTCATAGAATAACCGTCGTATTTCGACTACTCAAAGAAAAATGTACTCTGTGCTCAAAGATCACTTGTTCAAGTTAACACGTTCGCTGCGTCAACGCTAAACTTAAACTTGCCTCATGTGCTATACGAGTCATATATTTCTCGTAACAAGAATGCCAGATTTGCGTTACGACCTTCATTTTCCCGTATCAGGTCCTGACTTCAAAGGTCCTTGGAGACATGGAAACTCATCGCCAGTACAAAATTTTTGAACAAATCGATCGGTTACATCCTTGTGTATATACAGCTGGCGTCGCCCGGGGTTCTGTGCGATATATCAAAAGTTATAGGCATTTTTCAAAAACGGTGATTTTACGGGAAATTACTTCCCGTGCCGCATAGAATAGATATAACGCTAGTGATGAGGTACACCCGTAAAATATGAAAATGCGACAGAAACTTGAAATAATATTTATTAATATGTCAACATGGATTATCAACTAAATAATAATCTTTAAAAACAAAAAGTAAATAAAAACAGAATTACACATTCCTCTTTTTTTAAAAACAAATATAATAGGAACTTCAAGATCAGACTTAGTTAATGAGATCAATTTACTAATCATTGGCATGCTAAATCAAAAAATATAATAGAGAAACTATTAAACGAGAGCAAGCTAACAAATTAAATAAAAATAAAAACAATACAATTGAGAAAATTAGGAACAAAAGCCCAATTTACACATAGCCCAAATATGAAAATGTGTTTTGTTCTTCACCTCCTCAAATAATATTAAGTACGTAACAAAAAAAAACAACCTTATTTTCTTTATTTTCTTCATTTTAAGTCTTGCTTAATTGGACAAAAATATATGGTGAGTTTTAAAAACATCGTTTTTACGCACAACACTAGTGCAATTTGAAGCGCCGCGTACCCGTCCGCCAGTGCGGTACGGGGTCGAGGGGTACGACCAAATAGTTCCCATGCCGCATCTGAGTAAAATAATTTTTTTCTGTGCGTTACGCAAAAATACTTCCCGTACATTTTTTTATTAAAAACTGATTACATATGAAGCAAGGATGTCAGAAATATAGTTATCTCTTTTGTACGTGTATGGCATCTTAGTTTAACCACCGCCGCACCAGGGGTAAGACAAGGAAAATTAGCTGCCGCACAGTCCGGAACTCAAATACGACAAAATACTTCCCGTAACGCAGCGAACGTGTTAAAAGCGGCTTCTATAATTTCTGTGCTGAACGTGGCTGACATATGAATGTCACGTCAACAGCTGAAGTGAAAGCTGCATACTGCATCTTTTTATCATTTCCGTGATCAAAGAGTTTAACAATGCATATTTTTTCTATAACACTTCCAGACATACTGCGTAGACCACAACGTGGCTGACTCGGCGTGCAGTGGCACGGCGTACCTGTCCGGTGTGAAGGCCAACAGTGGGACCGTGGGCCTCAGCGCTGCGGTTCAGCGAGGGGACTGCGAGGGCCAGAGGAGTGGTGCGCATTCCGTCACGGGCCTCGTGGACTGGGCGCAGAAGGCTAGGAAGTCTACTGGTTCGTCAAATTATACAGAATGTGATTGATGATTGACAGAGTTGACTGTGTGAACCAGGGTTCAAACCCAACCGGCACGCACCAATCACTTTTAAAAGTTATGTGCGATTTTAGAAATTAAATGTCACTTGCTGTAACGGTGAAGGACACATCGTGAGCAAACCTGCATGCCAGACAGTTCTTCATAATGTTCTCGAAGGCATGTGAAGTCTGCCAATCCACCACTTGGCCAACGTGGCGGACCAAGGCCTAATCCCTCCCATTTTGAGAGGAGAACCGTGCCTAACAGTGGGATAGTGTGATTGTTCTCATTGCACCAGTGATCTTGTAAACAGGGCGCCAAAAACAAGGAATGTTCCTGATTATTCTGAGGATCAAAGACGGCGTTACTGGCATTGCACTGAACTGCACTACCAGGCCAGAACATCCTGTGCCTTGTACTTATACAAAGTTATTTCGTGTGAATGTTAAAGAACAGCTATAAGCAACCAGCGTCCATAGGCCAATGGCTCGCTTGGATTCAATGTGATCGAAAGTGTTAAGCAATGACGGGCGCGGTCGGTTTGTGAATGGGTGACCGCTAGTGGCAAAATTTCATGGACGCTACCGTGCTTCGGAGGGCACGTAAAGCCGTCAGTCCCGGTTGTTTTCAATGCTGGAAACAGTCGTTAAGCCTTGTCGAAGACCTTCGGGTGGCTTGAGAACATTCGACACTGGGTTGGCCACTAACCCCTCCACCAATCCGCATTGGAGCAGCGTGGTGGAGTATGCTCTAGACCTCCCGCAGAAGTGTCTGTGGGGGAGACCCGTGCCCAGCAGTGGGACGTCTATGGGTCGCAGCGATAAGAAACCATCCTCTCACCAGGCGTAGTGACGACGACGCGGGTGACCCACGCGTCCCCGGCGGCGTCGTACGCTCACGCGGCCGACCGCCGCTGGGAGGCCGACGCGGACCTGCCCAAGCAAGGGCTGCAGTGCGACGACATCGCCACTCAGCTAGTCAGAGGGCGAATTGGCGGCAAAATCGATGTGAGTACAATGGCTCGCGTCGATTCAATGTGATCGAAAGAGCTAAGCAACGACGCTACCGTGCTTCGGATGGCACGTAAAGCCGTCGGTCCCGGTTGTTTTTAATGGTCAGTCGTCAAGCCTTGTCGAAGACCTTCGGGTGGCTTGAGAATTTTCGACACTGGGTTGGCCACTAACCCCTCCACCAATCCGCATTGGAGCAGCGTGGTGGAGTATGCTCTAGGCCTCCCGCAGCTGCGTCTGTTGGGGAGACCCGTGCCCAGCAGTTGGACGTCTGTGGTGCGCATTGGTTATACGAGACCATAAATGTTACAAAGTATTTGTTTCTTATGTTGAATCAGACACTAGCATTCTGTTCGCGTCTTTTAATGCGCAAACGCGTTTACACAACATATACGAGTACTACGAAAGTAAAATTGATCCCTAAGGGGGTGGGGAGGGGCTCCATACAAGTAACCTTAAAGAATCGCTGTTTTAGGTGGTAGAGCCTATAGGGAACCAAATAGGTTTTACATGAAACCACCGCCCGCCACGGTACTTAGTTATTACTACCGTGTAATTATTGTTTTTAAAGCAATTGAGGTCCGGTTGGAAAGCTGTTCCGGCTACACTTCTTTAGAGGCGACAACCTTAGTCCTCAAGGCTAGCAACACGTCTGTGACTGACTTGGATCAAGACTCTCACTAACAGTTACTAACTGGACTAACTATCACTAGGTAACAGTCCCAGTCCTCATACCCACTAACAAACTGACCAACTAATGTTATAATTATAATGTATATGTATACAAACTGACCAACTAATGTTATAATTATAATGTATATTGGTCTGACCATTACCCATTACAGCTGGAATGTAATATTAGTCAAATCAGGCCTAAGAGTAGTAACTTTTGTGTAAGTGTAAATAGCGTAGTTTGGGGAGAGAGAGATAATTCACAAATAAAGCGCTATGAGGTTTTATGTGACTCGAGATGTGCAGCTGTTACACTTACCGCCTGAATTAAATACATGTGTAGATAGGATGTGTTCGGACAGTAGGCATAAATTAGAAATAGACCTTGTATAGAAATATAGAATATAGAAATATAGAAATATAGTAGGTGTTCTAACTGAAAGTGCAAGAATATGCTATAAGGGCGGGAAAAGTATTAAGGCTAGATGTATAACGGGATGGAATAAACATGTTGGGGACGCTCATAGGAGGGCGCGTTTTTGTTTTCAAAATTGGTTGTTATATGGTAAGCCCAGCGTTGGCCACATTTATAATGATATGGTCGAGTCAAGAAAGGTTTTTAAGTCAAGGTTGAGATGGTGTCAGAACAATCAGCAGCAAATTAAAATGGACATTATTGCTGAACACCATACCAATAAAAATTTTAAGGCTTTCTGGAAATGTACCAACAAACTTGACCCAAGACCGGGTCTTCCTGTGAGCGTTGCCGGCCTATATGAGCCCAAAGACATAGCTAATGCCTTTCAGAGGCAGTTTAAGGTTGACTCACCTCTTGGACCGTCGAATGGATTGCTGAATGCTGAGGAGTACACAGGCCATACTTTAGACTTAAGTACACGGTTCTCAGCTGAAGATGTAGCCCGAGTAATTAAGAATATGGTAAGGGGAAAGTCCCCAGGACATGATGGTCTCAGCATTGAGCACCTTCAGCATGCAGGGATCCATCTTCCAAGGGTACTGTCAATATTTTTTAACTTGTGCATGAGTCATTCATACCTGCCCGATGACCTGTTGAGTACAGTTGTGGTGCCGATTATAAAAAGTAAAACAGGTGACGCTTCAGATTTGGCCAACTATAGGCCAATATCTCTGGCAACTGTAATAGCAAAGGTACTGGACAGTTTGCTTGATGGATGTATGGACAAGTGCATTAAGATAAGTGATGCACAATTTGGCTTTCGGCCAAACTTATCTACTGTAAGTGCTATCTTTTCTCTCAAGCAAACTGTTCGGTACTATACTGATAGAAACACGCCTGTCTATGCCTGTTACCTAGATTTATCTAAAGCTTTTGACCTAGTTTCTTACAAATTACTGTGGGAAAAGCTGGAAAATGAGACGGACCTGCCGCCCGAGGTGATAGCATTACTACGCTCATGGTACGGTCATCAAACCAACACGGTGAGATGGGCGGGCTCGTACTCTGCTGTCTATGGGTTGGAGTGTGGGGTGAGGCAGGGGGGGGTTACATCTCCAAAGCTCTTTAACCTGTATGTGAATCGTCTAATTGCCGAACTCAGCAGCTCTAATGTCGGATGTCATGTAGACGGTGTTTGTATTAATAATATAAGCTACGCAGACGACATGGTGCTGCTGAGTCCGTCAATTGGAGCTTTGCGCAAATTATTGTGCATCTGTGAAAGATATGCAGAGACTCATGGGCTCAGATACAATGAGAAGAAGAGCGAAATCATGGTATTCAGGGCAGGTGCCAAGCGCTGTGTAAATGCACCCCCGGTTTTATTAAATGGAATTCCTCTAAGGCGTGTCTCTCTTTTCAAGTATCTGGGCCACTGGGTCTCTGATGATCTAAAAGATGGCATGGACATTGAAAGAGAGCGGAGGGCGCTGGCCGTCCGATGCAATATGCTGGCTCGCAGGTTTGCTCGTTGTACAAGTAAGGTAAAGGCGACGCTTTTTAAAGCTTACTGCCAGTCCTTTTACACGAGCAGTCTGTGGGTCAGCTATACGCAGAGGGCGTACAGTGCTCTTCGCGTACAATATAATAATGTGTTTAGAATGATGTTGGGGCTCCCGCGCCGCTGTAGCGCTTCAGGGATGTTCGCGGAGGCTCACATCGATGGCTTTCACGCCATCATTAGAAAGCGGTGCGCATCTCTGCTGAGCCGGCTGCGCGGCAGCACCAACAACATCCTAAGCACACTGGCAGATAGGTGGGACTCTCCGTTTCTGAGGCACTGGATTAACCTCCACAAGCCCCAAGCGAAAGAGCGCTAGTGGGCAAGCCACGGGGGAGGGGACTATCATCTCTATCTCCAGTTAGGTTCATGTTATAAGTTTAAATAAATAAGTCTTTAGCTGTATTTTGTAGATTTATTATACTTTTAAGTGTTAGTTTTAGTTGCTACTAACATTTTCTAACAATATTTATAAGCTGTTCTACTAACCCACTAACAATAGCATTATATGGGCTGAAATGTAAATTGCCAGAAATAAAAGTTTATTATTATTATTATTATTATAATTAAATCTCTCAGCTTTCTCGACTAATCATCCCAGTCCCTAATTGAGTCTTGTTCAAAGTTAGTCACAGTTGTCATGGGCGGCAGCGGATGGGTGGTGCTGCAAGCTCCTTTGATCTTGCAGCCTTAAAAAAATCCCTCGGAAAAAAAAATGCGAGTTCAACTCGCATTTGATCGGTTTTTATTTTCTTCTAAGCCGCAGCCAGTAACATGATAATTTAGAAGTACATATTTTGAAATAATTACAAAATAATCTACCTCAATTTTAAATGTAGGCGTGGCATTCTATTAAATCCAGACAAGTTTTTCCTAAGCATAGTTACAAAACCGGGCCGAGAACTGTGACAACACAACGAAACCGTTACAAAGGGCATGTGGACACTAAGGGTCGACTCACACTGGCGCAGAGTCAAAGCGACGCGACTCGTCATGTTTTGCACGGCGACGCTGCGCGCGACGATGCTCGTAAGCGCGTCCGGATAACAGAGTGCCGGAACCCAGTTCAGAGACTTGTGGTCGGCGTCTGACGCGTCGAAGCGCGAATGCGCGCGTCAACGCGCGTCGACGCGCGCTTCCATATTAACATAGCAGAAATTTGTACTTAAATAATAGAACAATAGATATGAATATGCTGTAGGCGGAAAAATATGACGCGTCGCGTCGCTTCGACTCTGCGCCAGTGTGAGTTGACCCTAAGATTTATGCCTTGTATTAATTTGTGGTGCAACCTCTACTTGCGATGCAAGCAATGATGCAATGATGTAAGAAAAGGCGAAACAAGTATAAAGGAGATGTTCACGAAATGTATGGGGGCTGGTACTAAATTTGTACATAAACAAAACTTGGATGTGGAGAAAGCGAAAATTATTCCGATTGTGACAAAGTTATGAAAATAAAAAAAAGTTCCACCCTTGTTTTTTTATTTGTGTTTGAATTTCAGTAGATAGATAAAAAGCTTGCCACACTGGGCACCTTAAACTTCTGGCAACTCTAACCTGACACTGACACTACTGACTGTAAATAGTAGTGACATTGAGTGATGAATTATCGTTGACATTTTGTTTTGGTTTTGATTTCATTTAAAAATAATTCAGACGACTTTCCGACTCCGTTCCGCGCTGTTCGTAATTTCGTTGTGCTCTGTGTTTTTACGCCGCCGTCGCCGCGCTACCGCCGTGATCAATCCTTTTATAACAACCTCTGCTTGCCTACCGGACTCCGACCTTATCTCTCTATACGACAACCTGGCGCTTGCCTACCGGACTCCGACCTTATCTCTCTATACGACGACCTGGCGCTTGCTTACTGGACCTCCCGATTTGTTCTATCAAAATCTTTTGGAAAGAAAAGGTATGTAACAACGACATGTACCTATAATGTAGCTATCTATTTTAGAAGATTAATATTTGTTTGCATATTTCATCATATTAGTATAATTGCTTTGATTTACTATATGCTCTCATGCAGCCAAACAAGTCTTCCTTTGTCTTCCAACAAACAAATAGGTGTATTCTGGGTATACATATCAAGTAAATTCATGTATGAATGTAGTACATGTAAGGATTTGCTCATAATAAATTAATCGTGATAAGTTTGTTACAATAAATACATTGCACTTGCTTCTTGTCCTGATTTGTTATATTTCAATTTCTAGATACCAACCTTACAATTACAATGGCTGTATGTATTAATTGCCATATTATTCTACGACCTAACCACCAGAGGAATGAATACCATGCTGTGGACTTCAGTGAAGACTTTGTCGCAATAATTGAAGAATGGTGTGGCCGTGAGGTATAGTTTTTTTTTGTTTTTTTGTTTCCTCATTATAAGTTACAACAATCTATAAGTATTAAGATTATTATTAAGCCTTTTAAGTATGTAATATAGATCACATGTTTTATTGTTTCAGATTTCTGATAATGATCAGTTGTGCCCAGAGTGTGTGAATCTGGTAATTCAAGAAGCCAACAACCGCATTGCAGATCCTCATTGTACATCAAACAAACAACTAGGACATGCCTGTGTATGCATATCTTGTGGCATTTCTCTATCAAGCCGTACAGGGAGACGTCGGCACAGACTGCCCGAAAATTGTGTGGAAAGAAACTATTTAGAAAATCAAATATTTCCACGGCAGGTAATAAATGATTGAATTGCCATAAACTGTATAGAGTAGGAAACAAAAATTACTAAAATAGCTTTAATCATGATAATTTTATATTTTTCTAATTACATCTGTTTATATTTATAATTATAATATTGCAATTTTCAGATTCCAAATGAAGCTTGGGTATGTTATGCTTGTTGGATGAGAGCTCATCGAAATGCACCCCAGCCTCTGCCATTGGAACATGGTACAACTGCAGAACCTGCTGTATTAGAGGTCCTAGTTGATACCCACGAACTCAATGAATCCACTTTGGATTCAACACGTCCTTCAAGCTCGGTGACTATCCCGAGCTCTGAAACAAATTCTTGGACTGATCAGTTGCCTAACAGTCAAGGTTCAGCGAGAGCAAGGGAAACTATAACCTTACACAATTTCACTCGCACTCTGGATACACCAAATCATTGTTTTGTGCCAGGCTGTATGAATACAGAGCGCCTACGAGTGCCAAACTATATTAAAAGATCAATCCTATCTCAGCAAAAAATATATGTTACTCAAAGTGCTAGAGTTTGTCAAGAGCATTCCATGTTATTTAACTGGGACATTCTAAATGAACATGAGTTCTCTTCCACTTTCAACGCTATTCATTTAGAAAATATGTTGAATTTATTACATACAATGCCAGCTGGTTGTGTTCTCAATTTCGAAAATATAGAGAATCTTTCAGATGGCTTATGTCATTATTGGACAGGTCTGACTGTTGCAAAGTTTTTAATACTGTTTAATAGCATTCCTATGGGGACTGTTTGTAAAAAAGCTAAAACTGCTCTGGGTATGTATTTGGTGAAACTTAGAACAGGAGAATCATTAGCACGAATGGCCACTCTGTTTTTAACTTCTAAGGTCACTGTTTCTAATTATATAAAAAAGGCAAGGGCATGTTTAACTGATTTTTATGTACCCATACATTTAGGTATTGGCCATATAACCAGGGAGCAACACAGTGCTCGTAATCTTTTAATACCTCAAGGACTATTTGGGACTGAAGCAAATAATCCCATAGTGATCTGCGATGGTACCTATATTTACTTACAGAAGTCATCTAATTATTTGTTTCAAAAAAAAAGTTATAGTTTGCATAAATTCAGAAACTTAATAAAACCTTTCTTGATAGTAGCATGTGATGGCCACATAATTGATGCATATGGACCTTATGCTGCGACTAAGTCCGATTCTGATATTATAAAAGATATATTTCAAGATGAAAATTCAAATGAAAGGTCTTATTTCCGGCAAAATGATATTTTCATTTTGGATCGTGGCTTCCGTGACTCAATCAGTTTTTTAAATTCTTTAAGATTCCATGTACATAAACCTGAGAGCATGGAAGCAGGTGAAAAACAGTTGTCTACTATAAAGGCCAACAAATCGAGATGGGTAACATTATGTCGCTGGGTGGTAGAAGTTGTAAATGGTAGGTTTAAACGGGATTTTAAGTTATTCAGGGGAGACTATTTTAATTTAGCATCAAAACATTTAATGGCTGATTTTAGAGTTGCTGCAGCTATACTTAACTGTTTCCATCCCGTTATAACCGACCGCCTTGATGCCCAGGCCATTTTAAACAGAGCACTGGAAAGATTTAATGTTCGTAACACATTGGCCACTTATGTTATAGAACAAAATGTTAATAGACAACGGGCCAGTTTTGTATCGATAGATGGCCAGCTCCCTCAACTGGATGTGTTCCCTATGATGGAAATGAGCGATATTATTTTATTTGCACTAGGCATATATCAAATAAAACAAGCCCGATCTTATTATGGGGAACACATCCGAGAAAATGGAACATTCAAAATAGAAGTTGACTCCAATCTACATAGACATTCAGAAAATACATTGTTGTTAAGGGGAAGAATAAAGTCACGTCATCAAGGTAGCAAAGTGTATTATACATATATATTGTTGGATTTAGATGCTGACATCAATGATTGGAGTCAACGAATTACTCAATATTACTGTAATTGTATAGTAGGAATGCGTACAGTAGGGAGCTGTGCACATATAATGACCATTATATGGTATTTAGGATGGGCTCGGCATCAAAAT
Source organism: Carterocephalus palaemon (assembly GCA_944567765.1). Taxonomy (NCBI): domain Eukaryota; kingdom Metazoa; phylum Arthropoda; class Insecta; order Lepidoptera; family Hesperiidae; genus Carterocephalus; species Carterocephalus palaemon. The sequence continues at coordinate 11,100,901 of OX155650.1, forward strand.
AATATTCTACCACCAGCAAGATTTTTAGATGGCATTTGTGTGAGAGAAGATGTGGAAAACGAAGTTGAATAAAATGTAACTTTTCATAAAGTCTTTTATTATTGCCTATTCTCCATGTAATTGCACACATTTTATTTATGTATGATATCAGCTTTCTATTATTAAAACGTGATGCCTACAAAATCTATTTTCTTGGCTGTTTGTTTAAATGGCTTTCATAATATACAATGGGTTTGATAATAAAATACTATTGTGCCTAGGTTATGATGAGCTTAAAATCCTAAGACATTATTACATATTAGTCATCATTATAGTCTTCATTCCGAATTATGCAGAAAGAGAATCCAGGTTGTGTGATATCCAGGCTAGAGCGAGTTACGAGCAATCGGCGGTTCGGGCCTGCGATTCTCGAGGAAACTGAAGCAGATCCTGGTCATCCTGGTCGTAATTACTGGTTTTAATAATGTAGTCCACCAATATTTTGCACTGATTCGCATGTTCAATTACTTATTAGTGTGTTGTAATAAAAAAATTGAATTACTATCATAAATAAACCCATCAATATTGACAATCGACTTTGATTGATTGACAGTTGTCATTGACAGTTACTAATATCAAACTAGGATCTATGTCGTTTCGTTTCTTCATGATTTTGGTTTACAATTCATATTATTATTTAGAACATTATAATTATATAATAATTACGTATTAAAAACATAATAATAATAAAGATGGACCTCAGTTAAGTTCATAATTCGTGAAAAGGACGTATGTACCTGTTAGAAAACAAACATTGCTTTCCATCGACGTTCTAATTATCCCGAACATACTTCATCGATTTTCCAAAATATGGAGGGACAAAAAAATATAAATCTTAAAATTTCAAGTAGATTACAAAATATGCTTTCAAATGAAACATAAATTACGGCTGTACAGAATATAGTACCACTTTTGAACATCTCCTTTATGTATTCAAAATTTCACAGTAAACGTACTATTAAATAAACGTGCTATTTAATTAAACGAGTCGCTGTGTGGCCTTCTAAAGTCAATTTTCAAAGGATTCCTTTGTTATGCGTATTCTCGAGAAATTTATAAGGATGGGTTTCTTTTCTAAAATAATGATTTACTTTCAGGTAATTCTGGGAGGCGGAAGGAAGAACTTCTTTAACAAAAACGAGAGAGACATTGAAGGTCACAACGGGCATAGGAACGACAAATCTGATCTGATCAGCGAATGGCTTCGGAGAAAGGAGAGCTCGGGCGCTAGACCGACGTATGTATACAACAGAAAAGGCCTGCTGACACTCGACGAGAGAGAGTACAACAATGTTCTTGGACTCTTCTCTCCGGATCACATGCCGTATCATTTGGAAGCCGAAGACGATGATCCTACTCTGAGTGAAATGACGCAGAAAGCAATAAAAATGTTGTCCCAGAATAAAAATGGATTCTTTTTATTTGTGGAAGGTAATTGCTGATATGTTCTATCCTCTTGAGATTTAATTTTTAATTTTAATAAATTCAATTTATTTGTACAACAACTTGTTGCCAGGAAATTCACCCGCGTAAAAAAGTATAGACCAGGTACTGGTGCACTCGGAAATACTCGTATAGTATAGTATAGTATAGCTTGATAGTACTGTAGTGAAAGAATTTACTCAGAGATTATTCCCGATAATTATGTTTGTAATGATCATTAAAAAATAAAGTTTTTTTTTTAATTTATAAATGTTTCCAGGTGGCAGAATAGACACAGCTCACCACGAGACGAAAGCCCGAAAGGCTCTCGATGAAACAGCGGAATTCGCGAAGGCAGTTGAAGCGGCCTTACGCATAATCAACTTAGAAGAAACCCTGGTCGTGGTCACGTCTGACCACAGTCACACAATGACTTACTCCGGATACAGTAAACGTGGTTCTGATATACTGGGCTTCGCCAATACGAAGGTGACCTAACTTTTCAACTTGGAATTTTTACTATGGTAAATCTGACACCCTTTAAAATAAAAAAGTCACACCCTATAAAATAAAGATTCAGTGGCTTTTGAGCTCGAATCTCAGTCGAGGGGTCTGGGTTCAAACCCAAGTGGCACGCACCAATGACTTTTCAAAGTTATGTGCGATTTAAGAAATTAAATGCCACTTGCTGTAACGGTGAAGGACACATCGTGAGGAAACCTGCATACCTGAGAGTTCTTCATTATGTTCTCGAAGGCATATGAAGTATGCCAATCTGCACTTAGCCAGCGTGGTGGACTGAGGCTTAATCCCTCCTATTCTGACAGGTGACCCGCGCTCAACAGTGGGACAAAGAAAGGGTTGTGGTGATGGTGGTGGACCTTTCAGAATGTGAGGCGTTAGGCCGTAGCCCAACACGCTGGCCCAAGTGCAAATTGCTAGAATTCACATATGATATATGCTATGAATTCACATAATTATACATAGTGCCCAATAGTGGAAATAAGAAAGGGTTGTAATGATGGTTTTTAAAAGATTTTATTTAACTTCCAATGAAGTTACCGGCTTACTCACGTGTGATTTATGTCGGAAATAGGCCGACTAGTTACGATTTACGAGTATTACGATGATCATCTTCAGAAGTGAACGCGCTCGCAGCGGGCACGGCGTACACTGTGTCAACAGTAATAATATTATATTAATTATATGTGTTACAGTACAATGCGTCGGACAACCTCCCCTACATGACTCTGAGCTACGCGAATGGCCCGGGCTACAAGCCACACGATGGCTTCCAGAGGCATAACCTCATGTTGGACGATACGAGTAAGTTGATCGTATTGTGTATCAGGCGATACTTTGCGGAATTCCATTTTTATAAAGTTAGTTTAATCTACTATGCAACACGCGAACAAGCTGTATCGCTGTTCCTACACTTTGATTAGGGAGCACTTTCTATCCCCTAAAATTTAGGGAATAGAAGGAAGGAAGGAAAAAAGAAAGGGAGGAATAGTGCTTGATAAATCAAGATCATTTAGGGCCTAAATGTATTGATTTATCAAGTAAAAAATAAGTAGATACTAAGGGCAATCCGAATTAGAGCAGCGTGGTGGAGTATGCTCTCTATGGTGGACGTCTATGGGTCGCAGTACAAGGGTATATATATTATCTTCTAAGTATATTAACTATGATAGTATTTAATGTTAATTAATTTGTAATGCCGGGGCTACATGATCGGGATTCGGCGAATATTCGCATTATCGCGATAAATTTGGCCTAGTAGTTCGTCGAATCGTGATGTATTCGGGCGAACACGAATATTTCGCGCATCAAAGGGTTTTGTCGACATAAGTGGCTACTCGTCTACAATGTTTCTATCGCGACTACGCGACACGAATATTCACGCGATAATGTGGCCCCAGCATACAAATACGTCAGATTTGCGGCAAAACTAAGTTTGATCCAACGAATATCTTTGGTTTGATCAAATTGAGTGCGCCACATTCAGAGCGCATTAATTGTTAATGAACACTTCAAAAATAATTAATGCGCGTTTCCGGTTACACTTCTTTAGAGGCGACCATCTTAGTCCTCAAGGGTAGCAACACATCTGTGACTGACTTAGAAAGAGACTCCTACTAACAAGTACTAACTGGACTATTACTAACACCAACTAACAGGACTAACTATCACTAACAGTCCCCAGTCCTCATACATACTTACGAACTGTCCAACTAATGTTCTAATTAACTCTCTCAACTAATTGGACTAACCATCCCAGTCCCTAATTGAGTCTTGTTCAAAGTCAGTCACAGTTGTCATGGGCGGCAGCGGATGGGTGGTGCTGCAAGCTCGTTTGCTTTTATCCATAAAAATAAATATCAATGCATTATTTTCAGATGACCTCAACTACACGTACCCGGCTCTCGTGCCGATCCCGCGGGAGACGCACGGCGGTGAGGACGTGGCCGTGTTCGCCCGTGGGCCCTGGGCTCATCTGTTCACCGGGAACTATGAGCAGAACTTCATCCCCCACGCCATAGCTTATGCGGCTTGCATGGGTCCTGGCCTGACCACATGCAAGCTATGATGCAGTAGTGATTGATACCTTCGTCCCTGATAGCGGCATCCCACGGTCCGCAATCTGCAGATCATCACGGACTGATGCACGACTACGAACAGTCTGTCAGTACTACTAGAACTAAAATTTCCCAGGCAGTAGCCTATGCGGCTTGTATGGGTCCTGGGTTGATGAGTTGCAGCGGCTTCCCACGGTCCGAGAATCTGCAGATTATCACGGACGGCTGACGCCGGTGGACGGATGCACGCCTACGAACAGTCTGTCAGTACTACAAAACTAAAATGTCCCTCGCAGTAGCCTATGCGGCTTGCATGCGACCTAGCTTGACGACTTGCAAGCTAAAAAGCAGTAGTTATTGAAGTCATCGTCTTCAACTCGTCCCGGTTCTCTATACATTCAGTTGATATTGTCTGATATTTTGTTCGACAATTTGCTGTAAATATCCAATAAGTTTTATCCATCATATTAGGATGTATACATAGGATCACTATTTTGTGCAATATTACAGCTATTATTAATATTATAGCTAACTTGAAATTAATGTTATCCCACTGTATTTATAAATACAACAATTTAATAGCAATATGCTGTAGCATTTTGCGCGAATTAAGAAGATTCAGGCGCTCAAATTATAAAGGTTGTTTATCTTAGTTGGAACTATTATTAACTTTAATATAACTCGAGGAAATATTTATTTTTATATAGGAATTTCTAGTTATAAGTGTTTATGTTATGTAAATTAATTATTCACTTAGTTTTGTTTTTGTTTAAATAGTGTAACCACGTTTAACTATACCTAGTTAGGTCTCTGTGAGGCTTATATCGTTAATTTATTTAAAACAGATTATAATATAGTACCTTTATATTAATCATGTTTATTTGCTTTATTACGAGTATTAATTGTTAAGTATTACCTTTATTAAGTAAGACATAGGATTTTACAAAAAAAAGGCACATTTTAATTTTTACGGGTTCTCAACGTGTATTTGAGTACCAATTAATTTTTTTAACTAACTAGGTATCTACAAAATACCTACTTAATGTTCCTTAATTAATAACTGTAAGTAGTTGTAGGGGTAATCAAATAATTTGTAGATATTATGTTACTAAAATTATAATGTTTGTTCAAAATACGTGACTGTTATTGTAAAGTTGTTTGCGTAAGTTGACTGTGATTCTAGAATAAAGCATAACTTGACATGTTTTTTTCCGTTGTTCTTTTTGCGAAATTATTGCTCCTGCTACAATTCTGCCAAAGGAAATGGTCAGACTTAATAGTTATGGAAGTGAACTCTCTTTTGGCTCCATTAAATTTAGTGACAGTTTAGGTACTTTTTTGTAGTAGTAAACAGAACAGTCTACTAAGTGTCTATATATATTAATTCCATGGAAATGGGTGTTATGAATTTTTTTGTCGCAATACGCGTATTTATTTTACACAATACACTGGTTCCTTCTCGCAACTAAGAAGAAAAACGACAGTCATTAACTTCGTCCTGCCGTCCGCAATGTTCGTATTTCGTAACTATTTCGTAACTACATGTTTCGTAACTAATTCGTAACAAACATCTACGTGTTGCCATGACCTTAGTTCGCGCGGCTTCATTCAGACATGAATATAGCTTGTTTTTTTTTTAATTTGAAGTACCTATTGCTTTTAACTGCCTTGTTATTCGAATGAAAACAAAATATAGATCGTTAACTTAAGTACCTACAGTAGCGTTCCACTTTTTATGACAGACAGAATAATCCAAAAAAAAAACAAAAAAACTTTTTCTTGGGCTGACTATCCATGTGGGTAAGGCGACTAATATCAAAAATTAATAAAGACTAAGTAATAAGTATGGCCAAACTCTATACATATATATAAATACCTAAATATGAAAATGACAACATTAGCAACAATAGCGTGGGTAAAGCCCACCAGCCCAAGCCCAGTCAATTCGTCATGAAAGCCGCAACTCGCCTCTCACTCGAGCGGTCCGGGTTCAAACCCAAACGGCACGCACCAATGACTTTTCTAAGTTATGTGCAATTTAATAAATTAAATGTCACTTGCTATAACGGTGAAGGACACATCGTGAGAAAAACTGCATGCCTGAGAGTTCTTCATAATGTTCTTGAAGGCATGTGAAGTCTGCCAATCCGCACTTGGCCAGCGTGGTGGACAAAGGCCTAATCCCTCCGCATTCTGAGACCCGTTCCCAATAGTGGAACAAAGTAAGGGTTGTGACAGTGATGATGATGAAATATTATAGAACACCTTTGAAATTTTACTCACAAACCGACACAAACAAGAAGTACAAACACAAAGTACAAGTAGGTACACATTTTCTTTAATCCAAAGAAGAACAAAAATGTTCCTTTTACACAACGGTACATGCATTAAATGATGTAAAAAACTGCAAATTGTTTGAAAATTAAAGGTGACCCAGATTCGAACTCGAAGTAAAAAATGTAAATGACAAAACCACTGAGCTATCACCGCTTCTTCTTTACCAGCCAGAAGGTTACCTTGATGAGTAAATGAACGTAAAATCAATCTTGTTTATCACGGCATACTCGTAGGTACTTGGTTCAATCCAAATGGTAGTTGGTTACTAATTTTCCAATTGAAACCTACGTATGTCAGGAATCAGGATGAGATTGATATCGTCCTTGTTGCGTTCTTGTCGCGACCGGAATACTGCTAGATAGGTACAATGGCCCGCGTCGATCGTATGTCATCGACCGAGTTAAGTAACGACGGTCTGTTTGTGGATGGGTGACAGACAGACCTGACAGACAAGTTCCTTTATTGTACACCAAAAAGATAAAGATTCAACATACAACAAGAACATACAAAAATAATAAAATATTAGATTGGTAGTACAATACAAATAGCAGTCTTATCACTAAAAAGCGAAAGAATTTTTGAAATCGGTCCAGTAGTTTTTGTGTGAAAACATTAGAAAAAAAAGGTTTCCTCATAATATTAGTATAGAATACGTTGTATGTTCCAACATAAAATCTGTAGGAGTGTACCAACCTCTAAAATTTGAAGGTTAAAGATCTAAGGATTGCATAGCTTTCCCCTAAATGCACCACGTGTTGATTATTCTAGACCTGGTAATTCCCAGCGAGTAGTGCTCGGACCATATCGTTAATTAACAGGATGACATTTCTTTTAATCTGAAGTTGTTTTTATTACTTGGGAAGGTGCCATAAAAGTTTTTCAATTAAACTTTCCTGCACCTTCGGAAAAAAATCGAATAAATAGTCATTTGGTTCGAGATGATTAGAAATGTAGAAATACAAGTTTATTTTGAACATTATAACTTATAGCCTTATAATGGAATTGGTCAGCGAGAAGGCTTTACCAGAAGGCTTCTTGGCTATCACCCCATCCATTTATCATAAACTAGTGGACGCCCGCAGCTTCGCTCGCGTAGAATTAGACCTATTAACGACGTCTGCCCGCGTTCGGGTTGCCCACTTGACTCAAAAAACGGCAAAGTTTCATACTAACTTTGCACCCCCGTTTTACCCCCTTAGGGGGTGAATTTTCAAAAATCCTTTCTTAGTGCTCCCCTAGGTTATAAAAAGAACCCCTGTGCAAAATTTCAAGTTTCTAGCTCTTATAGTTTAGGCCCTGCGTTGATATGTCAGTCATTAGTCAGTCAGTCAGTCAGTCAGTCAGTCAGTCAGTCACCTTCTCCTTTTATATATATAGATACCTACCTAAATTTTATTATTAGGATGATAGAAGCGTGTTTTTATTTAGAGGAATTAATGTATTTAACTAGGTAGGTACACTTAATCCTCGAAATAAAAACATCTACCGGATGCAGTAGGTACCTATCTACATAGTAAGTGTATACCTACCAAGTATTTTCATTTAAATTTTCTCTGACCGCAAGATACCTCTTACATAGTGATATTTTAAATGTTAACGAAGTGAATTAATTAATTTCAAGATCAGCGTGTAAAGATACGTTGGAAGCGTTAAAAATACTAACGTCATTTACTTATAAGTAAGATACTAATTTATTCGATGTCTATCGCGTTGCGGTCAGTGGGTCATGAAATGTATGTCTATTTCTATGAATAATATTTTGAACAGGAGGCCATCTTGGAAAGAATAAGGTTGGCGCTTTGATATTTTTATAATGAAGTGTCATTTCGATTCACTAAAATATTTTATCACATTTATAAAAATATGACTATCTCAGGCCTCATGTCACCCGTGATAATGACCGCAGTTGGATTTCACAGAGAGACGCTGCTGCCCATCTCCTGGAATCTGGTATCACTTATTTCTGTAATACAACCGGTCGGAGAAGTGTCGTTTAGGAGAGGCCTATGTCCAGCAGTGGGCTTCAAACGGCTAATGGATGGATGGATGGATAAATATAAGGCATTTACTCTGTCACACTAACGTCCCTGACTGAGAAGCATTTTCTTAGCCACTGTACTCGTAAAATCGGTGATTTTATTTACCTTGAAATTTTTTTTGTGGGATTTGAACCCATGAACCAAGAAGATTCAGGTTTATATAAAAAGTACAGAATAAACCCAAGATTCATTGAAGCCATAATTTACAAGTCGTGTTGTAGGTGTAGGTATATATACAGGGTTATTGGTAATTCGACGTATTCCCGTTAGGAGGTGATAGGGATGACTATTTGTGATAATTTTAACCCCCATATGCATTATGCAAAAGTGAACCATTTTCGAGTTATCAAGCTTTTCAGCTTTTTTCAAAATAGATCAGAAATGCTTCAATTTTTTTTGAGACCCTTGTCCACTAAAATGCCTTAAAAACAAATCGTAATATCGTTAATCATCTCGCATTGTTAAAGTTAGACCGATAATTGTAGTTTTAATGTTGATAAATAACCAATGTTTAATCGTTTTTATAAATCAGAAGAAAAAAATTGATTTTAATTGATACTTTTTTTTAAATAAATTTTTGATGTTGCATTTCTGACCTATTTTGAAAAAAGCTGAAAAGCTTGATAACTCGAAAATGGTTCACTTTTGCATAATGCATATGGGGATTAAAATTATCACAAATAGTCACCCCTATCACCTCCTAACGGGAATACGTCGAATTACCAATAACCCTGTATATGTTCATGCATAATAGTCGCTACCGGTTCCGCTTTAATATTTAATCGCTTTGATCAAGGTTTGCAATAGTAAAACAATAAATGCAATCAATATTTTCAATTTATTTCAATACTTTCATTTCATTCAAATCAATTGGATACATTTATGATTTTATTAAATAAATGCGTTATACAAAGTCAAAGTCAAATCATTTATTTCGCTATGAGGTGATTGGACACGCTTACCGCAAGTCTAGGTGACTATAGGTAACTACAAATTATTATAAAAAGAGATATAGTTTTAAATTGACTAATAAAAGCAACTAATAAATTTATTTACTTATAAAAGCTCTAACGTGAAATTTATATATTATTCATTCAATGATAAATAGCTAATCCAACAATAATAATAACATTATACTTATGCAGTATATACATTAGACATTAATTATTACTGTCAACCGTGTATTTTTATCAAATATGAATATCAGAATTATTTTGAAAAGAAAATAAAAGTCCTTTGTCCTAGTGAGAGAAAAAAGGCGGAGGAAAAATCTCTCGGCACTCTTTTAAAACTCAAATTGTTTTATACAGAAACATGTACAGTATGACCATGACATGATCAGGATAGACACGAAATAGCTTATCGTGTATGCCAAGAATCACACCATATGCCACCTGCTTACAATATTTACTACTAATTAATACAAGGAAAAGCATATGTGATAGCCTGATAGAGTTTAATTCAGTCCCATGCCTTCTTATCATCCAAATAACTCTTGAATATGATATTCAAAAATCTTTTCGATATAATGTTTGTTTGATGTTTTTCTAATTTTGTGTAAAGGCTGAGACTGAACCGCAACCGGAACTTCATTGAATATTAGAATAAACATTCCTACGAAGGAACGACTTTTCTTACTAAGCCGGCATTTAGGAAACGCTAATTTGTGACCGTTCCTTAATTAGTGTTACCTTGCTTAAGCCATTTTGGTCACTACGACTAACAAACAGATATCTATTTTTACGAATATGTATAGATAATATTCTCCGACACAAATAAAGGTATTCAGGCGTCACTCGTGGGGACGATTATTAAACGAACGCAATTCTAAAACTAAAACTATTTCGTCTACAGGGAAATCAATACGAGTTGGCTTGAAGTTTCTTATACTAAGCAGATGTATTGATTGCCTTGTAAAGTTACTCACCTATATTATATAATGTATAAGTTATTTTAAATACCAGTCTTTGATATCACATTATCCTCTTAATCTATATGAGCAATGATTTCATACTAAATTAAAAAATATTGGTAATCTAATTACTGGCAACATGAATATACGATAAAACATGACTCCTTCGCTGCTGGCACCTACGACTTACTTAGATATTTCTAATAAATAAATAATAATTCATACAAGTCAAAAATTACTATGACTTTTATACATGGCACATTACATTTCACGCGTTAAATACCTGACAAAAAATATAAATAAAGCGAGAGTTAGTCAATAACACATCATCATTCCAAGAAAGGTTTGTCTTTCCACTTTACCTCTTCCGCAAGGCATACTTGGGTAGGTCAGTTCATGCATACACATAAAATATGTTCAATAATTTACTGCTACTGATCTACATTTACTTGAATTACAGAATTGAGTAGTTTTTTAGATAACTATATTATAAGTCAAATGAGAAGGTGGAGTTAACACCGTCAACAAAGAAATTTGTACTTACGAGTATATACCAAGGTACATAACTACAAATTTCTGATTGAAGTAAGCTTCAATACTCAGAATTCAGGAAAATTTTACGAAGTCTAATTTCATAATTGGTACGTACAAACAAAAAACGAATCACAACGCACAAAATTAAATTGTATCAAGGTGCAGAATCGTAGTTATTTTGTATATCTTAAGCTTAAAATGATATAAAAATAGTAAATAGAAACTTGGGACTCGACAAACTAGTTTGAAAGGTTCGTTGCTCACACATCGTCATACACAACAACAGCCGGTTGATATTGTAGGCAGACATATTTAAAATATCTAGGTATATTATTTTGTGAATACGAGACCAGTGTGATTCAAATGAAATATTGTAAGGTTGATAAACCTGGCTCTCAATTAGGTTAAGGAAATGACATAACTCGAATCTTTTTTCACGATTTCAGATTTATAAATGTTATTTTCAAAGTGAGTGTATTAGATTGTTTTTTATTTGGATCAGACCTTAAATATTTGCTTTGAAATAGCTTTGAAACCTCATTCTTCTTACAGGTACTATTTTATCTTCTATGATCTGTCAAATTTCCTGAAGCAACGGCAATAAATTACGAAAGATTTCATATAAGATCAAAAGTATTACTTTTAGCAAACAAAGTCTGAGTAAAACTTGAGCAACAGCCACTCATAACATTTTATGTTTGCTCAGTTGAACACATAAACTTCGTAGAACAATTGATTTCGCGTCATTATGTACCTGACGTAGATTGTTTGTCCGTGTAACGTAAAGTCGTAAAGACGTGTCTTTCAACAATATCTGTATTATCAAGGAAATTACCTCGTCGTGATCTGTGAAAACGTATGCATCTATTATTATTAGACAACTCTAAAGCGCCTGCATATGTTGCAAAATCTTTTTTGTGCAATAATTTTTTACGTAAAATTCTATGAATATTAAAAAAAACTTGCGCAAATATTAAACAGAAAACAAGAAAAAAATTAGGTTTTGCTATGTTCATAAACATACGCGAGAAGATCTTATCCCTGACACCAATTTTGTATAGGCGTTTATTTCCATTTAAAATTCGCGCAGGCTTAGAATATCAAAGCAGCATTGATTATTAATTATTAAATGATGAAATGAATGCATATTAAGTACTCGTGTGTATAAAAGTAATGGCATTTGACTTTACATATGCAATTTTAATTTGACATAAGGATTACCTAGACAAACGGTTCACATTAATTAGGTTTTGTAATATTTAATTAATTTCGAAAACTTTTTCATAGACTAATGGTTTCTTGCCGTCTACCAGCACTGAAGGTTGCACTCACACACTGCAGCTTGGGGTATGCAGAATATTTTCTCAGTCCATTTGCAATGCAATTGCCAAGCAATGCTCGTAATCATGAAACACGACGCTCTAATAGATTATAGTCAGTTATTTTTTCAAATATAGATACTGTGTCATATATTAGCAAGACACTCTTGAAACTCATCTTCCATGGCGAAGAAGACATATTTCTCCTTTTTACTTGGATGACCTGCGATTTCATGTGCTCAGGAATTCTTTATTTTCAGGAGTTTAAACTTCTTTTTCTTTTGGGTCTGAAACAAACAGAAACACTTTGTAAGGCACTTTTTTATAAAACAAACTCGATTTTTTTCCATGAATCTTTTTTAGATAATCATGCGTTGTCACTGGCGTCTTCTAGTACCTATTAGACATTTAAAATGGATAAACATGCATTTTAAATTGCATCTTATTAATTTGCTACTGATTTAAATAAATAAACAAAGTTCAGCTAAAAGAGCAAATATTTCGGAGAAACATATAACATCTCTTGGCGCTTACATCCAAGGCAAATAAGGTAAAGTCTTCATTGACTGTTTACAGCAAAATCCCCGTTATATATCTGGTTTTGAAATGCCTGATACGTACAATTAAGTGCACTTATATGTTATGTATGTATAATAATAAGTTTAATTCGTAAGTAATAATAAGTAAACTGGCCTTTTTTTAGACAGGTTCAGTTTACAAATTACCGTACGATATGAATTTTATTCGATAGTAGGAAAGTAATGGGTAACGTTGACGATTAAGGTATTTTTATCCCGGAAAATTGCACAGTTTCAATGGAAATTGACAAAAATCTATAAAAATCATTGGTTTTTTAATTTAAATTTAACCCACGACCGACTTTTGCACCGATTTTACGACCGATTCTTTTACTGATTTTGTTTTTCGCGGGATTTGTTTATCATGAATAGGTGCGAGTGGAGGTCACTAGAAACTTCATTTTACTTCACATTTTAAATGTTTTTCAGTAAAATATTTTTTTCTTCAAATTAGTTCCACTCAGTCGGTGAGAAAGTCGGTCAAAAATGCACTATCAATCGATTGATAAACGATGTCACAAACTGTTATTTAACTTGCATTCACTCTATTTAACATGTTAATCTCCTCTCATAGAGCAATAAAGTCGGTCTCTGAATATCAACATTACATAATAAATAATATGTCAATGTTAAATCGCTGTACAAATATTTTCGCCTCATTAGATAGGTACGTCATGAAATTATCGGTGATAACGTTAAGGTACTGAAACTTTCTATACGTAGGAAGGTGGCGTGGCCGACCAACCGGTCAGTGACTAATAAATGGTTAGTCATGTCAGGTTTTAAGGACAGCCCAGTGGCTATAAGGCACCCCACACTCGAGGGTCTGGGTTTGAATTCAAGCGGATTTGATTTGATTTGATTTTTAATTTAGTAAATTTTACTTTGAAGGAAATGGTCGTTTAGACACCTACAATTTACAAACTTGAGAGTTGTCCATAATGTTCTCAAAGGCATGTTGAACTGGTACGGACTTCCCAACGGGGGTCGTCTTAAAAATCAGCGGCTACAGGCTTGCCACGGTCATTTGATGAGAGCATCCTATTTCGTCATCGTTTATTGGTTTTGTTTTTCCTTTATAAGGATTATGAACTTGAAATAAAGTTATATTTGTCACATTATTATAAAACATATTTATACCAGTAAATAACTATGAACTATTAAGTTTCTGATGTCTGGCAATCGCTATTCGACAGTGCCATTACCTAACCCTCTCATTGTAAGAGGAAACCCGTTCTCAAGTACCCACCAAAGTGAGATTAATATTATAGTGTGGGATAATACAAAAAGTCCATTCGATCTCTATGAAACCATTTCTTTCATTTTCACCACTTTCATCACACATGGCACCTTTCCAACCAGAACACAAAACTACCCACATAACAACAACACGCATGTATTTTCCCGAGCGGGTAGGCAGAGGTATGTACACATACACACCCACCTTTTACCAGTTATGTTTAGGCCCTAAGATAATAGGTACACATACACATCTCTCTACAGCTCTCTTCCAGGGCCAGCGATGCATTGGCGACTGCTCTGTGGTTGCAATATTACATCGTAACAACATTGAGTAAAATTGGTAGTAAGGTCTCTGTGGAGCTTCCAACAGTTTCATTTGCTTGGTATAAAAGTATGTTATAATAAAGATTTACTATCTCAAGAATGTATTCTAAACTCAACCGCTTCACTTTCCTACCTGTTGTACTGTTATAGACAGGTCCGCGTTGCATTGACCTAACGGACGAGGACTAACCACCAGCGTGTAAATATTTTCAATGCAGTTATGAAAATGAACGATTATCCAAGACCTGATACAATTGACTATTGACCTATGAATTTTCATGCTAAGTACGTATTATTCCGCTAAAGTAACATTTAAGATAAATAATATAAGAGGTAATGAATAGAACAGGCTGAATGCTAACTCTTTTTATCTATGCAAATTTTTCTCAAAAATAAATAAAAATAATTCACCTGCCACACTCAATACACTGTTTCGTGTTGTGGATCCTGCAGTACCCCAACGGGCAGTGGCTATCCTTGAATACAGATCGTTTGGATCTGTGCAGCACACTTGTCACTTCATCACTTCTCACACCACTCACATTTTCTGTCAACCCGGTATCCATTGACCGGGCGTCTGCACACAGAAACAAAACAAGACAGAGTAACCCAACGAGACATAACCACTTCATGTTGTATGACCGAACGTGTTTCACAGACTGGTAGTATGTGCTGGCTACCGTTTAATATAAGCGACAAGTGTGAGTCATCGAACGACAAACTCTTGATTTTCGAAGGCTTGTGTCGTTCTGAATCATCTCACCAATCAATTAGCACCTAGCCACAAACTTCGTTTGAACAATTCGGAAGTCACTAGGTCCTTATTAGTATGTGGAGTAGAAAAAATATGGTCCGTACGGATCACGCTTGAAACTTTATTTTATATGAATCAGCCGGCACTGATGACATCTGTGGCATTTGAAATAGGCAAGACAGTAACAAATATTGGGACAATCTATAGCGATAGTTGATAGTGATACAAGTGTAAGTCAATAATGACTGAAGACTTCCCAATTCCTCTTATACATAATAATAACTGAAATTAAGTATAAACGCATATGGCAAATTACTTCATATCTTGTCAGGAGTCAGATAGTTAATAGTGGTAAAAACTATTTACAATTATTCCCATTGCGTCGTGATAATAAATCAGATGTACCGTGAGGTGGCATCGAGTAAAATCAAGTCACCTATCCCCTATGGATGGATACCTACCTACTACACTATTAGGGTCAACTTACTCTGAGATATTACTATTGGATGGACCTGAGTTCTTTTAATAATAACAATATCGTTTAAAAACTAAAAAACACGCACCGAACTAAAATGCAATATTTTTTAAATAAAAAGATATTGCATTGACATGGGTCCTTGAAATAAAGTTTCAAATGAATCCAACGTTTTGAAAGGGGTACTTTATGTATATACATACATACATTTACTTTTACATATATATTTTTATTTTATTTATTTAAGCTTCTTGTACACATGTACAAAGGGCGTACTTAATGCCGGGCGGCATTTTCCACCAGTCAGCCCTTGGTGATGGTTAAAGCTTGGTGGTAGGTGGACAGCTTAAAATTAAGCTTGTTTAAAACTTTGGTAAATTTAAAAAAAAAACATACTTAAATTGTACATACATACATACATACATACATACAAATATACTTTTTATTTTCCTCTATTTTTCTAATATTACGAGTATATTTCCGTAATTAAGAGCTGAACTTTATTCATATCAATTCATTCGATAATTTCATCAAGGGATGAATGTATCGACGGCGCCTGATTTTGTTAACTTCATTATATTGATGAAATACGTAGCTACGCTGTGATTGAATCGTGTTATCTACCGGATTTCTCGTTGTACAAAGTCGCATGATAACAAACTTAATAGACAGGTAATTAGTAATTACGTCATCGATACGGTTTAATGGCGCCAACGCGCCAACGAGATTTTGATGTTACAGTAAAGTCAAAGTCAAATAATTTATTTCGCATTGAGCTGTGCACTTATAAGTACGCTGGATTTCAATAACCTATCTACGGACAGATTTGGCTATCGTAGATAGAAATTTGACATAAGTTCCATATAAAATGTGTCGAATTTCTATCTCCGATACCTAGATAGGTTATTGAAATCCAGCGTAATGAAATGCTGTGCCCTGATCTAAACTGCATGCGTACCTCTTTTTGGCACGAATGCTTCCTCAGCCATAGCGGAGGGGATATGCTCTACACCTCCCACCACGCTGCTCCAATGCGTTGAATGTTCTCAAGCCACCGGCAGGTCTCCGACAAGACTTAACAATTGTTTTACAATTGAAAACAGCTTAATGTCCCCTCCAAGGCAATGTGAGTATGGATCAAAATTATAGGATATTTAATATTAATTATTATTAATAATAAAAATAATATCCTAATCCTTATATTATATTATTAATATGCTACTAGATTTTTTAAATAGGTAAGAACATCAAACTGAGTCCTCGCTTGAGTCATGGATGAGTGAGCCCGGACAAACCCACTCAAAATCACCTGTAAAGGGCTATTATGCCACTCATGATTCGCACCATTTTAAGGTCATTGTGTTAGATCAGTCAACTGTTTTTTTACGACAAGAAAAAGAAACAAGCGAGCATGCAGACATAAGTGGCTCCTTATTATGTTAAACGCTTCCATAAGTAATTCAGAGGGTTAAGTCGAAATGGTTGAATAAGTTAAGCTAAGTTACAACCTACGGGTCTCTCTAGAGCACACCGAATTACCTAAATGCGGTTTAGTGGAGGGTTGACGGCCAACCGGCCGGTGACAGCCCAGCGGCTATCGAACTCGCCTCTCACTCGAGCGGTCCGGGTTCAAACCCCAGTGGCACGCACCAATGACTTTTCTAAGTTATGTGCGTTTTAAGAAATTAAATGTCACTTGCTATAACGGTGAAGGACACATCGTGAGGAAACCTGCATGCCTGAGAGTTCATCATAACGTTCTCGAAGGTATGTGAATTCTGCCAATCCGCACTTGGCCAGCGTGGTGGAATAAGGCCTAATCCCTCCCATTCTGAGAGGAGACCCGTGCCCAACAGTGGGACGTCTATGGGTCGCAGCGAATGTCCAACAGTGGACTACTGTGGGCTGAAGAGAGAGAGAGAGAGAGTGAGAATGGTTTTTCTAATCTTAAACAGCCAGATTGAAGTTTGATTGTTTGATTGAAGACATTCCTGGTGTACGTTCGAGTAGTACTTTTCCGGTGTATAAAAACCTTGAATTGAGTACACACCCCTGTCTACCCCTTCAGGGCTTGATGTTAAAATGTTTTCTCAACAATGACGCGAGTGACTTCACTGGCGCATTTTTAGTCGCTGAGCAAACACCAATCCCCGATAACAGCGATAAGCTGGTATCGGACGCCGTGTAATTTATGACCGTTAAGATTTTCAATGAACTCACTGAAAGACATTCTGATTGGTTGATCACCTACGCAGTTATAACATAGTAAAGTTGATTCATCGAGTAAGATAGAGGTGAGAATGTTAGAAAATTCAGATCGTCCCCGACGATACACTTCTTTGATAATTTGATATAAGAATCTGTAAGCAAAAGTTGCAAGGCATTTATAATATCTAACGTTTTTTACACTCCATAGTTATATACTATAAGGAACTAGTCATAGTATTTATTTGGTAAAGAGTATACACATGTCACAAAATTAATAGTATTTGGTTTACTAAATAGTATAAAGATTGAAGTTTATATTTTCATGTACGTTCCTCCTAAAATTTTCCCCAAAAATTTTCCCGATGTTGGCCTTATAGTAGAGCGTCAATGATGGTCATTCATTTACGAATCTTTATCCTTGTAATAATATCCGGTGTGAATGAATAATACTATGAATATTATTTTTTCCCCACAACCACAGAATAATAGTACAAGTACCACAACTATTGTTCATTTATGGTATTGGTACTAAGGAGGTAATTATTTAATATTAATTTTGTCCATAAGTATTCCATATACGGGGGCGTTACATAAAAATCAGTTCTATTGTTCCTCGTATAGATTTGACGCCTGTTGATAACCCTCCGTCCCTTGGTGCGGTTACAGATGGGGCAGCCAATGATGAGCCTCTTTATAAATATCTGGCAACTTTAAAAAATGAAACCAAAATTATAAAACGTATCCCAAGAGGAGCGAGACCAACAGTGGCCCGTTGTCTTGCAGAATGTGTAGATAGGGTAGTGTCCGAAAACACAGAAGAGGCTTGGGTAGACTTATTATTATTTGCATACAAATGCCTATTTCTAGATTCCAAAAAAAAAATTAAAAATTTATGCAACTATATAAAATCAAATACTAACCAAGCTTCTCTACCTCATGATAATATAAACAATTTTCGACAGCAAAATTATAACATTATTAAAGCTATTGAGAACAAAATTTCAGATGGTGACATTCAAGGTTCAGCAAAATTACTTTTTTCGGAAGACACAATAGCTACAAATTCTCCAGAGACTCTAAGGGCTCTACAAGATAAACATCCTACGGCAGAATCTCAGCTGAATTACTCTCCAGTCTCATCCAAATCATTGGCAGTTAGTGAGGGCACAGTTAGAGATGCAATTTATTCATTTGCTAGTGGTTCAGCAGCAGGCCTAGATGGAATATCTCCACAGCATTTGAAAGATTTAATTAATCCTTTAGTCGGTGAGGCTGGGCTAAGTCTATTATCACATTTAACGTCTTTAACCAATTTAATGTTAAATGGCAAGGTGCCTTTATCAATTACATCAGTTATTTATGGTGCTAACCTTATAGCCCTAAATAAGAAGGACGGTGGTATTCGTCCTATTGCTGTTGGTTGCACATATAGAAGATTGACTTCAAAGCTTTGTTGTCGTGAGTTCCGTTCCAGGATAACGGAACAACTTCAACCACACCAGCTTGGTTTTGGAGTCAAAGGCGGTTGCGAAGCAGCAGTTCATGCCACACGTTCTTTTTTAAATAAAAAAAATGAAAATGTTCTTTTAAAATTAGACATTAAAAATGCTTTTAATTCGGTTGATCGGAGTGCTCTTTTAAATGAAATTCAAAAATTAGTGCCCGAAATTTTCGATTATGTTTGGCAATGCTATGGCGCTCCATCTAAATTAATGTTTGGTACTGATGTAATTGAATCTGCAGTGGGATGTCAGCAAGGCGACCCTCTTGGACCAGTTCTTTTCAGTTTAGCAATAAATCCTTTAATTAATAAATTAAATTCAAAATTAAATATATGGTATCTTGATGATGGCACACTGGGTGGCTCTGCTTCAACAGTTTTTGACGATTTTAAATTAATCATTGACAGCTTCAATTCTATAGGTCTACAAATAAATTTTTCTAAATGCGAACTTTTTATACCTGATCATTTAAGCGATGAACATCATCATGAGATTTTTAAAAAATTTAGCACTTTAACGCCAAATATTTCTTTAAGAACTAAAAATAATCTGACTCTTTTAGGAGCACCATTATATGAAGAAGCAGTCATACCAGTGATAAATTCAAAATTAGAAATTTTTAACAAATGTTCTGGTCGTCTTTTCGATATTAAGCCACACATGGCCATATACATCCTTCGCCTATGTCTGTTCACTCCAAAATATATAATAATATATATATTTACTCCGTTGTTGTCCTATTTGGAAATTCCCTTTCATTACAAGTTTAATAGATCAGACCCTAAAAAAAAGTGTTTCCAAAATTCTAAATTTAAATTTTAGTGATAGTTCTTGGACACAGGCATGTCTCCCTGTTAAATTTGGGGGGTTGGGAATACGATCATCAGAGAGCGTGGCACTCCCGGCTTTCTTGGCTTCTACCCATTTCTCACTGAACCTCATCAGCAATATTTTAAACATTTGTCCGGCTGATGTTCGTTTGGTGGGAATGAATGAAGCCTTGCAGGTTTGGAAGGCTAAGTTTCCTGAGGAAAGTATTCCCAACGTCAACATTTCCAGGCAACATTCTTGAGATTTACCTGGAATTAAGATGACATTTGACTGCCTTTTGAAAAAATGCAAGGACAACACGGACCGAGCGAGACTTTTAGCAGTTTCTGGACATGACGCTGGTCACTGGCTACATGCACTTCCATCAAGGAATTTGGGTACTATTTTGGACCCAAACTCCTTGAGGATAGCAGTGGGTCTTCGTCTTGGGAACAGCATTTGTGAGGCTCATTTTTGTATCTGTGGCCGGGACGTGGATGGGTTTGGTCGACACGGCTTATCCTGTACCAGAAGTGCTGGTCGTATTTATCGTCACGGCGCTATAAATGATTTGATTCGGAGAGCTCTTGCCACCGTCTCTATCCCATCTACATTGGAGCCACATGGTATGTGTAGGGACGATGGAAAGAGACCTGACGGAGCGTCTCTGGTGCCGTGGCGTTTGGGTCGTGCTCTGGTGTGGGATGTTACATGTGTAGATAGTTTGGCCCCATCCTACATACATGAAACATCTAAAAAGGGTGGGGCTGCAGCCGACCAAGCTCAGTTCCTCAAGCGTCGCAAATATAGTAATCTTTTAGATAACTATGAATTTGCGGCGCTTGCAGTAGAAACATTAGGTCCTTGGTCGGCTGATATGAAGACTTTCATGGAGGTCTTGTCCACCAGACTTATTTCCGTCTCAGGTGACCGGAGGGCTGGCAGCTTTTTCGCCCAAAAAATTTGCCTCGCTATACAGCGGGGCAACGCTGCCAGCGTTCTAGGTACAATGCCACAAGGCCTGTTTCTGGATGACATATTTATTTTGTAAATATTTCTTTTTAAATAATTCTTTGGTACTAATATTAATTAATAATATCGTCATTTTTCTTAATCTAGTTCTATTGACTCTATTGTCATATTAATTGAATAATGAGGAAATATGTCTACCATTGAATATAATACACCACACATAATTATAATATTATGCAGGCAGATGTAATTATATCTTCTATCTATATATATTTCTTTGGCACGCTCTGTAGCCTAACCGGCTTGCTGGATTTTAGCTTTAGAGGTTATATTAGGTAGGTAAGTATATAAAAATTATGAAAGTTATCATGGCCGGTTTTTGGCGCGTTTGAGAAATTTTTATAAGATACTAGCTTAAAAAAAATTCTCGACTCATATCGAGTCCTACCGAGTCCTACCTAAAGGGTTTCTTCAAGAGTTTGCAAAAATATATAAATTTTATTTACTTACTACGAAAATTAAACAAAAATTGGAAAATCCAAAAACCCCAAAACAAACCCAGCAAAAATCAAATGTATTTGATGTCTCCGACTGCGTTTGTGAACACAGTCAACCATGATCATTCAAATAAAATAAAAAGTTTTGTACTTGTCTCTATCTTAAAAGATAGAGACAAGTACAAAACGTTCATTTAATATGTAAGTTTGAAAATATTTTTTCAGTTTACGCAGTCGGGGTTTTTTTTTAATCAAATTTTTATCAATTGCCATGAATGCACGTGTACAGGCTTGAATGTACATGCACATTGTCTGTGTGTGCACCATGTAAGGGTGTGTTTTGATAGATGTCTCAGATCTGCGGAACAAAGCGTTGTGAATTCATGCATTTGCGGAAATGCACTTTAAACATTATTTTGGTACTCTCATTGTGTTTCCTTTGATATTTGTGACAATCGTGCGATAAAATTGGGTATGAAAAGTCCGCTATGTATCTTCTTAAAATCTATTATGACTTATTATGTAATAAATGTATATTATATGTATATTTACTTACGTATCTACAATCTACAAATACAAACTGCCAATCATGCATAATAATAAAAAAGTAGTTTTTGTTTCCAGCAAAATTAAATAGAGAAGATTATAATTTGGTTTCGGCACGTAAAGACATTGATATATTAGGTAACATAATATATGGTGATGCCGACTACATTACCTCTAGAGGTTAGTTTCATGGTAAAGAACATAAATTATCAAGACGATTAGACGAATACTGCTGTCCCGTTTTGAGAAAGAAATGGCCCCCATGTGGATTGACCTCATTGACCCACATTTTTATTTGTTTACAAAACAACCCCCATACCATAGTATAAGGAGGGGAGCGACTTCTTTATACTATGCCCATACCGCTGACGATAACAGATTTCAATGCTTTTCAGAGTGACTATTATCAAATGAACCGGAACAAAGCAACCAAACTCGCCGTCAGACAGACAGACTGACCTTTCCTCCTCTTCCGCGGCGCCGTGGGCGCTCTTGCGCTGAGGGAATTCGGAATTAGGGGAGATCCCCTCTATCCGGGCAATTGCTCCAGGGGTATACCTCGTCGGTGACTTCCCCGCCGTTGAGCGTGGGAGCAAACGGACGTGACACCCTTGTCCATCGAAGCCTGAGTGACGTCAGTAGGATCCGTGTCCCAGGGGAGACTTCTGAGGGCCTGGCCTCCATAAGGTCATAACAGTACCAGGATGCACCGGGTTCCATCATCCGGATTTCATTTTAGTTTTATCTTTATTTATTTACGTTTTTCCAATACCCAATGGTCTACAAATTTTTTTTATGCAATTAGGGTAACAAGAGTGTGTAGAGAACTTAGTAATAGAACGCAATACATCGGTATAATATATGTACTAATAAATACAAGTAAGAAGATAATTTCAATAGAATTAGTTAAATTAGAAAAATTAGCTGCAAACCATGTCTCAATGATGGGCATGGATCTCTCCACAGACAAATCAAAGCAAGCCAGCGACAAGGCTTAACGACTGTTTCCACCATTGATGAAATCAATCTGGACTGACGGCTAAACGTGCCCTCCGAAGCACGGTAGCGCCCATGAAATTTTGCCACTGGCGGTCACCCATCAAACCGACCACGCCCGTCGTTGCTTAACTCTGTCGATCACTATGGGCGCTTCAGTAAATTAAACAACTTAATTAGAAATTATACTAACAAACATTGTCATCTATTTACTTTTACCATAATCTATGATGTGTTTCAGCTGCAAAATAAGTTACAATTAAGTAAGGAAATACAGTCACAAAATGTAATCTGCATATTTATGAAATTTTAGGAATACAAATAATTGGATTATGAGGAGACTACTGATGGTAATAAATATTATCCTCTAATCTGATCTCGTAGAGATGTTTAAGGCCAACAAATGAACATTTACTAACATTTTATTTAAAGTTAATATTAAGTATCCATTAAAATAACCCCGTCAACGGCACACCGGAACAGCGGTGACAGCCCAGTGGCTATCGACCTCGCCTCTCACTCGAGCGGTCCGGATTCAAACCCCAGCGGCACGCACCAATGTCCAATGACCTACTTGTTATAACGGTGAAGCTTGCTAGAAGGGCCCTTCACCGTTATATATAGTATTTATTTCTTAAATCGCACAAAACTTCGAAAAGTCATTGTTGCGTGCCGCTGGGGTTTGAACCCGGACCGCTGAGGAAACCTACATGCCTAAAAGTTCTTCATAATGTTCTCGAAGGCATGTGAAGTCTGCCAATCCGCTCTTGGCCAGCGAGGTGGACTAAGGCCTAATCCCTCCCATTTTGAGAGGAGACCCGTGCCCAACAGTGGAACAGAGAAAGGATTGTGATGATGATGAATCCCGTCACCAATCCGCATTGGAGCAGCGTGGTGAAGTATGCTCTAGAGTACTCTAGACTAAACCTTTCATAGCTAAGGTTTTGCTCCCATGCTCAACAGTGACGCCTAGAAATTACAGCTAACCATTGATACATGTATATTTAACTCAGTGCAGCTAACTGTCAAGTATACAGTAGTCAACTGTCAATATGCGGACTGACGGTTTACTGACAGTTGACCATCCATTAATTAACCAAAACGAAACTACAATGAACGTTTATTATGCAATATTTCCTTGCCGGAACAACGACTATTATTCGAACAAAAAGATTCAAAGTGTTCACAGACCTTGACGATAAACAAATATTTTTCTTACATCCATTGAATAATTTATTTTTATTATAAGCACGATTATCTTCTGTGACGGTTCAAGCCAGTAGTGTTTGGGACTATGCCACAGATTATCAAATGTCTTACTCTACAGCCTACTCATGTTTATATGCTGCGAAGGTACAAATCAAACTTAAGTGAGTACCAGCCAATCTAATTTAAATCATATTAGCTTAATTTATCAAATATGCTTAGAAGAGGATGAAAAAAGAAACCGCAAGTGTGCAAATAGAATATAAATATTTCAGACATGTTTACAAAGAAGTAGTAACAAATAATGTAGATTTTTCTTAACGTACTGTATAATAGTAAATATGTGTTATTGAGAATGCTCTGTGTATTTATTCAGTTTGAAGTTGTAGTTTGTTGTATTAAGTTGTTGTATTAAGTGTTAAAAAAAATCTAAGTAGGTCCTATGGTAGTTATAAAATCCTAATGACATCGTGGTTTAGAGTGATAGAGAGCTATTGCGTAGGCTTTTTACGCTCAGTCAAAGAATGTAATCCTCTCTCTTAATATATCACTTAAATCAGCTTGATTGACGTTTGACTTGAGCTGATTTCTCAGCCATTTATAATTCACTTTGAAGTTATCCCTCCCTCTGTTATTATTCTGAGTAATCTTTAACGGTTGGACAATTTAGTAATGAGTGTAATGACTCTAGTTACAAAGTGACTCTTTTATTGAGTTAAATACATAATATTAAATTCATAAATTTGAAAAAATGCTCGCGTTTGCTGGGCTGTCTTTACTTATAGCTTGATTGATCACGGACGACACTATTTCTACGCTCATTTGTTTTTAACTAAAATTATTAATATGATAATGCTATGAACGCAATTTTTCGACAGAATTGCAGTTTTTACATAACGCAAGCTGCAGTCAATTGAGTAGACACGACTTTTTAAGATTTTTTACATACTTACTTGTCTTCAACATAAAATAAGTATAATTATTCCAAAAAAACCAATGAACGCAATTTTTTTCAACAAAAATGAATTTTAAAAGTTATTATAAACAGTAGGTACTTACTTTGCTGTCCCTGTAGCTCGGGACCAGAATAGTGCTACGGTAGCCCCTGCCTGTCGTAAAAGGCGACTAAAAGGGGAGTTCTGGGGTTGCGGGCGGTGAGAGGGGGAGCTCGAACCGTCCATTTTGTGACCCCGGGAAAGACGACGCTGTTTGTGGCTGCACAGCGTTGTGTAATACGGGAAGAGCCCGTCTTGGGCGCAGCGCTGGAGGGCACCGGCGCGTTCTACAAGAGATCCCGGAGCCCTCCTGTAGCGCCGGAGTAGGCCACCGAGTGGGTTTTAGTGGGTGAAAGTCCCACATAACCCGGCTCGTCGCTCCCACGACGTCCGGGTACCTTTTCAAGGTTTCCCACTCGTTAAACAAAAAAAAAAAAAAGGGTACTTACTTTGCTGCCAAATTTTTACTGACAGCCCTGCCGAAACAATAATCGATGAAAATTGCATTTCAATAAAATTCATGAAAGAAATACTGGATACACAAATTTATATAGAAGCGAGTAGGTATAAGCCAATTCATCAATACATATATAAGAGCTTTTATACATTTAATTTAATATGGCAACAGTAGGGGCAAAGCGAACAAACTTGGTAAACATGTTACCTTTAAGTAACAAATTACTGTAACTTGATGTCTTAGTAACAAAGGATTTGAATAAAATAAAATAAAACCTGCACGTGCGAGTCGGTTTCGCTCACGAAGGGTTCCGTACCATTATCTATAAAAACGGCAAAAATATCGTATCTGTTGTATGGGAACCCTCTTAAATTTTTTTCTGTTTTTTTAATATTTGTAGTTATAGCGGCAACAGAAATACATCGTCTGTGAAAATTTCAGCTGTATAACTACATATCACGATTCATGCCGTGGCAGACGCACAGACGGACATACAGCCTGTTGCCAAACGCACAGACGGACAGCGGAGCTTTAGTAATAGGGTCCCTTTTTACCCTTTGGCTAGAGAATCCTAAAAAGCATCTTTATATTATAATTATAAATAAGTTTTTTTAAATTTTTAATTGTATTTCATCAAAATTGTATTAAAAAATTCGCAACAAATTAAACTGAAAAAAGTTCAGCTAAATTCAGTTCCCTGCAGCCGTCTTAAGATAGATGACTTAAGCGTGCACACACGAGTATGGGCAAGGGGTGGACATAAATACCGCGTGAACATTTAATTATGAAAGTTCCGTTGTCTTGGCAATAAGAAGAAACTCTTTAATGGATTTTGTTAAATGGATTTTATGCTGCGTCTCATAGACGTCCCACTGCTGGGCATACTCCACCACGCTGTTCCACAACAGCAATAACACAATCCATATTAGTAATGGAAATGTTGACTGATGGTTACGAGTATATGGTGATCTTGGGTAGAGCTTTAATTACATTCAAATTCATTGGAAAAGCTTGATTCACTGAACTTTTCTCGTATCGTATTCCACTCGGTTAACTTTTTTTATGGATATAAGATAGCAAACGAGCTTGCAGCAGCACCCATCCGCTGCCGCCCATGATAACAGTGACTGACTTAGAACAAGACTTAAATAGGTACTAGGTTTGTTAGTCCAGTTAGTTGAGAGAGTTAAAAATCATAAGTTGGTCAGTTCGTTAGCGGGTATGAGGACTGGGGACTGTTAGTGATAATTATTACTGTTACTTAGTGTTAGCAATACAGTTTTAATAGATATATACTCTACCACCTTATATCTTCAGGAAAATTCAGATCTAATATTATAATATTTTGGAAAATATTTGTTTCGTATTGCCTCATGAATAACATAAAAATAGAATGGAGATAGTAATGTAAAGCACCCTTAAAAACTACCTAAGTACCGTAAAATCTACCCTTATCTGAATCATCCCTCTTCCATAGATTCAGTTAGTTTTCAGACTCCGCGTAGGGTGCACGCTGGTTGCCTGAAAATATATAACATCGGGCCCGTATAAAATATTAAGAGAAGCTCGGAAGTTAAATAGTAATATCTGAGAAAGTTGTATCGAGAAAAGTCATGGGTAAGTGCATAAGATCCTTTATATGCGTTCCATGTAACACTAAAAGCGCTCACGGGTTAACTCCTATTATTTATTTTTTAATGTTCTTTACAATTAAATTTTAAAATATTATTTATTTCTCAAAAGATTTACAAATCACTCACTGAGAAACATGATAAAATATTATAAATTACATCCTGGAGCTGTTTGTTTTGTAACAAACATTATTAATTATATTAGTATAATTTGGAAAAAAATAGATCAACAATTGCACATCAAACAGACACTAAGCGGGTACTTAAAAAATATTTTTGTTACCAATAGAATAGTTATTTTATGAACGGTTTCTAAATTTAAATGTAACTTGGACGTAACAATAAAAGGGTGAGTGATTTAAATTAAAAAACACGACAGAAAACTGGTAATCATTTAATTCGAACGTGAAGCTGTCAAAATATTTTTACATTTCTGTAGTCTATACTAATATTAAAAAGTGGAAAGATTTGCTTGTAATGTTTTCACACAAAAACTACTGGGCCGATTTCAAAAATTATTTCACCATTAGAAAGCTGCATCTTCACTGTTTCACATAGGCTATATAATATTCGCTGCGACCCATAGACGTCCCACTGCTGGGCACGGGTCTCCCCCACAGACGCATCTGCGGGAAGTCTAGAGCATACTCCACCACGCTGCTCCAATGCGGATTGGTGGAGGGGTTAGTGGCCAACCCAGTGTCGAATGTTCTCAAGCCACCCGAAGGTCTTCGACAAGGCTTAACGACTGTTTCCAACATTGAAAACAACCGGGACCGACGGCTTTACGTGCCCTCCGAAGCACTATATAATATTACTAGGTGTAAACGAAACTATTGATATGTCTAATTCCACGCGAATGTACCTATAAATAAGGAATTCATGTGAGGCCATCAAAGGACCCATAGTTTATAGTATTCATCGATGATTTACCTTGCCTGGTGAAGGTCGGTATTTGTTTTACGTTTAGCGTTTATATAAACAGAGATCATGTCTGTTTTGGGTACTAATAATATCACTAGTAATATTGGACACTAATAATATCATTATTATTAATTCAAATTTATTTGAGTTAATATAATATAATAATTACTGAGTTATTCTACTGATCTGGTGAATGGTGTTTGTATTAGATACGGTTAATAAAATATTATTATTACATTTAAGTTGCAGATTTATTTTATGACTTTCTATTATCAATCTATAGCATTGAAAAAGGGGATGAATATGCTGGCCAAAGAGATGAGATGTTAAATGTTTCCATAGTTTTCACTGGGTAGAGTTTGTCCAGTAATGTCCGTGATTAAAATAGGAAGCAACTATAAACGAAACTACCGCATTCTAAATCCACGTGAGCGAAGCTGCGGGCATAGAATTAAATTGGGGAAGATTTTTAGAGACTTAAGTCTCGAATAAGGTTACTTTGAAAATTTTAATGTAAATATTTTAAGGCAAATGAATCAGATAGTTACAATTATTTAAGAGATTCTCTAATGCATGAAGCACCAGGTCGTTTTCTATTTAATATTTACATGACAAAATAAAAATGAGAATGCTATCTAATATCCAAATAAATATAGATTCATAATAGATTAACACGCTTGAATCATTGTTGATGCGGTGACCTAACATGATGGGTGTGCCTAGGCGATTAGGGGAGTGCTATCTATTTAACGATGCGCATAGACAGCTGTAGAAAGTTATATTCCTGAAATAGATAAATATATCAGTAACTTTTGCAATGCGAAGTAAAATTTATGGCAGGCACTAAATAAAAATCATGTATTTGATCCTCTCCAACGTCACCAAGGAGTGATAGGTATAAGTTCGCCTTTTATAGTCATTTGGCTCAGTAAAGGTAAAAAAATAAGAATTATACATAATGTAATATTCCTGATTTAGGCCCGAGATCTTACATTAAAACCACCATTAGCAGTGACCATTAGAGCATAACCCAACTTTATTCCATTTGACAATTGACAATCACACACTGACAGCTGCTAGCGAGGGCGGCAGACAACTCCCGCCGTATCACCCACAGACTATCTATTATTACATGCAACGATTTAATATACTACACATAACAATATAATGTGGCGTCCATAGCCCAATGGCTCGCATCGATTCAATGTGATCGAAAGAGTTAAGCAACGACGGGCGCGGTCAGTTTGTGGATTGGTGACCGCTAGTGGCAAAATTTCATGGACGCTACCGTGCTTCGGAGGGCAAGTAAAGTGCGCAATCAAGATCAATTAAATTATGTGTCACTCTAACATATAGAGTACAATCATACAAATAATTAATTCGAGGGTAATTATTTAAAAAAAGATATTTAATTATTTTACGACGACGCACAGTCAAGCCAATTATTTTAAGGTAAAAGGTTAGCTTAGCAATTCATCTCGACTACGTCGGATCGCAATCAGTCAAATCATCGTATATCGGGTGAAGGTAAATTAAATTCCGTTACGTCGGCGTGTAATCAGAGTATTTGTTGAAATAATTCAAAATTAGGTTCACACTAGGTACATACTTAACGAAAGCCTTGGTACCTACTTACGTACTACAAAATCCGGAGCTCAAACGAATATTCAAACTAAGCTGTATTTATGTGAGAGCATAGATTAATTATTGCAAGAAATTTAGAAAAGGAAGACAGAGAAAAAGGTGGTGGTGGGTGGTTTTAGATTACATAGGAAATAACTGGATGCAAGTTGCAAGAACTCGCAAGCTTTGGAATGATTTTGGGAGAGGCCTACACCAAAGAGGCGACTTTACCTAGAATAAGATTTAAAAAAAAATATGTAGAAACTAAAATTTTTTAATTTAGTACAAAAGCCTTTTTTATTTATTTATTTATAGATTAATTATTGATGTAAAACTAAAATCGTTACACATCACATCGCTGCGCTGGTTCAATTGCAGAAAGCTATGCCTACTCGTACAGGAAAGTAGGTAATCAATTAAGGAATAACCTCTTATATGGTTGGCCACGAACCCCTCCACCAATCAGCATTGGAGCAGCGTGGTGGAGCATGCTCTAGACCTCCCGCAGCAGTGTCTGTGGGGGAGACCCGTGCCAGCAGTGGGACGTCTATGGGTCGCAGCGACCTCTAATATGAAATTATGTCGTATGTCGTATACCGCAATACATATTAGATTCCGTATTTGGGGTACAATTGCATATTAAATTTTGGTTACTTTATTGTATCATATTGAATTTCCAATATTAGACTAGAGGTATGGTCGGACGCGGGGTGAGTGGGTTATCGTCGTGAGTGAGTATTATGTCCCCCTCACTAATACCCCATGCGCAGTTATCCTCTACGGATTTTACTCGTAGTACTGCGAAGAATACAGTAGTCAACACATATGTCGTTGTCTTTCCCGGCGTCACTTGATGGACGGTTCGAGCTCCCACTCTTGCCGCCCTCTGAAGTTTCATTTCAATAGTGTCTTACGACAGGTAGGATTTTAGTCCTTAAGGGTAGCAACACATATGTGACTGACTTGGAACGAGACTTATACTGAATTACCAACTGGACTTTTACTAACACCAACAGGACTACTATCGATAACAGTCCCCAGTCCTCATACCCACTGACGAATTGACCAACGAATGTTCTGATTTTCGTAGCTAACTGGACTAACCATCCCAGTCTCTATTTGAGTCTCGTTCAAAGTCAGTAACAGATGTCATGGGCGGCAGCGGATGGGTGATGCTGCAAGCTCGTTTGCTATCTTATATCCATAAAAAAAAGGTAGCTGGTACTCCGGTCCCGATCTAAGGATACCGCTATTGAGTTAGGTACTCAACACATTTAACTTGGGTATGGGGATACTTTGAGGTGTTTTAGAACCGTTTTATATTCATAGATATCGCTTTTATTTAAGCCCGGGCACTTCGCCAAACGTCGTTATGAACAGATTATACTCACCTCGCATGATTTATGATCTGTATGAATTATAGTTATTGGCTTAAGGTTTGAGGGATTTTTCAATAGAAATCATTTATGAATCGGTCTCTCTTGGTAAGCTATTCCGTGTTTGTTTTTGTTTCTAATGAATTGATGGCTTTTAATAGCTTACTGCACATCTTGTAATACAAATACAAATATTAATTTATTTATCGGGAATTATAGGTTGTCATTCCAGTGGTGGTGAAACATTACATTACATGACTTTAAATGCAAACATCCGGTATTCGAACAGCAATGTCAGTGCCACCACGCAGGGCTGGATTTAGGGGACCGGGGCTACAGCCCCGGGCCTCCACAAAAGAGGGAGCCCCCACAATAGACTTCGGAAAAAAAAAGTTGCATATTCCGACTAGTACGAGTAAACACTAGTAAACAACTTTTCTTTTGTTTTTTTTTTCCGCTGTTTTACCTTCCCCTTTACCTTTGTAAATACAAACATGATTAAATTGTTCTTATGTTTGTTAAATACTAAAATAATTTACTCGGTTTCACAATACTACACGGTTTTGATTGAAAAACTCGACTGAAAAAAGTTGTTCATCTCATTTGGAAAATAATTTGGGGCCAGGGGGCCTCCACTCCTTTGTTGTCCACCTCACTCCATACCTCTAAATCCGGCCCTGCCACCACGGCTGCGATGTCGGTCGTTCTATCCATTCTATTACAGCACTCACGTTCCATATTCATTGCGTTAACGCAAGCACTTGTGGGCCAATGCCAATGTCCCACATTGCAGCAATTGCCGTCTATTCCTGGCCACTTAGGCGTAGGGCAGACAACGGCTTTAATACATCAGAACTATAGAGGAATTGTTGGGCGTCACAACGATAGCAAATAAGCATGTTGCACTACTCCTCCGCTGCGACAGGGGTGCGACCCATGATAACTGTGACCTATTTTGAAGAAGACTCGAATTATTGTAGGAAACCGCCGGATAAAAAGCCACACGTGTCTTAGTTCGCATATAATTTTATTGCAACTACACTGTCTTTTGTTTCACTTAACCAAATAATTTCAAAATTTATAAATTTTCAGATTTAAAAAAACTAGAAAAACTCTCTTTTATACATGCACGTAAAAACCAAAAATAAATTATGGATCGTTCAAGTTGTCTCTGGCCTGAAGTGTAAACTATGTGCTTTTAATTACAATATTTGATTGAAAAGGCATGGGGCGCTGGAACAGGCACGGGTCTTCTCAGAATGGGAAGGATTAGGCCTTAGTCTAAGGCCTTATCCCTCCCATTGTGAGAGGAGACCCGTGCCCAACAGTGGGACAAAAAAAGGGTTGTGATGATGATGATGAGGCCTTAGTCCACCACGCTGGCCAAGTGCGGATTGGTAGACTTCACATGCCTTAGAGAACATTATGATGAACTCTCAGGCATGCAGGTTTCCTCACGATGTGTCCTTCACCGTTATAGCAAGTGACATTTTTTTTATTTTATTTCATCCATTAATTCATCCTTACATATTAATTTGTCCACAGCAACGCCAAACTCCTTGAAAGGCGACAGCAAGTCTCTCAGCTGCGGGCCCCGGCTGCGGCGCTGGTGCCGGAGCCGGCGCTGCCAGCTGTGGCGGCTGCTGCTGCTGCCCTTCATCCCTATCCTAGCACTCATCGTGCAGACCACGCTCTCGCTGCGGAACAGCCTCACCAACGGAGGGGAGGTCGCGGAAGTCGAGGAACAGGTAATACTGTAACTGTTTCTGCTCCCCTGGTACGTCACCCCTCTGATTATTAAGTACGTTATCACTATTTTATTACTGAACGATTCGTGAGTGTCTATATTCATAGTTGAAGTTACCGGCTTACTAACGTGTGATTTAAGTCGTTAACTTCAACTACGTTATCGCTCTGATTCACTTTTTTTTTATATCAAACAATATAAAACAATCATAGGAACAAGAAAAAGCAAACTAGAGCTTAGGAAATCAAATAATGCATGACCAACCTTTGTGATGGAATACCTCCCATTTCTCCTTCCTACCTTGAAAATGCTATGCTTGACCAAGCAGATACGCCGATATAGGTAACTTTTAACGTGATTAACATGAACATTTTCATGACACATCATGAAACTGTGGCACCTGGATGCTACCTTTCATCCTTATCCTGGCGCTCATCGTGCAGACCACGCTCTCGCTGCGGAACAGCCGCAACGGACGGGAGGTTGCGGAAGGTGATGAGAACGTATATTCTTATGCTCCCCTGGTACTTTACGCAAGATCACGCAATCAAGCTGTATCACTGCTGTTTGTGTTGTGTTATGTGGCGAAAGATCACCATTTTATAATTCAAAAGCCGAATTCCTTGAAATTTCTATAACATAGCAGAATCACCTGTAGGTACATTTGGTACTATGCTTATGACGCTGCTAGAAAGAAGTAAGTGTAACCGGAACCGCTGAACCGAAACAACTATAATTATTTAGCTATGACGTGATTGGATACGCTTACCAAAAGTCTATGTAACTACAAAGTACTAAAAGAAAAGGAGATATAATTCTATTTTAAATTGATTAATATAATTATGTATATATATTTATACTAATATTATAAAGAGGAAAGATTTGTTTGTAATGTTTTCACACAAAAACTATTGGACCGTTTTCAAAAATTCTTTCACCGGCATCGTATACATGAAGCCTTAGAAAGCTGCATCTTAACTGAGTGACAAAGGCTATATAATAGTACTAGGTGTAAACAAAACTATTGATATGTCTAATACCACGCGAGCAGCTTATGAAAATAAAAAATAGGCCAATCACTTACACTTACACTTACTTGGTTCGACAAACTACACCAAAAGCGAAAGGCTAATTAATTAAAAATTCTCATTGAAACTTTATCCTAGTCCACGCGGTCGTAAAACACTCACAAAAAGTAAAAGGGTCACGTAATAAATTATGATAGCCAGCAACGACAAATGCTCGCAAATTGTAGAGATTCGTGATTAAAAATATAACTGCACGATTTTGTCATACATCATGAAAAATATTCATCATATTCCTTGGTAACCTACTTAATAGGCTGTGGTTAGACTGTGTTGTACACAGCGGTGACAGCCCAGTGGCTATCGATCTTGCCTCTCACTCGAGAGGTCCGGTTTCAAATCCAAGACGCACTAAGATACACAAGTAATAAGATGGTAACAAGGATATAATGAGCCTCTGTACTTAGCCACTGAGTGACATACAAATATTTACAAGAAAGTTTAGTTAATTATGAAGTCATTAATTTGATTAATCTACTTGTAATGTCAATTTATAGTACCTAATCTTACCTAAGGTTTCTTATTCTGGTTATACCTACAAAAAACATTACTACTAAAAACCAACACTAAAATAGCTCATAAAACACACAAATACTACAGTAGAATGTGTGTAAAAACTATAGTTTGGTATTAAAATTCGTCGGGCGATTGGGCGAAAAAGAAATGTGAAAAATCTTAACATCTTTATATTTATATACTTGTAATAAAACTAAAGAGGATTCAACAATATATATTAAACAAGTTTATTATATAATATAATATATATTCAATACAGTTTCTGTGAAAATTATATCTTAAGCGTTATATTTACAAGAGCCTCGTAGAAGAAGGTATTTTAAAAACTTAGGAATTTAGCGTACAGTACCTACTAAGATTTAAAAACGTAATTTTCCGGAATTTCTTGCCGTCCCGTTATGAACTCCACAATATGCTCTCGCAAACATTTTAACGTAACGCTGTATCACTTCTTCTTGCAAGATTATTAAGTTATATTTAACTTACTTTATCAAAAGTAATATTTTAACCTCTATGTCAATAAAGCCCAATTCACCTGACAGATCTGCCATTCTGATCTTCTATTTATTAGTTCTTGACTAATAACACTTCTCTCCATTTACATTTTCCCATCTTAATATTATTTCATTCATTCAATATTTGTCTTATCTCTGTGATAAGATACATTGCAACTGAAATTAGCATTTAATATTCACGTTCAAACCGAAGGGTTTATCCTACTAATATTATAAACGGGAAAGTTTGTAAGTATGTATGGCTGGATGGATGTGTGTTACTTTTTCACGTAAAAAGTACTGAATGGATTTTAATGAAACTTTACAATAATATAGCTCAGAATAACACTTAAGCTACAATTTATAAAGATATTGTGTGAATTGTCCAAAATATGACGATAAGTGTCAAGTAAGTAGGAAAATATCTACCATCTGCGAGCTATTCTGGCGTGCGCTGCCAAAACTACTGAACCGATTTCAAAAATTCTTTCACCATTAGAAAGCTGCATCATCACTGAGTGACATAGGCTATATAATATTACTAGCCGTAAACGAAACTATTGTTATGTCTAATTCCACGCGAGCGAAGCTGCAGGCGTCCTCTAGTGCGAAATAAATTAAGATTTGATGCACCCAAACTTTGACCTTTGCTTGAACTATAATTTTCCCCACTTCTGAGGTCAAATCGATACAAATGCGAAGTTATAAATCGTCTCCACTCCAATCTGCGAAGCTGTCTAAAGTCCAATATTTTCCACTGGGGTCGAGATATAAAATAGTAATTATTCGATGTCATCTCTCGCGCCGAAAGCCGTCAGCCAAAGAACATTGCACAGACCAATGAACTGATAGATAGAACATTCTCTTACCACTAATAGCAATTATAAATTCTAAATTGTGTATGGTTGTTTTATAAATATTTGTGATTTACATAATATTTGTCATTTGCATTATTATATACATTAGTTGGAAAATAAATGATCTATGGAAAATGTTATCTTTATTGTTGATCTATCTATAATTACCTATTAATTTAAAATTTATATTATTAATAATTCCATTCTATTTTATGTCATAGAACACCGAATACCAAGAATTTTCTGGCAAATTGTATCCATTAATTAAAAATAATACCCAACTATTATTTATTATTATTTGAAGAATATGGTTTATTGAAATTGTTTTCTGTTTTCAAATTTCAGCCCATAGGCATCGGCTTTACTATAAAATCTTGACAAAGAAATTCATAGATAAAAATCTCGTGCATACAGGTAGGTACAAAGCTTGTCAACCAATTCCACCCCAGTGGTTTGCAACGACTGAAAGCTGACTATCGAATGCATTTTATTGGCCACGCTAAGTTCGGACAGTTTTCCGAACATGTTTTCGAAGCTGTCAGCTTACCAGCTCGCGTTCTTACCAGAAACTAAGTTAAAACGTAAACCAAAACGTAAACAGATAAGTTTATTAGGGTTCCGCATCCAAAGGATGACAAACATAAAACAAAAACGCCATTAATATTATGCCTTCGCTGTCTGCTGTACGCGGCTCTATACCTAACAAAGAAACAGGTATACCTTCATCTGAAATGTAGCCAATTACACAGGATATGTAGCCGCTATTACAAAAATAATAAAACGGTGTCATACAGGGTTCCCATATAAGTTAAAAAATTGCTTGGTTGTACGGAGCCCATGTCAGAGTCCGACTCGAACTTGACCAGTTTTATTATTATCATAATAAAGTTACTAACGTTAATGTAATATTTATAGTGGTGTTATTTAATATAACGTTGCATTACTTTTATATTCATTATTTTTATAATCATTCTTAAAATTGGAACGTGAATTTAAATATATTGGTTCTGTATTTGAAAGTATTTGGCTATAATTACTTACATTCGGCGGCCAATCAATTTGAATACATTTATTTTTATCCCATAACTAGGTATACAGATAAAAATATTAAAAGAACAACGCAAATCCTTTACTAGTCCAATGCCTTTACGAAAAACTCACAATACAGAAGGCACGTGTTGTACAATTTTCGACATACAAAATGTTGCATTGAATATATGTCTTTGAGCTGGCATATTGAAATTTACAACCGTTCCGTTTATCAATATTGAACCAATTTATGTTTCAAATATAAAATCATCGTTGAACCGCCAAACTCGTTTATTTAAAATCGTCAGTTATGCCTTCATTTTTGTAAAAGTATTTTTTGCTTACTCTACTAACGGGTGCTACTTGCGAATTGACAATAAATGAGCATGCTGCATCATCCGCAGTGACAACTGTCAGACCCTAAGCTCCTAATCTCGTTCAAAGCCGGTTACAGATGTGTTAGGTACTCAAAGTAACGCTTACTGATACGCAATTCATTACTACCAACACTGCAAAGTCGGCGCGAGGGGTCTCTCCCACAGCCACAACTGAGGGAGGTTGTGTATGTATGTATGTATGTTATTACTGAATGATCCGTGAGTGTCTATATTCATAGTGGAAGTTACGGTGCATGCCGTAACCGCCGCGAGCGCGTTTACTCCTGAAGATGATCATCGTAATCGATCGAAACTAGTTGGCCTATTTCCGACTTAAATCACACGTGAATAAGCTGGTAACTTCTACTATGAATATGTATGTATGTATGTATGCATGTATTGCATGCATGTATGTATTTATGTATGTAGGTATGTATGTATGTATGTATTTATGTATGTATATTGGGTAGTGGCCAGCCCAGTGTCGGATTTTCGCAATCTACCTAAAGGCCATAGATAAGAGTTTTAATCAGAATTTTAGTCATTTACATTTGGCTTACTAATGTAAGGATACATTCACCCACAGTACAATAATTCAACACCATTCAGCCTGATTACACGTTCAATACACACATCATTCCATTTTATCATTCGTTCAACTCACCATTCATTTTCGACATCTTAACTCGTAACAGATTCATTCAATTCCTTACAGCGGATGAGGACAATTACGCATACGCTTGTGCACAGGGTTATAATTGATATTAGTGACGAAAGTGCTGGATTAGGTCCCTATCGTTGGAGCCTCTGATTGTTAAGGTCGGTACAAGTTCATTATGTATAAAAGCATTATAAGTTTATGCGAATATGTTTCTAAAATCAATCCTGTTGTTCTGAGAATACAACTATTATTAATAGAGTAATAAATCTATGATTATTATGAACTAATTTTGTATTAATCCTTTCCTCTTTTAAGTTCACCCTTAAAACTCAGAAGTGCGATGAAGCAGATACTTTCTAAATAAGTAGTTAAGTACTCTGCATGCCCCGCCTACGAATCAAATCTTATTTTAGTTAATCTTACAACGTTTAACTTCTAAACATATTTCTTTTCTGTCCTACATTTCAATACTAACCTATTCGCATAATTTTTTTTTTTAATTAATTAATTTACCCTACATTATTTTTGATAACCTAAAGAGGAAATCAAAGTTTTATGAAAATAGGTTATCTAGTTATAGTTAAATGATTCTCTTCTTTTAAACCTATTCTTTATTTTTTTATGTTGCCCACGAAATCATTTCAACATAATGTCATATGACCTTGTTGTATACTTTAACTAAAAGGACTGTCCACTTTGTATGAACATTTGGCTATCTGTGAACACCACATTTTAACATAAATATTACATAGGCTTAATTCTTTTAAATTCTAATAAATTCCTTTACCCGTAGAGGGGTCCAGTAATTATTATATATACATTTAAATACTGTTTAGATATAAGATTAAGCTAAATTTAAAGATTAAAAATATAATCTTACTGTTAGGTACATATACCTACAAGTTTCTTAGTTACTGGAATAATTAAAGGTTTTTTTTATTTTATTATTTATTTATTAATTCCTTTACTCAGTTTAAAAAAGAAAATAATAATTGTTTTGTAACCAGATGTCTATTACACTGGTTATTTGACATAAATATTTTGTAGATATTTTAAATAAAACGAACAATCTCCTTGACATATTTTTTATTAATCTGACTCATATGTTATTAATATACTGTCCAAGAACTGGGCTGATGCATCATTTATGTACCTTGCACAGCTCAGAAACCAAATAACGGTCATTACATGAGCACAGCAACGTATAGTTCTTCGGCCCACAATGCAGTTGCAACAATATTGTTTTATAGCATCTCTGCCATGTATTTCATTTTGATACAATATATAAATCTATTGATTAGGGCAATATCCAGTTCATTATTGTATTTCTAATATGTGCATCCCTTTCTGTGTCAGTACACAGTGTGTGCCATCTAGTATGTGCAAGTGAACATCCGCAATTAACACAAAGAATCCTTCGGAGGCCACTAGTTGAGGGCTGTTCATTACTGAATTCTCGATTGGTAATATTTAAAGCCATCACCCAGCAAAAATGACATATCATATCACCATGTCCAATCTGTAACCGAAAGAATACAATTATTACCTAATAGAAGTTATCAAGACAGTAATTATAACTATTGTAACTGTAAGTTTATTAAAAACTTACCACTTGGGGAGCGACCCACTGTGCTATAACAGATCTAACCTCAAGAAGGTCAAGACAATAACTTCTTCTATGCATGATTTCAGTACCATAGTTCAAACAGTGCACTGTTTGCACGGTTTCCTGCGAAGACAATGTATTTGCCTCCTCCGAGTCCTCCGTGTCGATCGTGTCCGTGCGCAAGTGATGCACAATATCCAATAGTTATTCAAGCCGGGGTCAACGATAGGATTAGTTTCAGGGTCCGTAAGCGTGCCAAGGTCAGCGAGAGAAGCCGGGTCCAAATCCATATTCGTAACCAAGGTCGTAACATTATAATAATGATGAAAAAACAGACGAATGTATCCACGATGCGAAAAACAAATAAACAAAGCAAATGCGACCGACAGTTCACAGTTGAAAGTACTTGACGTACTTGACTTGAAAGTTGAACATAGATTACTTTGTCAACGTCAACCGATTGACAGTTGGGGATGCAAACAATGCATCGATTCGAGCATGTTTGCAAAACATCGATATATTGTTCATTATCTTGAATTATTTTTAATAGCAACGTACATAAAATAATATGTTAATCTAGTAAAAATAACGGGTTATTTACAATTTATTGCTTTTTATACGTGTATCTTACCACACTTAAGTTTTGTCGTGATAATTAAAACTTCGAAATAACATCGAGATATTGTTTTTACTATCGATATAGGAATAATTTTGCAATTCTACTGACGTGATTACTCTGTGTATGTGACAATATGAAGAGCTAATCAGTAGAATGTTTTATTATACATATTATTTAAAAAAAAAAGTAAATTGATACAAAAATAATTCGCGAGTATCGCGAAAAAAAAAAACAAACAATATATATTTTTTTCGTGTAATTATTTATTTTTGAGCATCCTGTCCACGAATAGCCGAAAATGGACATAGCCCTTTAATGGTATTTTAAAGTCTACAATTTGTACCTATCATTTATTTATACTCATAAATTTCAGATGGACGAAAGGCATTTAATAAGTATACCTGGAATGGAAGGAAATAATTTCTTGGTGTTAGACCAAGTGGACAGCGCCGATACCGAATGTCAGATTCGAGGGCAAGCTGATCTTGGAAAGTCAAGACGCAATTGTATGGTGTTAGACCAAGTACAGGATACGTGTCTCGAAAGTGAGATCCAAGGACGTTATCCGCCATCATCTTTTGGTGAGTCTGAAAGAAATTCTCTGGTGTTAGACCATGTGGAACGAGATAAGGAACTCAGGAGTTCGACGCGTATCGTTGAGACCGAAGTTGAACGCAACCAAACCAAATCTCCCGATGACTATTATTATTTACGAAGAAAATTGCGCAGTTCTAGTAGGGGTGCAATGATACAGCGACAACATCATTCAAGAGATTTCTCATATGACCAGTACGCCGTGTCCTCTGATCGGATTTCACGTACCGACTTAATTCATGGTCAATACAATGAGAAGCAAGTTTTTAATAAACACAAGCGAGGTCATAGTAGCTCTAGTTCAGCCGAAAGGTCACCGATGCGTCGGAGACGGCGATCTGATAAACATAAGTCGAAGCGTGGGCGTATGGTTAGAGGGGGTTATTATTCCAGTAGTGAATCAGAAGGCAGAAATTATGTTTTGAACACACCATTAGCGCGGTGCCCCCCTTCACCAAACGCCAACGCTCATAAATTTAAGTCTTTTCATGATCCACAGAGATCTACCGCTCATGATACGAATAATGCTAGTAATATGTTTGATAAGTTTTTAGACGTATTAAAAGACCTAAAGGGACAATCGAATTCAAAACTTTCACTGTGTAATGTCCTCCCGGAATTCGACCCTATGTCCAAAGATCAAAGCATTTTAACATGGCTCACAAAAGTAGAGGAATGTGCTGAAATCTACGGGTGGTCAGAAAAAGAGGTGATTCATTTCGCCCTTCCCAAACTCGTTGGCATTGCTAAAACTTGGTACCAGGGTCTCAGCACAGTCCTCTATACTTGGAATGAATGGAAAAAGAAGCTCATAGAATCTTTTCCATGTCGTGAGGATTACGCAGAACTCTTGATTACTATGTTAGGTAAAAAGGTTCGTTACGGTGATTCTTTAGAATACTATTATTACGAAAAGATGAATCTTCTAAATAGGTGTGATATTCGAGGTCGGAAAGCTGTTGACTGTATCCTTAATGGTATTGAAGACCGAGCGGTCCGCGTCGGTGCGCAAGCCGCACGGTTCCGTGAACCTGAAGAGGTACTTGGTTATCTCAAAACAGTTAAGGTTAATATAAATAGAGACCAA
The DNA here is from genome assembly GCA_944567765.1 of Carterocephalus palaemon. Classification (NCBI taxonomy): domain Eukaryota; kingdom Metazoa; phylum Arthropoda; class Insecta; order Lepidoptera; family Hesperiidae; genus Carterocephalus; species Carterocephalus palaemon. The sequence goes on from OX155650.1 coordinate 11,142,870, forward strand.
ATAGAGAAGGCAGAGAAATATAAGCATGAGAAGAAGACTGCAGCAACGGGTATATACTCTAACTCGAGACGTCTGTCGAATCTGTCGAACCAAGTACGCGCGGATCATTCACGAAGAAACATCATTACTTGCCATAACTGTAAGAAGGACGGACACAAAAGTGTGCAATGCCGCAGCCCACCATCAGAATGTACAGTATGTGGCAAATTGGGTCACCTCAATTTGTTTTGTAAATTCAATCAATATGGTAGTATCCGAGAGAAGATTCCGCAAGCTTTAAATGGGAAGGAAGAGAAGAAAGTTGCATTTGTAAGCTCATCGGGTCAATCGAATTCAAAATATTTAGTAGAGGTCTTAGTTAATGATATTCAACTATTGTGTCACGTGGATTTAGGCAGTCAATGCACACTGATAAGGAGAAGCGAAGCTAAACAGTTAAAATTAACCTTGGATACTGAAAATCTACCTATAATGAGAGCCGTTGGTGGATATCTTGTGCAGCCGTTGGGAAAATCGATGTTAAAAATAACTGTTCAGGGCATTACAGAGAATGTTGAAGCGCTTATAGTGGAGGATAACGCAATAAACTACCCCGTTCTTTTAGGACACACATTCACAGAATTACCGCATATCACAATCATAAAAACACCTGATCAATTATTATTCCAACAGACTAAAATTAAAGTTTCATTACGACTACAAAATAATTTTATGCTTGCACCGCGTGAGATCGGACTTGTTCCAGTTAGTTCTCTCGACGCTTATTCCGGTAATGTCTATGTTAATGGAGTTTTAAGGGGTGCCACAGGCGAAGAATACTATCTTTTTCCTGGTGAGTATTCAATTAAATTAGGTGCTGGACGAATTTTAGTAATTAACATGAGTGAACAAATCTTAAAATTCGATAAAGATATGCTACTGACGCGTTGTATTACAGTAGCTGATAACAAACAAATATATGCTCTCGCGATGGATAAAGGAGATATTGATGCGGGTAACGATACATTACGATGTGGGCCTAACGTCACTAACCAAGAACGTGCTACTCTGGAGAACTTGATAACTAGATACAAGGAATGTTTTTCAACGAGCCTCAAAGACTTAGGTCTGACAAATATGGGTGAGATGGTAATTGAGCTCGAGAATTCTGACCCTGTAGTTTATAGACCATATCGCATGTCTATAACTGAGAGGTCTCTGGTACGGGATATGGTTGAGGAGATGTTGGAGGCAGGTATTGTTCGCGAGTCATCGTCACCGTATGCCAGCCCTATAGTACTAGTGAAAAAGAAAACCGGGGAGAAGCGCTTATGCGTAGATTACAGGGCATTAAACAAGCGTACTAAGAAGGATCATTATCCGCTTCCTCGAGTTGAGGATCAGTTGGACCAACTCGCTGGTAATAAGCTTTTCATCTCTCTAGACCTGGCATCCGGGTACTATCAGATTCCCATCGCAGCATCGTCTCAAGACAAGACCGCTTTTATCACTCCTGATGGGCAATTTGAGTATACTCGAATGCCTTTTGGTCTTGTAAATGCTCCATCGGTTTTCCAGAGAACTATTAACAAGATTCTACTAGAAGCCAAGATTAAGTTTGCACTAGTGTACATGGATGATATCCTTATACCAGCACGTACATTTGAGGAAGGTATTGCGAGGCTTGAAAAAGTTTTATGTTTGCTAAAAGAAGGTGGATTGACTCTCAAATTATCGAAATGTTTCTTTTTCTATGAACAGATAGACTTTCTGGGCTACGAGGTTAGCTGTGATGGCATTAGACCAGGAAGCAGAAAAATCGAAGCTGTGAGTAAATTCCCAACGCCATCGAATCAACATGAAGTAAGACAATTCGTTGGATTAGCTAGCTTTTTCAGGAGATTCGTTCGTGATTTTGCTGTAATATGTAGGCCTCTGACTGATTTATTAAAGAAAGATAGTAAGTGGAAGTGGTTAGCGGAAGAGGAAAAATCTTTCAATACGTTGAAGGACGCACTGGTATCAAGACCGATTCTCGCTCTGTACGATCCGCAGCGAGAGACGCAGCTCCACACCGACGCTTGTAAATTTGGTGTTGCTGGAATACTACTTCAAAAGTGCGAGGAAGGTTCTTTTAAGGCTGTGTCTTACTTTAGTCGTAAAACTACGGCGGATGAACAGAAACTTCATTCATTTGAATTGGAAACTCTTGCTGTTATAGCTTCCCTAAGTAGATTCCGAGTATATTTGTTGGGTATCTCTTTTAAAATTCTAACGGATTGTAACGCTCTACGGACAACCTTAACAAAACGTGACCTTGTTCCACGCATCGCGAGGTGGTGGATACAATTTCAAGAATTTGATTGCGACATTGAATACAGGCCAGGAGCTAGGATGACTCACGTGGATGCCCTCAGTCGGAACGCCGTTGGGACCGCAAGACCTGAAAGTCATGTGATTGATGTACTGTCCCTGGACATCGAAGATTGGATCACGACTGTCCAATCTAATGATGATGAGATATCTCGCATAAGAGACATCCTAAATGACCCTGAATCTGAAAAGATCGGAGATATAATTAAAAACTATAAACTTAAAGGTGGTAAAGTTTATCGATGCTTAGGCACGACTGAAGATGCAGGTATCCGATGGGTTGTACCAAAAGGTGTCCGATGGCAGGTCACCAAAATGAACCACGATGATATCGGACACTTTGGTTTTGAGAAAACCTTTAATAGAATACAGCAGACATTCTGGTTTCCCAAGATGAGACGGTTTGTGAAAAAGTATGTTCGTTCGTGCTTAGAGTGTGCGCATCATAAGGGAACTACAGGCAAGCAGTCTGGTACGTTACACCCAATTGAAAGGAGCGACATTCCTTTTCACACCGTGCATGCCGACCATCTGGGACCGTTTGTCAGAAGCAAGGCAGGTAATGTGTATCTCTTAGTACTGATAGATAGTCTCACCAAATTCATTAATATAAAACCAGTTCGGAATACTAAAAGCTCCACTACGATAAAAGTACTTCGCGAGCACATTGGTTATTTCGGTGCACCTACGAGGTTGATTACGGACCAAGGTACGTCTTTCACCAGTAATAGTTTTCGTATGTTCGTGAATTCTCAGGGCATCAAGCATATCAAAAACGCCGTTGCCACGCCAAGAGCCAATGGCCAAGTAGAGCGCTTTAACCGCACTATTTTGGACGCATTATCGACTAAATGCCATGGCAAAGATGACAGAACTTGGGACGACAATATACCTGACATTCAGATCGGATTAAATACAACCGTTCATAAAACTACTGGCAAAAGTGCTTCAGAACTGTTATTTGGGTTTAGAGTAAGGAGTGGATCTGAGAATATCCTTAGTGAAGTGATAGATGCAACGTCGGAACCTAAAGATTCTGAAAATTTACAGGAGATACGGCGTGATGTTGTTCAAAAGATAAATAAACAACAATTAAAGGATAAAGAAAGGTTTGACGCCAAACGTAATAATGCATCGTTTGAAGTTGGAGACTTAGTAAGCGTGAAACGGGAAACACCCAGCGATGGTATGTCAAAAAAGTTATGTGTCAAATACCAAGGACCCTATCGTGTTATTAAGGTGTTGCCTAATGACCGCTACTTGATCGAGGATACTCCATTGTCGCGAAAAAAAGGTAGTCGCCGTTATGAAAATATTGTAGCAGTAGATAAAATGAAACCTTGGTTATGTTTTAACAAACATTTATCGGAGCCTGATTCTGACGGCGATGACAGTTCACCAGAGCCATAGCTAAATAAATAGTAATGCGTTATAATCACAAAAGACAAACCTTTAAAACTTTACATGATTAAGATAAATGTAGGTACCGAATTTATGTTTTATTTTTTTTTTAAACTTTTCATGATTACAATTTAATCACCACATTACTAATAATGGAAAATTCAATAGTTCTATTTATAAGTAGTTATTAAGTAAATAATCAAAATTATGTAGATTTTTTATTGTTATCGCATATTATGATAGTTGAAATTGTATTCAATATTAATAGTGTGAGCCAGGAGCGAAGGGACTTGCTCCAGCAGGACGGCCGAGCTGTAAGGATACATTCACCCACAGTACAATAATTCAACACCATTCAGCCTGATTACACGTTCAATACACACATCATTCCATTTTATCATTCGTTCAACTCACCATTCATTTTCGACATCTTAACTCGTAACAGATTCATTCAATTCCTTACAGCGGATGAGGACAATTACGCATACGCTTGTGCACAGGGTTATAATTGATATTAGTGACGAAAGTGCTGGATTAGGTCCCTATCGTTGGAGCCTCTGATTGTTAAGGTCGGTACAAGTTCATTATGTATAAAAGCATTATAAGTTTATGCGAATATGTTTCTAAAATCAATCCTGTTGTTCTGAGAATACAACTATTATTAATAGAGTAATAAATCTATGATTATTATGAACTAATTTTGTATTAATCCTTTCCTCTTTTAAGTTCACCCTTAAACTAATTTCCATAGACTTTTTTAATATACATCATGATGCCATTCTCTTACCTCTTATACACTTTTACAACATCAAAATTTAGTTACAGTTTAAATTAAATGTTTTTGTTAAATTTTTATTACATTCCATAGACAGCAGTGCCTGGCAGGTAACAATAACATGCACACAACCACAGAACAGATAAAAGGGGTCACACAACTCAGGCAACAACGACGCGCGAGTTCATGCGATTGGCCTCAGAAGCAAGAAAACGCCCATAAAATGTTGTCAATCTCATACGTTTCCTACATGTAAGTACTATTATTTCCATTATACTCTAAACAAATGAATGTTCATGTTCAGGTGAGCCGCGCCACGGAGCTGGGGAAACTGGTGACCAGGCTGCAGCAGGAAAGGTCCGAAGTGGCCTTCTTTATCTTCACCAATGGCAGTACTTTGAGGTAATATAACGGACTATAGGTACAAATAGGTATACCTATGTGTCGGCACGAAAGTATAGCTCTGAATGAAAATCAAAAGAGATAGCTGCTTCCTCCCCAACAACCGAAATAATAGAAAGAACACATCATTATTAGTACTGGAGACAAGGTTGTACAAGAGAGAGGTTATTGAACCTGGGCGTAGTGGCGTCGTTGACAGTGCTCCATCATGTCAAATGTACTCAATATTTATTCATCGTGTAAGTACAAGGCAGAAGCGAAATGAGGATTTACACTTGCAAATACAATTCAAACACTCGAGCACATGATCCAACAAGATATAATCGGATCATATAAATTGGATATGTAGCCTAAATTTATACTCGAGATACGTTTGAGTTACGACGTAAATTCTTGAGGTATCGATAAACATGATGATTTTGATATTGATAAAACTACATGTGATTTACCTACTTAGCTACTGCTAAGCTGCAACCCATAGACGTCCCACTGCAAGGTACGGGTCTCCCCCACAGAGACAGCTGCTGGAGTTCTAGAGCATACTCCACCACGCTGCTCCAATGCGGATTGGTGGAGGGGTTAGTGGCCAACCCAGTGTCGAATGTTCTCAAGCCACATTTTCTCAACATTTAAAACCACCAGATCTCTCTTCTTGTCGTTCCTCGAAGCACGATTTTTTTCCACTAGCTGTCACCCATCCACAACCGACAGCGCCCGTCGTTGCTTAATTTAACTCTTGAATCGACGCGAGCCATGGGCTATGGATGCTACATTTTGGACATGGATTTACAATAATACAATATAATTTATTGCACCAGAAAAAGAACAGAAAAATAACAATACAGTAAAAGAGGTTTTGTTTTGTTTTTTTTTACCTATTTTACTTGTAGTAAAATATACACAATGTAATAATAATGTCCCACTATTAGGCTCTCAGAATAAGAGGGGCATGGCCAGGGTCGTCCACGCTGGCCAAGGTTGTCTCAACCTTACCAGAATATCAGCTTCGAGTAGGACTAAATGACGATACCTACTAAATTTAAGTAAGCTAATGCAGTCTTTCAGAAATAACTTTTTGTATCAGATCATCAGAACTTAACATTCCTTATCTCACAGGATAGGTAGAACACAAGCTTTAAAATAACTGCGGGTCTGATAGGCTATATCGCGGTCAAAAACTGATTGCAACCAAAACCCGCAAACTACACAAAATTCCCAAACCGCCGTACATAAAATGTTTTTGGCAAGACTTCAGCCAATGTAGTCGCGCTTACAATGGACGTCGTTTGTGATAAACTCACTTCTAACTCGCTGAAACTTCGGCCTAAAAGCCTAAAAGTATTGACTTTCGAAATTACTAGGAAGACAACTTTGATTTACTTACGATTAAGTATTCAGACTTCGTACTTTAGATACTTAAATAATTTGTGCGCGTTGTTTATGTTTGCAACATTAATTTGATGAACAATTTTAAAACAACTTTGGTATGATGAGATTACTAAATAATTTAAAACAAAATGCATTACGAACTGAGTGAATAAAGTTGTTTGCAAAAAGAACTGGTTAGAAACTGAAGAGTCGGATACAGCTGTTAAGGAACTGGAATTGTGTAATGTTACATCTACTCGTTATATTATATATTATATCTGTTATATTATCCTTATCATATTAAGGGCCAACATAAATAGTATAACAAATATAATACAATTACTACGAGACTTACTAAAAATTACCAACTAAACAATTACTAACAACAAGAGGCGAGTTCGATACCCACAGACAGTCAATGCTATGAAATATTGAAACGTCCACGTGCCAATAACACCCATAATAATATGGTAAAAATAGCATTGTCAAGTTGCAAGCAATCTAAGTAAGTAGCTGCCTCATTTGCTATACCTTCCGTATAATGCGAGTGTACGTAAACACTGGGGGAAAACACTGAATGGGTGCGAATCATTCGAGATATTGTTTTTCAAACGATCATTATTTACGACGTTGAAATTTGGTTCTATTGTCCTAAATAGTTTGTTTTTCTTCAATCAATAACCACAACCAACCTAATATTTCAAAAACACAAATTGGCAAAATACTGGAAATGGATCACTTGGTTGCGAGGTTGCAAGTGGCAGTCCATGCCACAGATAGCTGCCTATGTCCATACATACCATTGCGACGGAATTCCGATTACCCCTTACCCTGTATAAGATAGAATTCCGTTTACCCTTTACCCTGTATAAAACGGAATTCCGTTTACCCCTTACCCTGTATAAGACAGAATTCCGTTTACCCTTTACCCTGTATAAGTCGGAATTCCGTTTACCCCTTACCTTGTATAATGGCTACAGTGACCTGTAGCTATAGTCACTAATACAGGGTAATTACAGTCATTTGACGCGAAGATATAACATTTTCGCCATCCAAAAATCTTAAGATGATGATTATGATACCTAATGTTAAGGGTAGTAAAGCTTTATAGGTACTTGTTCTCGAAACAACCTTACAAGTAACACAGATTCAACCATTACTTAGAAAACTATGTAACATGTAGTTTGAATATATTATCACATGGTGTTAACACGGCGCCGCCGCGCCGACGACTGGTCGTAGATCACAGCGAAATAGGCCGAACCGAGTATTTGCTAGTAGGGACAAAATATTATATATTATATAACGGTCAAGTTGGTATTGAAAAACAGCACATATCTTCTGGTTATAGAGATCAAAGGATGTCTTCCTTAGTAAATGTACCTACTGTACTTAGCAAATATTAATTCTTAGTTTGTACTAAATCTCTATTATTACTAAATTAAAAATTAGTGAAAACAACATAATAATATTATAAACATTGCTACCCTTTGGATAAAACTGGGACAGATTCCTCATTTTCAACATCTTAAATTCTGAAAACCGCAAAAAATGTAATGAAATACACTCGTGCGGTACAGAAGGATATCGCTTTTGCGTACAATTTTCTCCGAAAAGTATGAAAAGTCCGCTTAGTATGAAAAGTCGTTCCTTCATAGGAATGTCTATTTTAATATTCAATAAAGTTCTGGCTGTGGTTCAATCTCTGCCTTTACACAGGATTAAAAACCATCAAACAAACATTTTGTCTTATTATGATATTATGAGTATTTAGAATCTAAATACTCAATTACTCAAATGACTACTCAAATGACTTACTCAAATACTAAATTTTAGATGATAAAAAGGACTGAATTAAACTCTAACAGGCTATCACTATCAATATGCTTTTCCTTGTATTAATTATACTAATATTGTAAGCAAGTGGCATGTGGGGTGATTCTTAGCATACACGATGCATAATCCATAATTGTAAGGTCAACAAAAACAAGTCTCTATGTAATAACTTGCTAAATTCGTAGGAATTATTCATGGTAACTTAATCGATCTAAATGTAGGAGGTAGTTTCAAAAAGTGGGGCATCTATCCCTTTTACCCTATTATGCTTGTTTACTACTCTAAGCGATAGAATTTTTCATGAAATTACCTTGAAAGTATGTTCAACGAAACACAACAAGAATAATCAAAATCTGTTTACGAAGGACGAAGTTATCGCTGTACATATTATTATATCAAAAAATACATAGGTACAATCGAACATAAAGTAATTATATTGGCTTATTTTACACTCAGAAAATTAACCTTTTATTTATATCTTGGCGAATCACCTGAGCCTTCAACGTAATTGTAGAAATAATTAAAACCCATGTACGTGCCATAGACAAAACTCTTAATCGAAAAATGCACTTTTCAATGCAAACATTATTTTTAAATATCGTTCAGAGCTACACTTCCGTGCCGACAGTTGTACTTTATCGAGCAGAGGGTTATTTAATGCTGGGTGACGGTGGATTTTAATTTGTACTGTTTCCTTACAGATCAAACCTAACCCAGAGGTTTGCGGGGACAGACAGCGCACTAGAACAGATGGGCGATCTACCTCTCCTCAGCTTCAAGTCTCGCTCTAAACCGATCGACGGAGAGACCTTTCTCACCGAGTTGGCTGATCTGAGGTCAGTTGAAATTCTGTTCAACCTTTTTTCTATGACTATCTATATTATATTATAAAGGGAGCACTGGAGCGATATCAAAAATTCTTTCACCATTAGAAAGCTGCATCTTCACTAAGTGACATAGGCTATATAATATTACTAGGTGTAAACGAAACTATTGTTATGTCTAATTCCATGGGAACGAAGATGCGGGGCGTCCACTACCATAAGTTATAAATAAATATCTGTCGAGATTCGAACACGGGACTGCGGACCGGCTGACCTGCCGAACTTGTGGTGCGGCATTCAGGATCACAATAATTGCGCGTTGTTTAAAATAACAATTTTAATGCTAAAAATAATGTAAGCAAATTCAAATTTTAAAAAAACGTTACAAATACTACTCAAAGATGAACGAAATTGGTTCGTTTTTAGTGTGAATAAAACGCACGAATTGGAATATTTTTCACGTTGTTATCAATCTACTAAATTGCTTGTACTTGTGCGGTGAACTTTACATAACTTTTACACCAATTTTACTGAAAAAATACGGATAATGGCACCTGAAGTAGACTTAGTGAAAGTCAGCGAAATATGAGAAAACTTCATTTAAGTTGTTCTGCAGAGTGTACAATTATAACCGACCGGTGGATTTGATAGCTGGTAGACTATGCATTCGAGCCACTACGACAAGAGAACATTGGTTTTCGACAACACGATTCTATAAAATCGTTAGATAATTTCAGCAGCTTCATAATGCATATTTATACTCTTGAGAGCAAATTTTTTTCTAGAGATTTCCGCAGAGTGTTCAACACCGACCGGTGGATTTGTTAGCTGGTAGACTATGCATTCGAGCCACTACGACAAGAGAACATTGGTTTTCGTCAACACGATTCTATAAAATCGTTACATAATTTCAGCAGCTTCATAATGCATATTTATACTCTTGAGAGTAAATTCTTTTCTTGAGATTTTTAAGAAACAAACTCTGTACTCAGACCTTTCAAATAAAAGAAGAATCATCATAATCCATTCACAAACACCGACGCTACGACGCTACAGTGTAATTCACACAAGTAACTATTATAAACATTGCTACCCTTAATATACTTATTTACTATTCTAAGGTTCTTCATAAAATTTAAATGCGACCACCTTAGACGTAAGTGCTACGAAACACAATAAGAAATCAAAATCGGTTTATGTACGACTAGTGGACGCCCGCAGCTTCGCTCGCATGGAATTAGACACAACAATAGTTTCGTTTACACCTAGTAATATAATATAGCCTATGTCACTCAGTGAAGATCCAGCTTTCTAATGGGGAAAGAATTTTTGAAATCGGTCCAGTAGTTTTATGTTGAAAACATTGCAAACAAATCTTTCCTCTTTATAATATTAGTATAGACGATGTTATCGCTGTACGTACAAAAAGAAATCATACAGAGGAACATACCTCCAGCTCCTTTTTTTCGTCGTTCGGTCGGTTAAAATTAAGGTAAGTTATGGTGGCTTCAGTGGAGCGATGGCGGTATTGGAACTTTAAATTCTTGATTGATGAAAAGTAATAAAATTTATTGAGTACCTACGCCAACACGAATTCGATATTACACCTACACGAATCGCCTAACATTTGCTTCTTCCATCGACTTTCATTAAGTTAATAGGACATCTGTATTTATTTGTATTTACAGTTTTACGCTCAAATAAACCTACTTAAATTACATGTAAAGAATCACGTGGATTGACTACGATCTTCGGTAATTAAATCTTAGTTTACGAACATGTACAAAAATATATAGGACTTGTATACACTGCAGCGATTAGAGGTGTAAGTTCTGTGAGTAAGAAGTACAAGTAAGTTAAGCGACCATGCCGGAAGATGTACCTACTCATATATTACAGAGTACAGTCTATGACTTGTCTACAGTTCTTTGTAAGTCAACGATTCTGAGATCAGAATAGGTGCCAATCTTGCATGAGTAGGTATGAACGCTGGTTGTAATAAACGCTGAGTGTACATTTATTTGGCCGATAAAAACATATTAATAACCTTTTGGTGTAGGGTGAGAAAAACATTTTTTTTAAATACCAATTGCTTATTGTTATTAAGCAATTAGCTTAATGTTAACGTAATTTCATTATAATATGTACCAAAAATAACTGAAAAGAAAAAGGAACAGAAATTTAATTAAAACATTAAATGTTTCAATAGTAGGTATATAATTTATTTATATTAATAGTATATTCAATAGTAGTACTTTCCGAATAACCTCCCGTATGTTTTCACTCCTGCACTATTTACACCTTTCGTTATTTATAGGTGGCAATAGAGGAAATTTACCCGTAAGGATGGACAAAAACATCCTTTAGCTTTAGAGCAAGCTTACAGATCCACGGGGGCTGATGCAATCAAGCTTCATTAAAGTGACAAATGTTTCACGACAGTTACAACAATTGCCTTCTTAACGTTCCAGTTTCAAATAAACAGTTTCAGATAAAATTTCATTTTAAAAGCTTTTATTTAACTTCACTCGTATGTATCCATTATTAATGTATGTAAGTATGTAAGTATGTCCTGGAATCTTGCAATCAATATTTCACCCACTTCCACTGAAGCTATCGAGCTGAAATTTGGCACACATATTTGGTTCCGATGACAATGCATGAAAATAAAAAAAAAGTTTTAAAAAGGTTTTAAAAAAAAAAAAAATTTAACGGTATAATTTCATTTGGATTACATCAATAATTGTCTTCCGCTTTTATTCAAAAAAATATAAGTATTCGAGTAGGTTCAAAACCTAGCGGCACACACCAATGACTTTTCTAAGTTACGTGCGATTTAAGAAATTAAAGGTCACTTGCTGTACCGGTGAAGGACGCATCGTGAGGAAATCTGCATGCCTGAGAGTTCATCATAATGTTATCGATGGCATGTGAAGTCTGCCAATCCGCACTTGGCCAGCGTGGTGGACTTAGGCCTAATCCCTCCCATTCCGAGAAGATACCCGTGCCCAACAGTGGTACAAAGAAAGGGTTGTGCTGATGATATGATGATGATGATTCGAGTAGGTCGCCGAATGGTTGAAATTCGACTATGAATATTTTTTACGAGTATTAAATTATGTGGGTTTAGATAGTTAGGTGCTAGTAGTCAATATTGCTTAGATAGTTTGAAGACTTTTTTTTAAATATGCTTTCTCAATAACCCCTTCACACTGTTGACTGTTACAGTTGGCTGTTACAGGTATTCGATAACAGTGTTATCGAACAGTTTGTTATAATAAGTTGGGTTGTATGTAGTTTTATCGTGATGAGCAGATTTATTTTTATGAAATAATCATTCGGTGATTCGGAACCCTGTGCGAGTCCAACTCGCACTTGACTCATTTTATTTATTTTTACTCATAGTTTTTTCTATTATATTTTTTGTAGTACAAAAGCATTTCAGTTAATTCTGTCATATTATTACTAGGTATATCAAAGACTTTGAGTTATATTTTAAGCAATCCTGCTGTGCTTTATGGTCAAGTCGTCCTAGCAATACTCGTAGGTACCTCATATCTGTATCTAAGTATGTTAATTTCATTTAGTGCAAATGCATAAAAGCTTACGCATAACTCCCTGGACATTATAATTTAAATATTACTTTCTAATACCGCAGAGTGTGTTACGAGGGCGATACAATCTATCTAATTGAATAATGTTACACGGAGGATTTCTGATAAAATATTAATAAGCAGCCGTTTTAACTAACTAATTCTGATAAATTGATAAAGTATAGTTGTTTAAATGTAAGTGGAACTACATAACATAATATCGCTCCAGCATTTCCCCGAAGGGATAGGCACAGATGTGTGACACACATTTTCATCAGTTATGTTAATGTCCTATGCAATTAAGTGCATTGTGCTATATTTATTAAGGTCTCATTACACTGAGGTGCTAAACCCATGTACCATGTACCATAACAGTACCATGTCAATACACCGGAGTTACATATCAGGCAGGGTGAAATTAGGTAGACGAGACAACTCTTACTACAAACTATTTAATTTTCATCGATAGAAAATAACATTTTGAACTTCTTTTTTAATAACCTAATCTAAAGTGGTGAGACCCATCAGATGTTAGGTACGGAAATGTCTTTCGCGTGGGAACCGCTACGCGCCTGCAGAGATTCTCGGATCTCGCGATGCACAGTCAGCACAACTCTTTATGTTTAATGAAGTCCAATCTTCCTTTCGTTACACCGGACACAACCCAACCTCTGAACTAGGTACCTACTACATATGGTACTACATTTATTAGAGAATTTCCAGTTTGAATTTAACCATTAAAACTCAATAATACTTCTAACGGAAATCCAACTTCTAGCTTCGCAGACAAAGAACACAAAAAGAAGACAAAAAGAAAAAGAAGACAAAGCGGTTTACATCCGTGTGGGTTATTAAATTTTTTTCTTGTTTAATATTTACATGCGGACACAGATCAGTGTGGGCGGGTACACAACGTTATGAACTTTCAATGACACGTTCCTATGAATATGTAATGGCGTTTCTGATAACCCGTAATAGTATAATCGGTTGCCACGCCTAAGCATGTACGTCGTTAGCGCCACACAGAGCCGACGGCGCTATGAAACTTAGTGTGATGAGGTTTGCAATATTTAAGACATACACCCATGTGGCCAGTGTCAATCGTGAAAACAGAAATTAATCAAGATAGAACGACGATCACGTATTATTTTGACACAAACGATGCCTGTCACTTTTTTCGTCAGCCCTGCCCAAGTAGGTACCTACCGCCTGCTATGTGACGTCACATTATAGTAATTAGTGAGCTGACACAGTCGTTTAAGTTGTAATCAAATCTATCGATAACTTAACGTATCGATAACGTAACGTAACGTAACGAGTATCGACGCACACTGAGTTAACTTGCGAGATATCTTGCAGTATATTGCAAGATTGTGGTACGAGTTATACGCCTAGTTCACGGTTCTTAATTAATAATTGACACTGGCAACTCCTACAAAATGGCAAAGAACCCAAAACTTACAAACCGCAGAATTACGACTAGGTAATTCCTCGTTACTAATTACACGGGTTTTTGCTTATTACATACATAAAACTATTACATGGCAACTACATACGGGCAAATGTGTGTAATGCATTATTTTACTTTTAAATTATAGGTACTTTTGTTTCTTCAATGGCAGGACCGGAGACATTGTTTGCTAGGAGAATTTAAACTACATACTAATTCTTTCAGATTCCGTTCAAAATGTTTAAAATTATAAATAAATAAATAATCAATTCAATAAATTATTAAAAATAATATTTATAGTACAAACAACAAAGTAAATCTGGTTTTCCCCACATCCCAGATTTATTTTCTGCTCGAAAGAATTAAGCAACGACGGGCGCGATCGGCTTGTGGACGGGACAGTTAGTGAACAAAATTTAATGAACGCTGCCGTGCTTTGGAGGGCACGTTAAGCCGTTAGTAAGCCAAGGCAAGGTGCATAATAATCTATATAATAAAAATGAATCGCAAAATGTGTTGGTAAGCGCATAACTCAACAACGCCTGGACCAATTTGGCCAATTCTTTTTTTTAAATTTTCGTTGAAGTTCAAGGATGGTTTTTACGGCGAGAAAAATTTGAAAATCATCCCCTAAAGGGGTTAAACGGGGGTGCAAAGTTAGTATGAAGCTTTGCCGTTTTTGAAGTTAGTGAATGTGTAACGCGAGCGAAGCTGCGGGCGTCCACTAGTAATAATAAAAAATGCATGGTCAAAGTCAAATAATTTGTTTCGCTCTGTGTTGTTTTATACTGTAACACCTTATCAACACTATAGTCATAGAATAAAGAGTCGCTCGGTAGAGCGGAGCGACTCTTTATTCTATGCTATAGTCTACAGTAAATAAATTTGAATTTGAGCTGTGGATCCTGGTTACGACTCCCGATTAACTGATGTCACATAATTTGCCAAGTGTTAAATTTTGCGTGGGTGCCACTCAAAATATAGGAAACTCAAAGGGTAATATATGTTATCGTTTATGGAGTGGATACTATTATCTCGGGTCGTAGATATAACCTGATACCCGGTTATATGAGTAGTATTTTTGATACAATCTTGAATTATTTGTAATTGTATGTCTGCAAAGTGGTAGCAGCCCAGTGGACGAACTCGCCTCTCACTCGAGCGGTCCGGTTTCAAACCCCAGCGGCACGCACCAATGACTTTTCTATGTTTGTGCGTTTTAAGAAATTTAATGTCCCTTGCTATAACGGTGAAGGACACATCGTGAGGAAACCTGCATGCCTTAGAGTTCTTCATAATGTTCTCGAAAGCATGTGAAGTCTGCCAATCCGCACTTGGCTAGCGCCATCTTCTGAGAGGAGACCCGTGCCCAACGGTGGGAGAAAGAAAGGGTTGTGATGATGATGATGTAGATATAAACCGATACCATTTTTTAGAAAGCTACCATGGGGGACATCCGTTCTATAAGAAAATAGAAAATGAAAAGAAAACTGGTAGAAAATGCCATAAGACATTAAGTCCGCCGATTGTATATCTCTTCTAAAATGTCAATAAAGTTGAAAAAAAAAAAAATCTCTTTGATACTATCTTGAATTATTTGTAAATGTAGGTATGTGTACATCGGATACCGACGATAGCTGCTTAGTCTAATCCCTAGACATCCCTAGACATCATTACCTGCTAAAAGCTGTTCATAATAACAGTATGGAGAGTGCTTCGATGAGGCCACTTCGCTTTATCATGGCTGGCAAATGTTCTACTTGAATTTGAATATACTTCAACAGGTTATTACAATCCAACACAATGTGGAAATCGATCTTGTATATATACTAGTGTGGAATTCGCTCGCGTGGAATTAGAGTTAATAATAGTAACTTTAGTTCCACGAATTTGTAATTGATCCGTAACTGTGTTATCCCCTAACCCTATGTTTATTTTACACCCTTAAGGGTAACATTTTTACAAACTTTGAATACCATATTTATTTATATCTAATCAACAGCCTAAAATATAAATTACAATACAATAACAATTTACAGTTAAATGAGCTAAGAACTACCAGAATCGTTTCGAATATACATATATTAATAACCATTTATAATCGCTTCACTCTGTACAATGCAGCTGATGATGATGATTCAAATATAATATATTTAAACGACAGCAATTTCAATCCAATCGCAAAATAGAAGCCATAAAAATAAACAACACAAAGAATATCAAGGAATAATTTTGTCGATCGAGGACAGCCACTCATAAAACCACAGAACAGATAAAGGAATAAAACCGATAGTATAAAGTATTTTATTGGCACTCGTAAAAAAATGAAACAATCATTAGAGAGGTATGTATTCTCAACACCTGAAATTGATTTTAAGCGTATTCCTGAGAATGTAAAAAAATAATATAGAAAAGTGAATTAAAATTATTCTGAATGTGAACGAGCTTTAATTCTATTCCAACTCCCAAATAGACTTGATTCTTTCGACAAAGATCTTACTTCTTTAACACTAAACCAATTAATTTATTTTATTGCTATAGTTGTATACCAATTAAACGAAAGTTAAAATCTTTTTGCAAGAAATCTGCACCTGGAGCTCCATGTAAAGTATATTCAATTTTTGTAGAAACAACTTTAAAGTAAATAATTGATTCATTTTTAAAATGTCAGGATTTATGTAGAGTGAAAAGTGTAAAAAAGTGTAATGGTTTTACACTCGTACATACTGGCACAGATAATATCCTAACGCTTAGAGATCAGAGATCTAGACGATAATGCAAGAAAGACAGTTTTATTTCACCAAAATTAAAGTGACAATTTACTAGTATCTAAAATCTTAACCACAAATTGCCAGTTTGGATGGACCCACTTTAAATTATAATGGATGGATGGGTCGCCTAACCGCCAAAAAGGCGTTTACTACCACATAAAGTATGACAATATCTACAAGGAATCATTCTGAGTCATTCAATTAAATGAAGAATATTCACGGACGGCACAAGTGGTGACTCAACTGTATATCAGGATTTAGTCCTGATAGCCAACACGTCACAGAAGTAATATGAGATATCTTCATGATATCACGGTTCCAAAATGAAAAGAAAGTGTTATACACTTTAACTGTGCCAAAATTTCATACACCGCCGTCCACGTAATTTTCGTAAAAAGGGGTCCAAAGTTTTTGCTTCATTATTATGATTATAATCGAATAATTTTCTAGCAGGTCCTTACAAACCAAGGTTTAATCAACTTTGCAAGGGTAAGTAGACTGACGGTTAATCGCAAAGAACTTTGCCAAAAGACTTAGCGATTAACCGAGGATGCCTTGTTTTGGGGCGAAACACGTGTTGGTGTGTGTGTGTGTGTCCTAGGGAGGTGCTGCGTGCCTGAAGGTATACACCACCACACGTTTTTGTTCCCGGATTGTTGCTAAGTGGATTAATCCTTGGTTTGTAATAATGAAGTTCCGCAAAGTAACGCCTGATACAATTAATTAGCAGGTCTTTGTTTAGTTAAATGGTAAAATAATGTGGTAAATCAATGGGTAAAAGTTATTAAGATACTAGTATCATTATCAAATAAACGTTATAATTTTACGTTGGTAAGGATGCATGAAAAGCTATAGACGTAAGATACAGCAAAACACTCATTTTTCCAAATCTAAAGTAGGTAGGTAGTTCGCCATGTAATCTTTAAGGTATGAAATTGTATAATATGAAATACCGGAACGCCGTCTTTCAATCGTATCTCAGCATCACGTATCACATGCCTGACTTTTGGTATGAAAGATATTTCTTATGTTAAAGAATAAAATGCAAGTCAGGAATCGTTGCGTTGCTGCGATTGTGGTACGGCTACAAAGTTAAACTTTTAAAAGATCTTAGTCCTCAAGGGTAGCAAAACTCTGTGATAAACTTGGAACGAGACTTTAATAATAGTGTGATATCTTAATTTTGAAATCTATGCTTATAAATCGCTCCCAGACGGACTGACAGAATGTATATCTAAGGTTTCACCGCTAACAATTAATTTACCAACTCACATAAAGATACCAATCCAAATTACCGTTGTACGTTATGCCAGATTTTATTTTATCTTAATTTTGATGAAGTCTACAGAATTCTATGAAAAACCAATCTATCTACATGGGATGAAAGTAAGAACTGACATAAATTTACCCATTACTTTACTGGTACAAAAACATAAAGTCGTGAATTTTGTTTACTTTACATCTTTCTACTCTTACTAAGCTATCTATGACATTCAATCGTTTTATTTTTGCTGGCAACGTAAATAGAAAAAGGAATGAAATTGCCCGTTTACACACAGTAAGTACCTAAGTTACATTGCAGTAAGCAAGTCGATTAGCGAATAAAAGGAACTGGAGATGTTAGTCTGGTATGACTAAGAAACACGCTGTGATAACCGAATAAGATGTAGATTTTTTTTCTACCTACATACCTAACAGGACTTAGTCCAGTAATAGTAGTTATAGTAATCCCTATAAACTAAATTTATTTGCGTTGTGTTACAATTTTATTATTCTGCAATGAAAAGCTTGTCGATCTAGTAGGTACTGTAGCAGTCGGCAGTGGCTCAGTTAGTAATTGTTATTAAGTCTCGTTTTAAGTCAGTCACAGATACATTGCTACTCTTGTAGAGTAAAATGCTTGCCTCTTGGCAACGGTCCTCTGAAGAAGTGTCACCGGAACACACCTTTCAAACCGGACCACAACTGCATTCAAAACAATTATTATTACACGTTAGAAATAATACTAGGTACCGTGGCGCGCCGTGATACTACCCCGGCTACTACTATACGAAACCTAAATAAATATAAGTTTCATATACGCTCCACCATCTAATCAAACCAAGCAACTTGCCTCTACTACTAGTCTAACTCTCAGTGTAAATCGGGCAAACGTATTTATTTCCACATGGTTACAATTTTCGCCCATCAAGACGTCGCCGTCGGGAATAACAGGATCTTATTCGTGTTGGTGATTCCGTATGCACCTGAATCGAGAAGATATTTTAAGAAATATTCTGCAGTTTCTTGAGATGTAAAATAACACATAAATTTTATCATTCACCAAAATGTGCTACCGTTAATGTGAATATGTGAATGTACCTACTACTAATGTACTGAATCCACACCATTTATGATAAGAAGTCTCCCTCTTGTACAAGCTCAAAGTCACTCAGCGCGCTATGGACAAAACTATGCGATATCATAGCGCTATTTCGCTTCGCGACCGAATCAGGAATTATGAAATCCGTAGACGAACATAGCTCACCGACATAGTTCGCAGAGTTAGTAAGTTGAAGTGCCAACGGGCAGACCACTCCGTCCGAAGGACTAACGAAGTTAAGAAGAAATTTAAAAACCAATATAAGTGGAGACTTATTACACCTGCAGAGTATTGGTAGATCCCACAGAACCTAAACAACAAAGATATAATATTTATATGTATATACGCTTGGGTTTGAGGGGCACTTCAGAAACAAATTGAATATTAAATTTATAATCACTGCGGAAATACTCAGAATATTTATAAACTTACTAGTGGACGCCCGCAGCTTCGCTCGCGTGGAATTAGACATAATAATATATGTTTATTTTACACCCTTACAAAATTTTTACAAACTTTGATGCCATATTTATTTATATCTAATCAACAGCCTATAATATAAATTTTATGCTTCTAGTTCTGAAAATGACAAAACTTTCATATAACCTTTCAACCCCCTTTTCAACCCCTTAAAATACTTTTTTCCAGATAAAAAGTAGCCTATGTCCTTTCTCAGGCTCTAGACCAGTGATGGGCAAACTACGGCCCGCGGGCCAACTCCGGCCCGCGAAAGTATTCAATCCGGCCCGCCGAGGGTCCGTCGACATGGATAGTACGAGTATATGGCCCGTTATAATTACGTTTTGACGGTCGAGAAGAAAAAGTAAATTCTACTTGGTAGAATAATAGATGCATAACCTATAGGTGAAGCTAAACAAAAAAAGCGAAACAGCTTTCGAAAATATTATGGAAAAACAATTCCATATGTCTCACACGCCTAACAAGGCAGAGCCTTCGAATAAAAGTTAAATTGATTATTATTTTTTAGGATAAAAGGTATTTTGTAATACCTATTTGTGTTTAATGCTTACAGCTTAATGCTTTTTATAAAATTATATTAAAAGCTTTAACACAAAATGCATTTTTTTTTATAATTCTGGCCCGCCTCTAGAATTTCTAAACCTTTGTGGCCCGCCATTAAAAAAGTTTGCCCACCACTGCTCTAGACTATCTGTGTATTAAATTTCATTTAAATCGGTTCAGTAGTTTTGGCGTGAAAGCGACATAGACAGACAGACAGAGTTACTTTCGCATTTATAATATTAGTATGGATGGATGCAATAGCTCGCGCACAATACTCGCATGCTCAAATCAGATACACATACTCGAATTAAGTACCTACAGCGAGACCAACAAACAGAAATTCGCGTGCATAACGCAGTTCCTTACATGACGAATTCTCTTGTCAACTCCTACAGCTAGCCGCGTAAGAGAACTTCGTCGAAAACGCCTAAATCAAAACTACTACGTAACGTAACTGGCATCGTGTAAAGTTACCATGAACCAACAAGGTATTTGGAGGGCACGCGCGACTGGCTTACGGCCTAATTAAAAAGGGCGTTGATCTTTGTTTAACTGTATCTGGTTTTACATCGTTTTGAGCATAAATAACAGTTAAGAGTATAGGGCCGCGTATCGACATAAATTAAGGGTAAAACTGGTAAGGTACATACCATGTGCTTTACTCGTATCGTACCGATCTTTTGAGATAAGTGCCTTTAGAAAATATGTACACGCGAACTGCGAACACACCCAGTGATTTGGTTGTTGTGGTCAGTTACCTGAGGTTGTCAGACCTCCTTGGGTCTCCTCACTTAATGAGAGAGCTAGGCATATAAACACACGGAAAACTCACAGCCTTTACTATAAATTTTATGGTTAATTATATGTAATTTATAGTTTTAATTATAAGTTTAATATATAATTATAATTGACTAGTGGACGCCCGCAGTTTCGCTCGCGTGGAATCAAACATACTCTTAACATTAGTTTCATTTACAACACATATTCTATATTTTTGTAAATTCAACTGCGAACGTTTGCATATAAATATGAAACAATTCTTTTGAATTGTTCGAATAAAATAGTTACTTACTTGACTTCACTTCAGTTAGAACTTGCCTCCCATATTTAACTCTTTGTGGATTGATTGATTAAGAAATAAAACCGTTTAAAAACGATGAGTTTGTATTGATGATTCGACTTAAATCCAGGAAAAAAATCACCCTTGGTTTACCCAGGAACACCTCTTGAAAAGTTAAAATTACTACCGTGTTTTATTTTCGTTTTCAGAAAATCAGAAACACAGAAACACGTATTCTTTTTTCAAGATTCATTCAAATTCTATTATATTTTTTCAAGATTCATTCAATGTAGGTACAGATACGGCCTCGTTAGTGTTACACAAGTTGTACAAAAACTTTTATCTATACATAATATAATAAAATGTATAGATAAAAGTTTTTGTTTATCATTATGGCATTTCAATCGTTTACATAATAACACCACCTGTACTTTTCCGAAGGGGTGGGGGTAGTAGAGGAGTGTGACACAGCCACTTACCAGGTTTCTTTAGTACCATTAATCATCATATTTCCTTACAATAGGTCCCAATATGGCTTTGAACAATTAATAATATACACACATTAAAAAAAATTATTATCATATTGACGAGTTTTTAAGTGACATTTTTAAATGAATTAATCTTATTTTACTGTGATAGGTAGTTGTACACCCATCATCGGTGTAAAAATATAAATAAGTGTATAATAAGTAATTTAATGTAGTGTATAATAAGTAATTTATATTTACCATCTATCCTTACTATACCTACCTTATCATACAAATAAATAAATTGATTGATTGATTGATTACAATGGCTGAGATACTACTGGGAATTAAAAGTGAGAAAATACCGCCTTCGTTGTTTCACCACTGTCCAAAAGGTGAGTGGCACAGAATGCTTTAAGTATTAAGTCTTTTGTCCCTTTTATTTATAGGTATACCTATAATAAAGTTTTAATAAATAAAATTAACGATGTAATAAATAAACATTTTCGCTCGCTATTCGTATGCATGGATATTCGACCAAGTGAAGACCTATCTCGTCCTAAATACGCCTCTCAAATTTGTATTCCGCCCTATTGACGTGCTGGCTCGACGTGTTGACTCACCGGCCTGATTGAACTAGCTTCACCCAACTTTATCTTTTGTCTACATTTTACACGGACTGAGTGTTAATTGCAAATTACCTTCACCAAGTTTTAGGAGATCTAAATTAATTATTTCATTTATTTATTTCCGTGTGTTAAGAAGATCTTGTACAACTGTACACGTGACCCATATAGGGCACGGAAAAAGAATTGAAAAATGGTTAGTTGCAATAATATAAATGTAATTTTATCTACGTAACTACATACGTCCATAGCCGTGTCGATCGTAAGTGATCGATCGGCAATGACAGGCGCGGTCGGTTTGAGAAGGAGAAGAAGGATAAACCAACAAACACACTTTCCCATTTAAATAAGTATTATTAAGGATGTACGTGTACATACGGGATTAATGTTGGATTTTTCCGAAAAGACGAAAACTACTCGAGTAAGGGGGTACTCTGCCCAAATATTATATCTTTATTGATTGATTTATATATATATAATTGTTCCTTTATTGATTGAAAATATTCAGTTTATTTTATTTCGGCCGTCCAACAAAATATTGCTTTGTCCCCAGGGCCGGTATAAACGCCGGTACATCCATGACGGAAGCAGTGGAGTGGTACACGAACACCAACGCGGCGCTGCTGAGCCACTTAACCCAGGAGATTAAGGACACTGACAGCAGCACTATATGGAGGTAACATTCAATTCAATTTCAATTTATTTCTGCGACCCATAGACTGCTGGGCACGTGTTTCCCCCACAGACACTGCTGCTGGAGTTCTAGAGTATACGCCACGCTGCTCCAATGCGGATTGGTGGAGGGGTTAGTGGCCAACCCAGTGTCGAATATTCGCAAGCCACCCGAAGGCTTCGACAATGCTTAACGACTGCTTCTAGCATTGAGAACAACCGGGACCGACGGCTTTACGTGCCTTTCAAAGCACGGTAGCGTCAATGAAATTTTGTCACTAGTCCATGAACTTTGAGGGGGAGTTACTATATATCTATTTATAAAATAGATTTTATTAAAAAAATTCCATTCCCACACTACTGTTAGGTGGTACTGAAGCTTTCTGCCAACACATTGGGGCAGCGTGGTGGAATATGCTCTAGGCCTCCTCAGCTGTGAGAGACTCCTGCCCAACAGTGGGACGCCTAAAGGTTATTGTAGCTACAGTAGGCTACAGGTTTCAGTAACACTTCTGTTATAATCCGAAAGATATTCTGAATACCCGGTATTTAACTCTATCCTTGAATAACAATGAGTAGATTACCTCTCCTAAGGTGTCACCGTACCGTACAATACCGTTTTAGAAACAGGGTTCGGACATTGATAAATTAGGGATGTCACGAATTGTATTAATTTCTATAGTAAGCCGCTATACTACTGTATACTTTTGTATAACAAACATACCTGATCATGAATAGGAAATGAGCACAAATCCACTAACGCTCTTGACACCTTTTTTTGTATACTTTACTTAGGTACGTGTATACCTTTTTACCTAAATATTCTGCATAATTATTACGTCAAAGTTCACGGGAATTTATAATGTGAAATGATTTGCAAGTGATCATATCGGGGTTAAGTTGATGAGGCAAGTGCATCGACGACTTCCTTCTAACCCGGTGGGTGGAGGCGTGACGTCACGCATAGGCGACTGAAGTGGAACTGTAATGGGGGTTTATTAGAGGATAATCCGATTTGATTATACGAGTATTATGTTATCAGTGAAGCGTAGCCCGGCGACTTGTTGATTGATTGATTGATTGATTGATGCACGGCAGTCGAAGTCAATTTCCGGACTTTTGATAGGGTTAAAATTGAGTTGTCGGATTTTAGTTTAATGCTTTAACGAGGTTTTCTCGCATCTCCTTGTATGCAAGATACCAACAAAACTGCATTAGAGGATCCATCTTAGTCCTCAAGGCTAGCAACACATTTTTGAGTAACTTGGAGGATATTTTTGACTAACGAGGCTCGTACTAACAATTACTAACTGGACTATTACTAACACCAACTAACAGGACCTATCATTAACTCATACCCACTAACGAACTGACCAACTAATGTTCTAATTAACTCTCTCAACTAATTGGACTAACCATCCCAGTCCCTATTTGAGTTTTGTTCAAAGTTAGTCACAGATGTCATGGGCGGCAGCGGCCGGGTGGTGCTGCAAGCTCGTTATTATTTTAAAATTAAAATAAAAACAGATATAGGTGGCCCATTGTTCGGCTATGGTCCCTTAGGTAGTTAATAAGGAATCAAATCGCGGAACTATGGAAAGCCTATCAAAATCGTCCTATCAAACCTGCAAGGAATTAAGCTAGGAGGGTTTGTGCTACTTATTTGTTATAATTGGTTAAAATATTTAATCTATTAAGGCGACGCCGGGACCGCAGACGTCGTCATGCGGTCAAATTCCCCGCTATTGCCTGTAGCCACGTTTCCCGCTTCTTACTGGCTTTAGAGCCGCTTACTTTTATTAAAACAATGAAATGAAATTGCAAACTACTTTTGCTTTTTCACCGGGGTTAGTGGAGCCTATTAAGTACCTAGTACTATAATGGCTGTATACTAGTAGACGCCCGCAGCTTCGCTCGCGTAGAATAAGACCCATTAACGACGTCTGCCCGCGTTCAGGTTGATTTTGTCCCACTTGATTTCAAAAACGGCAAAGTTTCATACTAACTTTGCACCCCCGTCTTACCTCCTTAGGGGACGAATTTTCAAAAATCCTTTCTTAGTGCTCCCCTACGTTATAAAAAGAACCCCTGTGCAAAATTTCAAGTTTCTAACCCTTATAGTTTAGGCCCTGCGTTGATATGTCAGTCAATCAGTCAGTCAGTCACCTTCTCCTTTTATATATATAAGATTGAAAACTAACGGGACGGATGACTAAACGTGCCCTCCGAAGCACAGTGCCACTATAGCGCGTCGTTTCTTATTTCGATCCATCACATACGATCGACACGGACGCTTCGCCAGTATTTATAGCTCACGCAAATAAGTGCGAACAGAGATCACCGCGTTGAAATTGGCTGAGGTTGAGCGACAAACTCTATTGTTATCGATCTAGTCAACATAGCTCTACTCTCTGTCGATGAACTTGCCTATAGATCAACCCTGACTAAAATGACAGAATGAAAACTGTTACGTTATTGTCCCACTACAGTCAATAATTAAATGCCAGTAATTTTACCTCAGGTCACTTTATTGTCTTCTTGAACAGTACACGGGCACAACCACGCAATAGCTTACACTACTGTTTAACTGCACTTAACACTTTTCATTGCACTATTCACTATTCTTCACTTGGTATCACTTCAGGTTTTCACTTTTCGCTGTTGATCACCCAACTCAGCCGCCGCGATCGGCTTATATACCCAGAACATTCTCGAAAAGAAAGGAAACAGTGTCTTTAAAATTTTGAATTTTCATGTTCATCGGGATAGATTATTTCACGCATATACTGGATGATTTCGAACGCAAGATTACGTACGTAGTACGTAGGTAGTTTATGCACAATGGTATTTCCGCAGTATAATGAACGCATAGAGCTTCCAGTGGTGACGTAATTACAATACTTATTGTCAATTACAAATTATCAGTAACTTATGTCATATAAGTTACTGTTATATGCATATATGTAATTGTTAGTGACAATAATGGTTCTAAAATTTGTGTATGGTTAAAAAAAACTGACCAACAAATGTTCTAATTAACTCTCTCAGCTAACTGTTGGATGGGAGTTGACACGTTCATACAATTTTCGTATCGACCCTTACGGCCTTTCAAGGTCACAGATGAAAACTAATTAGCGGTCGAGAGACCAGTTAGCCCTTTGAAATGAACTTTGACCGCATGTGTGTACGTAAAGTTTCCAATTAAAATATAGCCTCTGAAACATAAAATATATACCTAATTGCGAATTAACATTTTGGTGTAATAAATTGAGTTGAACACAGTAAAAGTACGCTGATTTGAGCGCGTTACTCGTAGCTTGTAGATTAGAATAGACCTGGATTATTATTAACAAGCTACTTGAAATTGATTTTTTAACCCGAAAAAACACAGTATCGGGATGAAAAAGTAACAGATATAAATACACAGTCGCAAGCATTCGCCTTTTTAATATTCTTTAGAGACAGTATGGCAAAAGGCTCACCAGCTATTACATGGGAACTATGGAACAGGCATGATGTGATGTACCATTACATTGTAGTACCTACTTAGTTATTGAGAAAAAGCAAGATTGGGTCCAAAAATTATTAAATTTGCGAGCCGAGTAAAAAACGCGTGTGCCCGTGACGGATGAATTTATTGAGAGAGTGACAATTTGTACAGATACAGAATAGTAGTAATCGTACAGATAACAAAAACTTCAATGTAATGTCACACAAGTTAATGTTTCTAGCAGTTATCTTATTCTCGCCCAATACCACAGAGGAATGATATGGGAAAGGTCTGCTATAAATACTGTACTAATATAGCAGAGTATCTATCTATATCACAATCTTCAAAATCTTTTAAAACTAAATTCAGGGAACTATATAGATACATACCTTGAGAGTCGTAAAAAACTTCACATTTTATTAAATAATAATAATATAATAAGTTAAGAAAAAACTCATGATCGTTGAACCTACCACCTGGCTCTCATTACATTCCAAATTTGGCACGCGATCACGGCCCATTTTATAGCAAAGTGCTTTCTGAATATTACCTACGAACTGGAGCGAAATGGCATAACGAAGCCCAATGCAGTGCTTATGTAACGTGGGGTACCAACCACTGCACGTCTGATGCGACAAAATCGACGCGAACCGCAAGCGATCGGTTTAGGAATTGGACGTGGTACGATTGAAGCTCATGGTTGAATGGTTTTAATCGTAACAAGATGAATACGGATTTAGAAGACATTAAGCGGATTTGATTGATGCTTGATCATCGAATCAAGCGACCTTTACTAATATTATTAACTTCACAGTCTTGTAACTTTGGATCTTTTTATAATAATATAGACGGATAAACAGACATACGGACCTGATGGTAAATGGTCACCGTCGCCTATGGAATTGTTTTACTCACTCACGCGAGAACTACAAAACCGATTTAGATGAAACTTGGCACATTGGTAAATGATAACCTAGATTGGCACATAAGATACCTACTTTTCATCTCAGAATTATGTTCCCTCGGGATACTTTCCCCGTTTATTGGAAAGCTGTCTGGCGCTACGTCAAAAGATGACGGTCACTTTCTTAATTTGATTACAGTTTAACAAATGATAGGTTTATGATTCAACTTAGAACAGGAGCAAACGATATCCTGAATAACAACAAAGCATACTCTTTAGTCCGGAATTAAATTCCCTAGGGAATTTGTACATATTTAATACTCCAATTTTTTTTCGGGGGTTTCCTTTCCATCAAGTGTTTCCTGTGGATCGGACCGAAAATTTTCTCTCAGTAAGGTTTTTTGTACCGTTTCTTTAATTTTTCCGCTGGCGAAGCTAACGGCAAAAGCTAGTCTGTAACAAACTAATCTCACATGTGCCTTGTAAACTTGTTATCTCTCTCGAGATAACAAATCATCATCATCCCAACCCTTTCTTCACTGTTTCACTGTTGGGCACGGAATCTTTCCTCGAAATGGAAAGGTTATGGAATTAGTCTACTACGCTGACAAAATGAGGAAAAGCAGGCTTCATATCTTTGAGTATTATATATAGAACTCTCGGACATAAAGGTTTCATCGCCGTTACGGAAGGTGACATTGTATTTCGTAGATTGCATATAATATTAAGTAGATAGGTAACTAAGAAAAGTCATAGTGTACCACTGGAATTTGAATATTACTGCTGTACAGTATTTACATACCTACTAATACTCGTAAATGTCTTATGAAACTACTATAATTGTTTCTTCTAACACTATATCCTCTGCGACTGCCCTGCAGTAGCGCATGACAGAAGTCGCAAACTGGACGGAAGCCTAGTCTCACCTTCAAGCACAACCAAGGAACCTGACCCCTAAAGCATCCTGGGATTTATCCAAATGATTGGCCTTTGGGATCAGGTTTAGTCTTTTTGGGGGCTAGCTACAATAGATATTTTTAGGTCGCAGTTGCTTGTGAGCATTATGACACACTCCTTTCCTTCAAATAATAATAATATAGATATCGTAGACTTGAAGACAAATAAGACTAACACACAAGTGGGAGTGGAGTGGTTACTAGCTCAAATCGAGTGTAGGACAGTGTTAGGTTTTAAAACGACTAAACAAGTCGACATAAAAAAACCGACCGCAAAACAATAAATGATAATAGTACTTGTATGAGTACTTATTAGAGTGTAATGTGATTTATAAGCAAGTTTAAATCGTTATATATCCTAAGCTGCTATTTAAAATTAAAAATGATAAATCCTATTTTTAACAGGTTTTTATACGACTTTAATGTATCCACTAACTATTGAATTACAGGATAATGAAATAATTTTAATATTCTGTACATAAAAACTTATCATTACTCAACAAGCGATACTATAACACTTGCAGTATTACATTCAATCAATTAGTATCTCTACGAACCGTTGATGGTGAGATGAGTCACAAGATATTGTTTTAATTTTTACTACACATGACTATCTTGTGACTCATATTTCAGCTACAATACTGTAAAGTACGAACGAAAAGCTAAGCTTGATAAATGTGACCATTCACAATTATCACGATACGTAGCTCAAAACCACGAGTAAGAACATACCAAAAATTCCAATTTCGGAATACAATTTTTGCCTTATACTCGTTGTTATATTAGTTTGTGTTGGAAACGTGTTGTCGATATCACTTTTCTATAAGCGATTTTTTGTTTTATAATAATAGACGGACAAACAGACATACGGGCCATCTGATGGTAAGTGATCACCGTCGCCTATGGAATCAATAGTCTGTACTAATACTAGCCTTTTTACAGGTACCTTGTTGGCTTCAAGAACCTTCTTCGCAGCATCGAGTGTAAGGGCATAGCTTCAGTCCTGGGCATCAACTATTACGCGAGGGGATATCTCCAACCGCGTGCCCATGAGAGGTAGATAATCACACATTTTCAGGGCGCCTACATCATTCGATTGACCGTATGGGGTCAACATATGGTTGAACCTGTGTTTGAACAATACGTTGAATTGAACCTAAACGTTCACTTCAAGGTATTGACGTGTGTTTACACGCCAATACCGCAGGTAAAAAAATCACTTTACTGACAGGCAACTAAGGCACAAAAGTTATACCTATTTCAGCTGAAATTTTAATGAAATTTAAACCTTTTATTCAGCCAAAATTAACAATGACATGACTGACATAATAATAAACAACTAAATAATGAAATACAAACTTTATAAATTCATATTATTATGAACAAGGGTAAAGTAAGATGACATTCTGACATTAAATTAGTTTAATTGTGTATTTTGGGATGAATAATTATATTTGTAATAAAGCAAAGATATAGATAACTTTGCATGCCTTATGGGCAAGATATAAGAGGACAAATTGTGACTTCTTTTGTATAAATATAATTACCTCATCTTGCAAATATAGGCGAATGGTTTGATTTGATTTAACAAACCCTTGTATGATATACACACTATAGTCAGGATCTTTCCTTGGTCAAAAGGCAAACCAATACTCAGTACCTACCAATTCAGTGGGCACTAAGTATCGGTAGACTTTCTGCTTATTCCATCATCTTTAAACTTGTTATCCCCAGGTACATAACACATATGGTGCTGAGTAGAGATCTCTTGGACAACACTCTGAATCTGGTGCCCTCCCTCATCCCACTCCACATGGACATCAAGGTAGATAGCCCGGAGTACCAGGTCTTGGAGAAAAAGTAAGTGACATTTTATTATATATTATTTTTCTAGCATTTTATTTTATATTCGAGTAGCAATAGTTATTCTTACTTTCTTTGAATAAATAAGTACCTACAAATACATTAAACTTTAGAAAAATTTCATGCAGGTCGGTATCTGCGATCTGTAAAGTGTCATCTAAAACCGGCGATTCAAAATTTAAAACTCTGGACCAGAAAGCAAAAAAAAGAAAGAAAGAAAAGAAGACAGAAAGGGTCAAGTTATGTTTGACAACGGTGTAATTTGTTCCAGAAACCAGCAGATCGTGGACAATAAGCACCAGGACGGCAGCGTTGGTGACGCCATAGAGTACTTTGACCAGACAGCCACGCTGCTCGATAAGCTGAGGGCTGTGCAGAAGCAGCTGCGGGAATATATCAGGTAAAGCCAGACGAATAATAATAACTAATAAAAAAACGCTTTTTGCTTTTAATTTAATAAGGCATAATGTTTGTTTGTTAAAAAGTTAAATTAAAAATAATGTTAATAAGACCATGTGTATACGCTACTGCTGCTTGTTTGTTATAAATTTTTTTTTTCTTTCTTTAAAAAACAGCCTTTTTTGCATAATTTTGAGTGCAGAACACTTTGTTTTTTCATATATTTTTTTTCAAACTAAACATCTTGCTATGTTAAAATATGGAAAAAATTGTAATTACTTATATCTATAATATAAATTGAAACCACTGCGGACATGTCTCAATATACTCTACTAACTACTACTAATTTCACTTTCAGATACAGTAAGAAAAGTAATCCCTAACCCGGATTACAGTTAAATCGGAAAATAATCTATATTAATTACTACTGCACTTAATTACAGAAGTCCCTCAATCTTCAATTTGTTCTGCCTGCGACGTTTTCAGAGTTCAATTGAATCCGAGCAAATAGAGCAGACTTTATTTGCTACGTGACCGCTAGTACGGCCATTATTTTCCTATTTCGAAGACAATCCTTATATATAACAGTCCTTGGCAGTAATAAACTAATTATAGAAAGCTTTCCTAAATATGAGCGTAGATCTTAATAGGAACCTAAAAAGAAAAATTTAATTTCAAATTCAAATTATTCATTTGTCTTAAATACATATTAGTGACTTAACCAATTCAGGCATACAAATATTAACAATAACAATATAATAATTTCAATTACAACCATCAGAATAAGAATATTAAACAACATTTTGCATCCTTATCACCTCGAAGATGCATACAAATTAAAATTGAATTTTAATTTGTATGCATTTGAATTGGTGCTATTATTTTACACAATTTATTAATTTATCTAATAAGTATATGTCTACATATCATATATTTCAAATAAGTGTGTGTCAAATGAATACGGAATAAATTTCATTATTTCTGATTAAGAATTATTGAATGTCATAGCAGCTTCAATTTGATTCTAAGCTTTGATTCTAAATTATTGACCATTAGGTATTTTTATTTCGTCATGAATTTTACTATAATTTTTTACAGACATCCCACCACCTTACGATGGACCAAGTTTGTGCGTGTTATCATATTTAAACCCAGTTCTTTTTTAATAATATCGATGCGTAAAAGGAGGTTTCTCAAAACCACGTTTTCATGGCACCCCTAACGGTAAAAGCCTGGAGCGGCGCTCATTCACCCTACATCGTGAGGCTTTGACTCCCTTAGTAGACTCCACAATAATGTCTACATTTTCTAAGCTCAACAACGAGCTCAAATCT
Source organism: Carterocephalus palaemon (assembly GCA_944567765.1). NCBI lineage: Eukaryota > Metazoa > Arthropoda > Insecta > Lepidoptera > Hesperiidae > Carterocephalus > Carterocephalus palaemon. Next base: position 11,174,798 of record OX155650.1, read on the forward strand.
ACGAAAACCCACGTTCTATTACATAAACAAATATTTAGGTTCGCGCCGACTTTCATTTATTTTGGTATTCACGCCTGTTCTGACGCCCCGTTCTGAGATTGCGGAGGAAATATTAATAGAATTTCGAATTTTCTTATAATGCTCGAAGATAAAGCCGTTCTACAAACAACTACAAACTAGGTACATCCTCTAAAAAGTAATAAGGTAATTTTATAATAATAAGTGCCTGTCATGGGCACAGCACATGGGCACCAGTGCGTTCTAACAGAGATCCCGGTGCCCTCTACAAGTGCCGAGGAAGGGCACCGAGGGGGTTTTATTGGGTGGAAATCCCACATAACCCGGCGTCGCTCCCACGATGTCCGGGTACCTTTAAAGGTTTCCCACTCGTAAAACAAAAAAAAGGCAGGGTTGACTCTTTCTCAGATTTGAAGATGTACAGAAGCGTGATGCTCAAAAAATTGTGGCATCGACTCACAACAATGTGAACAACTATCGGAAGAACTAAACCGGGTGGAAACTTGACCACGACAAGAAGATTTTTGAAGATTTAATTTATATCAGGGTCATGAAAAATGGTTGAAAAAAGAAGGTTCATCATAAAAACGATTTGTTCCCAGGGAAGGGGTGAACGAGAGTCTCCGAGAAGCCAGGCGCAGCGAAGCAGTATGTGCAGGCATTCTGATCCTAGTGTGTGTGGTGTCACCCATCATCATTGCCCTGGTCAGGAACGCTGTTAATACGATACAGGTCAGTTGATTTATGGTGCGGTTCGCGGCTCGTGGTAGCAGTACCTAGGTACCAAGTAGATACCATTTCTGTCTAGTCCATCCATCCATCAGCCTTTAGAGATCCACTGCTGGATATAGGCCTCTCCTAAACGTCACCACTCCGACCGGTCCTGTGCCTTCTGAATCCAGCGGTTTGCCGCCGTCTTCTTCAGGTCCTCTGTCCACGTTCCAGTTGGAATGGTTTGGTTACACTTTTCTGGGATGAAAGTATAAAAACCCACCTAAAAATCTTGTTTTTTTTTTCCATTTCTTGTTTTCATGTCTCTCACACTTGTCATGGGAAGCAGTATGTCATTATAATAAATGAGTGGTGTCTGCACGCCCGATCAAAATCTGATAAAAAAAGCCTTTACAACAAATTTTCAGGTGTACGCAAGAAATCTAGCAGAGAAAGCCCGCGAGCTGGAGTATGAGAAAGAGTTGAGTGACTCGCTTCTGTACCAGATGCTTCCCCCGAGTGTTGCGAAGCAGCTAAAGCAGACACAGCAGGTAAATGTGATGACGAAATCAAGCTAGTCTCAATGTGTAGAATGCGTTATTTATCACGTTTTAATGTTGTCGCCGAATGGGATACACATTTCTCTTAAAACACAGCATTCTCTTAAAGGTGCTTTATACAGATCATATGTATGCCTAAAATTAATTTCAAAACTACGAATTACGAGCTCATGACACACTATCGAACTAGAAACAAAAAGTAAAATTCCTACTGGAAACATTTTCTATCCAATTTTTAAAGATATCTAAGATAACTTCCATAATTTAGGTAACGCAAATATAATCAAATTTCCAATAAGTAAGTTTTCTTTCAATTCAATGTAATTTAATAATTGTTTGCCAAACTTCAACATAGTAGATATTCCAATTCCAATTACGCTTTAACAATCTTCAGTAAGAAGAAGAATTCTGGATTCAGAAGGCACAGGACCTGCAGGCACCGATTAAGGGAGGCCTATGCTCAGCAGTGGACTTTAAAAGGCTGATGAATGGATGGATAGATGGATGAATCTTCTATTTATTTGTTTTTTGGTTGGTGAACATTGGTTGAGACTAAACTTAATAACGTCCAAACTTAACTTTTTTAAATGTTTAGATGGTCGAAATTCGACCACACGACATCCAAAGTCATCCACTAGATGTAACTATGTACTTTTAACTAATTTCAAAAGTTAAAACTACTGGTTGCTTATTTGAATTAGTTAAAACCACTAACTTTAACTAATTCAAATAATTACAAGGCATACATACATACATGGCTTAAATCATTTATGAATACAAACAAAGAATTAATCTACTTTGCAACAATCCGCGAACAAAAACGTATGGTGATGTATGTATACTTTCATGCACGTAGTATACATACTTACATCACCATACGTTTTTGTTCGCGGATTGTTGCAAAGTAGATTAATTCTTTTTTTGTAATAATGGAGTTCCGCAAAGTAACGCCTGATACAATTAATTACATTTATGAATAATTAAAAATTTTCATTAAAAATATAACATAAATATTTTTATTTCATTATATATTTATTTGCTTTGATTACAACATTTTATTAAACAATATGGTAACATTTAACAGGTGTTACATATTGTTTGATGGTATTGTACCTATTCAGTTATATTCATCAGCTATTTTAAGTCACCTACCATCAGCTTTCACCATCACATGAGGTTGACTGGTAGAAAATGCTGTGGGGAATTTTTCTTATTGTATCTACCGAAAAGCTATCGTGTACATAAATGTATTAAGAAAATACAGAATTATTCATAATAACGATTTATATTAATAATTATTAATATTCAAGGTGCCAGCAGAGTTCTTCGCTTCGGTCACAGTGTATTTCAGCGACATCGTTGGATTCACAGCCATCGCAGCAGTTTCTACTCCGTATCAGGTAGGTACCTACAGCAGTCACTTCTCTGTTACCTCTCATTAAGTTTCATCTGTCATGTTTAATTAATAGACGTCCCACTGCTGGTACGGTTCTCCCCCACAGATAAATCTGCGGGAGGTCTAGAGTCATACTCCACCACGCTGCTCCAATGCGTATTGGTGGAGTGTAAGAGGATTCTACAAAAAATACTTAATTACGTTTTACAAAAATTAAACAATGTATCGTATCCTGGATACGAAGCCCACGTGGGGTGGGGCAAAGTATGTTGGGTTTTTCTTATTTGGTATTGGTGCTTGAAGAATCCATAGCCCAATAGCTCGCGTCGATCGTACGTGATCGACCGAGTTAAGCGACGAAGGGCGCGGTCAGTCATGGCATTATACATTTATACATAAATATACAAACCGGTTTTCTTTTCTAAATTATAGTGAAAACTGTATCAAAAAATGTGACATGATTTAGAAGATGTTAAAGGAGTAACAAACACACAAAAAAATTGTATACTATTTAGGGATTTTACTTTACTAAGTAATTACTAGTAGTAATAGCCCAATGGCTCGCGTTGATTCAATGTGATCGAAATAGTTAAGCAACGACGGGCGCGGTCGGATCGTGGATGGGTGACCACTACTGGCAAAATTTCATGGACGCTACCGTGCTTCGGAGGGCACGTAAAGCCGTCGGTCCCGGTTGTTTTCAATGCTGGAAACAGTCGTGAAGCCTTGTCAAAGTCCTTCGGGTGGCTTGAGAACATTCGACACTGGATTGGCCACTAACCCCTCCGCCAATCCGCATTAGAGCAGCGTGGTGGAGTATGCTATAGACCGCCCGCAGAAGTGTCTGTGGAGGAGACCCGTGCCCAGCAATGGGACATCTATGGGTCGCAGGGTAATTAATTAATTTTTATCGGCAGGTGATCAGTTTCCTGAATTCCGTGTACAAGTTGTTCGACGAGAGAATCGAATGCTATGACGTGTACAAGATCGAGACCATTGGTGATTCCTACATGGTGGCCTCTGGGCTGCCCGTGAGAAATGGTAATTAAAACATTTTATTATGTATTAATATGAGGTCAGTTTGAAATGTGAATGTTTGTGAGGGAATATAATAAATTGAGTTTATGCTGTCATGTCAACTGGTGGTATCATTTTACATTTCATCAACCAAACTCATTGATAATTCAAACATACGATTTCATTTATCAACTTATGTTCAAACTAGTGGACGCCAGCGGCTTCGTTCGCGTGGAATTAGATACAGATATTTACAGATTGCACACTAAATTACAACACAATTTGCTTTTCAAATAACCCATGCTGAAATGAAAATAAATTTAAATCGCAGAAAATTGATTTAATAGATTTAAATTTACATTAAAATACCTTAAACCCTTGGTGCCAAGTATCTCCAGCTCCAATTTAAATTTAATAATATTGTACTGGTAACAAATTATTAGAATTCTAATTTTGAGACATACACCGAATTTCTTGCCGTGTCTTCTAAGTACCATCAACTTTTTGTACAGTCTATATAATATATATTAAATTGTATGTCGATCATTACGTAATATCGTTCATTATGCATTATTATTTTTCATTAGTGTTCATTAGTATACAAATACCATGACATGTAATCAAATAAATGAATCTGAATGTTCAGGTAACAAACACGCGTCTGAAATAGCAAACATGGCTTTGGAACTGCTGGAAGCGACCAAGATGTGCCGCCTGCCACACCGCCCCGATCAGGTATCTACTTAGGTAATCATCGTCTCAGTGTATTGCTTCTTTATTTATTTATTTATTTATTTATTCATGTATTCAATCAACATTGCTTACAGTTTAAAGACCAAACACAAGTGTGAATTTATCGACATATACAATACAATACAATATAATTTATTGCACCAGAAAAGAACAGAAAAAAAAAAGTAAAAGAAGTTTTGCAAAAGGCTGTCTTATTGCTTTGCTACATATACTTACATTTAGGTACCTAATATTATACTAAATCAGCCTTTCCCAAAGTGGGTGATAACGCCCCCTTGTGGGCGCTGCAGGCCTAAAGGGCGGTAAGAAAACAAGAAAAAAAAATGGGGGCATCCTACTGCGCTCATGTTTCAAGTTAACTCTTGCGAGTTATAGTAAAAGTCTCGTTTAGAATTAATGCTTAATCTCCGCTAATATAGCTCACAATGATTAATTAATTTAATTTGAAGATATAGTGGTTTTTAAGTAGGTGAAAAAATGGGGTCGCTAAAAAATAATTTATTCTCAAAGTGGGCAGTAGACAAAATAAGTTTGGGAATCCCTGTACTAAATCATGGTTTAATACGTAACGCTGCTGCCAGCAATCATTGCTTCTATGTATAGTCTATGTTCGTAGTAGTGTCTTCTGTTCTGTCAGCCTTCATTCAGCGTTAACGCAAACGTAAATATTAACAAAATGACAGCACCAATCCGCATTGGAGCAGCGTGGTGGAGTTTGCTCTAGTTCGCCAGCAGTATTGTGGGGGAGACCCATGCCCAGTAGTGGGACGTCTGGGTTGTAGCTAGCTAGTTTCAAGGGGTCAGCATTAGCCATCAATGGTGTAGTCTACACGGCTTGCCAGAGGTACTGGTAGGGTGTTAAACTCTTTAGGTACTGAGCTGTAGCCTGGAGATAATTATTGCTACGATATGACAATGCTTATTGATGTACAGAGATGGTCGTTTATCAGAGCGTTACAATTCACTGCTTATATCTTTATTGTATAATGTATAGTTATGGTTTTGTGACATTATATTGCTTTTTTATGTGTAGAAAAATCGGAAAGGTACGCGTGAAGGTTCCGTCTCGTGCTTGACCAGTATTTTTTAGTTTATTTCGCCATTCATAGTTTTCGCATGATTTTTTACGTATACATATATCTATAACCTGACATCCCCAAGTAGTCAAGCAATCAAGCACAGAATCATATCGGTCGGGGCAGGCATATTTAAATTGTCAAAAGTATAACTTTCTGCTGCAACCCATAGACGTCCCACTGCTAGGCACGGGTCTCACCTACAGACACGGCTGCGGGAGGTCTAGAGTATACTCTAACACGCTGCTCCAATGCGGATTGGTGGAGGGGTTAGTGGCCAACCCAGGTTCGAATGTTTTCAAGCCACCCGAAGCTCTTCGACAAGGCTTAACGACTGTTTCCACCATTGAAAACAACCGGGACCGACGGCTTTACGAAGCACGTTAGAAACGGTAGAATGTATAACTTCAGCCTGAGAGTGTTTCCCATATAGGTCTTTTCCTTTGAGTGCTACTACTACATGCTAATATTGATACTGATGTTGATGTTGATATGAATGTTTATATTGGTGTTGACGTTGATGATGTCATTGGCAGACCCTGTGCATGCGCAGCGGGATCCACATGGGCCCGTGCGTGGCGGGCATCGTCGGTAGCAAGATGCCTCGCTACTGCCTCTTCGGGGACACCATCAACACGGCCAGTCGGATGGAGAGTACGGGAGAACGTGAGTTTTACTTTTATAGAAGCGATCTAAAGGGCATCCTCGGTCGGTCGGTCTCCTCGGTAAAGGGTCGGATTGTGGACGGGTGAACACTAGTGGCAACATTTCATGGACGCTACCGTCCTTCGTAGGGCAACTTAGCCGTCGGTCCCGGTTGTTTTCAATGTTGTAAACAATCGCTAAGCCTTTTCGAATACCAACGCGTGGCTTGAGAATATTCGAGACTGGTTTGGCCACTAACTAAACCCTCCACCAATTCGCATTGGTGCAGCGTGGTGGAGTATACTCTAGACCTCCCGCTTTTGTCTCTGGGGAAGACCCGTGCCAAGCAGTGAGACGTGTATGGGTTGCAGCTTAGCTTTAAACACCTGATATTGTATCATACTAACTAGATTTTTTCTACGTTACAGCGATGAAAATCCAGATATCTGATGACGTGAAGCGCGCGTTAGATCGCACCGGCCAATTCGTGACCACTCCTCGGGGTGTCGTCGATGTCAAGGTAAAGGTATAGCGAGTAATTAAAATTGCAACCCATTAATGGCTAACTACTGGGCACGGGTCTCTTCTCACAAGACATATCTTACGATAAAAACCGGGACTACGGAAACGATGGTCAAGAACGGAACGCTTAAGTATTTTCGCCAAAAGTCACATTCCATTATTTAATTTGAAAACGAATTAATATCCTAGTCCTTTTTACAGCCTTGTTTCAATGTCAGTCACAGTTGTCATAGCGGCAGCGGATCGGTGGTGCTGCAAGCTCGGTTGCTATGTTACATCCCGAATAAAAATCTGTATATATATGCACGCGGAGTTAGCTCCCCCACGAATGTAATTGTGAGGCTGGAAATAGCGAGTGGTGCTACTAGTTAGTACTAATAATTCGCTGCTGCTGCGACCCATAGACGTCCCACTGCTGGGCACGGGTCTCCCCCACAGACACTGCTGCGGGAGGTCTAGAGCATACTCCACCACGCCTAATAATTATTAATCACGTAAAGAGAATTTTAACAATATAAAATGTATTTACCCGTTTATGGTAGCGACTGGTCCGACGCTTATTTACCTATGCGTGATGCGTGAACCAAAAATAAAAACAATGCAACTTTACAAACACATAATATGGAGAAATCCGAACATTATTACCTATTATTAAGTCGGTTAATCAGTTTCGTTCGAAGCGAGCTATAGAAGGCTATCAACTGATGCGTCAACTTAGCAAGAGTTTCTAATGGGAAAGTCCGATTATTCAGGAATTGTGTGAATCAACCCTATCAAGGTAAACGGATACCTTCATGCACTATGAACCACAGTTTGTTCCTAAAGAGGTCACGCGTAATTTTACGCAATATGTAACTGCTATATGGATACGTCACCGACATTTAATATGTTGGTGACGTATCCGTATAGCAGCCTCTCTATGTTTTTTTTTTTATAATATAGACGGACAAACAGACATACGGGCCACCTGATGGTAAGTGGTCACAGTCGTCTATGGACACGTGCGACACCGGGGGTATCACAGGTGCGTTGCCTTGTTTACGTCGGGGGACAATTTATGTGCTATCGTCTGACTCACGGCAGCGATGAGAATCAATCACAGCGAAAATTGACTATTCGAGAGACTGCTTGCCGAACCGCGGGACCCGGATTCCAATCCTGGCCGAAATTGTTTCGATATATTATTATGCATATTTGAAATTACCAGCCTTACTCATTTGCGATTTAAGTCGGAAATAGGCCGACTAGTTTCGATCGATTACGATGATCATCTTCGAGAGTGCACGCGCTCGCGGCGGGCACGGCGTACACGTACCTACATAATTTTTAATTTCGAATCATTAGGTATTATCATATAGGTATTATTTCGTAGATAAATATATTTTGTACTCGGGTCATGGACGTTAAATTGTGTGCCATCTGAAGCACGGTAGCGTCCATGAAATTTTGCCACTAACGGTCACCCATCCGCAAAGCGACCGTGCGTCGTTGCTTAACTCTTTCGATCACATCGAATCGACGCGAGACATTGGGCTATCGACGCTACAACCATGGATACCTTGTTGAGATTATCTCGTAAGTGAAGATGGGTAAGAAATGAAATGAAATGAAATGAAATGAAATGAAATGAAATGAAATGAAATGAAATGAAATGAAATTTGTTTATTTTCGCTAACAACTACAACATTTTACAATGATATAATCAAAGGACAAAATAATAATGTATAAACAGTTGTTGCAGTCCTAGCGAAAAACGGAAAGCACTCAGCATTTGCTGTAACAAAGAAAATGCCACAGCACTGATATTCTGTACTTCCGTTTTGTCGCGTAGTTCGGGCATTGGCGAGTTTCAGGGTGCAACTATATGTACTTACTAACAAATATAACAAAAACATAAAAAATAAAATACAAAAATAAAAATAAAAAGAAATAGCTTAGCAAAACAAAGAATTACTGTACAGAAACAAACGAGACAAACAGATATATTTTAGTGTCTTAATTAAATTTGGTCTAGCCTAGCTTTAAGTTAAGTGAGAATAGCATCATATATCATTATCATAATACGAGTATATCAATTTTAGGTATTACGGAAAGGAATATAAAATTAAATTTATTTTTTTAGAAGATGCCACTATTTTGATTGTTCCAGGGAAAAGGGGAAATGACGACCCACTGGCTGCAGGGCCGCACGGGCCCCTCCCCCGCGCGCCTCGCTGCCGCCCTCGATTGCACCCCCAGCTTTTTGTCCAGGTCAATCGCTGCGACCCATAGACGTCCCACTGCTGGGCACGGGTCTCTCCCACAGACTCTGCTGCGGGAGGTCTAGAGCATACTCCACCACGCTGCTCCAATGCGGATTGGTGGAGGGGTTAGTGGCCAACCCAGTGTCGAATGTTGTCAAGCCACCCGAAGGTCTCGACAAGGCGTAACGACTGTTTCCACCATTGAAAACAACCGGGACCGACGGCTTTACGTGCCCTCCGAAGCACGGTAGCGCCCATGAAATTTTGCCACTAGCGGTCACCCATCCACAAACCGACCGCGCCCGTCGTTGCTTAACTCTTTCGATCGCATTGAATCGACCCGAGCCATTGGGCTATGGACGCTACCGTCCAGGTCAATACAAATACAAAATAGTCTTTATCCTTTCTGTTGTCCTATAATAGTTTTATACAGTTACCCATTGCGACGAGGTGGACTGACGACCTGAAGAAGACAGGAAACCGTTGGATTCAGAGGGCGCAGGATCGGGAGGAGTGGCGACGATTGAGGGAGGCCTATGTCCAGCAGTGGACCCAAAAAGGCTGATGGATGGATGGATGACCCATTCTGGGTATTTACCTATAAGTAATAGAAATAAAAAAAATTGAATAGACGCGAAAAATATTCATATAAAAATGTACATAATAATATATATAAAATTATATTAAAAATATTATACTCATGAATGCAACTAGTTTTTTTAGAGAGGAAAAACATACGAATGTATTTCTCGGGGGCATCCTCAACGGCCTACCAATACCAAAGTTTTATCGCCATCTGATTGAAAGATTGGCTTAGAAACATTAAACACATAGAATTAACATACACAAAGTTATTTTTAATCTATACAGATTTTTAGATTTCTAGACTATTGCAAAATTTAAAATTAACTTTAACTTAAATTTCAGGATTCACTCCCAAGGACGAGCTTCTCCGAGATAGACGCAAAATGTATCAACAATAAAATTAATTAAAGAACCACTTAAATGTAAGCAAAAGAGGCCTATTACCTGTTTTAATAGGTTAGCTACATGTACACTAGCCAGACAAAGTTTTTATTTAAACAAATTGACACATTCCCTTACTAGGTCTTTAAACTATCGGTGCTGATTTACATTGAGTCAGTAAGTGATGGGTAATTATTAGCAAGTCAGCATTCCGCGCCAGAAGAGTTTTCGTAAATAAATAATAATAATACGTCACGTTAGTTCGATAGTATACTAGCCTTGTCTTAATGCTGAAGTCAGTCGAGAGTCACATTGTCATACAAAGCTTGATGAATGCAAATCGGTTATGACTGGTGCAGCGTATGCAGTGCAGTCTTGTTCAAAGTCAGTCAGTTGTCATGGGCGGCAGCGGATGGGTGGCTCCAAGCTCGTTTGCTATCATAAGATAGCAATATAAATCCATAAAAAGATTTAAAAAATCCTGATGTTAGGGTTAAACTAAATATTCACTCTTAGTAGATGATTTTAAACGTATTCCAAGTTTTCTTCTGTACCTATTTAATTCGTTTGTGCTAGGAAACATAAAATGTAACATTTTATTTTTGACGTTTTCATTTTATTGTTTTTTTTTTTACTTGAGACCCATGTACGTAGCGCGTAATTCTCTAATCTCACCAAAAAACGTGCGAAATACTCTCTCCGTCTAAATGGGCCCAAACAGGCATATGGGCCACAGGGTCTACTAATCAGCAGATACGTAATTTATTTTTTATATATGATAGCAAAAGTGGCACGCAGTGCAGTTGACCCCTTGCTCTAGGTGATCTAGCAGGCATGTCCAATAGGACTGTTAGTGTAAGTTTAGGTTAGCATAGATATGTTAGTAATAGATATCGATAGAGTTTACATGTTAACATTAAGATCTTTATGTTTTAAAATTGGATCCTCTTCCCTGCTTTACCCTTTGTTGTGTTGGGTAGGACCTATGATGTGGCATGAGTAAATATGGTACCAAGATCCGGGAGCCTTTGATTCCTGTGTGTGCAACACAAGTGTGGTTGTTTTTAATGGTAAAAACAATCGTTAAGCCTTGTCGAAGTCCTTCGGGTGGCTTGAGAACATTTGACACTGGGTTGGCCATTAACCCCACCACCAATCCGCGTTGGAGCAACGTGGTGGAGTATGCTCTAGACCCCCGCAGCTGCATCTGTGGGGGATACCCGTGCCCAGCAGTGGGACGTCTATGGGTTGCAGCTATATTATTAAGAGTATGTGAATTAATCCTGATGTTTTGTACCTAATGGAAATAAAGAAATATTCATCGCATTGTGTGTTCGTTACTTAATTAAATCTACATCACTACTGAGAAAGGCTCGCATTATTCCAGCCTCGAACTGTCGTTAGATTTTAGGTTAAGATTTCACAAAATACCGCCCAAAAGTCATGAAATAATTGACCTTATTTAATGAGTACCTATTGGGTGGTAAGTATTTTGTGTAAGCCAAAATTATTATTAAATGGTTCGAACACAATTAATAAGTATGTAACTACGTCAGTTCGCCCCTATAGCTCGGGACTGTGCTACGGAAGCCGACTCATGGAGGCTAGCCGACTCTAAGAGGCGACTCAAGGAGTTCTGGGTTTGCAGGCGGTAAGAGTGGAATGTATGCATTGTACGGTCCACGTACATTGCTGTAGCGTAAAGTAGTGTCAGCAGTTTACTCTACAGCGGTGCAACATGAAGCAGTGCGCATAATTGCCCCGACCAAACAGGTCCCGCGTACTCGCGGTCTATCAAAGCTATCATCTATCATTTATCATATCTATCAGTTATCAACTCAGTAGTCTAGTGTATGAATAAAATCTTGCCAATACTCCATTTTATCATTTATAATCAACTATCAACCAAATTTTGTGTGGGTTACGCCGCAGCCCATACATGCATACTATGTAATAATACACATAGGTATATTTTATTGATTTGATGTGTGTACGCCTATTTATGAATATATTAAGAACCTATCTATATTTCTGTATAGGTACGAGTACGTCAGATTCAAATATCAACCAGTGCGAGCTGGTCGATAACACCGTTTGGTATTATCCTTGTAATTTTATGTAAATAAGTTACAGAATTTAAAATAAATAAATAAGTTTGTTTCATACCCAGGTTTCCAAATACCACTCCAAAAAGTACTTGTGAAAGTCAATTTATTACGATTTTAAAATATTAAAAACAGTCCACCACAACCCTTTTTTTTGTTTCACTGTTGGGCACGGGTCTCTTCTCAGAATGGAAGGGATTAGGCCTTAGTCCACCACGCTGGCCATGTGCGGATGTGCGGAGGAAAAGTGTATTATATTAAAAATTATATCTATCGCAATAAAATCACAGCGCAACATAGAATAGCTAAAATATAATAAATCTATGCTAAGCTGTTAGTGCCTGTTAGCACAAAAATGATGCCGATGTTGCTTTATCTATTTGATTTACCCTTTAAAACCGATCGTAAAGTTTATTGGCAAGCTACAACTACTCCAAAAACCTTACCCTAAAAGATTTAATAATCAATTTTAATATGTAGAAACATCAAGTTCAAAAAATTATTATCACTGTCGTCTGGTGTGAACAAGGAGGTTCGTCACAACTTGTCTGCTTGTTCGTCAATAATCTTGGTTATAATCTATAAGAAAAGATTAAACCACACCTATAATTACGATTGGACGTCACTGTATACATAATTTCGTTTGATTTTAGTGATGATTTACCTAATTTGTTTATCAAGTTGTGTGCGTGTCGGCGAAGGATCAAGAAGTAGTTCTAAAACAATTTTATTGCGAGCCTGTTCTTACTGACCATTTTTAAGATCTCTTTAACTCTAGTTTTCACAACACACTACATAACCGTATTTACTTGCATAATTATTATTATATTATACGCGCTATGTTTCGTCTTTAAGCTCATTAAATAATAGGTCACACAATTTAATAAGTTCTCACACCGTAGATAATGTAAAATTTTCATAAATTGAATGCTTAAAAATAGTGAAATCATCCCTCCAAACTACAGTGTACTCGCTCTTGTTGTCTTAGTTATACAAAGGTATACAAATATAACAAAACTGATGTTTGAGATTGGATTGAAAATTTCTAAAGGAATGTTACATAAAATCCGTATTAATATACTAACATTCAGGTCCCTAAAGCTCCGCTTTTGAGGATGTCCGCTAATGATTCACTGTCATTTTTTTCCTATAAAATACAAGTGGACCTCACACCGCTCAGTCTTTGTAAAGCTGTCGAGTCAACATGGCGTTGCAGCAAGCGCTTTTCTTGTGCGTAGCGATCAGTGTGGTGGTCGACGGACGGTCGTTTTCGTACTCTTCTGATGGTTTAAGTGAGAGTGATGGTGGTACACAGCGAGTGAGAAGGGATATCATGCATGGGAGTTCTAAAAGAAACGGCTGTCCCCTTGACACGGTACGGATGGGACCATCATGTTTGACCTGCGAACAGTGAGTGATTAGTATTCAGTCTCTAACTCTAAATTTAACTAACTTAATTTGGATGTTTGTTGCTCAATCTTGCAAAAGTACAATACTACCCCCGATTTAAATCAGTAGCAGTAAATCCCGTCTATTCAATGGAAGTAAGGTGACAAAGTGACAAAACGGGTTGCGGTGAAAACCAGCGGCTGAGGTTGTACTACTCCGCGGTCAGTGCGTGTGACCCATCTTCATCAAGTATTACCTACTTCGACAAGCTTTATATTTATATTTACTTGTTGTTATTTGGCTTGTATGTTATTTTAGTTTGTATTTAACATTAAATTATTCTTTTGTATTTTATTTAAGTATATTATTATGTCGTTTGCAATGCTTGACAAAATAAAGGACGTCTATTTATAAAGTCAGCACATTTCAGAATTGGTGTCAGAGCCATCTATCCTCGCTGTGCTAAACAACTTTCCTATGTGCCGTATTTCATACAAATCTGTGTTGCAGTTTTTGCCTTATATACCCATTTTAAAATACCCAAATAAATATACAAGTTTTCTTAAAATAAATAAATTTATATATGTATGTATGTACATGTATGAATGTATGTATGTATTTGAATCGTCGGTCTATTGGTTACAAGCGTGTTGGGCAACATAACGTATGTGAGATTTTCTATGAATGAGAATTGGGGAATGGGGGAATATTTTCCGGTTGAGTTACTGTGTTAAAACGTTACTCGACGGGAACAACAAAGGTTTTATACTCGTTCCATCACCTACAAACAGGAACCAACCGTCGTCGGATCAAAAAAAGTGGCACGTATTCACGCCGCGGTCCAACGTAGATTATTTATACCACACCATTATAGGAGCAATCATTTTAAATTGAAGAATCACAATTATTTTACTATCTGTAATTACAACTAGTCGCGTGCTCCAAGGAAGAAGGATAAAACTCGTGATATACTATCGTATTTACCTATATTATAAACATTCAGCCAATAACCGAGCTACAAGGAAAATGACAACTCTTGTAGATTCTTTAAAGATTTATTGTCGCTGCGACCCATAGACGTCCCACTGCTGGGCAGCAGACACTTCTGCGGGAGGTCTAGAGCATACTCCACCACGCTGCTCCAATTCGGATTGTGTGTCAATTGTGTGCCAACCCAGTGTCGAATGGTCTCAAGCCACCCGAAGGTCTTCGACAAGGCTTAACGACTGTTTCCAGTATTTAAAACAACCGGGACCGACGGCTTTACGTGCCCTCCGAAGCACGGTCCATGAAATTTTGCCACTAGCGGTCACCCATCCACAAACCGACCGCGCCCGTCATTGCATAACTCTTTCGATCACATTGATTCGATGCGAGCCATTGGGCTATGGACGCTACGAATGATTATTGTAATCTTTTCCAATTACTTTTATTGATTGATCGACTTATTTTTTTTTCAGACTTGGCCAAAAATTCAAGAGAAATGTAAAGTATTGTCACGGAAAATGCATCAGTAATCATCTTACATGTGCGAAAACAAACCCCAATGCGATCTATGCTTAGCGACAAAGAACCGTGGCTTGCATGAGTCGATTAATTGATTGTTAATTGACATATCGAAGTGTAATCAACCACGACCAGATATTCGTGGTTCTATGCTCGAAAACCAGTAACACGAAATCACTGGAAGTATTATTATTCCAGCTGGTTTTCGTAGGCAAAAGTGGATTTCGATTTATGTCAATTTGAGCTAGAGGACGCAGCTTGTTAAAAATAGGAATCGCACAAACCAGTGCTGAGACGAAAAGACATCAGCTAAGGCTTTACAAGAGGATCTATGAGGGGATACGAGGATAATGGGTAATAAGCCTCTTTCTCTGTCTTTCGCAAGAAAACTATATATTGCATTGCAAGAACTTTATGCAAAAATGATTTCTGTAAAATTTACCTACAGGATCAGTCTGACGTTAGAAAACAATCCAATTTCTTTGGAAGTAGACATGACACGTAAGAGGTGAAAATGATTATGACGAACATTACGTTAATTATTTAAATATTAGTCTTAATTACTCGTATAAAATATTAACGTATCAATTTAAATAGTCTATCTGGTGACACAAATTCGGTCATATATTGTTATATTATTGTAGCTCAATAATGATGATGACCTTATAACATTGAAGCTTAGCATAGAAGCATTCATTAAAAAGTGTTTTACGAAAAGTTAATTTTGTGCCTCGCGAGTCCTTTTTTTCGTCTTTCAGTAGATGATAAAATTGTATATAAGCAATATTAAAATACCTGACATTATAGTCATTATTAACATAATTTATCGGCTAGACATCACTTATTTTTTGTATTTTAGTAAAACATTATTGTGATAAAAAGATGTGATAAGTATTATTAACTAAAAATGACACTTCTATCCGAAGTAGGATGACATCGTGTAACAATATGTTAAGCCTACATTGGCTGTTCGTGTTATTTATTTTTAAATTTAATTGTTATTATTTTTTTACATTTTCATTTGTATGATATTATTTCATAAACATTTTTGTTGCATTTTAAGCTAAAATACTGTTAAGATGTTATTTATTTGTTATAAATATATTATCCGTATAAGTTAATTATTATTAAGTTTTGAATGAATGATACGATATCACTGAATAATTTTTCTTGAGCGAGACTTGTAGTGAGTAAATATTTGTTTAAATAAACTTTTTTCATTCAATCTTTCCGTTTGTCAGACAAAAAGCAAATGAATACAGCGTAGCATCTGAAGCAATCAATGGACAATCCGACACAAAGGATAGAAACGTATTCCAATTAGGTCGGGATCCATCCATCTAATTGCTAGGATTAGTGTTAAAAACGTACTACCTGTCCATTCGGACACTACAATTTATCAGTAAAATATCGACGGTCACGCAGAGGTGTCTAATGCACCCACTTTTTAACAGTAATGTCAATTATGTAGTCTGTGGTTATGTTTAGGTCCCATCTAATAGGTGGCCTTATTAGGCGGTTACAAACACAAATCAAAGCTGTGGTGGCAATTAAGTATTGGGAATTTCCAGTTAAATATAGGTACAAATTAAAATTATTAAAAAAAAAAGCATTTATTTTTATTTTTATTTATTTTCGTGCATTGTCATCGGAACCAAATACGTGTGCCAAATTTCAGCTCGATAATTTCAGTGGAAGTGGTCGAAATATTGATTGCAAGATTCCAGGACATACGAGTGAAGTTAAATAAAAGCTTTAGTTCTTTACCCGATGCGAGCCGCCAGGTTAGCGCAAGCGGTTGAGACCATTAGACCCGAGAGGAAAATTATTTAACTAACCAATGTAACCAGTTAACCACGTGGTTAACCAGATGGACGTTTCTTAACACGCGAGCCCCGAATCATGGTTGACGCATTTTCATGGACGGAATGCTTTATGCCGGGGCTACATTATCGGATTCGGCGAATATTCGCATAATCGCGATAGGTGTGGCCTAGCAGTTCGTCTAATCGCGGTGTATTCGGGCGAATACGAATGCTTAGTGCATCAAAGGGTTTTGTTGCGAAATGAGTGGTGACACACTACTACGACACGAATATTCGCACGATTAGAAACGGCAGTGTCATAGCTGTCAAACAGGTAAATAAATAAAACAGTTTTTTTTCCGTAACTTTAATGTATTCCTTATAACTTAAAACACTATTGCCTAATGAGCATTTCTATAACGTTTTGGTCGTAGTCGTGTAGTCGGAGGCACCGCGGACTCTCCGACTGCAGGTCGCCGCCAACTTTTCCGACTAGCCAGAAAGTCTCCATTGTGCCCTTGCCCTGAAAAAGAAACAGTATTTTAAAGGAAAATTAAAGATAGCTATATACAATTTCTACAGTGTATGATCATGTATATAAAAAATGTCCGCCCGTTGCGTGCATATTGTTATCAAACAACGATACAAGTAAGAATATGCAGCAAATAGTCTGTGACACAGACGCTTCTAGTACCTACTTATATAAAAATAGCAGGCATAGAACTTTCGGGCATTAGAAAAGTCATTGGTGCGTGCCGCTTGGGTTTGAACCCGGACCGCTCGAGTGAGAGACGAGATCGATAGCCACCGGGCTGTCATCGTTTTATACTCCACCACCCGGCTTCAATGCAGATTGGTGGAGGGGTGGCCAATCCAGTGTCGAATGTTCCCAAGCCACCCTAAGGTAAAAACAATATTGACAAGACAAGTTTGGCTTAACTATTGTTTTACAATGAAAACAACCCGGACCGACGGTTTAATGCGCTTATCATAACACGGAAGCGCTCATGAAATTTTGCCACTAGCGGGAACATATCGACTGTTCCCGACGTTGCTCAACTTGGTTGATCGCATTGTGATCGATGCGAGCTTCATTCTTCATTCATTCTATGACAGCATTGGTAATAGAGTTAGAGTAATTTAACGATAATTCAAAATTCAAATTCAAATAATTTATTTCGCTATGAGGTGATTACACACGCTTAACGAAAGTCTAGGTAACTACAAACTACTTAAAGAGATACGAGTATAATGCTATTCTAAACTGATTAATATAGTGCAAAGGATGAGCTATTTATCCTTGAATGTATAGCCTAACCTGCCTTATGGCTATACTAGGCTATATATGTCTATACTCACCGCTACATCGATGAACCCTCTTGACTCAACGATGTAGTTGCCAATTTCATCTAGGGCTTCTTTCGTTGTTTGTGAAATGTGAATTTTCATAGCTGAAAATAAATATAAATGGAACTTAGTAAGTTAAATAAATCGAGTCGAAAAAATCACTATTTAGAAGAAGTTATAACAGAGAGAGAAGAGTTATGTTATAACAGAGCCTTTTGGTCACTACTTTCTGCTTATTTACTGCTAGTTCTTTTACTGTATGTGTGTGGTGTACATTATAGAGTATTTGTATTTTGTGCTCAATACAACGTTTGGAATCGTGCTAGAATCATCTTGAAATCAACTTGAAACAACATTGAATCATCAAAATCATAATGAAAATCAACGTTCTCGTGAAAATCATACCATTCTTCCACCATTCTCAAGAGCATGAAAATGATCTTGTACTGATGATTTATCTCTATCATTGCCCAGAGGTGCAAGTGTAGATACACTTGGAAAGCGTGGCGGACTATTAAATACGAGTAGATACGGAATTCCAAGAGACCATGCCAGTCGGCCATGATTTAAATAAAAAATGCAATTTACCCTTAAGGATGTGGTGGACCCCCGTAAAACAGACAACAGGGGTGGGGTCCCAGGCTGGGGTCCACAGTGTCTCCTGTGGCCGGTGCGGCATCTTAGCGCCCTGGAGGCTCCACTTGAGGGATAGCGAATATGTCTGCTTCTTCTAATAAGCGAGATTATTTCCGAAATTGAATAAAGCGTCATCTTACCTTCACCCGTGCTCTCCATTCGACTAGCGGTGTTGATAGTGTCTCCGAAGAGGCAGTACCGCGGCATGGTGGTCCCCACGACGCCCGCGACGCAGGGGCCCGTGTTGACCCCGGCCCGGATCCGCAGCGACTCATGCGGCCGGTGCGGAATCTTAGCGCCCTCGAGGCTCCGCATGAGAGACAGCGACATGTCCGCTATTTCTGATGCGTGACGATTGCCTGAAACCGGTTGAACAGACAGATAAGGAATCTTAAATTAGGTATACTCGTATACAAGGTGACCCAAAATTCAACGATAAACGGGCATTCGACTATGATGGCAGAGGATGGGCCTGCTAATGACTACTCAAGAAAAAAAAAAAATTTCTTGTGTACGTTTTACTAGTGCACTTTTGTACGTGTTATTTATTTATTGTAAAAAACAAAAAGTTTTTACAAAGGGAACACTTAATTCCTGGCGGCATTCTATACCAGCCAACAGCAGTTCTGCCTTGCTGAGGATATAATCTACATATCAATAATACGTCGTCATATGATGCGATTTGACGTCATCGCAGTACAGTTTGGAACTATTCTGTATGCAAATTAGGACGCGGAGTACATATTATGCATGCATGAAGTGCCATTTGTGGGTAAATACGATACAATGCAACGCGTACGATTAAATTGAGTAAGTGGTGATCGCCCAGCGGTCGTCCACTTATTATTTCAGAAAATAATGACTTAAGAATCAGATAAGATAAGTTAAGATCAGCTAAGATAAGATAGCGCCCATAGCCCTATGGCTCGCGTCGATTCAATGTGATCGAAAGAGTTAAGCAACGACGGGCGCGCTCGGTTTGTGGATGGGTGACCGCTAGTGGCAAAATTTCATGGACGCTACCGTGCTTCGGAGGGCACGTAAAGTCCCGGTTGTTTTCAGTGCTGGAAGCAGTCGTTAAGCCTTGTCGAAGACCTTCGGGTGGCTTGAAAACATTCGACACTGGGTTGGCCACTAACCCCTCCACAAATCCACATTGGAGCAGCGTGATGGAGTATGCTCTAGACCTCCCGCAGCAGTGTCTGTGGGGGAGACCTGTGCCCAGCCGTGGGACGTCAATGGGTCGCAGCGAAGATAAGAAAAGTTAAGAGGGAATTGTTGTTTTATCTTTTTATTTGTTTTGCGGATGAATTAGTGTAGCGTTCCATTAATTTATTTTCATTGTCTGTCACTCGCAACACGTCTTTCACTTAAGGTTTAAGTGAAATACTTAAGGTTTAAGTGAAAGAACGAGACTCAAGAGTCTCTTTTAAAATCTGTCACAGATGTGTTGCTACCCTTTAGTACAAAGATTGCCTCTAGAAAAGTGTAACCGACCATACCTTTCAAACCAGAACACAAAAACAATTCCTGATTCGTGAGTAGGTATTGAATGAATAAATTTCGTACAAATTATTTACCTACGATTGCGGTAGGATGAATACGTAGTACAATACGATGGCTGGCCGTACCTACACAGTACCTACAATATGAATCACGAACGCAGTCACTGATCTACACTGGCGTATTAACTTGGCTCCGCTGTAAGGGTACTTTCCTTAACGCGCTTGTGATGTCATAATCAACTCCCTTATGCCACGACAGGTCATTGTCACCACGACGTCACCGCGAACTACAAATTCTCATAGCATCATATTACCTACGCCTGTATATTTTTTTTATTTATTATTTATTTATTTATTTATTTAACCTTTTATTGTGTAATACAATATGGCGGACTTAATGCCTAATGGCATTATCTACCAGTCAACCATGGGCGTTGGTGAAAAGATGTAAAATAGGTAGGCAGTTTACTATACCGTTGATTTTTCATGAAAGTTATTATAAGTATAAAAGATATACATATATACCAACACAAATTATACATACTATATACAAATAAAATACAATATATATACAATATATATACATATATATATAAATAAAATGATATAGAGATATTTGAATACTATACATAGATTAACCACAGATAAATAAATCAGACAAGAGACTCAAGACTCAATTTTTTTTTATTTATTTGATCAAAGTCCACCAACACAAGATACATATAATATTTCTTAAATTAAATATGAATGTCATAATCAACTCCCTTATGCCACGACAGGTCATTGTCACCACGACATCACCGCGAACTACAAATTCTCATAGCATCATATTACCTACGCCTGTATATTTTTTTATTTATTTGATCAAAGTCCACCAACACAAGATACATATAATATTTCTTAAATTAAATATGAACATCTTAAAATCGTGTTCCCGCAATTACAGGTAAACACTTCATGCATAACACATTAATAATTAAGAACAGTTAAAACAATAATACAATAAAATAAACTAAAAATAATAATAATATCGACGGGTGAAGCAGAACTTTATAAATACACCCCCCATTTAGTTGACGTTCCATTTTTCTCATCACGTTTTATTCAATGTTTTCGAGGATCAATAGCCGTATCTGTCATCCCCAATCCGTAGTCTTATGACGAAATTATTTTTAGCCGTGACATCATAATGTAGGACTCGTAATGCTCGTAATACTCATCACTGTGACATTCATGACATGTGCCGTGACAACGTAAGCATCGATGCTACTGTATCCCAACCCGTATCCTTATCCTTAATAACATATAAATGGGAAAGTGTGTTATACATAAAAGAAAATCTTTGCAAGTACTATTCCGGATACTATTCCGGAAAATTGTATCGCCACCATGAATGGGCAAAATATTATTAATCGTCCGATGTTTAACAGATTCTTAACCATCAACCAATATTAAATAGATATCTAAATCTTGATCAGATTCTGAAAGGTGGTTTTCAATTTGTGGTAATCTTAGGCGTAGCTTGACTTTAAGACGTAAATTAATTGTAAATCTTCCCTTAAATTAACGCTAGAGTGAAAGATTTGCACAGAAAACGATTAAACGCAGGCGGAGCCCATTATATATTTATACGTATTGTATGTAAGTATTGTATGTATGTATAAACTTATTTTTTGTATGTATGCAATTTAGTTACGTTTTTTTTTATGGATACAGGATAGCAAACGAGCTTGCAGCACCACCCATCCGCTGCCGCCCATGACAACTGTGACTGACTTTGAACAACACTCAATTAGGGACTGGGATGGTTAGTCCAATTAGTTGAGAAAGTTAATTAGAACATTAGTTGGTCAGTTCGTTAGTAGGTATGAGGACTGGGGACTGTTAGTGATAGTTAGTCCTGTTAGTTGGTGTTAGTAATAGTCCAGGTAGTACTTGTTAGTAGGAGTTTCGTTCTAAGTCAGCCACAGATGTGTTGCTACCCTTGAGGACCTTGACGTTGCTACCCTTGACCCTAAGATGGTCGCCTCTAAAGAAGTGTAACCGGAAACCACACCTTTCCAACCGGACCATAATTGCTTTAAAAACAATTATTACACGGCATAAATGGTACTAGGTACCGTAGCGGGCGGTGGTACTGCCCCGGGCGAACTCTATATGGAACCAATTAGCTTTCATATAAAAGCTATTTGGTTCCCTATAGGCTCTACCACCTACATATTGTAGTAAGTAGATAGTAATTTTAATCTATTTCAATTTTAATTTTAAGTTTATCTATCCACCGCATCTAGCTACTGATTACACGTGCATCACTTACCGTTCCTCTGCGGCAGACCCGACACGACCATGTACGCGTCTCCTATCGTTTCTACCTTGTACACGTTGTACTCCATTATCTTCTCATCGAACAACCTGTGGAACAGCTACAGCTTGAGATGGTACAAGTAAATTACTACGGATTTTGTGGATATAAGATAGTTATGCAGCATCACCCTTCCGCTGCCGCCCATGACAACTGTGACTGACTTTGAACAATACACAAATAGTCTTATTTTACACGGTAGAAACGGAACTAGGTACCGTTTTACTAAAGCAGGACTTCCTGTCTAGTGGTAGTAGGGTAGCTCATGCACAGAAAAAGTACTTACCATTTTCGCCCAAGGCTACTAGGTCAATACCAGGTCTAATAAATATAGTTAATACACAGTAGATATTCCTAATAATGTGTCTTTTCTCGACTGAACTAAGTTTCAGGACGACTTGTTACGATCTTCGATATATTTCTTCTATGATCGACGTCTCCAGCGCGTTCTGGGTGCGTGTACGTAGCTACGTCAATGCAATAAGTATATGGTATTCGTAGCAGGCCTATTCCGACCTACGACTGATCTTGAATGACCTTGTATGGATTACATATTACTGTAATTTAAAAATACTTCTACATAAACATATTCACAGATAAGATTTTTGAATTTATTCCTACACCCAAAAACATTTTTAGTAGGTAAGTATTATGAATTTATAAAAATTCAAATAATATAAACAAGTCTGACGTAAAGCACTACTGACGCCTTTAAAAAATATCTAAGGCTTTATCTCTAAAAACTACATAGTATATTGGAACGGAAAAAAGCTAATGACAGACACGTCGTAAACAAAACAAGTTCTCGTAAGAACGGGCTGCCGTATCCAGTTTTGCTACGGCGCCAGCGCGTGCGCCGGCGCAGCCAATCAACGTTTTCCTGATAACAGTCGTTTGCCGTCTGTTATTAAATATTTTACTACTTATAACTGGCTTCAACAACTCAAAACATTGTAATATAACATCACGCCTGCCCTAAGGGGTAGGCAGAGGTGTGTATACAGTATTTATTTATTTGAGTTGGGCGTCGTAGCGACATTTCATAAATTATTTATAATAATATTAGTGGTGTCGTGTACTTCAGTGAAAATGTCACTTATAAGGAAGCACAACTTACATAGAGAACATATTATGTAGGTATAAGTGGTAATTTCTGTCATGTTCCAAGTAGACTAGATAACATAGACTCATAATAACAGTGCAACACATGATCATAGTTATACAATACAACACAATACAATACAATATCATTTATTGCACCAGAAAGAACAAAAAAGTAAACAATAAAGAAGAAGTTATGCAAAAGGCTGTTATATTATATTGACTTAAGAAATACAGTATACTCACACCAACCTTCACCAGTTATGTTTAGGTCCCATGTAATAGGTGGTAAGCCTATTGCCATATATCGGGTACAAATACAGACTCCGAGTTGCTACCGGGCATTTCAAGTTAGAAAAACCCAATAGTTGTTGCCCGACCCGGGGATCGAACCCAAGAACTCTAGCCTAGCAGTCACAGTTACGACCACTAGACTAACGAGGCATTTAACCATAGTTAATTGAAATATATTATCTTTCAACAATAAATAGTGGACGCCCAGCAGCTTACACAGCTTACATTAAATAATTTACAATTTAAAAAAAATATCGATTATACTATACAAGTACGTATACATTATAATTTATTTACAATGAACAGCGGTGATGATACCACCTGTACCCACCATGGGTACCCCTGGAGCAAATGTCCGGGAGAAAATGGACTTCCCATAAGCCGAATTCCCTCACGCAAAGCCACATACATCGCTGCCAAGAATTCGGATCAGTTCTTAGGTTGACTTTAGTTAAGTCACAGTTAGGGTTGGTCTATACCAAACGACGGCACTGAATCAGTGTGTTGCAAAAAGCTCAATAGTGAGATCTGTGGATATGTCTATCAATACCACAATAAGATGTAGGTACATGAAGTAAACAAATCAGAGCGAGTCACTCTAGTTTATTAAAGTAATGATTTTACGTAATGTTCCTGCGTAAAATATGAAAACAATTATAACGGAGGTTCAATTTAGAGAGTTTTTCATCGAATAATTACATTTTATTAGGTTTCCATGGTGTTTCGGTAGGGTCCTACCTACCTACTTTGAAGTAATAATTTACGACTGACGACGTCGTTTCAAAAGCCTATTGAAAGATGAACAATAACTCTTGGCCTTTAAAGTATAAAGATTAAGTATTTTTTACATTTGTTTTTGTTGAACCATCGCTCGCAATTTTCCTCTATAAATTGTGAGGCATTCATTAAGAAAAATGATTAAACCAGTTTGTAATATTTCTTACAATTTTCTCTCATCGAAATATAGTTTATTAACTTTTATATGAATTTAAATATCATTAGTCCCATATAGTTCTTTAATAAAGAAAATATTAACTACTCGAATATTTTAGTATTAAGTACTTAACTTATCAACCTATAAAAAACACAGTGGACTGCCCGCAGCTTCGCACGCGTGGAATAAGACAACAATAGTTTCGTTTACACCTCGTAATATTATAGCCTATTCAGTGAAGATGCAGCTTTCTAATGGTGCAAGAATTTTTGAAATCGGTCCAGTAGTTTTTGTGTGAAAACATTACACACA